>CAWUCO010000145.1:2400000-3030000 GCA_963920705.1 Odiellus spinosus | reverse complement strand
TCTGGGCTAAAAATAATAAATAAGACGATTTTGGCTTAAAACGAAAAATTAGGTTATTTGGGCTTAAAACGAAAAATTAGGTTATTTGGGCTTAAAACGAAAAATTAGGTTATTTGGGCTTAAAACGAAAAATTAGGTTATTTGGGCTTAAAACGAAAAATTAGGTTATTTTGGCTTAAAACGAAAAATTAGGTTATTTGGGCTTAAAACGAAAAATTAGGTTATTGGGCTTAAAACGAAAAATTAGGTTATTTGGGCTTAAAACGAAAAATTAGGTTATTTGGGCTAAAAACGACATTTTGGCTGAAAATGAATATTACGTTTTCTCGTCTAGAAACCAAAAATTACGTGATTTTTTCTAAAAATGAAAAATATATCTTCTGGGCTAAAAATAATAAATAAGACGATTTTGGCTTAAAACGAAAAATTAGGTTATTTTAGCTTAAAACGAAATTTTTTTTTTATTTGGGCTAAAAACGACATTTTGGCTGAAAATGAATATTACACATTTTCTCGTCTAGAAACCAAAAATTACGTGATTTTTGCTAAAAATGAAAAATATGTCTTCTGGGCTAAAAATAATAAATGAGGAGATTTTGGCTTAAAACGAAAAATTAGGTTATTTGGGCTTAAAACGAAAAATTAGGTTATTTGGGCTTAAAACGAAAAATTAGGTTATTTTGGCTTAAAACGAAAAATTAGGTTATTTGGGCTTATAACGAAAAATTAGGTTATTTGGGCTTAAAACGAAAAATTAGGTTATTTTGGCTTAAAACGAAAAATTAGGTTATTTGGGCTTAAAACGAAAAATTAGGTTATTTGGGCTTAAAACGAAAAATTAGGTTATTTGGGCTTAAAACGAAAAATTAGGTTATTTGGGCTAAAAACGACATTTTGGCTGAAAATGAATATTACGTTTTCTCGTCTAGAAACCAAAAATTACGTGATTTTTTCTAAAAATGAAAAATATATCTTCTGGGCTAAAAATAATAAATAAGACGATTTTGGCTTAAAACGAAAAATTAGGTTATTTTAGCTTAAAACGAAATTTTTTTTTATTTGGGCTAAAAACGACATTTTGGCTGAAAATGAATATTACATTTTCTCGTCTAGAAACCAAAAATTACGTGATTTTTGCTAAAAATGAAAAATATGTCTTCTGGGCTAAAAATAATAAATGAGGAGATTTTGGCTTAAAACGAAAAATTAGGTTATTTGGGCTTAAAACGAAAAATTAGGTTATTTGGGCTTAAAACGAAAAATTAAGTTATTTTGGCTTAAAACGAAAAATTAGGTTATTTGGGCTTATAACGAAAAATTAGGTTATTTGGGCTAAAAACGAAAAATTAGGTTATTTGGGCTTAAAACGACATTTTGGCTGAAAATGAATATTACGTTTTCTCGTCTAGAAACCAAAAATTACGTGATTTTTTCTAAAAATGAAAAATATGTCTTCTGGGCTAAAAATAATAAATAAGGCGATTTTGGCTTAAAACGAAAAATTAGGTTATTTGGGCTTAAAACGAAAAATAAATTATTTGGGCTTAAAACGAAAAATTAGGTTAGTTGGGCTTAAAACGAAAAATTAGGTTATTTGGGCTTAAAACGAAAAATAAGTTATTTGGGCTTAAAACGAAAAATTAGGTTATTTGGGCTTAAAACGAAAAATTAGGTTATTTGGGCTTAAAACGACATTTTGGCTGAAAATGAATATTACGTTTTCTCGTCTAGAAACCAAAAATTACGTGATTTTTTCTAAAAATGAAAAATATATCTTCTGGGCTAAAAATAATAAATAAGACGATTTTGGCTTAAAACGAAAAATTAGGTTATTTGGGCTTAAAACGAAAAATTAGGTTATTTGGGCTTAAAACGAAAAATTAGGTTATTTGGGCTTAAAACGAAAAATTAGGTTATTTGGGCTTAAAACGAAAAATTAGGTTATTTTGGCTTAAAACGAAAAATTAGGTTATTTGGGCTTAAAACGAAAAATTAGGTTATTGGGCTTAAAACGAAAAATTAGGTTATTTGGGCTTAAAACGAAAAATTAGGTTATTTGGGCTAAAAACGACATTTTGGCTGAAAATGAATATTACGTTTTCTCGTCTAGAAACCAAAAATTACGTGATTTTTTCTAAAAATGAAAAATATATCTTCTGGGCTAAAAATAATAAATAAGACGATTTTGGCTTAAAACGAAAAATTAGGTTATTTTAGCTTAAAACGAAATTTTTTTTTATTTGGGCTAAAAACGACATTTTGGCTGAAAATGAATATTACATTTTCTCGTCTAGAAACCAAAAATTACGTGATTTTTGCTAAAAATGAAAAATATGTCTTCTGGGCTAAAAATAATAAATGAGGAGATTTTGGCTTAAAACGAAAAATTTGGTTATTTGGGCTTAAAACGAAAAATTAGGTTATTTGGGCTTAAAACGAAAAATTAGGTTATTTTGGCTTAAAACGAAAAATTAGGTTATTTGGGCTTATAACGAAAAATTAGGTTATTTGGGCTAAAAACGAAAAATTAGGTTATTTGGGCTTAAAACGAAAAATTAGGTTATTTTGGCTTAAAACGAAAAATTAGGTTATTTGGGCTTAAAACGAAAAATTAGGTTATTTTGGCTTAAAACGAAAAATTAGGTTATTTGGGCTTATAACGAAAAATTAGGTTATTTGGGCTAAAAACGAAAAATTAGGTTATTTGGGCTTAAAACGAAAAATTAGGTTATTTTGGCTTAAAACGAAAAATTAGGTTATTTGGGCTTAAAACGAAAAATTAGGTTATTTGGGCTTAAAACGAAAAATTAGATTATTTGGGCTTAAAACGAAAAATTCGGTTATTTGGGCTTAAAACGAAAAATTAGGTTATTTTGGCTTAAAACGAAAAATTAGGTTATTTGGGCTAAAAACGAAAAATTAGGTTATTTGGGCTTAAAACGAAAAATTAGGTTATTTGGGCTAAAAACGACATTTTGGCTGAAAATGAATATTACGTTTTCTCGTCTAGAAACCAAAAATTACGTGATTTTTTCTAAAAATGAAAAATATGTCTTCTGGGCTAAAAATAATAAATAAGGCGATTTTGGCTTAAAACGAAAAATTAGGTTATTTGGGCTTAAAACGAAAAATAAGTTATTTGGGCTTAAAACGAAAAATTAGGTTATTTGGGCTTAAAACGAAAAATTAGGTTATTTGGGCTTAAAACGACATTTTGGCTGAAAATGAATATTACGTTTTCTCGTCTAGAAACCAAAAATTACGTGATTTTTTCTAAAAATGAAAAATATGTCTTCTGGGCAAAAAATAATAAATAAGGCGATTTTATCTTAAAACGAAAAATTAGGTTATTTTTGCTTAAAAAGAAAAATTAAGTTATTTGGGCTTAAAACGAAAAATTAGGTTATTTTGGCTTAAAACGAAAAATTAGGTTATTTGGGCTAAAAACGAAAAATTAGGTTATTTGGGCTTAAAACGAAAAATTAGGTTATTTGGGCTAAAAACGACATTTTGGCTGAAAATGAATATTACGTTTTCTCGTCTAGAAACCAAAAATTACGTGATTTTTTCTAAAAATGAAAAATATGTCTTCTGGGCTAAAAATAATAAATAAGGCGATTTTGGCTTAAAACGAAAAATTAGGTTATTTGGGCTTAAAACGAAAAATAAGTTATTTGGGCTTAAAACGAAAAATTAGGTTATTTGGGCTTAAAACGAAAAATTAGGTTATTTGGGCTTAAAACGACATTTTGGCTGAAAATGAATATTACGTTTTCTCGTCTAGACACCAAAAATTACGTGATTTTTTCTAAAAATGAAAAATATGTCTTCTGGGCAAAAAATAATAAATAAGGCGATTTTATCTTAAAACGAAAAATTAGGTTATTTTTGCTTAAAAAGAAAAATTAAGTTATTTGGGCTTAAAACGAAAAATTAGGTTATTTGGGCTTAAAAGGAAAAATTAGGTTATTTTGGCTTAAAACGAAAAATTAGGTTATTTGGGCTTAAAACGAAAAATTAGGTTATTTGGGCTTAAAACGAAAAATTAGGTTATTTTGGCTTAAAACGAAAAATTAGGTTATTTGGGCTTAAAACGAAAAATTAGGTTATTTGGGCTTAAAACGAAAAATTAGGTTATTTTAGCTTAAAACGAATTTTTTTTTTATTTGGGCTAAAAACGACATTTTGGCTGAAAATGAATATTACATTTTCTCGTCTAGAAACCAAAAATTACGTGATTTTTGCTAAAAATGAAAAATATGTCTTCTGGGCTAAAAATAATAAATGAGGCGATTTTGGCTTAAAACGAAAAATTAGGTTATTTGAGCTTAAAACGAAAAATTAGGTTATTTGGGCTTAAAACGAAAAATTAGGTTATTTGGGCTTAAAACGAAAAATTAGGTTATTTGGGCTTAAAACGAAAAATTAGGTTATTTGGGCTTAAAACGAAAAATTAGGTTATTTTGGCTTAAAACGATAAATTAGGTTATTTGGGCTTAAAACGAAAAATTAGGTTATTTGGGCTTAAAACGAAAAATTAGGTTATTTGGGCTTAAAACGAAAAATTCTGTTATTTGGGCTTAAAACGAAAAATTAGGTTATTTGGGCTAAAAACGACATTTATATATATATATAAATATATAAATATATATATAAATATATAAATATATATATAAATATATAAATATATATATAAATATATAAATATATATATAAATATATAAATATATAAATAAATATATAAATAAATATATAAATATATATATAAATATATAAATATATAAATATATATATATAAACATATAAATATATATATAAATATATATATAAATATATAAATATATAAGAATTGGCCTTTATAAAAAATCAAAACATTAATATTCTTAGTTTTCTTGATAAAATAGACTCGGCTGACTCTATACCAGCCATCAGCGATGCACAAAATTGCGAAGATAGGAATAGCGATATCTTTTTACCAGTTAAAAACATTAAACAAAGGCCTCTATACTCTCAGGCGTTAAAAAAACCTCCTATGCTAATTCGACCTAATAAATTATTTAATGGAAAATTTTTTCCGCATTCCCTAACTAACGACATTAAAAATCTTCCAAAAAAAAACAATAAGTCTGTCTTTGTGGGCACAAAAAACTCCGACGTTATCAAGACTATTCCTAAATTGAAGATAGAACCACCTAAAAAAGCGTTATTTGTTTCTCGGATATCGAATTCTGTTACCGATAACGACCTGAAAAATTTTATCATCGATGGTACCGAATTAAAAACTGTCCAGTGCATCAGATTAAAAACGAAATATCCTGGGTATGCCTCATTTTACGTCACGGCTGATCCCAACGAATTTGAAGTTTTATCTAACCCCGCAAACCTTGGGAAGTTTGTAGATCTATACTTGGGAAATTTGTGGATCTATACTTGGGAAGTTTGTGGATCTATACTTGTGAAGTTTGTGGATCCATACTTGGGAAGTTTGTGGATCTATACTTGGGAAGTTTGTGGATCTATACTTGGGAAATTTGTGGATCTATACTTGCGAAATTTCTGGATCTATACTTGGGAAGTTTGTGGATCTATACCTGGGAAATTTGTGCATCTCTACTTGGGAAATTTGTGGATCTATACTTGGGAAATTTGTGGATCTATACCTGGGAAATTTGTGGATTTATAATTGGGAAATTTGTGGATCTATACTTGGGAAGTTTGTGGAACTATACTTCGAAATTTGTGGATCTATACTTGGGAAATTTGTGGATCTATACTTGGGAAGTTTGTGGATCTATACTAGGGAATTTTGTGGATCTATACTTTTGAAATTTGTGCATCTATACTTGGGAAATTTGTGGATCTAAACTTGGGAAGTTTGTGGATCTATACTTGGGAAGTTTGTGGAACCATAATTGGTAAGTTTGTGGATCCATACTTGGGAAGTTTGTGGATCTATACTTGGGAAATTTGTGGATCTATACTTGGGAAATTTGTGGATCTCTACTTGGGAAATTTGTGGATGTATACTTGGGAAATTTGTGGATTTATAATTGGGAAATTTTTGGATCTATACTTGGGAAGTTTGTGGATCTATACTTGGAAAATTTGTGGATCTATACTCGGGAAATTTATGGATCTATACTTGGGAAGTTTGTGGATCTATACTTGGGAAATTTGTGGATCTATACTTGGGAAGTTTGTAGATCTATACTTGGGAAATTTGTGGATCTATACTTGGGAAATTTGTGGATCTATACTTGGGAAGTTTGTGGATCTATACTTGGGAAGTTTGTGGATCTATACTTGGGAAATTTTTGGATCAATACTTGGGAAGTTTGTGGACCTATACTTGTGAAGTTTGTGGATCCATAATTGGTAAGTTTGTGGATCCATACTTGGGAAGTTTGTGGATCTATACTTGGGAAATTTGTCGATCTATACCTGGGAAATTTGTGGATCTATACTTGGGAAATTTGTGGATCTATACTTGGGAAATTTGTGGATCTATACCTGGGAAATTTTTGGATTTATAATTGGGAAATTTTTGGATCTATACTTGGGAAGTTTGTGGATCTATACTTGGGAAGTTTGTGGATCTATACTTGGGAAATTTGTGGATCTATACTTGGGAAATTTGTGGATCTATACCTGGGAAATTTGTGGATCTATACTTGGGAAATTTGTGGATCTATACTTGGGAAATTTGTGGATCTATACCTGGGAAATTTGTGGATCTATACTTGGGAAATTTGTGGATCTATACCTGGGAAATTTTTGGATTTATAATTGGGAAATTTTTGGATCTATACTTGGGAAGTTTGTTGATCTATACTTGGGAAATTTGTGGATCTATACCTGGGAAATTTGTGGATCTACACTTGGGAAATTTGTGGATCTATACTTGGGAAATTTGTGGATCTACACTTGGGAAGTTTGTGGATCTATACTTGGGAAATTTGTGGATCTATACTTGGGAAGTTTGTGGATCTATACTTGGGAAATTTGTGCATCTCTACTTGGGAAATTTGTGGATCTATACTTGGGAAATTTTTGGATCTATACTTGGGAAGTTTGTGGATCTATACTTGGGAAATTTTTGGATCTATACTTGGGAAATTTGTGGATCTATACCTGGGAAATTTGTGGATCTATACTTGTGAAGTTTGTGGATCCATAATTGGTAAGTTTGTGGATCCATACTTGGGAAGTTTGTGGATCTATACTTGGGAAATTTGTGGATCTATACCTGGGAAATTTGTGGATCTATACTTGGGAAATTTGTGGATCTATACTTGGGAAATTTTTGAATCTATACTTGGGAAGTTTGTGGATCTATACTTGGGAAATTTGTGGATCTATACTTGGGAAATTTGTGGATCTATACTTGGAAAATTTGTGGATCTATACCTGGGAAATTTGTGGATCTATACTTGGGAAATTTGTGGATCTGTACTTGGGAAGTTTGTGGATCTATACTTGGGAAATTTTTGGATCAATACTTGGGAAGTTTGTGGACCTATACTTGGGAAATTTGTGGATCTATACTTGGGAAATTTGTGGATCTCTACTTGGGAAATTTGTGGATGTATACTTGGGAAATTTGTGGATTTATAATTGGGAAATTTTTGGATCTATACTTGGGAAGTTTGTGGATCTATACCTAGGAAATTTTTGGATTTGTAATTGGGAAATTTTTGGATCTATACTAGGGAAGTTTGTGGATCTATACTTGGGAAATTTTTGGATCTATACTTGGGAAGTTTGTGGATCTATACTTGGGAAATTTTTGGATCTATACTTGGGAAATTTGTATATCTATACCTGGGAAATTTGTGGATCTATACTTGTGAAGTTTGTGGATCCATAATTGGTAAGTTTGTGGATCCATACTTGGGAAGTTTGTGGATCTATACTTGGGAAATTTGTGGATCTATACCTGGGAAATTTGTGGATCTATACTTTGGAAATTTGTGGATCTATACTTGGGAAATTTTTGGATCTATACTTGGGAAGTTTGTGGATCTATACTTGGGAAATTTGTGGATCTATACTTGGGAAATTTGTGGATCTATACTTGGGAAATTTGTGGATCTATACCTGGGAAATTTGTGGATCTATACTTGGGAAATTTGTGGATCTATATTTGGGAAGTTTGTGGATCTATACTTGGGAAATTTTTGGATCAATACTTGGGAAGTTTGTGGACCTATTCTTGGGAAATTTGTGCATCTATACTTGTAAAGTTTGTGGATCCATACTTGGGAAGTTTGTGGATCTATACTTGGGAAATTTGTCGATCTATACCTGGGAAATTTGTGGATCTATACTTGTGAAGTTTGTGGATCCATAATTGGTAAGTTTGTGGATCCATACTTGGGAAGTTTGTGGATCTATACTTGGGAAATTTGTGGATCTATACCTGGGAAATTTGTGGATCTATACTTGGGAAATTTGTGGATCTATACTTGGGAAATTTTTGGATCTATACTTGGGAAGTTTGTGGATCTATACTTGGGAAATTTGTGGATCTATACTTGGGAAATTTGTGGATCTATACTTGGAAAATTTGTGGATCTATACCTGGGAAATTTGTGGATCTATACTTGGGAAATTTGTGGATCTGTACTTGGGAAATTTGTGGATCTATACTTGGGAAATTTGTGGATCTATACTTGTGAAGTTTGTGGATCCATAATTGGTAAGTTTGTGGATCCATACTTGGGAAGTTTGTGGATCTATACTTGGGAAATTTGTGGATCTATACCTGGGAAATTTGTGGATCTATACTTGGGAAATTTGTGGATCTATACTTGGGAAATTTTTGGATCTATACTTGGGAAGTTTGTGGATCTATACTTGGGAAATTTGTGGATCTATACTTGGGAAGTTTGTGGATCTATACTTGTGAAGTTTGTGGATCCATACTTGGGAAGTTTGTGGATCTATACTTGGGAAGTTTGTGGATCTATACTTGGGAAATTTGTGGATCTATACTTGCGAAATTTCTGGATCTATACTTGGGAAGTTTGTGGATCTATACCTGGGAAATTTGTGCATCTCTACTTGGGAAATTTGTGGATCTATACTTGGGAAATTTGTGGATCTATACCTGGGAAATTTGTGGATTTATAATTGGGAAATTTGTGGATCTATACTTGGGAAGTTTGTGGAACTATACTTCGAAATTTGTGGATCTATACTTGGGAAATTTGTGGATCTATACTTGGGAAGTTTGTGGATCTATACTAGGGAATTTTGTGGATCTATACTTTTGAAATTTGTGCATCTATACTTGGGAAATTTGTGGATCTAAACTTGGGAAGTTTGTGGATCTATACTTGGGAAGTTTGTGGAACCATAATTGGTAAGTTTGTGGATCCATACTTGGGAAGTTTGTGGATCTATACTTGGGAAATTTGTGGATCTATACTTGGGAAATTTGTGGATCTCTACTTGGGAAATTTGTGGATGTATACTTGGGAAATTTGTGGATTTATAATTGGGAAATTTTTGGATCTATACTTGGGAAGTTTGTGGATCTATACTTGGAAAATTTGTGGATCTATACTCGGGAAATTTATGGATCTATACTTGGGAAGTTTGTGGATCTATACTTGGGAAATTTGTGGATCTATACTTGGGAAGTTTGTAGATCTATACTTGGGAAATTTGTGGATCTATACTTGGGAAATTTGTGGATCTATACTTGGGAAGTTTGTGGATCTATACTTGGGAAGTTTGTGGATCTATACTTGGGAAATTTTTGGATCAATACTTGGGAAGTTTGTGGACCTATACTTGGGAAATTTGTTGATCTATACTTGGGAAATTTGTGGATCTATACTTGGGAAATTTGTGGATCTATACCTGGGAAATTTGTGGATCTATACTTGGGAAATTTGTGGATCTATACTTGGGAAATTTGTGGATCTATACTTGGGAAATTTGTGGATCTATACCTGGGAAATTTGTGGATCTATACTTGGGAAATTTGTGGATCTATACTTGGGAAATTTGTGGATCTATACCTGGGAAATTTTTGGATTTATAATTGGGAAATTTTTGGATCTATACTTGGGAAGTTTGTGGATCTATACTTGGGAAGTTTGTGGATCTATACTTGGGAAATTTGTGGATCTATACTTGGGAAATTTGTGGATCTATACCTGGGAAATTTGTGGATCTATACTTGGGAAATTTGTGGATCTATACTTGGGAAATTTGTGGATCTATACCTGGGAAATTTGTGGATCTATACTTGGGAAATTTGTGGATCTATACTTGGGAAATTTGTGGATCTATACCTGGGAAATTTTTGGATTTATAATTGGGAAATTTTTGGATCTATACTTGGGAAGTTTGTGGATCTATACTTGGGAAATTTGTTGATCTATACTTGGGAAATTTGTGGATCTATACCTGGGAAATTTGTGGATCTACACTTGGGAAATTTGTGGATCTATACTTGGGAAATTTGTGGATCTACACTTGGGAAGTTTGTGGATCTATACTTGGGAAATTTGTGGATCTATACTTGGGAAGTTTGTGGATCTATACTTGGGAAATTTGTGGATCTATACCTGGGAAATTTGTGGATCTATACTTGTGAAGTTTGTGGATCCATAATTGGTAAGTTTGTGGATCCATACTTGGGAAGTTTGTGGATCTATACTTGGGAAATTTGTGGATCTATACCTGGGAAATTTGTGGATCTATACTTGGGAAATTTGTGGATCTATACTTGGGAAATTTTTGGATCTATACTTGGGAAGTTTGTGGATCTATACTTGGGAAATTTGTGGATCTATACTTGGGAAATTTGTGGATCTATACTTGGAAAATTTGTGGATCTATACCTGGGAAATTTGTGGATCTATACTTGGGAAATTTGTGGACCTGTACTTGGGAAGTTTGTGGATCTATACTTGGGAAATTTTTGGATCAATACTTGGGAAGTTTGTGGACCTATACTTGGGAAATTTGTGGATCTATACTTGTGAAGTTTGTGGATCCATAATTGGTAAGTTTGTGGATCCATACTTGGGAAGTTTGTGGATCTATACTTGGGAAATTTGTCGATCTATACCTGGGAAATTTGTGGATCTATACTTGGGAAATTTGTGGATCTATACTTGGGAAATTTGTGGATCTATACCTGGGAAATTTTTGGATTTATAATTGGGAAATTTTTGGATCTATACTTGGGAAGTTTGTGGATCTATACTTGGGAAGTTTGTGGATCTATACTTGGGAAATTTGTGGATCTATACTTGGGAAATTTGTGGATCTATACCTGGGAAATTTGTGGATCTATACTTGGGAAATTTGTGGATCTATACTTGGGAAATTTGTGGATCTATACCTGGGAAATTTGTGGATCTATACTTGGGAAATTTGTGGATCTATACTTGGGAAATTTGTGGATCTATACCTGGGAAATTTTTGGATTTATAATTGGGAAATTTTTGGATCTATACTTGGGAAGTTTGTTGATCTATACTTGGGAAATTTGTGGATCTATACCTGGGAAATTTGTGGATCTACACTTGGGAAATTTGTGGATCTATACTTGGGAAATTTGTGGATCTACACTTGGGAAGTTTGTGGATCTATACTTGGGAAATTTGTGGATCTATACTTGGGAAGTTTGTGGATCTATACTTGGGAAATTTGTGCATCTCTACTTGGGAAATTTGTGGATCTATACTTGGGAAATTTTTGGATCTATACTTGGGAAGTTTGTGGATCTATACTTGGGAAATTTTTGGATCTATACTTGGGAAATTTGTGGATCTATACCTGGGAAATTTGTGGATCTATACTTGTGAAGTTTGTGGATCCATAATTGGTAAGTTTGTGGATCCATACTTGGGAAGTTTGTGGATCTATACTTGGGAAATTTGTGGATCTATACCTGGGAAATTTGTGGATCTATACTTGGGAAATTTGTGGATCTATACTTGGGAAATTTTTGAATCTATACTTGGGAAGTTTGTGGATCTATACTTGGGAAATTTGTGGATCTATACTTGGGAAATTTGTGGATCTATACTTGGAAAATTTGTGGATCTATACCTGGGAAATTTGTGGATCTATACTTGGGAAATTTGTGGATCTGTACTTGGGAAGTTTGTGGATCTATACTTGGGAAATTTTTGGATCAATACTTGGGAAGTTTGTGGACCTATACTTGGGAAATTTGTGGATCTATACTTGGGAAATTTGTGGATCTCTACTTGGGAAATTTGTGGATGTATACTTGGGAAATTTGTGGATTTATAATTGGGAAATTTTTGGATCTATACTTGGGAAGTTTGTGGATCTATACCTAGGAAATTTTTGGATTTGTAATTGGGAAATTTTTGGATCTATACTAGGGAAGTTTGTGGATCTATACTTGGGAAATTTTTGGATCTATACTTGGGAAGTTTGTGGATCTATACTTGGGAAATTTTTGGATCTATACTTGGGAAATTTGTGGATCTATACCTGGGAAATTTGTGGATCTATACTTGTGAAGTTTGTGGATCCATAATTGGTAAGTTTGTGGATCCATACTTGGGAAGTTTGTGGATCTATACTTGGGAAATTTGTGGATCTATACCTGGGAAATTTGTGGATCTATACTTGGGAAATTTGTGGATCTATACTTGGGAAATTTTTGGATCTATACTTGGGAAGTTTGTGGATCTATACTTGGGAAATTTGTGGATCTATACTTGGGAAATTTGTGGATCTATACTTGGGAAATTTGTGGATCTATACCTGGGAAATTTGTGGATCTATACTTGGGAAATTTGTGGATCTATATTTGGGAAGTTTGTGGATCTATACTTGGGAAATTTTTGGATCAATACTTGGGAAGTTTGTGGACCTATTCTTGGGAAATTTGTGCATCTATATTTGTAAAGTTTGTGGATCCATACTTGGGAAGTTTGTGGATCTATACTTGGGAAATTTGTCGATCTATACCTGGGAAATTTGTGGATCTATACTTGTGAAGTTTGTGGATCCATAATTGGTAAGTTTGTGGATCCATACTTGGGAAGTTTGTGGATCTATACTTGGGAAATTTGTGGATCTATACCTGGGAAATTTGTGGATCTATACTTGGGAAATTTGTGGATCTATACTTGGGAAATTTTTGGATCTATACTTGGGAAGTTTGTGGATCTATACTTGGGAAATTTGTGGATCTATACTTGGGAAATTTGTGGATCTATACTTGGAAAATTTGTGGATCTATACCTGGGAAATTTGTGGATCTATACTTGGGAAATTTGTGGATCTGTACTTGGGAAATTTGTGGATCTATACTTGGGAAATTTGTGGATCTATACTTGGAAAATTTGTGGATCTATACCTGGGAAATTTGTGGATCTATACTTGGGAAATTTGTGGATCTGTACTTGGGAAGTTTGTGGATCTATACTTGGGAAATTTTTGGATCAATACTTGGGAAGTTTGTGGACCTATACTTGGGAAATTTGTGGATCTATACTTGTGAAGTTTGTGGATCCATAATTGGTAAGTTTGTGGATCCATACTTGGGAAGTTTGTGGATCTATACTTGGGAAATTTGTCGATCTATACCTGGGAAATTTGTGGATCTATACTTGGGAAATTTGTGGATCTATACTTGGGAAATTTGTGGATCTATACCTGGGAAATTTTTGGATTTATAATTGGGAAATTTTTGGATCTATACTTGGGAAGTTTGTGGATCTATACTTGGGAAGTTTGTGGATCTATACTTGGGAAATTTGTGGATCTATACTTGGGAAATTTGTGGATCTATACCTGGGAAATTTGTGGATCTATACTTGGGAAATTTGTGGATCTATACTTGGGAAATTTGTGGATCTATACCTGGGAAATTTGTGGATCTATACTTGGGAAATTTGTGGATCTATACTTGGGAAATTTGTGGATCTATACCTGGGAAATTTTTGGATTTATAATTGGGAAATTTTTGGATCTATACTTGGGAAGTTTGTTGATCTATACTTGGGAAATTTGTGGATCTATACCTGGGAAATTTGTGGATCTACACTTGGGAAATTTGTGGATCTATACTTGGGAAATTTGTGGATCTACACTTGGGAAGTTTGTGGATCTATACTTGGGAAATTTGTGGATCTATACTTGGAAAGTTTGTGGATCTATACTTGGGAAATTTGTGCATCTCTACTTGGGAAATTTGTGGATCTATACTTGGGAAATTTTTGGATCTATACTTGGGAAGTTTGTGGATCTATACTTGGGAAATTTTTGGATCTATACTTGGGAAATTTGTGGATCTATACCTGGGAAATTTGTGGATCTATACTTGTGAAGTTTGTGGATCCATAATTGGTAAGTTTGTGGATCCATACTTGGGAAGTTTGTGGATCTATACTTGGGAAATTTGTGGATCTATACCTGGGAAATTTGTGGATCTATACTTGGGAAATTTTTGAATCTATACTTGGGAAATTTTTGAATCTATACTTGGGAAGTTTGTGGATCTATACTTGGGAAATTTGTGGATCTATACTTGGGAAATTTGTGGATCTATACTTGGAAAATTTGTGGATCTATACCTGGGAAATTTGTGGATCTATACTTGGGAAATTTGTGGATCTGTACTTGGGAAGTTTGTGGATCTATACTTGGGAAATTTTTGGATCAATACTTGGGAAGTTTGTGGACCTATACTTGGGAAATTTGTGGATCTATACTTGGGAAATTTGTGGATCTCTACTTGGGAAATTTGTGGATGTATACTTGGGAAATTTGTGGATTTATAATTGGGAAATTTTTGGATCTATACTTGGGAAGTTTGTGGATCTATACCTAGGAAATTTTTGGATTTGTAATTGGGAAATTTTTGGATCTATACTAGGGAAGTTTGTGGATCTATACTTGGGAAATTTTTGGATCTATACTTGGGAAGTTTGTGGATCTATACTTGGGAAATTTTTGGATCTATACTTGGGAAATTTGTGGTTCTATACCTGGGAAATTTGTGGATCTATACTTGTGAAGTTTGTGGATCCATAATTGGTAAGTTTGTGGATCCATACTTGGGAAGTTTGTGGATCTATACTTGGGAAATTTGTGGATCTATACCTGGGAAATTTGTGGATCTATACTTGGGAAATTTGTGGATCTATACTTGGGAAATTTTTGGATCTATACTTGGGAAGTTTGTGGATCTATACTTGGGAAATTTGTGGATCTATACTTGGGAAATTTGTGGATCTATACTTGGGAAATTTGTGGATCTATACCTGGGAAATTTGTGGATCTATACTTGGGAAATTTGTGGATCTATATTTGGGAAGTTTGTGGATCTATACTTGGGAAATTTTTGGATCAATACTTGGGAAGTTTGTGGACCTATTCTTGGGAAATTTGTGCATCTATACTTGTAAAGTTTGTGGATCCATACTTGGGAAGTTTGTGGATCTATACCTAGGAAATTTTTGGATTTGTAATTGGGAAATTTTTGGATCTATACTAGGGAAGTTTGTGGATCTATACTTGGGAAATTTTTGGATCTATACTTGGGAAGTTTGTGGATCTATACTTGGGAAATTTTTGGATCTATACTTGGGAAATTTGTGGTTCTATACCTGGGAAATTTGTGGATCTATACTTGTGAAGTTTGTGGATCCATAATTGGTAAGTTTGTGGATCCATACTTGGGAAGTTTGTGGATCTATACTTGGGAAATTTGTGGATCTATACCTGGGAAATTTGTGGATCTATACTTGGGAAATTTGTGGATCTATACTTGGGAAATTTTTGGATCTATACTTGGGAAGTTTGTGGATCTATACTTGGGAAATTTGTGGATCTATACTTGGGAAATTTGTGGATCTATACTTGGGAAATTTGTGGATCTATACCTGGGAAATTTGTGGATCTATACTTGGGAAATTTGTGGATCTATATTTGGGAAGTTTGTGGATCTATACTTGGGAAATTTTTGGATCAATACTTGGGAAGTTTGTGGACCTATTCTTGGGAAATTTGTGCATCTATACTTGTAAAGTTTGTGGATCCATACTTGGGAAGTTTGTGGATCTATACTTGGGAAATTTGTCGATCTATACCTGGGAAATTTGTGGATCTATACTTGTGAAGTTTGTGGATCCATAATTGGTAAGTTTGTGGATCCATACTTGGGAAGTTTGTGGATCTATACTTGGGAAATTTGTGGATCTATACCTGGGAAATTTGTGGATCTATACTTGGGAAATTTGTGGATCTATACTTGGGAAATTTTTGGATCTATACTTGGGAAGTTTGTGGATCTATACTTGGGAAATTTGTGGATCTATACTTGGGAAATTTGTGGATCTATACTTGGAAAATTTGTGGATCTATACCTGGGAAATTTGTGGATCTATACTTGGGAAATTTGTGGATCTGTACTTGGGAAATTTGTGGATCTATACTTGGGAAATTTGTGGATCTATACTTGGAAAATTTGTGGATCTATACCTGGGAAATTTGTGGATCTATACTTGGGAAATTTGTGGATCTGTACTTGGGAAGTTTGTGGATCTATACTTGGGAAATTTTTGGATCAATACTTGGGAAGTTTGTGGACCTATACTTGGGAAATTTGTGGATCTATACTTGTGAAGTTTGTGGATCCATAATTGGTAAGTTTGTGGATCCATACTTGGGAAGTTTGTGGATCTATACTTGGGAAATTTGTCGATCTATACCTGGGAAATTTGTGGATCTATACTTGGGAAATTTGTGGATCTATACTTGGGAAATTTGTGGATCTATACCTGGGAAATTTTTGGATTTATAATTGGGAATTTTTGGATCTATACTTGGGAAGTTTGTGGATCTATACTTGGGAAGTTTGTGGATCTATACTTGGGAAATTTGTGGATCTATACTTGGGAAATTTGTGGATCTATACCTGGGAAATTTGTGGATATATACTTGGGAAATTTGTGGATCTATACTTGGGAAATTTGTGGATCTATACCTGGGAAATTTGTGGATCTATACTTGGGAAATTTGTGGATCCATACTTGGGAAGTTTGTGGATCTATACTTGGGAAATTTGTGGATCTATACCTGGGAAATTTTTGGATCTATACTTGGGAAGTTTGTGGATCCATAATTGGGAAATTTTTGGATCTATACTTGGGAAGTTTGTGGATCTATACTTGACAAATTTGTGGATCTATACTTGGGAAATTTGTGGATCTATACTTGGAAAATTTGTGGATCTATACCTGGGAAATTTGTGGATCTATACTTGGGAAATTTGTGGATCTGTACTTGGGAAGTTTGTGGATCTATACTTGGGAAATTTTTGGATCAATACTTGGGAAGTTTGTGGACCTATACTTGGGAAATTTGTGGATCTATACTTGGGAAATTTGTGGATCTCTACTTGGGAAATTTGTGGATGTATACTTGGGAAATTTGTGGATTTATAATTGGGAAATTTTTGGATCTATACTTGGGAAGTTTGTGGATCTATACCTAGGAAATTTTTGGATTTGTAATTGGGAAATTTTTGGATCTATACTAGGGAAGTTTGTGGATCTATACTTGGGAAATTTTTGGATCTATACTTGGGAAGTTTGTGGATCTATACTTGGGAAATTTTTGGATCTATACTTGGGAAATTTGTGGATCTATACCTGGGAAATTTTTGGATCTATACTTGTGAAGTTTGTGGATCCATAATTGGTAAGTTTGTGGATCCATACTTGGGAAGTTTGTGGATCTATACTTGGGAAATTTGTGGATCTATACCTGGGAAATTTGTGGATCTATACTTGGGAAATTTGTGGATCTATACTTGGGAAATTTTTGGATCTATACTTGGGAAGTTTGTGGATCTATACTTGGGAAATTTGTGGATCTATACTTGGGAAATTTGTGGATCTATACTTGGGAAATTTGTGGATCTATACCTGGGAAATTTGTGGATCTATACTTGGGAAATTTGTGGATCTATACTTGGGAAGTTTGTGGATCTATACTTGGGAAATTTTTGGATCAATACTTGGGAAGTTTGTGGACCTATACTTGGGAAATTTGTGCATCTATACTTGTGAAGTTTGTGGATCCATACTTGGGAAGTTTGTGGATCTATACTTGGGAAATTTGTCGATCTATACCTGGGAAATTTGTGGATCTATACTTGGGAAATTTGTGGATCTATACTTGGGAAGTTTGTGGATCTATACTTGGGAAATTTTTGGATCAATACTTGGGAAGTTTGTGGACCTACACTTGGGAAATTTGTTGATCTATACTTGTGAAGTTTGTGGATCAATAATTGGTAAGTTTGAGGATCCATACTTGGGAAGTTTGTGGATCTATACTTGGGAAATTTGTGGATCTATACTTGGGAAATTTGTGGATCTATACTTGGGAAATTTGTGGATCTATACTTGGGAAATTTGTGGATCTATACCTGGGAAATTTGTGGATCGATACTTGGGAAATTTGTGGATCTATACCTGGGAAATTTGTGGATCTATATTTGGGAAATTTGTGGATCTATACTTGGGAAATTTGTGGATCTATACCTGGGAAATTTTTGGATTTATAATTGGGAAATTTTTGGATCTATACTAGGGAAGTTTGTGGATCTATACTTGGGAAGTTTGTTGATCTATACTTGGGAAATTTGTGGATCTATACTTGGGAAATTTGTGGATCTATACCTGGGAAATTTGTGGATCTATACTTGGGAAATTTGTGGATCTATACTTGGGAAATTTGTGGATCTATACCTGGGAAATTTGTGGATCTATACTTGGGAAATTTGTGGATCTATACTTGGGAAATTTGTGGATCTACACTTGGGAAGTTTGTGGATCTATACTTGGGAAATTTGTGGATCTATACTTGGGAAGTTTGTGGATCTATACTTGGGAAATTTGCGCATCTCTACTTGGGAAATTTGTGGATCTATACTTGGGAAATTTGTGGATCTATACCTGGGAAATTTGTGGATTTATAATTGGGAAATTTGTGGATCTATACTTGGGAAGTTTGTGGATCCATAATTGGTAAGTTTGTGGATCCATACTTGGGAAATTTGTGGATCTATACTTGGGAAATTTGTGGATCTATACCTGGGAAATTTGTGGATCTATACTTGGGAAATTTGTGGATCTATACTTGGGAAATTTGTGGATCTATACCTGGGAAATTTGTGGATCTATACTTGGGAAATTTGTGGATCTATACTTGGGAAATTTGTGCATCTCTACTTGGGAAATTTGTGGATCTATACTTGGGAAATTTTTGGATCTATACTTGAGAAGTTTGTGGATCTATACTTGGGAAATTTTTGGATCTATACTTGGGAAATTTGTGGATCTATACCTGGGAAATTTGTGGATCTATACTTGTGAAGTTTGTGGATCCATAATTGGTAAGTTTGTGGATCCATACTTGGGAAGTTTGTGGATCTATACTTGGGAAATTTGTGGATCTATACCTGGGAAATTTGTGGATCTATACTTGGGAAATTTGTGGATCCATACTTGGGAAATTTTTGGATCTATACTTGGGAAGTTTGTGGATCTATACTTGGGAAATTTGTGGATCTATACTTGGGAAATTTGTGGATCTATACTTGGAAAATTTGTGGATCTATACCTGGGAAATTTGTGGATCTATACTTGGGAAATTTGTGGATCTGTACTTGGGAAGTTTGTGGTTCTATACTTGGGAAATTTTTGGATCAATACTTGGGAAGTTTGTGGACCTATACTTGGGAAATTTGTGGATCTATACTTGGGAAATTTGTGGATCTCTACTTGGGAAATTTGTGGATGTATACTTGGGAAATTTGTGGATTTATAATTGGGAAATTTTTGGATCTATACTTGGGAAGTTTGTGGATCTATACCTAGGAAATTTTTGGATTTGTAATTGGGAAATTTTTGGATCTATACTAGGGAAGTTTGTGGATCTATACTTGGGAAATTTTTGGATCTATACTTGGGAAGTTTGTGGATCTATACTTGGGAAATTTTTGGATCTATACTTGGGAAATTTGTGGATCTATACCTGGGAAATTTGTGGATCTATACTTGTGAAGTTTGTGGATCCATAATTGGTAAGTTTGTGGATCCATACTTGGGAAGTTTGTGGATCTATACTTGGGAAATTTGTGGATCTATACTTGGGAAATTTGTGCATCTATACTTGGAAAATTTGTGGATCTATACTTGGGAAGTTTGTGGACCTATACTTGGGAAATTTGTGCATCTATACTTGGAAAATTTGTGGATCTATACCTGGGAAATTTGTGGATCTATACTTGGGAAATTTGTGGATCTGTACTTGGGAAGTTTGTGGATCTATACTTGGGAAATTTTTGGATCAATACTTGGGAAGTTTGTGGACCTATACTTGGGAAATTTGTGGATCTATACTTGGGAAATTTGTGGATCTCTACTTGGGAAATTTGTGGATGTATACTTGGGAAATTTGTGGATTTATAATTGGGAAATTTTTGGATCTATACTTGGGAAGTTTGTGGATCTATACCTAGGAAATTTTTGGATTTGTAATTGGGAAATTTTTGGATCTATACTAGGGAAGTTTGTGGATCTATACTTGGGAAATTTTTGGATCTATACTTGGGAAGTTTGTGGATCTATACTTGGGAAATTTTTGGATCTATACTTGGGAAATTTGTGGATCTATACCTGGGAAATTTGTGGATCTATACTTGTGAAGTTTGTGGATCCATAATTGGTAAGTTTGTGGATCCATACTTGGGAAGTTTGTGGATCTATACTTGGGAAATTTGTGGATCTATACCTGAGAAATTTGTGGATCTATACTTGGGAAATTTGTGGATCTATACTTGGGAAATTTTTGGATCTATACTTGGGAAATTTTTGGATCTATACTTGGGAAATTTGTGGATCTATACTTGGGAAATTTGTGGATCTATACTTGGGAAATTTGTGGATCTATACCTGGGAAATTTGTGGATCTATACTTGGGAAATTTGTGGATCTATACTTGGGAAGTTTGTGGATCTATACTTGGGAAATTTTTGGATCAATACTTGGGAAGTTTGTGGACCTATACTTGGGAAATTTGTGCATCTATACTTGTGAAGTTTGTGGATCCATACTTGGGAAGTTTGTGGATCTATACTTGGGAAATTTGTGGATCTATACTTGGGAAATTTGTGGATCTATACTTGGGAAATTTGTGGATCTATACTTGGGAAATTTGTGGATCTATACCTGGGAAATTTGTGGATCTATATTTGGGAAATTTGTGGATCTATACTTGGGAAATTTGTGGATCTATACCTGGGAAATTTTTGGATTTATAATTGGGAAATTTTTGGATCTATACTAGGGAAGTTTGTGGATCTATACTTGGGAAGTTTGTTGATCTATACTTGGGAAATTTGTGGATCTATACTTGGGAAATTTGTGGATCTATACCTGGGAAATTTGTGGATCTATACTTGGGAAATTTGTGGATCTATACTTGGGAAATTTGTGGATCTATACCTGGGAAATTTGTGGATCTATACTTGGGAAATTTGTGGATCTATACTTGGGAAATTTGTGGATCTATACTTGGGAAATTTGTGGATCTACACTTGGGAAGTTTGTGGATCTATACTTGGGAAATTTGTGGATCTATACTTGGGAAGTTTGTGGATCTATACTTGGGAAATTTGCGCATCTCTACTTGGGAAATTTGTGGATCTATACTTGGGAAATTTGTGGATCTATACCTGGGAAATTTGTGGATTTATATTTGGGAAATTTGTGGATCTATACTTGGGAAGTTTGTGGATCCATAATTGGTAAGTTTGTGGATCCATACTTGGGAAATTTTTGGATCTATACTTGGGAAATTTGTGGATCTATACCTGGGAAATTTGTGGATCTATACTTGGGAAATTTGTGGATCATTACTTGGGAAATTTGTGGATCTATACCTGGGAAATTTGTGGATCTATACTTGGGAAATTTGTGGATCTATACTTGGGAAATTTGTGGATCTACACTTGGGAAGTTTGTGGATCTATACTTGGGAAATTTGTGGATCTATACTTGGGAAGTTTGTGGATCTATACTTGGGAAATTTGCGCATCTCTACTTGGGAAATTTGTGGATCTATACTTGGGAAATTTGTGGATCTATACCTGGGAAATTTGTGGATTTATAATTGGGAAATTTGTGGATCTATACTTGGGAAGTTTGTGGATCCATAATTGGTAAGTTTGTGGATCCATACTTGGGAAATTTGTGGATCTATACTTGGGAAATTTGTGGATCTATACCTGGGAAATTTGTGGATCTATACTTGGGAAATTTGTGGATCTATACTTGGGAAATTTGTGGATCTATACCTGGGAAATTTGTGGATCTATACTTGGGAAATTTGTGGATCTATACTTGGGAAATTTCTGGATCTACACTTGGGAAGTTTGTGGATCTATACCTGGGAAATTTGTGGATCTATACTTGGGAAGTGTGTGGATCTATACTAGGGAATTTTGTGGATCTATACTTGGGAAATTTGTGGATCTAAACTTGGGAAGTTTGTGGATCTAAACTTGGGAAGTTTGTGGATCTATACTTGGGAAGTTTGTGGATCCATACTTGGGAAGTTTGTGGATCTATACTTGGGAAATTTGTGGATCTATACTTGGGAAATTTGTGGATCTCTACTTGGGAAATTTGTGGATGTATACTTGGGAAATTTGTGGATTTATAATTGGGAAATTTTTGGATCTATACTTGGGAAGTTTGTGGATCTATACTTGGAAAATTTGTGGATCTATACTCGGGAAATTTATGGATCTATACTTGGGAAGTTTGTGGATCTATACTTGGGAAATTTGTGGATCTATACTTGGGAAATTTGTGGATCTATACTTGGGAAATTTGTGGATCTATACTTGGGAAGTTTGTGGATCTATACTTGTGAAGTTTGTGGATCCATACTTGGGAATTTTGTGGATCTATACTTGGGAAGTTTGTGGATCTATACTTGGGAAATTTGTGGATCTATACTTGCGAAATTTCTGGATCTATACTTGGGAAGTTTGTGGATCTATACTTGGGAAATTTGTGGATCTATACTCGAGAAATTTTTGGATATATACTTGGGAAGTTTGTGGATCTATACTTGGGAAATTTGTAGATCTATACTTGGGAAGTTTGTAGATCTATACTTGGGAAATTTGTGGATCTATACTTGGGAAATTTGTGGATCTATACTTGGGAAGTTTGTGTATCTATACTTGTGAAGTTTGTGGATCCATAATTGGTAAGTTTGTGGATCCATACTTGGGAAGTTTGTGGATCTATACTTGGGAAATTTGTGGATCTATACTTGGGATATTTGTGGATCTATACTTGGGATATTTGTGGATCTATACTTGGGAAATTTGTGGATCTATACTTGGGAAATTTGTGGATCTATACCTGGGAAATTTGTGGATCTATACTTGGGAAATTTGTGGATCTACACTTGGGAAGTTTGTGGATCTATACTTGGGAAATTTGTGGATCTATACTTGGAAAGTTTGTGGATCTATACTTGGGAAATTTGTGGATCTATACTTGCGAAATTTCTGGATCTATACTTGGGAAGTTTGTGGATCTATACTTGGGAAGTTTGTGGATCTATACTTGGGAAATTTGTGGATCTATACTTGGGAAATTTGTGGATCTATACCTGGGAAATTTGTGGATCTATACTTGGGAAGTTTGTGGATCTATACTAGGGAATTTTGTGGATCTATACTTGGGAGATTTTTGCATCTATACTTGCGAAGTTTGTGGATCTATATTTGGGAAATTTGTGGATCTATACTTGGGAAGTTTGTAGATCTATACTTGGGAAATTTGTGGATCTATACTTGGGAAATTTGTGGATCTATACTTGGGAAGTTTGTGGATCTATACTTGTGAAGTTTGTGGATCCATAATTGGTAAGTTTGTGGATCCATTCTTGGGAAATTTGTGGATCTATGCTTGGGAAATTTGTGGATCTATACCTGGGAAATTTGTGGATCTATACTTGGGAAATTTGTGGATCTATACTTGGGAAATTTGTGGATCTATACCTGGGAAATTTGTGGATCTATACTTGGGAAATTTGTGGATCTATACTTGGGAAATTTGTGGATCTACACTTGGGAAGTTTGTGGATCTATACTTGGGAAATTTGTGGATCTATACTTGGGAAATTTGTGGATCTATACCTGGGAAATTTGTGGATCTATACTTGGGAAATTTGTGGATCTATACTTGGGAAATTTGTGGATCTATACCTGGGAAATTTGTGGATCTATACTTGGGAAATTTGTGGATCTATACTTGGGAAATTTGTGGATCTACACTTGGGAAGTTTGTGGATCTATACTTGGGAAATTTGTGGATCTATACTTGGGAAGTTTGTGGATCTATACTTGGGAAATTTGCGCATCTCTACTTGGGAAATTTGTGGATCTATACTTGGGAAATTTGTGGATCTATACCTGGGAAATTTGTGGATTTATAATTGGGAAATTTGTGGATCTATACTTGGGAAGTTTGTGGATCCATAATTGGTAAGTTTGTGGATCCATACTTGGGAAATTTGTGGATCTATACTTGGGAAATTTGTGGATCTATACTTGGGAAATTTGTGGATCTATACTTGGGAAATTTGTGGATCTATACCTGGGAAATTTGTGGATCTATACTTGGGAAATTTGTGGATCTATACTTGGGAAATTTCTGGATCTACACTTGGGAAGTTTGTGGATCTATACTTGGGAAATTTGTGGATCTATACTTGGGAAGTTTGTGGATCTATACTTGGGAAATTTGTGGATCTATACCTGGGAAATTTGTGGATCTATACTTGGGAAATTTGTGGATCTATACTTGGGAAGTGTGTGGATCTATACTAGGGAATTTTGTGGATCTATACTTGGAAAATTTGTGGATCTAAACTTGGGAAGTTTGTGGATCTAAACTTGGGAAGTTTGTGGATCTATACTTGGGAAGTTTGTGGATCCATACTTGGGAAGTTTGTGGATCTATACTTGGGAAATTTGTGGATCTATACTTGGGAAATTTGTGGATCTCTACTTGGAAAATTTGTGGATGTATACTTGGGAAATTTGTGGATTTATAATTGGGAAATTTTTGGATCTATACTTGGGAAGTTTGTGGATCTATACTTGGAAAATTTGTGGATCTATACTCGGGAAATTTATGGATCTATACTTGGGAAGTTTGTGGATCTATACTTGGGAAATTTGTGGATCTATACTTGGGAAATTTGTGGATCTATACTTGGGAAATTTGTGGATCTATACTTGGGAAGTTTGTGGATCTATACTTGTGAAGTTTGTGGATCCATACTTGGGAAGTTTGTGGATCTATACTTGGGAAGTTTGTGGATCTATACTTGGGAAATTTGTTTATCTATACTTGCGAAATTTCTGGATCTATACTTGGGAAGTTTGTGGATCTATACTTGGGAAATTTGTAGATCTATACTTGGGAAGTTTGTAGATCTATACTTGGGAAATTTGTGGATCTATACTTGGGAAATTTGTGGATCTATACTTGGGAAGTTTGTGTATCTATACTTGTGAAGTTTGTGGATCCATAATTGGTAAGTTTGTGGATCCATACTTGGGAAGTTTGTAGATCTATACTTGGGAAATTTGTGGATCTATACTTGGGATATTTGTGGATCTATACTTGGGATATTTGTGGATCTATACTTGGGAAATTTGTGGATCTATACTTGGGAAATTTGTGGATCTATACCTGGGAAATTTGTGGATTTATAATTGGGAAATTTGTGGATCTATACTTGGGAAGTTTGTGGATCCATAATTGGTAAGTTTGTGGATGCATACTTGGGAAATTTGTGGATCTATACTTGGGAAATTTGTGGATCTATACCTGGGAAATTTGTGGATCTATACTTGGGAAATTTGTGGATCTATACTTGGGAAATTTGTGGATCTATACCTGGGAAATTTGTGGATCTATACTTGGGAAATTTGTGGATCTATACTTGGGAAATTTCTGGATCTACACTTGGGAAGTTTGTGGATCTATACTTGGGAAATTTGTGGATCTATACTTGGGAAGTTTGTGGATCTATACTTGGGAAATTTGTGGATCTATACTTGGGAAATTTGTGGATCTATACCTGGGAAATTTGTGGATCTATACTTGGGAAATTTGTGGATCTATACTTGGGAAGTGTGTGGATCTATACTAGGGAATTTTGTGGATCTATACTTGGGAAATTTGTGGATCTAAACTTGGGAAGTTTGTGGATCTAAACTTGGGAAGTTTGTGGATCTATACTTGGGAAGTTTGTGGATCCATACTTGGGAAGTTTGTGGATCTATACTTGGGAAATTTGTGGATCTATACTTGGGAAATTTGTGGATCTCTACTTGGGAAATTTGTGGATGTATACTTGGGAAATTTGTGGATTTATAATTGGGAAATTTTTGGATCTATACTTGGGAAGTTTGTGGATCTATACTTGGAAAATTTGTGGATCTATACTCGGGAAATTTATGGATCTATACTTGGGAAGTTTGTGGATCTATACTTGGGAAATTTGTGGATCTATACTTGGGAAATTTGTGGATCTATACTTGGGAAATTTGTGGATCTATACTTGGGAAGTTTGTGGATCTATACTTGTGAAGTTTGTGGATCCATACTTGGGAAGTTTGTGGATCTATACTTGGGAAGTTTGTGGATCTATACTTGGGAAATTTGTGGATCTATACTTGCGAAATTTCTGGATCTATACTTGGGAAGTTTGTGGATCTATACTTGGGAAATTTGTGGATCTATACTCGAGAAATTTTTGGATATATACTTGGGAAGTTTGTGGATCTATACTTGGGAAATTTGTAGATCTATACTTGGGAAGTTTGTAGATCTATACTTGGGAAATTTGTGGATCTATACTTGGGAAATTTGTGGATCTATACTTGGGAAGTTTGTGTATCTATACTTGTGAAGTTTGTGGATCCATAATTGGTAAGTTTGTGGATCCATACTTGGGAAGTTTGTAGATCTATACTTGGGAAATTTGTGGATCTATACTTGGGATATTTGTGGATCTATACTTGGGATATTTGTGGATCTATACTTGGGAAATTTGTGGATCTATACTTGGGAAATTTGTGGATCTATACCTGGGAAATTTGTGGATCTATACTTGGGAAATTTGTGGATCTACACTTGGGAAGTTTGTGGATCTATACTTGGGAAATTTTTGGATCTATACTTGGGAAGTTTGTGGATCTATACTTGGGAAATTTGTGGATCCATACTTTTAAAGTTTGTGGATCTATACTTGGGAAATTTGTGGATCTATACTTGCGAAATTTCTGGATCTATACTTGGGAAGTTTGTGGATCTATACTTGGGAAGTTTGTGGATCTATACTTGGGAAATTTGTGGATCTATACTTGGGAAATTTGTGGATCTATACTTGGGAAGTTTGTGGATCTATACTAGGGAATTTTGTGGATCTATACTTGGGAGATTTTTGCATCTATACTTGCGAAGTTTGTGGATCTATATTTGGGAAATTTGTGGATCTATACTTGGGAAGTTTGTAGATCTATACTTGGGAAATTTGTGGATCTATACTTGGGAAATTTGTGGATCTATACTTGGGAAGTTTGTGGATCTATACTTGTGAAGTTTGTGGATCCATAATTGGTAAGTTTGTGGATCCATACTTGGGAAATTTGTGGATCTATGCTTGGGAAATTTGTGGATCTATACTTGCGAAATTTCTGGATCTATACTTGGGAAGTTTGTGGATCTATACTTGGAAAATTTGTGGATCATTACTTGGAAAGTCTGTGGATCTCAACTTGGGAAATTTGTGGATCTCTACTTGGGAAATTTGTGGATCTATACTTTGGAAATTTGTGGCTCTATACCTGGGAAATTTGTGGATTTATAATTGGGAAATTTTTGGATCTATACTTGGGAAATTTGTGGATCTATACTTGGGAAATTTGTGGATCTATACTCGGGAAATTTGTGGATCTATACTTGGGAAGTTTGTAGATCTATACTTGGGAAATTTGTGGATCTATACTTGGGAAATTTGTGGATCTATACTTGGGAAGTTTGTGGATCTATACTTGTGAAGTTTGTGGATCCATATTTGGGAAGTTTTTGGATCTATACTTGAGAAGTTTGTGGATCTATACTTGGGAAATTTGTGGATCTATGCTTGGGAAATTTGTGGATCTATACTTGCGAAATTTCTGGATCTATACTTGGGAAGTTTGTGGATCTATACTTGGAAAATTTGTGGATCTATACTTGGAAAGTCTGTGGATCTATACTTGGGAAATTTGTGGATCTCTACTTGGGAAATTTGTGGATCTATACTTTGGAAATTTGTGGCTCTATACCTGGGAAATTTGTGGATTTATAATTGGGAAATTTTTGGATCTATACTTGGGAAGTTTGTGGATCTATACTTGGGAAATTAGTGGATCTATACTCGGGAAAATTGTGGATCTATACTTGGGAAGTTTGTAGATCTATACTTGGGAAATTTGTTGATCTATACTTGGGAAGTTTGTGGATCTATACTTGGGAAATTTTTGGATCAATACTTGGGAAGTTTGTGGACCTACACTTGGGAAATTTGTTGATCTATACTTGTGAAGTTTGTGGATCTATACTTGTGAAGTTTGTGGATCCATACTTGGGAAGTTTGTGGATCTATACTTGGGAAGTTTGTGGATCTATACTTGGGAAATTTGTGGATCTATACTTGCGAAATTTCTGGATCTATACTTGGGAAGTTTGAGGATCTATACTCGAGAAATTTTTGGATATATACTTGGGAAGTTTGTGGATCTATACTTGGGAAATTTGTAGATCTATACTTGGGAAGTTTGTAGATCTATACTTGGGAAATTTGTGGATCTATACTTGGGAAATTTGTGGATCTATACTTGGGAAGTTTGTGTATCTATACTTGTGAAGTTTGTGGATCCATAATTGGTAAGTTTGTGGATCCATACTTGGGAAGTTTGTGGATCTATACTTGGGAAATTTGTGGATCTATACTTGGGATATTTGTGGATCTATACTTGGGAAATTTGTGGATCTATACTTGGGAAATTTGTGGATCTATACTTGGGAAGTTTGTGGATCTATACTTGGGAAATTTGTGGATCTATACTTATGAAATTTGTGGATCTATACTTGGGAAATTTGTGGATCTATACCTGGGAAATTTGTGGATCTATACTTGGGAAATTTGTGGATCTACACTTGGGAAGTTTGTGGATCTATACTTGGGAAATTTTTGGATCTATACTTGGGAAGTTTGTGGATCTATACTTGGGAAATTTGTGGATCTATACTTGGAAAGTTTGTGGATCTATACTTGGGAAATTTGTGGATCTATACTTGCGAAATTTCTGGATCTATACTTGGGAAGTTTGTGGATCTATACTTGGGAAATTTTTGGATCTATACTTGGGAAGTTTGTGGATCTATACTTGGGGAATTTGTGGATCTATACTTGGGAAATTTGTGGATCTATACCTGGGAAATTTGTGGATCTATACTTGGGAAGTTTGTGGATCTATACTAGGGAATTTTGTGGATCTATACTTGGGAGATTTTTGCATCTATACTTGCGAAGTTTGTGGATCTATATTTGGGAAATTTGTGGATCTATACTTGGGAAGTTTGTAGATCTATACTTGGGAAATTTGTGGATCTATACTTGGGAAGTTTGTGGATCTATACTTGGGAAATTTTTGGATCAATACTTGGGAAGTTTGTGGACCTACACTTGGGAAATTTGTTGATCTATACTTGTGAAGTTTGTGGATCAATAATTGGTAAGTTTGAGGATCCATACTTGGGAAGTTTGTGGATCTATACTTGGGAAATTTGTGGATCTATACTTGGGAAGTTTGTAGATCTATACTTGGGAAATTTGTGGATCTATACTTGGGAAGTTTGTGGATCTATACTTGGGAAATTTTTGGATCAATACTTGGGAAGTTTGTGGACCTACACTTGGGAAATTTGTTGATCTATACTTGTGAAGTTTGTGGATCAATAATTGGTAAGTTTGAGGATCTATACTTGGGAAATTTGTGGATCTATACTTGGGAAATTTGTGGATCTATACCTGGGAAATTTGTGGATCTATACTTGGGAAATTTGTGGATCTATACTTGGGAAATTTGTGGATCTATACCTGGGAAATTTTTGGATTTATAATTCGGAAATTTTTGGATCTATACTAGGGAAGTTTGTGGATCTATACTTGGGAAGTTTGTGGATCTATACTTGGGAAATTTATGGATCTATACTTGGGAAATTTGTGGATCTATACCTGGGAAATTTGTGGGTCTATACTTGGGAAATTTGTGGATCTATACTTGGGAAATTTGTGGATCTATACCTGGGAAATTTGTGGATCTATACTTGGGAAATTTGTGGATCTATACTTGTGAAATTTGTGGATCTACACTTGGGTAGTTTGTGGATCTATACTTGGGAAGTTTGTGGATCTATACTTGGGAAGTTTGTGGATCCATAATTGGTAAGTTTGTGGATCCATACTTGGGAAGTTTGTGGATCTATACTTGGGAAATTTGTGGATCTATACTTGGGATATTTGTGGATCTATACTTGGGAAATTTGTGGATCTATACTTGGGAAATTTGTGGATCTATACTTGGGAAGTTTGTGGATCTATACTTGGAAAATTTGTGGATCTATACTTGCGAAATTTCTGGATCTATACTTGGAAAGTTTGTGGATCTATACTTGGGAAGTTTGTGGATCTATACTTGGGAAATTTGTGGATCTATACTTGCGAAATTTCTGGATCTATACTTGGGAAGTTTGTGGATCTATACTTGGGAAATTTGTGGATCTATACTCGAGAAATTTTTGGATATATACTTGGGAAGTTTGTGGATCTATACTTGGGAAATTTGTAGATCTATACTTGGGAAGTTTGTAGATCTATACTTGGGAAATTTGTGGATCTATACTTGGGAAATTTGTGGATCTATACTTGGGAAGTTTGTGTATCTATACTTGTGAAGTTTGTGGATCCATAATTGGTAAGTTTGTGGATCCATACTTGGGAAGTTTGTAGATCTATACTTGGGAAATTTGTGGATCTATACTTGGGATATTTGTGGATCTATACTTGGGATATTTGTGGATCTATACTTGGGAAATTTGTGGATCTATACTTGGGAAATTTGTGGATCTATACCTGGGAAATTTGTGGATCTATACTTGGGAAATTTGTGGATCTACACTTGGGAAGTTTGTGGATCTATACTTGGGAAATTTTTGGATCTATACTTGGGAAGTTTGTGGATCTATACTTGGGAAATTTGTGGATCTATACTTGGAAAGTTTGTGGATCTATACTTGGGAAATTTGTGGATCTATACTTGCGAAATTTCTGGATCTATACTTGGGAAGTTTGTGGATCTATACTTGGGAAGTTTGTGGATCTATACTTGGGAAATTTGTGGATCTATACTTGGGAAATTTGTGGATCTATACTTGGGAAGTTTGTGGATCTATACTAGGGAATTTTGTGGATCTATACTTGGGAGATTTTTGCATCTATACTTGCGAAGTTTGTGGATCTATATTTGGGAAATTTGTGGATCTATACTTGGGAAGTTTGTAGATCTATACTTGGGAAATTTGTGGATCTATACTTGGGAAATTTGTGGATCTATACTTGGGAAGTTTGTGGATCTATACTTGTGAAGTTTGTGGATCCATAATTGGTAAGTTTGTGGATCCATACTTGGGAAATTTGTGGATCTATGCTTGGGAAATTTGTGGATCTATACTTGCGAAATTTCTGGATCTATACTTGGGAAGTTTGTGGATCTATACTTGGAAAATTTGTGGATCATTACTTGGAAAGTCTGTGGATCTCAACTTGGGAAATTTGTGGATCTCTACTTGGGAAATTTGTGGATCTATACTTTGGAAATTTGTGGCTCTATACCTGGGAAATTTGTGGATTTATAATTGGGAAATTTTTGGATCTATACTTGGGAAGTTTGTGGATCTATACTCGGGAAATTTGTGGATCTATACTTGGGAAGTTTGTAGATCTATACTTGGGAAATTTGTGGATCTATACTTGGGAAATTTGTGGATCTATACTTGGGAAGTTTGTGGATCTATACTTGTGAAGTTTGTGGATCCATATTTGGGAAGTTTTTGGATCTATACTTGAGAAGTTTGTGGATCTATACTTGGGAAATTTGTGGATCTATACTTGGGAAGTTTGTGGATCTATACTTGTGAAGTTTGTGGATCCATACTTGGGAAATTTGTGGATCTATGCTTGGGAAATTTGTGGATCTATACTTGCGAAATTTCTGGATCTATACTTGGGAAGTTTGTGGATCTATACTTGGAAAATTTGTGGATCTATACTTGGAAAGTCTGTGGATCTATACTTGGGAAATTTGTGGATCTCTACTTGGGAAATTTGTGGATCTATACTTTGGAAATTTGTGGCTCTATACCTGGGAAATTTGTGGATTTATAATTGGGAAATTTTTGGATCTATACTTGGGAAGTTTGTGGATCTATACTTGGGAAATTAGTGGATCTATACTCGGGAAATTTGTGGATCTATACTTGGGAAGTTTGTAGATCTATACTTGGGAAATTTGTGGATCTATACTTGGGAAATTTTTGGATCAATACTTGGGAAGTTTGTGGACCTACACTTGGGAAATTTGTTGATCTATACTTGTGAAGTTTGTGGATCTATACTTGTTAAGTTTGTGGATCCATACTTGGGAAGTTTGTGGATCTATACTTGGGAAGTTTGTGGATCTATACTTGGGAAATTTGTGGATCTATACTTGCGAAATTTCTGGATCTATACTTGGGAAGTTTGAGGATCTATACTCGAGAAATTTTTGGATATATACTTGGGAAGTTTGTGGATCTATACTTGGGAAATTTGTAGATCTATACTTGGGAAATTTGTGGATCTATACTTGGGAAATTTGTGGATCTATACTTGTGAAGTTTGTGGATCCATAATTGGTAAGTTTGTGGATCCATACTTGGGAAGTTTGTGGATCTATACTTGGGAAATTTGTGGATCTATACTTGGGATATTTGTGGATCTATACTTGGGAAATTTGTGGATCTATACTTGGGAAATTTGTGGATCTATACTTGGGAAGTTTGTGGATCTATACTTGGGAAATTTGTGGATCTATACTTATGAAATTTGTGGATCTATACTTGGGAAATTTGTGGATCTATACCTGGGAAATTTGTGGATCTATACTTGGGAAATTTGTGGATCTACACTTGGGAAGTTTGTGGATCTATACTTGGGAAATTTTTGGATCTATACTTGGGAAGTTTGTGGATCTATACTTGGGAAATTTGTGGATCTATACTTGGAAAGTTTGTGGATCTATACTTGGGAAATTTGTGGATCTATACTTGCGAAATTTCTGGATCTATACTTGGGAAGTTTGTGGATCTATACTTGGGAAATTTTTGGATCTATACTTGGGAAGTTTGTGGATCTATACTTGGGGAATTTGTGGATCTATACTTGGGAAATTTGTGGATCTATACCTGGGAAATTTGTGGATCTATACTTGGGAAGTTTGTGGATCTATACTAGGGAATTTTGTGGATCTATACTTGGGAGATTTTTGCATCTATACTTGCGAAGTTTGTGGATCTATATTTGGGAAATTTGTGGATCTATACTTGGGAAGTTTGTAGATCTATACTTGGGAAATTTGTGGATCTATACTTGGGAAGTTTGTGGATCTATACTTGGGAAATTTTTGGATCAATACTTGGGAAGTTTGTGGACCTACACTTGGGAAATTTGTTGATCTATACTTGTGAAGTTTGTGGATCAATAATTGGTAAGTTTGAGGATCCATACTTGGGAAGTTTGTGGATCTATACTTGGGAAATTTGTGGATCTATACTTGGGAAGTTTGTAGATCTATACTTGGGAAATTTGTGGATCTATACTTGGGAAGTTTGTGGATCTATACTTGGGAAATTTTTGGATCAATACTTGGGAAGTTTGTGGACCTACACTTGGGAAATTTGTTGATCTATACTTGTGAAGTTTGTGGATCAATAATTGGTAAGTTTGAGGATCTATACTTGGGAAATTTGTGGATCTATACTTGGGAAATTTGTGGATCTATACCTGGGAAATTTGTGGATCTATACTTGGGAAATTTGTGGATCTATACTTGGGAAATTTGTGGATCTATACCTGGGAAATTTTTGGATTTATAATTGGGAAATTTTTGGATCTATACTAGGGAAGTTTGTGGATCTATACTTGGGAAGTTTGTGGATCTATACTTGGGAAATTTATGGATCTATACTTGGGAAATTTGTGGATCTATACCTGGGAAATTTGTGGGTCTATACTTGGGAAATTTGTGGATCTATACTTGGGAAATTTGTGGATCTATACCTGGGAAATTTGTGGATCTATACTTGGGAAATTTGTGGATCTATACTTGTGAAATTTGTGGATCTACACTTGGGTAGTTTGTGGATCTATACTTGGGAAGTTTGTGGATCTATACTTGGGAAGTTTGTGGATCCATAATTGGTAAGTTTGTGGATCCATACTTGGGAAGTTTGTGGATCTATACTTGGGAAATTTGTGGATCTATACTTGGGATATTTGTGGATCTATACTTGGGAAATTTGTGGATCTATACTTGGGAAATTTGTGGATCTATACTTGGGAAGTTTGTGGATCTATACTTGGGAAATTTGTGGATCTATACTTGGGAAATTTGTGGATCTATACTTATGAAATTTGTGGATCTATACTTGGGAAATTTATGGATCTATACCTGGGAAATTTGTGGATCTATACTTGGGAAATTTGTGGATCTACACTTGGGAAGTTTGTGGATCTATACTTGGGAAATTTGTGGATCTATACTTGGAAAGTTTGTGGATCTATACTTGGGAAATTTGTGGATCTATACTTGCGAAATTTCTGGATCTATACTTGAGAAGTTTGTGGATCTATACTTGGGAAATTTTTGGATCTATACTTGGGAAGTTTGTGGATCTATACTTGGGAAATTTGTGGATCTATACTAGGGAAATTTGTGGATCTATACCTGGGAAATTTGTGGATCTATACTTGGGAAGTTTGTGGATCTATACTAGGGAATTTTGTGGATCTATACTTGGGAGATTTTTGCATCTATACTTGCGAAGTTTGTGGATCTATATTTGGGAAATTTGTGGATCTATACTTTGGAAGTTTGTAGATCTATACTTGGGAAATTTGTGGATCTATACTTGGGAAGTTTGTGGATCTATACTTGGGAAATTTTTGGATCAATACTTGGGAAGTTTGTGGACCTACACTTGGGAAATTTGTTGATCTATACTTGTGAAGTTTGTGGATCAATAATTGGTAAGTTTGAGGATCCATACTTGGGAAGTTTGTGGATCTATACTTGGGAAATTTGTGGATCTATACCTGGGAAATTTGTGGATCTATACTTGGGAAATTTGTGGATCTATACTTGGGAAATTTGTGGATCTATACTTATGAAATTTGTGGATCTATACTTGGGAAATTTGTGGATCTATACCTGGGAAATTTGTGGATCTATACTTGGGAAATTTGTGGATCTACACTTGGGAAGTTTGTGGATCTACACTTGGGAAATTTGTTGATCTATACTTGTGAAGTTTGTGGATCAATAATTGGTAAGTTTGAGGATCCATACTTGGGAAGTTTGTGGATCTATACTTGGGAAATTTGTGGATCTATACCTGCGAAATTTGTGGATCTATACTTGGGAAATTTGTGGATCTATACTTGGGAAATTTGTGGATCTATACTTATGAAATTTGTGGATCTATACTTGGGAAGTTTGTGGATCTATACTTGGGAAATTTGTGGATCTATACTTGCGAAATTTCTGGATCTATACTTGGAAAGTTTGTGGATCTATACCTGGGAAATTTGTGGATCTATACTCGAGAAGTTTTTGGATCTATACTTGGGAAGTTTGTGGATCTATACTTGGGAAATTTGTGGATCTATACTTGGGAAGTTTGTAGATCTATACTTGGGAAATTTGTGGATCTATACTTGGGAAGTTTGTGGATCTATACTTGGGAAATTTTTGGATCAATACTTGGGAAGTTTGTGGACCTACACTTGGGAAATTTGTTGATCTATACTTGTGAAGTTTGTGGATCAATAATTGGTAAGTTTGAGGATCCATACTTGGGAAGTTTGTGGATCTATACTTGGGAAATTTGTGGATCTATACTTGGGAAGTTTGTAGATCTATACTTGGGAAATTTGTGGATCTATACTTGGGAAGTTTGTGGATCTATACCTGGGAAATTTGTGGATCTATACTTGGGAAATTTGTGGATCTATACTTGTGAAATTTGTGGATCTACACTTGGGTAGTTTGTGGATCTATACTTGGGAAGTTTGTGGATCTATACTTGGGAAGTTTGTGGATCCATAATTGGTAAGTTTGTGGATCCATACTTGGGAAGTTTGTGGATCTATACTTGGGAAATTTGTGGATCTATACTTGGGATATTTGTGGATCTATACTTGGGAAATTTGTGGATCTATACTTGGGAAATTTGTGGATCTATACTTGGGAAGTTTGTGGATCTATACTTGGGAAATTTGTGGATCTATACTTGGGAAATTTGTGGATCTATACTTATGAAATTTGTGGATCTATACTTGGGAAATTTATGGATCTATACCTGGGAAATTTGTGGATCTATACTTGGGAAATTTGTGGATCTACACTTGGGAAGTTTGTGGATCTATACTTGGGAAATTTGTGGATCTATACTTGGAAAGTTTGTGGATCTATACTTGGGAAATTTGTGGATCTATACTTGCGAAATTTCTGGATCTATACTTGAGAAGTTTGTGGATCTATACTTGGGAAATTTTTGGATCTATACTTGGGAAGTTTGTGGATCTATACTTGGGAAATTTGTGGATCTATACTAGGGAAATTTGTGGATCTATACCTGGGAAATTTGTGGATCTATACTTGGGAAGTTTGTGGATCTATACTAGGGAATTTTGTGGATCTATACTTGGGAGATTTTTGCATCTATACTTGCGAAGTTTGTGGATCTATATTTGGGAAATTTGTGGATCTATACTTTGGAAGTTTGTAGATCTATACTTGGGAAATTTGTGGATCTATACTTGGGAAGTTTGTGGATCTATACTTGGGAAATTTTTGGATCAATACTTGGGAAGTTTGTGGACCTACACTTGGGAAATTTGTTGATCTATACTTGTGAAGTTTGTGGATCAATAATTGGTAAGTTTGAGGATCCATACTTGGGAAGTTTGTGGATCTATACTTGGGAAATTTGTGGATCTATACCTGGGAAATTTGTGGATCTATACTTGGGAAATTTGTGGATCTATACTTGGGAAATTTGTGGATCTATACTTATGAAATTTGTGGATCTATACTTGGGAAATTTGTGGATCTATACCTGGGAAATTTGTGGATCTATACTTGGGAAATTTGTGGATCTACACTTGGGAAGTTTGTGGATCTACACTTGGGAAATTTGTTGATCTATACTTGTGAAGTTTGTGGATCAATAATTGGTAAGTTTGAGGATCCATACTTGGGAAGTTTGTGGATCTATACTTGGGAAATTTGTGGATCTATACCTGCGAAATTTGTGGATCTATACTTGGGAAATTTGTGGATCTATACTTGGGAAATTTGTGGATCTATACTTATGAAATTTGTGGATCTATACTTGGGAAGTTTGTGGATCTATACTTGGGAAATTTGTGGATCTATACTTGCGAAATTTCTGGATCTATACTTGGAAAGTTTGTGGATCTATACCTGGGAAATTTGTGGATCTATACTCGAGAAGTTTTTGGATCTATACTTGGGAAGTTTGTGGATCTATACTTGGGAAATTTGTGGATCTATACTTGGGAAGTTTGTAGATCTATACTTGGGAAATTTGTGGATCTATACTTGGGAAGTTTGTGGATCTATACTTGGGAAATTTTTGGATCAATACTTGGGAAGTTTGTGGACCTACACTTGGGAAATTTGTTGATCTATACTTGTGAAGTTTGTGGATCAATAATTGGTAAGTTTGAGGATCCATACTTGGGAAGTTTGTGGATCTATACTTGGGAAATTTGTGGATCTATACTTGGGAAGTTTGTAGATCTATACTTGGGAAATTTGTGGATCTATACTTGGGAAGTTTGTGGATCTATACTTGGGAAATTTTTGGATCAATACTTGGGAAGTTTGTGGACCTACACTTGGGAAATTTGTTGATCTATACTTGTGAAGTTTGTGGATCAATAATTGGTAAGTTTGAGGATCTATACTTGGGAAATTTGTGGATCTATACCTGGGAAATTTGTGGATCTATACTTGGGAAATTTGTGGATCTATACTTGGGAAATTTGTGGATCTATACCTGGGAAATTTTTGGATTTATAATTGGGAAATTTTTGGATCTATACTAGGGAAGTTTGTGGATCTATACTTGGGAAGTTTGTGGATCTATACTTGGGAAATTTATGGATCTATACTTGGGAAATTTGTGGATCTATACCTGGGATATTTGTGGGTCTATACTTGGGAAATTTGTGGATCTATACTTGGGAAATTTGTGGATCTATACCTGGGAAATTTGTGGATCTATACTTGGGAAATTTGTGGATCTATACTTGGGAAATTTGTGGATCTACACTTGGGTAGTTTGTGGATCTATACTTGGGAAGTTTGTGGATCTATACTTGGGAAGTTTGTGGATCCATAATTGGTAAGTTTGTGGATCCATACTTGGGAAGTTTGTGGATCTATACCTGGGAAATTTGTGGATCTATACTTGGGAAATTTGTGGATCTACACTTGGGAAGTTTGTGGATCTATACTTGGGAAATTTGTGGATCTATACTTGGAAAGTTTGTGGATCTATACTTGGGAAATTTGTGGATCTATACTTGCGAAATTTCTGGATCTATACCTGGGAAATTTGTGGATCTATACTTGGGAAATTTGTGGATCTATACTTGTGAAATTTGTGGATCTACACTTGGGTAGTTTGTGGATCTATACTTGGGAAGTTTGTGGATCTATACTTGGGAAGTTTGTGGATCCATAATTGGTAAGTTTGTGGATCCATACTTGGGAAGTTTGTGGATCTATACTTGGGAAATTTGTGGATCTATACTTGGGATATTTGTGGATCTATACTTGGGAAATTTGTGGATCTATACTTGGGAAATTTGTGGATCTATACTTGGGAAGTTTGTGGATCTATACTTGGGAAATTTGTGGATCTATACTTGGGAAATTTGTGGATCTATACTTATGAAATTTGTGGATCTATACTTGGGAAATTTATGGATCTATACCTGGGAAATTTGTGGATCTATACTTGGGAAATTTGTGGATCTACACTTGGGAAGTTTGTGGATCTATACTTGGGAAATTTGTGGATCTATACTTGGAAAGTTTGTGGATCTATACTTGGGAAATTTGTGGATCTATACTTGCGAAATTTCTGGATCTATACTTGAGAAGTTTGTGGATCTATACTTGGGAAATTTTTGGATCTATACTTGGGAAGTTTGTGGATCTATACTTGGGAAATTTGTGGATCTATACTAGGGAAATTTGTGGATCTATACCTGGGAAATTTGTGGATCTATACTTGGGAAGTTTGTGGATCTATACTAGGGAATTTTGTGGATCTATACTTGGGAGATTTTTGCATCTATACTTGCGAAGTTTGTGGATCTATATTTGGGAAATTTGTGGATCTATACTTTGGAAGTTTGTAGATCTATACTTGGGAAATTTGTGGATCTATACTTGGGAAGTTTGTGGATCTATACTTGGGAAATTTTTGGATCAATACTTGGGAAGTTTGTGGACCTACACTTGGGAAATTTGTTGATCTATACTTGTGAAGTTTGTGGATCAATAATTGGTAAGTTTGAGGATCCATACTTGGGAAGTTTGTGGATCTATACTTGGGAAATTTGTGGATCTATACCTGGGAAATTTGTGGATCTATACTTGGGAAATTTGTGGATCTATACTTGGGAAATTTGTGGATCTATACTTATGAAATTTGTGGATCTATACTTGGGAAATTTGTGGATCTATACCTGGGAAATTTGTGGATCTATACTTGGGAAATTTGTGGATCTACACTTGGGAAGTTTGTGGATCTACACTTGGGAAATTTGTTGATCTATACTTGTGAAGTTTGTGGATCAATAATTGGTAAGTTTGAGGATCCATACTTGGGAAGTTTGTGGATCTATACTTGGGAAATTTGTGGATCTATACCTGCGAAATTTGTGGATCTATACTTGGGAAATTTGTGGATCTATACTTGGGAAATTTGTGGATCTATACTTATGAAATTTGTGGATCTATACTTGGGAAGTTTGTGGATCTATACTTGGGAAATTTGTGGATCTATACTTGCGAAATTTCTGGATCTATACTTGGAAAGTTTGTGGATCTATACCTGGGAAATTTGTGGATCTATACTCGAGAAGTTTTTGGATCTATACTTGGGAAGTTTGTGGATCTATACTTGGGAAATTTGTGGATCTATACTTGGGAAGTTTGTAGATCTATACTTGGGAAATTTGTGGATCTATACTTGGGAAGTTTGTGGATCTATACTTGGGAAATTTTTGGATCAATACTTGGGAAGTTTGTGGACCTACACTTGGGAAATTTGTTGATCTATACTTGTGAAGTTTGTGGATCAATAATTGGTAAGTTTGAGGATCCATACTTGGGAAGTTTGTGGATCTATACTTGGGAAATTTGTGGATCTATACTTGGGAAGTTTGTAGATCTATACTTGGGAAATTTGTGGATCTATACTTGGGAAGTTTGTGGATCTATACTTGGGAAATTTTTGGATCAATACTTGGGAAGTTTGTGGACCTACACTTGGGAAATTTGTTGATCTATACTTGTGAAGTTTGTGGATCAATAATTGGTAAGTTTGAGGATCTATACTTGGGAAATTTGTGGATCTATACCTGGGAAATTTGTGGATCTATACTTGGGAAATTTGTGGATCTATACTTGGGAAATTTGTGGATCTATACCTGGGAAATTTTTGGATTTATAATTGGGAAATTTTTGGATCTATACTAGGGAAGTTTGTGGATCTATACTTGGGAAGTTTGTGGATCTATACTTGGGAAATTTATGGATCTATACTTGGGAAATTTGTGGATCTATACCTGGGATATTTGTGGGTCTATACTTGGGAAATTTGTGGATCTATACTTGGGAAATTTGTGGATCTATACCTGGGAAATTTGTGGATCTATACTTGGGAAATTTGTGGATCTATACTTGGGAAATTTGTGGATCTACACTTGGGTAGTTTGTGGATCTATACTTGGGAAGTTTGTGGATCTATACTTGGGAAGTTTGTGGATCCATAATTGGTAAGTTTGTGGATCCATACTTGGGAAGTTTGTGGATCTATACCTGGGAAATTTGTGGATCTATACTTGGGAAATTTGTGGATCTACACTTGGGAAGTTTGTGGATCTATACTTGGGAAATTTGTGGATCTATACTTGGAAAGTTTGTGGATCTATACTTGGGAAATTTGTGGATCTATACTTGCGAAATTTCTGGATCTATACTTGAGAAGTTTGTGGATCTATACTTGGGAAATTTTTGGATCTATACTTGGGAAGTTTGTGGATCTATACTTGGGAAATTTGTGGATCTATACTAGGGAAATTTGTGGATCTATACCTGGGAAATTTGTGGATCTATACTTGGGAAGTTTGTGGATCAATACTAGGGAATTTTGTGGATCTATACTTGGGAGATTTTTGCATCTATACTTGCGAAGTTTGTGGATCTATATTTGGGAAATTTGTGGATCTATACTTTGGAAGTTTGTAGATCTATACTTGGGAAATTTGTGGATCTATACTTGGGCAGTTTGTGGATCTATACTTGGGAAATTTTTGGATCAATACTTGGGAAGTTTGTGGACCTACACTTGGGAAATTTGTTGATCTATACTTGTGAAGTTTATGGATCAATAATTGGTAAGTTTGAGGATCCATACTTGGGAAGTTTGTGGATCTATACTTGGGAAATTTGTGGATCTATACCTGGGAAATTTGTGGATCTATACTTGGGAAATTTGTGGATCTATACTTGGGAAATTTGTGGATCTATACTTTGAAATTTGTGGATCTATACTTGGGCAGTTTGTGGATCTATACTTGGGAAATTTTTGGATCAATAAATGGGAAGTTTGTGGACCTACACTTGGGAAATTTGTTGATCTATACTTGTGAAGTTTGTGGATCAATAATTGGTAAGTTTGAGGATCCATACTTGGGAAGTTTGTGGATCTATACTTGGGAAATTTGTGGATCTATACTTGGGAAGTTTGTAGATCTATACTTGGGAAATTTGTGGATCTATACTTGGGAAGTTTGTGGATCTATACTTGGGAAATTTTTGGATCAATACTTGGGAAGTTTGTGGACCTACACTTGGGAAATTTGTTGATCTATACTTGTGAAGTTTGTGGATCAATAATTGGTAAGTTTGAGGATCTATACTTGGGAAATTTGTGGATCTATACCTGGGAAATTTGTGGATCTATACTTGGGAAATTTGTGGATCTATACTTGGGAAATTTGTGGATCTATACCTGGGAAATTTTTGGATTTATAATTGGGAAATTTTTGGATCTATACTAGGGAAGTTTGTGGATCTATACTTGGGAAGTTTGTGGATCTATACTTGGGAAATTTATGGATCTATACTTGGGAAATTTGTGGATCTATACCTGGGATATTTGTGGGTCTATACTTGGGAAATTTGTGGATCTATACTTGGGAAATTTGTGGATCTATACCTGGGAAATTTGTGGATCTATACTTGGGAAATTTGTGGATCTATACTTGGGAAATTTGTGGATCTACACTTGGGTAGTTTGTGGATCTATACTTGGGAAGTTTGTGGATCTATACTTGGGAAGTTTGTGGATCCATAATTGGTAAGTTTGTGGATCCATACTTGGGAAGTTTGTGGATCTATACCTGGGAAATTTGTGGATCTATACTTGGGAAATTTGTGGATCTACACTTGGGAAGTTTGTGGATCTATACTTGGGAAATTTGTGGATCTATACTTGGAAAGTTTGTGGATCTATACTTGGGAAATTTGTGGATCTATACTTGCGAAATTTCTGGATCTATACTTGAGAAGTTTGTGGATCTATACTTGGGAAATTTTTGGATCTATACTTGGGAAGTTTGTGGATCTATACTTGGGAAATTTGTGGATCTATACTAGGGAAATTTGTGGATCTATACCTGGGAAATTTGTGGATCTATACTTGGGAAGTTTGTGGATCAATACTAGGGAATTTTGTGGATCTATACTTGGGAGATTTTTGCATCTATACTTGCGAAGTTTGTGGATCTATATTTGGGAAATTTGTGGATCTATACTTTGGAAGTTTGTAGATCTATACTTGGGAAATTTGTGGATCTATACTTGGGCAGTTTGTGGATCTATACTTGGGAAATTTTTGGATCAATACTTGGGAAGTTTGTGGACCTACACTTGGGAAGTTTGTGGATCTATACTTGTGAAGTTTGTGGATCCATAATTGGTAAGTTTGTGGATCCATACTTGGGAAATTTGTGGATCTATGCTTGGGAAATTTGTGGATCTATACTTGCGAAATTTCTGGATCTATACTTGGGAAGTTTGTGGATCTATACTTGGAAAATTTGTGGATCTATACTTGGAAAGTCTGTGGATCTATACTTGGGAAATTTGTGGATCTCTACTTGGGAAATTTGTGGATCTATACTTTGGAAATTTGTGGCTCTATACCTGGGAAATTTGTGGATTTATAATTGGGAAATTTTTGGATCTATACTTGGGAAGTTTGTGGATCTATACTTGGGAAATTTGTGGATCTATACTCAGGAAATTTGTGGATCTATACTTGGGAAGTTTGTAGATCTATACTTGGGAAATTTGTGGATCTATACTTGGGAAATTTGTGGATCTATACTTGGGAAGTTTGTGGATCTATACTTGTGAAGTTTGTGGATCCATATTTGGGAAGTTTTTGGATCTATACTTGGGAAGTTTGTGGATCTATACTTGGGAAGTTTTTGGATCTATACTTGGGAAGTTTGTGGATCTATACTTGGGAAATTTGTGGATCTATACTTGCGAAATTTCTGGATCTATTCTTGGGAAGTTTGTGGATCTATAGTTGGGAAATTTTTGGATCTATACTTGGGAAGTTTGTGGATCTATACTTATGAAATTTGTGGATCTATACTTGGGAAGTTTGTAGATCTATACTTGGGAAATTTGTGGATCTATACTTGGGAAATTTGTGGATCTATATTTGGGAAGTTTGTGGATCTATACTTGTGAAGTTTGTGGATCCATATTTGGGAAGTTTTTGGATCTATACTTGGGAAGTTTGTGGATCTATACTTGGGAAATTTGTGGATCTATACTTGGTAAGTTTGTGGATCTATAATTGGAAAATTTGTGGATCTATACTTGGAAAGTCTGTGGATCTATACTTGGGAAATTTGTGGATCTCTACTTGGGAAATTTGTGGATCTATACTTTGGAAATTTGTGGCTCTATGCCTGGGAAATTTGTGGATTTATAATTGGGAAATTTTTGGATCTATACTTGGGAAGTTTGTGGATCTATACTTGGGAAATTTGTGGATCTATACTCGGGAAATTTGTGGATCTATACTTGGGAAGTTTGTAGATCTATACTTGGGAAATTTGTGGATCTATACTTGGGAAGTTTGTGGATCTATACTTGTGAAGTTTGTGGATCCATATTTGGGAAGTTTGTGGATCTATACTTGGGAAGTTTGTGGATCTATACTTGGGAAATTTGTGGATCTATACTTGGGAAGTTTGTGGATCTATACTTGTGAAGTTTGTGGATCCATAATTGGTAAGTTTGTGGATCCATACTTGGGAAATTTGTGGATCTATGCTTGGGAAATTTGTGGATCTATACTTGGGAAATTTGTGGATCTATACTTGGAAAGTTTGTGGATCTATACTTGGGAAATTTGTGGATCTATACTTGCGAAATTTCTGGATCTATACTTGAGAAGTTTGTGGATCTATACTTGGGAAATTTTTGGATCTATACTTGGGAAGTTTGTGGATCTATACTTGGGAAATTTGTGGATCTATACTAGGGAAATTTGTGGATCTATACCTGGGAAATTTGTGGATCTATACTTGGGAAGTTTGTGGATCAATACTAGGGAATTTTGTGGATCTATACTTGGGAGATTTTTGCATCTATACTTGCGAAGTTTGTGGATCTATATTTGGGAAATTTGTGGATCTATACTTTGGAAGTTTGTAGATCTATACTTGGGAAATTTGTGGATCTATACTTGGGCAGTTTGTGGATCTATACTTGGGAAATTTTTGGATCAATACTTGGGAAGTTTGTGGACCTACACTTGGGAAATTTGTTGATCTATACTTGTGAAGTTTATGGATCAATAATTGGTAAGTTTGAGGATCCATACTTGGGAAGTTTGTGGATCTATACTTGGGAAATTTGTGGATCTATACCTGGGAAATTTGTGGATCTATACTTGGGAAATTTGTGGATCTATACTTGGGAAATTTGTGGATCTATACTTTGAAATTTGTGGATCTATACTTGGGCAGTTTGTGGATCTATACTTGGGAAATTTTTGGATCAATAAATGGGAAGTTTGTGGACCTACACTTGGGAAATTTGTTGATCTATACTTGTGAAGTTTGTGGATCAATAATTGGTAAGTTTGAGGATCCATACTTGGGAAGTTTGTGGATCTATACTTGGGAAATTTGTGGATCTATACTTGGGAAGTTTGTAGATCTATACTTGGGAAATTTGTGGATCTATACTTGGGAAGTTTGTGGATCTATACTTGGGAAATTTTTGGATCAATACTTGGGAAGTTTGTGGACCTACACTTGGGAAATTTGTTGATCTATACTTGTGAAGTTTGTGGATCAATAATTGGTAAGTTTGAGGATCTATACTTGGGAAATTTGTGGATCTATACCTGGGAAATTTGTGGATCTATACTTGGGAAATTTGTGGATCTATACTTGGGAAATTTGTGGATCTATACCTGGGAAATTTTTGGATTTATAATTGGGAAATTTTTGGATCTATACTAGGGAAGTTTGTGGATCTATACTTGGGAAGTTTGTGGATCTATACTTGGGAAATTTATGGATCTATACTTGGGAAATTTGTGGATCTATACCTGGGATATTTGTGGGTCTATACTTGGGAAATTTGTGGATCTATACTTGGGAAATTTGTGGATCTATACCTGGGAAATTTGTGGATCTATACTTGGGAAATTTGTGGATCTATACTTGGGAAATTTGTGGATCTACACTTGGGTAGTTTGTGGATCTATACTTGGGAAGTTTGTGGATCTATACTTGGGAAGTTTGTGGATCCATAATTGGTAAGTTTGTGGATCCATACTTGGGAAGTTTGTGGATCTATACCTGGGAAATTTGTGGATCTATACTTGGGAAATTTGTGGATCTACACTTGGGAAGTTTGTGGATCTATACTTGGGAAATTTGTGGATCTATACTTGGAAAGTTTGTGGATCTATACTTGGGAAATTTGTGGATCTATACTTGCGAAATTTCTGGATCTATACTTGAGAAGTTTGTGGATCTATACTTGGGAAATTTTTGGATCTATACTTGGGAAGTTTGTGGATCTATACTTGGGAAATTTGTGGATCTATACTAGGGAAATTTGTGGATCTATACCTGGGAAATTTGTGGATCTATACTTGGGAAGTTTGTGGATCAATACTAGGGAATTTTGTGGATCTATACTTGGGAGATTTTTGCATCTATACTTGCGAAGTTTGTGGATCTATATTTGGGAAATTTGTGGATCTATACTTTGGAAGTTTGTAGATCTATACTTGGGAAATTTGTGGATCTATACTTGGGCAGTTTGTGGATCTATACTTGGGAAATTTTTGGATCAATACTTGGGAAGTTTGTGGACCTACACTTGGGAAGTTTGTGGATCTATACTTGTGAAGTTTGTGGATCCATAATTGGTAAGTTTGTGGATCCATACTTGGGAAATTTGTGGATCTATGCTTGGGAAATTTGTGGATCTATACTTGCGAAATTTCTGGATCTATACTTGGGAAGTTTGTGGATCTATACTTGGAAAATTTGTGGATCTATACTTGGAAAGTCTGTGGATCTATACTTGGGAAATTTGTGGATCTCTACTTGGGAAATTTGTGGATCTATACTTTGGAAATTTGTGGCTCTATACCTGGGAAATTTGTGGATTTATAATTGGGAAATTTTTGGATCTATACTTGGGAAGTTTGTGGATCTATACTTGGGAAATTTGTGGATCTATACTCAGGAAATTTGTGGATCTATACTTGGGAAGTTTGTAGATCTATACTTGGGAAATTTGTGGATCTATACTTGGGAAATTTGTGGATCTATACTTGGGAAGTTTGTGGATCTATACTTGTGAAGTTTGTGGATCCATATTTGGGAAGTTTTTGGATCTATACTTGGGAAGTTTGTGGATCTATACTTGGGAAGTTTTTGGATCTATACTTGGGAAGTTTGTGGATCTATACTTGGGAAATTTGTGGATCTATACTTGCGAAATTTCTGGATCTATTCTTGGGAAGTTTGTGGATCTATAGTTGGGAAATTTTTGGATCTATACTTGGGAAGTTTGTGGATCTATACTTATGAAATTTGTGGATCTATACTTGGGAAGTTTGTAGATCTATACTTGGGAAATTTGTGGATCTATACTTGGGAAATTTGTGGATCTATATTTGGGAAGTTTGTGGATCTATACTTGTGAAGTTTGTGGATCCATATTTGGGAAGTTTTTGGATCTATACTTGGGAAGTTTGTGGATCTATACTTGGGAAATTTGTGGATCTATACTTGGTAAGTTTGTGGATCTATAATTGGAAAATTTGTGGATCTATACTTGGAAAGTCTGTGGATCTATACTTGGGAAATTTGTGGATCTCTACTTGGGAAATTTGTGGATCTATACTTTGGAAATTTGTGGCTCTATGCCTGGGAAATTTGTGGATTTATAATTGGGAAATTTTTGGATCTATACTTGGGAAGTTTGTGGATCTATACTTGGGAAATTTGTGGATCTATACTCGGGAAATTTGTGGATCTATACTTGGGAAGTTTGTAGATCTATACTTGGGAAATTTGTGGATCTATACTTGGGAAGTTTGTGGATCTATACTTGTGAAGTTTGTGGATCCATATTTGGGAAGTTTGTGGATCTATACTTGGGAAGTTTGTGGATCTATACTTGGGAAATTTGTGGATCTATACTTGGGAAGTTTGTGGATCTATACTTGTGAAGTTTGTGGATCCATAATTGGTAAGTTTGTGGATCCATACTTGGGAAATTTGTGGATCTATGCTTGGGAAATTTGTGGATCTATACTTGCGAAATTTCTGGATCTATACTTGGGAAGTTTGTGGATCTATACTTGGAAAATTTGTGGATCTATACTTGGAAAGTCTGTGGATCTATACTTGGGAAATTTGTGGATCTCTACTTGGGAAATTTGTGGATCTATACTTTGGAAATTTGTGGCTCTATACCTGGAAATTTGTGGATTTGTAATTGGGAAATTTGTGGATCTATACTTGGGAAGTTTGTAGATCTATACTTGGGAAATTTGTGGATCTATACTCGGGAAATTTGTGGATCTATACTTGGGAAGTTTGTAGATCCATACTTGGGAAATTTGTGGATCTATACTTGGGAAATTTGTGGATCTATACTTGGGAAGTTTGTGGATCTATACTTGTGAAGTTTGTGGATCCATATTTGGGAAGTTTGTGGATCTATACTTGGGAAGTTTGTGGATCTATACTTGGGAAATTTGTGGATCTATACTTGGGAAGTTTGTGGATCTATACTTGTGAAGTTTGTGGATCCATAATTGGTAAGTTTGTGGATCCATACTTGGGAAATTTGTGGATCTATGCTTGGGAAATTTGTGGATCTATACTTGCGAAATTTCTGGATCTATACTTGGGAAGTTTGTGGATCTATACTTGGAAAATTTGTGGATCTATACTTGGAAAGTCTGTGGATCTATACTTGGGAAATTTGTGGATCTCTACTTGGGAAATTTGTGGATCTATACTTTGGAAATTTGTGGCTCTATACCTGGAAATTTGTGGATTTATAATTGGGAAATTTGTGGATCTATACTTGGGAAGTTTGTAGATCTATACTTGGGAAATTTGTGGATCTATACTTGGGAAATTTGTGGATCTATACTTGGGAAGTTTGTGGATCTATACTTGGGAAATTTGTGGATCTATACTTGCGAAATTTCTGGATCTATACTTGGGAAGTTTGTGGATCTATACTTGGGAAGTTTGTGGATCTATACTTGGGAAATTTTTGGATCTATCCTTGGGAAGTTTGTGGATCTATACTTATGAAATTTGTGGATCTATACCTGGGAAATTTGTGGATCTATACTTGGGAAATTTGTGGATCTACACTTGGGAAGTTTGTGGATCTATACTTGGGAAATTTTTGGATCTATACTTGGGAAGTTTGTGGATCTATACTTGGGAATTTTGTGGATCTATACTGGGAAAGTTTGTGGATCTATACTTGGGATTTATAATTGGGAAATTTTTGGATCTATACTTGGGAAGTTTGTGGATCTATACTTGGGAAATTTGTGGATCTATACTCGAGAAATTTGTGGATCTATACTTGGGAAATTTGTGGATCTATACTTGGGAAATTTGTGGATCTATACTTGTGAAGTTTGTGGATCCATACTTGGGAAGTTTGTGGATCTATACTTGGAAAGTTTGTGGATCTATACTTGGAAAGTTTGTGGATCTATACTTGGGAAATTTGTGGATCTATACTTGGGAAATTTGTGGATCTATACCTGGGAAATTTGTGGATCTATACTTGGGAAGTTTGTGGATCTATACTAGGGAATTTTGTGGATCTATACTTGGGAAGTTTGTGGATCTATATTTGGGAAATTTGTGGATCTATACTTGGGAAGTTTGTAGATCTATACTTGGGAAATTTGTGGATCTATACTTGGGAAGTTTGTGGATCTATACTTTAGAAATTTGTGGATCTCTACTTGGGAAATTTGTGGATCTATACTTGGGAAATTTGTGGATTTATAATTGGGAAATTTGTGGATCTATACTTGGGAAGTTTGTGGATCTATACTTTATAAATTTGTGGATCTATACTTGGGAAATTTGTGGATCTATACCTGGGAAATTTTTGGATTTATAATTGGGAAATTTTTCGATCTATACTTGGGAAGTTTGTGGATCTATACTTGGGAAATTTGTGGATCTATACTCGAAACATTTTTGGATCTATACTTGGGAAGTTTGTGGATCTATACTTGGGAAATTTGTGGATCTATACTTGGAAAGTCTGTGGATCTATACTTGGGAAATTTGTGGATCTCTACTTGGGAAATTTGTGGATCTATACTTTGGAAATTTGTGGCTCTATACCTGGAAATTTGTGGATTTATAATTGGGAAATTTGTGGATCTATACTTGGGAAGTTTGTAGATCTATACTTGGGAAATTTGTGGATCTATACTCGGGAAATTTGTGGATCTATACTTGGGAAGTTTGTAGATCTATACTTGGGAAATTTGTGGATCTATACTTGGGAAATTTGTGGATCTATACTTGGGAAGTTTGTGGATCTATACTTGTGAAGTTTGTGGATCCATATTTGGGAAGTTTGTGGATCTATACTAGGGAAGTTTGTGGATCTATACTTGGGAAATTTGTGGATCTATACTTGGGAAGTTTGTGGATCTATACCTGTGAAGTTTGTGGATCCATAATTGGTAAGTTTGTGGATCCATACTTGGGAAATTTGTGGATCTATGCTTGGGAAATTTGTGGATCTATACTTGCGAAATTTCTGGATCTATACTTGGGAAGTTTGTGGATCTATACTTGGAAAATTTGTGGATCTATACTTGGAAAGTCTGTGGATCTATACTTGGGAAATTTGTGGATCTCTACTTGGGAAATTTGTGGATCTATACTTTGGAAATTTGTGGCTCTATACCTGGAAATTTGTGGATTTATAATTGGGAAATTTGTGGATCTATACTTGGGAAGTTTGTAGATCTATACTTGGGAAATTTGTGGATCTATACTCGGGAAATTTGTGGATCTATACTTGGGAAGTTTGTAGATCTATACTTGGGAAATTTGTGGATCTATACTTGGGAAATTTGTGGATCTATACTTGGGAAGTTTGTGGATCTATACTTGTGAAGTTTGTGGATCCATATTTGGGAAGTTTGTGGATCTATACTAGGGAAGTTTGTGGATCTATACTTGGGAAATTTGTGGATCTATACTTGGGAAGTTTGTGGATCTATACCTGTGAAGTTTGTGGATCCATAATTGGTAAGTTTGTGGATCCATACTTGGGAAATTTGTGGATCTATGCTTGGGAAATTTGTGGATCTATACTTGCGAAATTTCTGGATCTATACTTGGGAAGTTTGTGGATCTATACTTGGAAAATTTGTGGATCTATACTTGGAAAGTCTGTGGATCTATACTTGGGAAATTTGTGGATCTCTACTTGGGAAATTTGTGGATCTATACTTTGGAAATTTGTGGCTCTATACCTGGAAATTTGTGGATTTATAATTGGGAAATTTGTGGATCTATACTTGGGAAGTTTGTAGATCTATACTTGGGAAATTTGTGGATCTATACTTGGGAAGTTTGTGGATCTATACTTGTGAAGTTTGTGGATCCATATTTGGGAAGTTTGTGGATCTATACTTGGGAAGTTTGTGGATCTATACTTGGGAAATTTGTGGATCTATACTTGCGAAATTTCTGGATCTATACTTGGGAAGTTTGTGGATCTATACTTGGGAAGTTTGTGGATCTATACTTGGGAAATTTTTGGATCTATCCTTGGGAAGTTTGTGGATCTATACTTATGAAATTTGTGGATCTATACCTGGGAAATTTGTGGATCTATACTTGGGAAATTTGTGGATCTACACTTGGGAAGTTTGTGGATCTATACTTGGGAAATTTTTGGATCTATACTTGGGAAGTTTGTGGATCTATACTTGGGAAATTTGTGGATCTATACTTGGAAAGTTTGTGGATCTATACTTGGGATTTATAATTGGGAAATTTTTGGATCTATACTTGGGAAGTTTGTGGATCTATACTTGGGAAATTTGTGGATCTATACTCGAGAAATTTTTTGATCTATACTTGGGAAGTTTGTGGATCTATACTTGGGAAATTTGTGGATCTATACTTGGGAAATTTGTGGATCTATACCTGGGAAATTTTTGGATTTATAATTGGGAAATTTTTCGATCTATACTTGGGAAGTTTGTGGATCTATACTTGGGAAATTTCTGGATCTATACTCGAAAAATTTTTGGATCTATACTTGGGAAGTTTGTGGATCTATACTTGGGAAATTTGTGGATCTATACTTGGAAAGTCTGTGGATCTATACTTGGGAAATTTGTGGATCTCTACTTGGGAAATTTGTGGATCTATACTTTGGAAATTTGTGGCTCTATACCTGGAAATTTGTGGATTTATAATTGGGAAATTTGTGGATCTATACTTGGGAAGTTTGTAGATCTATACTTGGGAAATTTGTGGATCTATACTCGGGAAATTTGTGGATCTATACTTGGGAAGTTTGTAGATCTATACTTGGGAAATTTGTGGATCTATACTTGGGAAATTTGTGGATCTATACTTGGGAAGTTTGTGGATCTATACTTGTGAAGTTTGTGGATCCATATTTGGGAAGTTTGTGGATCTATACTAGGGAAGTTTGTGGATCTATACTTGGGAAATTTGTGGATCTATACTTGGGAAATTTGTGGATCTATACCTGTGAAGTTTGTGGATCCATAATTGGTAAGTTTGTGGATCCATACTTGGGAAATTTGTGGATCTATGCTTGGGAAATTTGTGGATCTATACTTGCGAAATTTCTGGATCTATACTTGGGAAGTTTGTGGATCTATACTTGGAAAATTTGTGGATCTATACTTGGAAAGTCTGTGGATCTATACTTGGGAAATTTGTGGATCTCTACTTGGGAAATTTGTGGATCTATACTTTGGAAATTTGTGGCTCTATACCTGGAAATTTGTGGATTTATAATTGGGAAATTTGTGGATCTATACATGGGAAGTTTGTAGATCTATACTTGGGAAATTTGTGGATCTATACTTGGGAAGTTTGTGGATCTATACTTGTGAAGTTTGTGGATCCATATTTGGGAAGTTTGTGGATCTATACTTGGGAAGTTTGTGGATCTATACTTGGGAAATTTGTGGATCTATACTTGCGAAATTTCTGGATCTATACTTGGGAAGTTTGTGGATCTATACTTGGGAAGTTTGTGGATCTATACTTGGGAAATTTTTGGATCTATCCTTGGGAAGTTTGTGGATCTATACTTATGAAATTTGTGGATCTATACCTGGGAAATTTGTGGATCTATACTTGGGAAATTTGTGGATCTACACTTGGGAAGTTTGTGGATCTATACTTGGGAAATTTTTGGATCTATACTTGGGAAGTTTGTGGATCTATACTTGGGAAATTTGTGGATCTATACTTGGAAAGTTTGTGGATCTATACTTGGGATTTATAATTGGGAAATTTTTGGATCTATACTTGGGAAGTTTGTGGATCTATACTTGGGAAATTTGTGGATCTATACTCGAGAAATTTTTGGATCTATACTTGGGAAGTTTGTGGATCTATACTTGGGAAATTTGTGGATCCATACTTGCGAAGTTTGTGGATCTATACTTGGAAAGTTTGTGGATCTATACTTGGAAAGTTTGTGGATCTATACTTGGGAAATTTGTGGATCTATACTTGGGAAATTTGTGGATCTATACTTGGGAAATTTGTGGATCTATACCTGGGAAATTTGTGGATCTATACTTGGGAAGTTTGTGGATCTATACTAGGGAATTTTGTGGATCTATACTTGGGAAGTTTTTGGATCTATATTTGGGAAATTTGTGGATCTATACTTGGGAAGTTTGTAGATCTATACTTGGGAGATTTGTGGATCTATACTTGGGAAGTTTGTGGATCTATACTTTAGAAATTTGTGGATCTCTACTTGGGAAATTTGTGGATCTATACTTGGGAAATTTGTGGATCTATACCTGGGAAATTTTTGGATTTATAATTGGGAAATTTGTGGATCTATACTTGGGAAATTTGTGGATCTATACTTGGGAAATTTGTGGATCTATACCTGGGAAATTTTTGGATTTATAATTGGGAAATTTTTCGATCTATACTTGGGAAGTTTGTGGATCTATACTTGGGAAATTTGTGGATCTATACTCGAAAAATTTTTGGATCTATACTTGGGAAGTTTGTGGATCTATACTTGGGAAATTTGTGGATCTATACTTGGAAAGTCTGTGGATCTATACTTGGGAAATTTGTGGATCTCTACTTGGGAAATTTGTGGATCTATACTTTGGAAATTTGTGGCTCTATACCTGGAAATTTGTGGATTTATAATTGGGAAATTTGTGGATCTATACTTGGGAAGTTTGTAGATCTATACTTGGGAAATTTGTGGATCTATACTCGGGAAATTTGTGGATCTATACTTGGGAAGTTTGTAGATCTATACTTGGGAAATTTGTGGATCTATACTTGGGAAATTTGTGGACCTATACTTGGGAAGTTTGTGGATCTATACTTGTGAAGTTTGTGGATCCATATTTGGGAAGTTTGTGGATCTATACTAGGGAAGTTTGTGGATCTATACTTGGGAAATTTGTGGATCTATACTTGGGAAGTTTGTGGATCTATACCTGTGAAGTTTGTGGATCCATAATTGGTAAGTTTGTGGATCCATACTTGGGAAATTTGTGGATCTATGCTTGGGAAATTTGTGGATCTATACTTGCGAAATTTCTGGATCTATACTTGGGAAGTTTGTGGATCTATACTTGGAAAATTTGTGGATCTATACTTCGAAAGTCTGTGGATCTATACTTGGGAAATTTGTGGATCTCTACTTGGGAAATTTGTGGATCTATACTTTGGAAATTTGTGGCTCTATACCTGGAAATTTGTGGATCTATACTTGGGAAGTTTGTAGATCTATACTTGGGAAATTTGTGGATCTATACTTGGGAAGTTTGTGGATCTATACTTGTGAAGTTTGTGGATCCATATTTGGGAAGTTTGTGGATCTATACTTGGGAAGTTTGTGGATCTATACTTGGGAAATTTGTGGATCTATACTTGCGAAATTTCTGGATCTATACTTGGGAAGTTTGTGGATCTATACTTGGGAAGTTTGTGGATCTATACTTGGGAAATTTTTGGATCTATCCTTGGGAAGTTTGTGGATCTATACTTATGAAATTTGTGGATCTATACCTGGGAAATTTGTGGATCTATACTTGGGAAATTTGTGGATCTACACTTGGGAAGTTTGTGGATCTATACTTGGGAAATTTTTGGATCTATACTTGGGAAGTTTGTGGATCTATACTTGGGAAATTTGTGGATCTATACTTGGAAAGTTTGTGGATCTATACTTGGGATTTATAATTGGGAAATTTTTGGATCTATACTTGGGAAGTTTGTGGATCTATACTTGGGAAATTTGTGGATCTATACTCGAGAAATTTTTGGATCTATACTTGGGAAGTTTGTGGATCTATACTTGGGAAATTTGTGGATCCATACTTGCGAAGTTTGTGGATCTATACTTGGAAAGTTTGTGGATCTATACTTGGAAAGTTTGTGGATCTATACTTGGGAAATTTGTGGATCTATACTTGGGAAATTTGTGGATCTATACTTGGGAAATTTGTGGATCTATACCTGGGAAATTTGTGGATCTATACTTGGGAAGTTTGTGGATCTATACTAGGGAATTTTGTGGATCTATACTTGGGAAGTTTTTGGATCTATATTTGGGAAATTTGTGGATCTATACTTGGGAAGTTTGTAGATCTATACTTGGGAGATTTGTGGATCTATACTTGGGAAGTTTGTGGATCTATACTTTAGAAATTTGTGGATCTCTACTTGGGAAATTTGTGGATCTATACTTGGGAAATTTGTGGATCTATACCTGGGAAATTTTTGGATTTATAATTGGGAAATTTGTGGATCTATACTTGGGAAATTTGTGGATCTATACTTGGGAAATTTGTGGATCTATACCTGGGAAATTTTTGGATTTATAATTGGGAAATTTTTCGATCTATACTTGGGAAGTTTGTGGATCTATACTTGGGAAATTTGTGGATCTATACTCGAAAAATTTTTGGATCTATACTTGGGAAGTTTGTGGATCTATACTTGGGAAATTTGTGGATCTATACTTGGAAAGTCTGTGGATCTATACTTGGGAAATTTGTGGATCTCTACTTGGGAAATTTGTGGATCTATACTTTGGAAATTTGTGGCTCTATACCTGGAAATTTGTGGATTTATAATTGGGAAATTTGTGGATCTATACTTGGGAAGTTTGTAGATCTATACTTGGGAAATTTGTGGATCTATACTCGGGAAATTTGTGGATCTATACTTGGGAAGTTTGTAGATCTATACTTGGGAAATTTGTGGATCTATACTTGGGAAATTTGTGGACCTATACTTGGGAAGTTTGTGGATCTATACTTGTGAAGTTTGTGGATCCATATTTGGGAAGTTTGTGGATCTATACTAGGGAAGTTTGTGGATCTATACTTGGGAAATTTGTGGATCTATACTTGGGAAGTTTGTGGATCTATACCTGTGAAGTTTGTGGATCCATAATTGGTAAGTTTGTGGATCCATACTTGGGAAATTTGTGGATCTATGCTTGGGAAATTTGTGGATCTATACTTGCGAAATTTCTGGATCTATACTTGGGAAGTTTGTGGATCTATACTTGGAAAATTTGTGGATCTATACTTCGAAAGTCTGTGGATCTATACTTGGGAAATTTGTGGATCTCTACTTGGGAAATTTGTGGATCTATACTTTGGAAATTTGTGGCTCTATACCTGGAAATTTGTGGATCTATACTTGGGAAGTTTGTAGATCTATACTTGGGAAATTTGTGGATCTATACTTGGGAAGTTTGTGGATCTATACTTGTGAAGTTTGTGGATCCATATTTGGGAAGTTTGTGGATCTATACTTGGGAAGTTTGTGGATCTATACTTGGGAAATTTGTGGATCTATACTTGCGAAATTTCTGGATCTATACTTGGGAAGTTTGTGGATCTATACTTGGGAAGTTTGTGGATCTATACTTGGGAAATTTTTGGATCTATCCTTGGGAAGTTTGTGGATCTATACTTATGAAATTTGTGGATCTATACCTGGGAAATTTGTGGATCTATACTTGGGAAATTTGTGGATCTACACTTGGGAAGTTTGTGGATCTATACTTGGGAAATTTTTGGATCTATACTTGGGAAGTTTGTGGATCTATACTTGGGAAATTTGTGGATCTATACTTGGAAAGTTTGTGGATCTATACTTGGGATTTATAATTGGGAAATTTTTGGATCTATACTTGGGAAGTTTGTGGATCTATACTTGGGAAATTTGTGGATCTATACTCGAGAAATTTTTGGATCTATACTTGGGAAGTTTGTGGATCTATACTTGGGAAATTTGTGGATCTACACTTGGGAAATTTGTGGATCTATACTTGTGAAGTTTGTGGATCCATACTTGCGAAGTTTGTGGATCTATACTTGGAAAGTTTGTGGATCTATACTTGGAAAGTTTGTGGATCTATACTTGGGAAATTTGTGGATCTATACTTGGGAAATTTGTGGATCTATACTTGGGAAATTTGTGGATCTATACTTGGGAAATTTGTGGATCTATACCTGGGAAATTTGTGGATCTATACTAGGGAATTTTGTGGATCTATACTTGGGAAGTTTTTGGATCTATATTTGGGAAATTTGTGGATCTATACTTGGGAAGTTTGTAGATCTATACTTGGGAGATTTGTGGATCTATACTTGGGAAGTTTGTAGATCTATACTTGGGAAATTTGTGGATCTATACTTGGGAAGTTTATGGATCTATACTTTAGAAATTTGTGGATCTCTACTTGGGAAATTTGTGGATCTATACTTGGGAAATTTGTGGATCTATACTTGGGAAATTTGTGGATCTATACCTGGGAAATTTTTGGATTTATAATTGGGAAATTTGTGGATCTATACTTGGGAAGTTTGTGGATCTATACTTGGGAAGTTTGTGGATCTATACCTGGGAAATTTTTGGATTTATAATTGGGAAATTTTTCGATCTATACTTGGGAAGTTTGTGGATCTATACTTGGGAAATTTGTGGATCTATACTTTTGAAATTTGTGGATCTATACTTTTGAAATTTGTGGATCTATACTTGGGAAATTTGTGGATCTATACCTGGGAAATTTGTGGATCTATACTTGGGAAATTTGTGGATCTACACTTGGAAAATTTGTGGATCTATACTTGCGAAATTTCTGGATCTATACTTGGAAAGTTTGTGGATCTATACTTGGGAAATTTTTGGATCTATACTTGGGAAGTTTGTGGATCTATACTTGGGAAATTTGTGGATCTATACTTGGGAAATTTGTGGATCTATACCTGGGAAATTTGTGGATCTATACTTGGGAAGTTTGTGGATCTATACTAGGGAATTTTGTGGATCTATACTTGGGAGATTTTTGGATCTATACTTGCGAAGTTTGTGGATCTATATTTGGGAAATTTGTGGATCTATACTTGGGAAGTTTGTAGATCTATACTTGGGAAATTTGTGGATCTATACTTGGGAAATTTGTGGATCTATACCTGGGAAGTTGGTGGATCTATACTTGTGAAGTTTGTGGATCCATACTTGGGAAGTTTGTGGATCTATACTTGGAAAGTTTGTGGATCTATACTTGGAAAGTTTGTGGATCTATACTTGGGAAATTTGTGGATCTATACCTGGGAAATTTGTGGATCTATACTTTTGAAGTTTGTGGATTTATACTAGGGAATTTTGTGGATCTATTCTTGGGAAATTTTTGGATCTATACTTGCGAAGTTTGTGGATCTATATTTGGGAAATTTGTGGATCTATACTTGGGAAGTTTGTAGATCTATACTTGGGAAATTTGTGGATCTATACTTGGGAAGTTTATGGATCCATACTTGGGAAGTTTGTGGATCTATACTTGGAAAGTTTGTGGATCTATACTTGGAAAGTTTGTGGATCTATACTTGGGAAATTTGTGGATCTATACTTGGGAAATTTGTGGATCTATACCTGGGAAATTTGTGGATCTATACTTTTGAAGTTTGTGGATTTATACTAGGGAATTTTGTGGATCTATACTTGGGAAATTTTTGGATCTATACTTGCGAAGTTTGTGGATCTATATTTGGGAAATTTGTGGATCTATACTTGGGAAGTTTGTAGATCTATACTTGGGAAATTTGTGGATCTATACTTGGGAAGTTTATGGATCTATACTTTAGAAATTTGTGGATCTCTACTTGGGAAATTTGTGGATCTATACTTGGGAAATTTGTGGATCTATACTTGGGAAATTTGTGGATCTATACCTGGGAAATTTTTGGATTTATAATTGGGAAATTTGTGGATCTATACTTGGGAAGTTTGTGGATCTATACTTGGGAAGTTTGTGGATCTATACCTGGGAAATTTTTGGATTTATAATTGGGAAATTTTTCGATCTATACTTGGGAAGTTTGTGGATCTATACTTGGGAAATTTGTGGATCTATACTCGAAAAATTTTTGGATCTATACTTGGGAAGTTTGTGGATCTATACTTGGGAAATTTGTGGATCTATACTTGGGAAGTTTGTAAATCTATATTTGGGAAATTTTTGTATCTATACTTAGGAAGTTTGTAGATCTATACTTGGGAAATTTGTGGATCTATACTTGGGAAATTTGTGGATCTATACTTGGGAAGTTTGTGGATCAATACTTGTGAAGTTTGTGGATCCATACTTGGGAAATTTGTGGATCTATACTTGGAAAGTTTGTGGATCTATATTTGGGAAATTTTTGTATCTATACTTGGGAAGTTTGTAGATCTATACTTGGGAAATTTGTGGATCTATACTTGGGAAGTTTGTGGATCTATACTTGGGAAGTTTGTGGATCCATACTTGGGAAATTTGTGGATCTATACTTGGAAAGTTTGTGGATCTATACTTGGAAAATTTGTGGATCTATACTTGCGAAATTTCTGGATCTATACTTGGAAAGTTTGTGGATCTATACTTGGGAAATTTTTGGATCTATACTTGGGAAGTTTGTGGATCTATACTTGGGAAATTTGTGGATCTATACTTGGGAAATTTGTGGATCTATACCTGGGAAATTTGTGGATCTATACTTGGGAAGTTTGTGGATCTATACTAGGGAATTTTGTGGATCTATACTTGGGAGATTTTTGGATCTATACTTGCGAAGTTTGTGGATCTATATTTGGGAAATTTGTGGATCTATACTTGGGAAGTTTGTAGATCTATACTTGGGAAATTTGTGGATCTATACTTGGGAAATTTGTGGATCTATACCTGGGAAGTTGGTGGATCTATACTTGTGAAGTTTGTGGATCCATACTTGGGAAGTTTGTGGATCTATACTTGGAAAGTTTGTGGATCTATACTTGGAAAGTTTGTGGATCTATACTTGGGAAATTTGTGGATCTATACCTGGGAAATTTGTGGATCTATACTTTTGAAGTTTGTGGATTTATACTAGGGAATTTTGTGGATCTATTCTTGGGAAATTTTTGGATCTATACTTGCGAAGTTTGTGGATCTATATTTGGGAAATTTGTGGATCTATACTTGGGAAGTTTGTAGATCTATACTTGGGAAATTTGTGGATCTATACTTGGGAAGTTTATGGATCTATACTTTAGAAATTTGTGGATCTCTACTTGGGAAATTTGTGGATCTATACTTGGGAAATTTGTGGATCTATACTTGGGAAATTTGTGGATCTATACCTGGGAAATTTTTGGATTTATAATTGGGAAATTTGTGGATCTATACTTGGGAAATTTGTGGATCTATACTTGGGAAATTTGTGGATCTATACCTGGGAAATTTGTGGATCTATACTTGGGAAGTTTGTGGATCTATACTAGGGAATTTTGTGGATCTATACTTGGGAGATTTTTGGATCTATACTTGCGAAGTTTGTGGATCTATATTTGGGAAATTTGTGGATCTATACTTGGGAAGTTTGTAGATCTATACTTGGGAAATTTGTGGATCTATACTTGGGAAATTTGTGGATCTATACCTGGGAAGTTGGTGGATCTATACTTGTGAAGTTTGTGGATCCATACTTGGGAAGTTTGTGGATCTATACTTGGAAAGTTTGTGGATCTATACTTGGAAAGTTTGTGGATCTATACTTGGGAAATTTGTGGATCTATACCTGGGAAATTTGTGGATCTATACTTTTGAAGTTTGTGGATTTATACTAGGGAATTTTGTGGATCTATACTTGGGAAATTTTTGGATCTATACTTGCGAAGTTTGTGGATCTATATTTGGGAAATTTGTGGATCTATACTTGGGAAGTTTGTAGATCTATACTTGGGAAATTTGTGGATCTATACTTGGGAAGTTTATGGATCTATACTTTAGAAATTTGTGGATCTCTACTTGGGAAATTTGTGGATCTATACTTGGGAAATTTGTGGATCTATACTTGGGAAATTTGTGGATCTATACCTGGGAAATTTTTGGATTTATAATTGGGAAATTTGTGGATCTATACTTGGGAAGTTTGTGGATCTATACTTGGGAAGTTTGTGGATCTATACCTGGGAAATTTTTGGATTTATAATTGGGAAATTTTTCGATCTATACTTGGGAAGTTTGTGGATCTATACTTGGGAAATTTGTGGATCTATACTCGAAAAATTTTTGGATCTATACTTGGGAAGTTTGTGGATCTATACTTGGGAAATTTGTGGATCTATACTTGGGAAGTTTGTAAATCTATATTTGGGAAATTTTTGTATCTATACTTAGGAAGTTTGTAGATCTATACTTGGGAAATTTGTGGATCTATACTTGGGAAATTTGTGGATCTATACTTGGGAAGTTTGTGGATCAATACTTGTGAAGTTTGTGGATCCATACTTGGGAAATTTGTGGATCTATACTTGGAAAGTTTGTGGATCTATATTTGGGAAATTTTTGTATCTATACTTGGGAAGTTTGTAGATCTATACTTGGGAAATTTGTGGATCTATACTTGGGAAGTTTGTGGATCTATACTTGGGAAGTTTGTGGATCCATACTTGGGAAATTTGTGGATCTATACTTGGAAAGTTTGTGGATCTATACTTGGAAAATTTGTGGATCTATACTTGCGAAATTTCTGGATCTATACTTGGAAAGTTTGTGGATCTATACTTGGGAAATTTTTGGATCTATACTTGGGAAGTTTGTGGATCTATACTTGGGAAATTTGTGGATCTATACTTGGGAAATTTGTGGATCTATACCTGGGAAATTTGTGGATCTATACTTGGGAAGTTTGTGGATCTATACTAGGGAATTTTGTGGATCTATACTTGGGAGATTTTTGGATCTATACTTGCGAAGTTTGTGGATCTATATTTGGGAAATTTGTGGATCTATACTTGGGAAGTTTGTAGATCTATACTTGGGAAATTTGTGGATCTATACTTGGGAAATTTGTGGATCTATACCTGGGAAGTTGGTGGATCTATACTTGTGAAGTTTGTGGATCCATACTTGGGAAGTTTGTGGATCTATACTTGGAAAGTTTGTGGATCTATACTTGGAAAGTTTGTGGATCTATACTTGGGAAATTTGTGGATCTATACCTGGGAAATTTGTGGATCTATACTTTTGAAGTTTGTGGATTTATACTAGGGAATTTTGTGGATCTATTCTTGGGAAATTTTTGGATCTATACTTGCGAAGTTTGTGGATCTATATTTGGGAAATTTGTGGATCTATACTTGGGAAGTTTGTAGATCTATACTTGGGAAATTTGTGGATCTATACTTGGGAAGTTTATGGATCTATACTTTAGAAATTTGTGGATCTCTACTTGGGAAATTTGTGGATCTATACTTGGGAAATTTGTGGATCTATACTTGGGAAATTTGTGGATCTATACCTGGGAAATTTTTGGATTTATAATTGGGAAATTTGTGGATCTATACTTGGGAAATTTGTGGATCTATACTTGGGAAATTTGTGGATCTATACCTGGGAAATTTGTGGATCTATACTTGGGAAGTTTGTGGATCTATACTAGGGAATTTTGTGGATCTATACTTGGGAGATTTTTGGATCTATACTTGCGAAGTTTGTGGATCTATATTTGGGAAATTTGTGGATCTATACTTGGGAAGTTTGTAGATCTATACTTGGGAAATTTGTGGATCTATACTTGGGAAATTTGTGGATCTATACCTGGGAAGTTGGTGGATCTATACTTGTGAAGTTTGTGGATCCATACTTGGGAAGTTTGTGGATCTATACTTGGAAAGTTTGTGGATCTATACTTGGAAAGTTTGTGGATCTATACTTGGGAAATTTGTGGATCTATACCTGGGAAATTTGTGGATCTATACTTTTGAAGTTTGTGGATTTATACTAGGGAATTTTGTGGATCTATACTTGGGAAATTTTTGGATCTATACTTGCGAAGTTTGTGGATCTATATTTGGGAAATTTGTGGATCTATACTTGGGAAGTTTGTAGATCTATACTTGGGAAATTTGTGGATCTATACTTGGGAAGTTTATGGATCTATACTTTAGAAATTTGTGGATCTCTACTTGGGAAATTTGTGGATCTATACTTGGGAAATTTGTGGATCTATACTTGGGAAATTTGTGGATCTATACCTGGGAAATTTTTGGATTTATAATTGGGAAATTTGTGGATCTATACTTGGGAAGTTTGTGGATCTATACTTGGGAAGTTTGTGGATCTATACCTGGGAAATTTTTGGATTTATAATTGGGAAATTTTTCGATCTATACTTGGGAAGTTTGTGGATCTATACTTGGGAAATTTGTGGATCTATACTTGGGAAGTTTGTAGATCTATACTTGGGAAATTTGTGGATCTATACTTGGGAAATTTGTGGATCTATACTTGGGAAGTTTGTGTATCTATACTTGTGAAGTTTGTGGATGCATAATTGGTAAGTTTGTGGATCCATACTTGGGAAGTTTGTGGATCTATACTTGGGAAATTTGTGGATCTATACTTGGGATATTTCTGGATCTATACTTGGGAAATTTGTGGATATATACTTGGGAAATTTGTGGATCTATACTTGGGAAATTTGTGGATCTATACTTGGGAAGTTTGTGGATCTAAACTTGGGAAATTTGTGGATCTATACTTTTGAAATTTGTGGATCTATACTTGGGAAATTTGTGGATCTATACCTGGGAAATTTGTGGATCTATACTTGGGAAATTTGTGGATCTATACTTGGGAAATTTGTGGATCTATACTTGGGAAGTTTGTGTATCTATACTTGTGAAGTTTGTGGATGCATAATTGGTAAGTTTGTGGATCCATACTTGGGAAGTTTGTGGATCTATACTTGGGAAATTTGTGGATCTATACTTGGGATATTTGTGGATCTATACTTGGGAAATTTGTGGATATATACTTGGGAAATTTGTGGATCTATACTTGGGAAATTTGTGGATCTATACTTGGGAAGTTTGTGGATCTAAACTTGGGAAATTTGTGGATCTATACTTTTGAAATTTGTGGATCTATACTTGGGAAATTTGTGGATCTATACCTGGGAAATTTGTGGATCTATACTTGGGAAATTTGTGGATCTATACTTTTGAAATTTGTGGATCTATACTTGGGAAGTTTGTGGATCTATACCTGGGAAATTTGTGTATCTATACTTGAGAAGTTTGTAGATCTATACTTGGGAAATTTGTGGATCTATACTTGGGAAATTTGTGGATCTATACTTGGGTAATTTGTGGATCTATACTTGGAAAGTTTGTGGATCTATACTTGGAAAATTTGTGGATCTATACTTGCGAAATTTCTGGATCTATACTTGGAAAGTTTGTGGATCTATACTTGGGAAATTTTTGGATCTATACTTGGGAAGTTTGTGGATCTATACTTGGGAAATTTGTGGATCTATGCTTGGGAAATTTGTGGATCTATACCTGGGAAATTTGTGGATCTATACCTGGGAAATTTGTGGATCTATACTTGGGAAGTTTGTGGATCTATACTAGGGAATTTTGTGGATCTATACTTGGGAAATTTTTGGATCTATACTTGCGAAGTTTGTGGATCTATATTTGGGAAATTTGTGGATCTATACTTGGGAAGTTTGTAGATCTATACTTGGGAAATTTGTGGATCTATACTTTAGAAATTTGTGGATCTCTACTTGGGAAATTTGTGGATCTATACTTGGGAAATTTGTGGATCTATACTTGGGAAATTTGTGGATCTATACCTTTGAAATTTTTGGATTTATAATTGGGAAATTTGTGGATCTATACTTGGGAAGTTTGTGGATCTATACTTGGGAAGTTTGTGGATCTATACTTGGGAAATTTGTGGATCTATACTTGGGAAGTTTGTGGATCTAAACTTGGGAAATTTGTGGATCTATACTTTTGAAATTTGTGGATCTATACTTGGGAAATTTGTGGATCTATACCTGGGAAATTTGTGGATCTATACTTGGGAAATTTGTGGATCTACACTTGGGAAGTTTGTGGATCTATACTTGGGAAATTTTTGGATCTATACTTGGGAAGTTTGTGGATCTATACTTGGGAAATTTGTGGATCTATACTCGGGAAATTTTTGGTTATATACTTGGGAAGTTTGTGGATCTATATTTGGGAAATTTGTGTATCTATACTTGAGAAGTTTGTAGATCTATACTTGGGAAATTTGTGGATCTATACTTGGGAAATTTGTGGATCTATACTTGGGAAGTTTGTGGATCTATACTTGTGAAGTTTGTGGATCCATACTTGGGAAGTTTGTGGATCTATACTTGGAAAGTTTGTGGATCTATACTTGAAAAATTTGTGGATTTATACTTGCGAAATTTCTGGATCTATACTTGGAAAGTTTGTGGATCTATACTTGGGAAATTTTTGGATCTATACTTGGGTAGTTTGTGGATCTATACTTGGGAAATTTGTGGATCTATACTTGGGAAATTTGTGGATCTATACTTGGGAAATTTGTGGATCTATACCTGGGAAATTTGTGGATCTATTCCTGGGAAATTTGTGGATCTATACTTGGGAAGTTTGTGGATCTATACTAGGGAATTTTGTGGATCTATACTTGCGAAGTTTGTGGATCTATATTTGGGAAATTTGTGGATCTATACTTGGGAAGTTTGTAGATCTATACTTGGGAAATTTGTGGATCTATACTTGGGAAGTTTGTGGATCTATACTTTAGAAATTTGTGGATCTCTACTTGGGAAATTTGTGGATCTATACTTGGGAAATTTTTGGATCTATACTTGCGAAGTTTGTGGATCTATATTTGGGAAATTTGTGGATCTATACTTGGGAAGTTTGTAGATCTATACTTGGGAAATTTGTGGATCTATACTTTAGAAATTTGTGGATCTCTACTTGCGAAATTTTTGGATCTATACTTGGGAAATTTGTGGATCTATGCTTGGGAAATTTGTGGATCTATACCTGGGAAATTTTTGGATTTATAATTGGGAAATTTGTGGATCTATACTTGGGAAGTTTGTGGATCTATACTTGGGAAGTTTGTGGATCTATACTTGGGAAATTTGTGGATCTATACTTGGGAAGTTTGTGGATCTAAACTTGGGAAATTTGTGTATCTATACTTTTGAAATTTGTGGATCTATACTTGGGAAATTTGTGGATCTATACCTGGGAAATTTGTGGATCTATACTTGGGAAATTTGTGGATCTACACTTGGGAAGTTTGTGGATCTATACTTGGGAAATTTTTGGATCTATACTTGGGAAGTTTGTGGATCTATACTTGGGAAATTTGTGGATCTATACTCGGGAAATTTTTGGATATATACTTGGGAAGTTTGTGGATCTATACTTGTGAAGTTTGTGGATCCATACTTGGGAAGTTTGTGGATCTATACTTGGAAAGTTTGTGGATCTATACTTGGAAAATTTGTGGATCTATACTTGCGAAATTTCTGGATCTATACTTGGAAAGTTTGTGGATCTATACTTGGGAAATTTTTGGATCTATACTTGGGAAGTTTGTGGATCTATACTTGGGAAATTTGTGGATCTATACTTGGGAAATTTGTGGATCTATACTTGGGAAATTTGTGGATCTATACCTGGGAAATTTGTGGATCTATTCCTGGGAAATTTGTGGATCTATACTTGGGAAGTTTGTGGATCTATACTAGGGAATTTTGTGGATCTATACTTGGGAAATTTTTGGATCTATACTTGCGAAGTTTGTGGATCTATATTTGGGAAATTTGTGGATCTATACTTGGGAAGTTTGTAGATCTATACTTGGGAAATTTGTGGATCTATACTTGGGAAGTTTGTGGATCTATACTTTAGAAATTTGTGTATCTCTACTTGGGAAATTTGTGGATCTATACTTGGGAAATTTGTGGATCTATACTTGGGAAATTTTTGGATTTATAATTGGGAAATGTGTGGATCTATACTTGGGAAATTTGTGGATCTATACTTGGGAAATTTGTGGATCTATACCTGGGAAATTTTTGGATTTATAATTGGGAAAGTTTTCGATCTATACTTGGGAAATTTGTGGATTTATACTTGGGAAATTTGTGGATCTATACTCGAAAAATTTTTGGATCTATACTTGGGAAGTTTGTGGATCTATACTTGGGAAATTTGTGGATCTATACTTGGGAAGTTTGTAGATCTATACTTGGGAAATTTGTGGATCTATACTTGGGAAGTTTGTGTATCTATACTTGTGAAGTTTGTGGATCCATAATTGGTAAGTTTGTGGATCCATACTTGGGAAGTTTGTGGATCTATACTTGGGAAATTTGTGGATCTATACTTGGGATATTTGTGGATCTATACTTGGGAAATTTGTGGATATATACTTGGGAAATTTGTGGATCTATACTTGGGAAATTTGTGGATCTATACTTGGGAAGTTTGTGGATCTAAACTTGGGAAATTTGTGGTTCTATACTTGAGAAATTTGTGGATCTATACCTGGGAAATTTGTGGATCTACACTTGGGAAGTTTGTGGATCTATACTTGGGAAATTTTTGGATCTATACTTGGGAAGTTTGTGGATCTATACTTGGGAAATTTGTGGATCTATACTCGGGAAATTTTTGGATATATACTTGGGAAGTTTGTGGATCTATATTTGGGAAATTTGTGTATCTATACTTGGGAAGTTTGTAGATCTATACTTGGGAAATTTGTGGATCTATACTTGGGATATTTGTGGATCTATACTTGGGAAATTTGTGGATATATACTTGGGAAATTTGTGGATCTATACTTGGGAAATTTGTGGATCTATACTTGGGAAGTTTGTGGATCTATACTTGGGAAATTTGTGGATCTATACTTTTGAAATTTGTGGATCTATACTTGGGAAATTTGTGGATCTATACTTGGGAAATTTGTGGATCTATACCTGGGAAATTTGTGGATCTATACTTTTGAAGTTTGTGGATTTATACTAGGGAATTTTGTGGATCTATACTTGGGAAATTTTTGGATCTATACTTGCGAAGTTTGTGGATCTATATTTGGGAAATTTGTGGATCTATACTTGGGAAGTTTGTAGATCTATACTTGGGAAATTTGTGGATCTATACTTGGGAAGTTTATGGATCTATACTTTAGAAATTTGTGGATCTCTACTTGGGAAATTTGTGGATCTATACTTGGGAAATTTGGGGATCTATACTTGGGAAATTTGTGGATATATACTTGGGAAATTTGTGGATCTATACTTGGGAAATTTGTGGATCTATACTTGGGAAGTTTGTGGATCTATACTTGGGAAATTTGTGGATCTATACTTTTGAAATTTGTGGATCTATACTTGGGAAATTTGTGGATCTATACCTGGGAAATTTGTGGATCTATACTTGGGAAATTTGTGGATCTACACTTGGGAAGTTTGTGGATCTATACTTGGGAAATTTTTGGATCTATACTTGGGAAGTTTGTGGATCTATACTTGGGAAATTTGTGGATCTATACTCGGGAAATTTTTGGATATATACTTGGGAAGTTTGTGGATCTATATTTGGGAAATTTTTGTATCTATACTTGGGAAGTTTGTAGATCTATATTTGGGAAATTTGTGGATCTATACTTGGGAAATTTGTGGATCTATACTTGGGAAGTTTGTGGATCAATACTTGTGAAGTTTGTGGATCCATACTTGGGAAATTTGTGGATCTATACTTGGAAAGTTTGTGGATCTAAATTTGGGAAATTTTTGTATCTATACTTGGGAAGTTTGTAGATCTATACTTGGGAAATTTGTGGATCTATACTTGGGAAATTTGTGGATCTATACTTGGGAAGTTTGTGGATCCATACTTGGGAAATTTGTGGATCTATACTTGGAAAGTTTGTGGATCTATACTTGGAAAATTTGTGGATCTATACTTGCGAAATTTCTGGATCTATACTTGGAAAGTTTGTGGATCTATACTTGGGAAATTTTTGGATCTATACTTGGGAAGTTTGTGGATCTATACTTGGGAAATTTGTGGATCTATACTTGGGAAATTTGTGGATCTATACCTGGGAAATTTGTGGATCTATACTTGGGAAGTTTGTGGATCTATACTAGGGAATTTTGTGGATCTATACTTGGGAGATTTTTGGATCTATACTTGCGAAGTTTGTGGATCTATATTTGGGAAATTTGTGGATCTATACTTGGGAAGTTTGTAGATCTATACTTGGGAAATTTGTGGATCTATACTTGGGAAATTTGTGGATCTATACCTGGGAAGTTGGTGGATCTATACTTGTGAAGTTTGTGGATCCATACTTGGGAAGTTTGTGGATCTATACTTGGAAAGTTTGTGGATCTATACTTGGAAAGTTTGTGGATCTATACTTGGGAAATTTGTGGATCTATACTTGGGAAATTTGTGGATCTATACCTGGGAAATTTGTGGATCTATACTTTTGAAGTTTGTGGATTTATACTAGGGAATTTTGTGGATCTATACTTGGGAAATTTTTGGATCTATACTTGCGAAGTTTGTGGATCTATATTTGGGAAATTTGTGGATCTATACTTGGGAAGTTTGTAGATCTATACTTGGGAAATTTGTGGATCTATACTTGGGAAGTTTATGGATCTATACTTTAGAAATTTGTGGATCTCTACTTGGGAAATTTGTGGATCTATACTTGGGAAATTTGTGGATCTATACTTGGGAAATTTGTGGATCTATACCTGGGAAATTTTTGGATTTATAATTGGGAAATTTGTGGATCTATACTTGGGAAGTTTGTGGATCTATACTTGGGAAGTTTGTGGATCTATACCTGGGAAATTTTTGGATTTATAATTGGGAAATTTTTCGATCTATACTTGGGAAGTTTGTGGATCTATACTTGGGAAATTTGTGGATCTATACTTGGGAAGTTTGTAGATCTATACTTGGGATATTTGTGGATCTATACTTGGGAAATTTGTGGATATATACTTGGGAAATTTGTGGATCTATACTTGGGAAATTTGTGGATCTATACTTGGGAAGTTTGTGGATCTAAACTTGGGAAATTTGTGGATCTATACTTTTGAAATTTGTGGATCAATACTTGGGAAATTTGTGGATCTATACCTGGGAAATTTGTGGATCTATACTTGGGAAATTTGTGGATCTACACTTGGGAAGTTTGTGGATCTATACCTGGGAAATTTGTGTATCTATACTTGAGAAGTTTGTAGATCTATACTTGGGAAATTTGTGGATCTATACTTGGGAAATTTGTGGATCTATACTTGGGAAATTTGTGGATCTATACTTGGAAAGTTTGTGGATCTATACTTTTAAAATTTGTGGATCTATACTTGCGAAATTTCTGGATCTATACTTGGAAAGTTTGTGGATCTATACATGGGAAATTTTTGGATCTATACTTGGGAAGTTTGTGGATCTATACTTGGGAAATTTGTGGATCTATACTTGGGAAATTTGTGGATCTATACCTGGGAAATTTGTGGATCTATACCTGGGAAATTTGTGGATCTATACTTGGGAAGTTTGTGGATCTATACTAGGGAATTTTGTGGATCTATACTTGGGAAATTTTTGGATCTATACTTGCGAAGTTTGTGGATCTATATTTGGGAAATTTGTGGATCTATACTTGGGAAGTTTGTAGATCTATACTTGGGAAATTTGTGGATCTATACTTTAGAAATTTGTGGATCTCTACTTGGGAAATTTGTGGATCTATACTTGGGAAATTTGTGGATCTATACTTGGGAAATTTGTGGATCTATACCTGGGAAATTTTTGGATTTATAATTGGGAAATTTGTGGATCTATACTTGGGAAGTTTGTGGATCTATACTTGGGAAGTTTGTGGATCTATACTTGGGAAATTTGTGGATCTATACTTGGGAAGTTTGTGGATCTAAACTTGGGAAATTTGTGGATCTATACTTTTGAAATTTGTGGATCTATACTTGGGAAATTTGTGGATCTATACCTGGGAAATTTGTGGATCTATACTTGGGAAATTTGTGGATCTACACTTGGGAAGTTTGTGGATCTATACTTGGGAAATTTTTGGATCTATACTTGGGAAGTTTGTGGATCTATACTTGGGAAATTTGTGGATCTATACTCGGGAAATTTTTGGATATATACTTGGGAAGTTTGTGGATCTATATTTGGGAAATTTGTGTATCTATACTTGAGAAGTTTGTAGATCTATACTTGGGAAATTTGTGGATCTATACTTGGGAAATTTGTGGATCTATACTTGGGAAGTTTGTGGATCCATACTTGGGAAGTTTGTGGATCTATACTTGGAAAGTTTGTGGATCTATACTTGGAAAATTTGTGGATCTATACTTGCGAAATTTCTGGATCTATACTTGGAAAGTTTGTGGATCTATACTTGGGAAATTTTTGGATCTATACTTGGGAAGTTTGTGGATCTATACTTGGGAAATTTGTGGATCTATACTTGGGAAATTTGTGGATCTATACTTGGGAAATTTGTGGATCTATACCTGGGAAATTTGTGGATCTATTCCTGGGAAATTTGTGGATCTATACTTGGGAAGTTTGTGGATCTATACTAGGGAATTTTGTGGATCTATACCTGGGAAATTTTTGGATCTATACTTGCGAAGTTTGTGGATCTATATTTTGGAAATTTGTGGATCTATACTTGGGAAGTTTGTGGATCTATACTTGGGAAGTTTGTGGATCTATACTTTAGAAATTTGTGGATCTCTACTTGGGAAATTTGTGGATCTATACTTGGGAAATTTGTGGATCTATACTTGGGAAATTTGTGGATCTATACCTGGGAAATTTTTGGATTTATAATTGGGAAATTTGTGGATCTATACTTGGGAAGTTTGTGGATCTATACTTGGGAAGTTTGTGGATCTATACTTGGGAAATTTGTGGATCTATACTTGGGAAATTTGTGGATTTATAATTGGGAAGTTTGTGGATCTATACTTGGGAAGTTTGTGGATCTATACTTGGGAAATTTGTGGATCTATACTCGAAAAATTTTTGGATCTATACTTGGGAAGTTTGTGGATCTATACTTGGGAAATTTGTGGATCTATACTTGGGAAGTTTGTAGATCTATACTTGGGAAATTTGTGGATCTATACTTGGGAAATTTGTGGATCTATACTTGGGAAGTTTGTGTATCTATATTTGTGAAGTTTGTGGATCCATAATTGGTAAGTTTGTGGATCCATACTTGGGAAGTTTGTGGATCTATACTTGGGAAATTTGTGGATAAATACTTGGGAAATTTGTGGATCTATACTTGGGAAATTTGTGGATCTATACTTGCGAAATTTCTGGATCTATACTTGGAAAGTTTGTGGATCTATACTTGGGAAATTTTTGGATCTATACTTGGGAAGTTTGTGGATCTATACTTGGGAAATTTGTGGATCTACACTTGGGAAATTTGTGGATCTATACCTGGGAAATTTGTGGATCTATACCTGGGAAATTTGTGGATCTATACTTGGGAAGTTTGTGGATCTATACTTGGGAAATTTGTGGATCTATACTCGAAAAATTTGTGGATCTATACTTGGGAAGTTTGTGTATCTATACTTGGGAAGTTTGTGTATCTATACTTGTGAAGTTTGTGGATGCATAATTGGTAAGTTTGTGGATCCATACTTGGGAAGTTTGTGGATCTATACTAGGGAATTTTATGGATCTATACTTGGGAAGTTTGTAGATCTATACTTGGGAAATTTGTGGATCTATACTTTAGAAATTTGTGGATCTCTACTTGGGAAATTTGTGGATCTATACTTGGGAAATTTGTGGATCTATACTTGGGAAATTTGTGGATCTATACCTGGGAAATTTTTGGATTTATAATTGGGAAATTTGTGGATCTATACTTGGGAAGTTTGTGGATCTATACTTGGGAAGTTTGTGGATCTATACTTGGGAAATTTGTGGATCTATACTTGGGAAGTTTGTGGATCTAAACTTGGGAAATTTGTGGATCTATACTTTTGAAATTTGTGGATCTATACTTGGGAAATTTGTGGATCTATACCTGGGAAATTTGTGGATCTATACTTGGGAAATTTGTGGATCTACACTTGGGAAGTTTGTGGATCTATACTTGGGAAATTTTTGGATCTATACTTGGGAAGTTTGTGGATCTATACTTGGGAAATTTGTGGATCTATACTCGAAAAATTTGTGGATCTATACTTGGGAAGTTTGTGTATCTATACTTGGGAAGTTTGTGTATCTATACTTGTGAAGTTTGTGGATGCATAATTGGTAAGTTTGTGGATCCATACTTGGGAAGTTTGTGGATCTATACTTGGGAAATTTGTGGATCTATACTTGGGATATTTGTGGATCTATACTTGGGAAATTTGTGGATATATACTTGGGAAATTTGTGGATCTATACTTGGGAAATTTGTGGATCTATACTTGGGAAGTTTGTGGATCTAAACTTGGGAAATTTGTGGATCTATACTTTTGAAATTTGTGGATCTATACTTGGGAAATTTGTGGATCTATACCTGGGAAATTTGTGGATCTATACTTGGGAAATTTGTGGATCTACACTTGGGAAGTTTGTGGATCTATACCTAGGAAATTTGTGTATCTATACTTGGGAAATTTGTGGATCTATACTTGGGAAATTTGTGGATCTATACTTGCGAAATTTCTGGATCTATACTTGGAAAGTTTGTGGATCTATACTTGGGAAATTTTTGGATCTATACTTGGGAAGTTTGTGGATCTATACTTGGGAAATTTGTGGATCTACACTTGGGAAATTTGTGGATCTATACCTGGGAAATTTGTGGATCTATACCTGGGAAATTTGTGGATCTATACTTGGGAAGTTTGTGGATCTATACTTGGGAAATTTGTGGATCTATACTCGAAAAATTTGTGGATCTATACTTGGGAAGTTTGTGTATCTATACTTGGGAAGTTTGTGTATCTATACTTGTGAAGTTTGTGGATGCATAATTGGTAAGTTTGTGGATCCATACTTGGGAAGTTTGTGGATCTATACTAGGGAATTTTATGGATCTATACTTGGGAAGTTTGTAGATCTATACTTGGGAAATTTGTGGATCTATACTTTAGAAATTTGTGGATCTCTACTTGGGAAATTTGTGGATCTATACTTGGGAAATTTGTGGATCTATACTTGGGAAATTTGTGGATCTATACCTGGGAAATTTTTGGATTTATAATTGGGAAATTTGTGGATCTATACTTGGGAAGTTTGTGGATCTATACTTGGGAAGTTTGTGGATCTATACTTGGGAAATTTGTGGATCTATACTTGGGAAGTTTGTGGATCTAAACTTGGGAAATTTGTGGATCTATACTTTTGAAATTTGTGGATCTATACTTGGGAAATTTGTGGATCTATACCTGGGAAATTTGTGGATCTATACTTGGGAAATTTGTGGATCTACACTTGGGAAGTTTGTGGATCTATACTTGGGAAATTTTTGGATCTATACTTGGGAAGTTTGTGGATCTATACTTGGGAAATTTGTGGATCTATACTCGAAAAATTTGTGGATCTATACTTGGGAAGTTTGTGTATCTATACTTGGGAAGTTTGTGTATCTATACTTGTGAAGTTTGTGGATGCATAATTGGTAAGTTTGTGGATCCATACTTGGGAAGTTTGTGGATCTATACTTGGGAAATTTGTGGATCTATACTTGGGATATTTGTGGATCTATACTTGGGAAATTTGTGGATATATACTTGGGAAATTTGTGGATCTATACTTGGGAAATTTGTGGATCTATACTTGGGAAGTTTGTGGATCTAAACTTGGGAAATTTGTGGATCTATACTTTTGAAATTTGTGGATCTATACTTGGGAAATTTGTGGATCTATACCTGGGAAATTTGTGGATCTATACTTGGGAAATTTGTGGATCTACACTTGGGAAGTTTGTGGATCTATACCTAGGAAATTTGTGTATCTATACTTGAGAAGTTTGTAGATCTATACTTGGGAAATTTGTGGATCTATACTTGGGAAATTTGTGGATCTATACTTGGGAAATTTGTGGATCTATACTTGGAAAGTTTGTGGATCTATACTTGGAAAATTTGTCGATCTATACTTGCGAAATTTCTGGATCTATACTTGGAAAGTTTGTGGATCTATACTTGGGAAATTTTTGGATCTATACTTGGGAAGTTTGTGGATCTATACTTGGGAAATTTGTGGATCTATACCTGGGAAATTTGTGGATCTATACCTGGGAAATTTGTGGATCTATACTTGGGAAGTTTGTGGATCTATACTAGGGAATTTTATGGATCTATACTTGGGAAATTTTTGGATCTATACTTGCGAAGTTTGTGGATCTATATTTGGGAAATTTGTGGATCTATACTTGGGAAGTTTGTAGATCTATACTTGGGAAATTTGTGGATCTATACTTTAGAAATTTGTGGATCTCTACTTGGGAAATTTGTGGATCTATACTTGGGAAATTTGTGGATCTATACTTGGGAAATTTGTGGATCTATACCTGGGAAATTTTTGGATTTATAATTGGGAAATTTGTGGATCTATACTTGGGAAGTTTGTGGATCTATACTTGGGAAGTTTGTGGATCTATACTTGGGAAATTTGTGGATCTATACTTGGGAAGTTTGTGGATCTAAACTTGGGAAATTTGTGGATCTATACTTTTGAAATTTGTGGATCTATACTTGGGAAATTTGTGGATCTATACCTGGGAAATTTGTGGATCTATACTTGGGAAATTTGTGGATCTACACTTGGGAAGTTTGTGGATCTATACTTGGGAAATTTTTGGATCTATACTTGGGAAGTTTGTGGATCTATACTTGGGAAATTTGTGGATCTATACTCGGGAAATTTTTGGATATATACTTGGGAAGTTTGTGGATCTATATTTGGGAAATTTGTGTATCTATACTTGAGAAGTTTGTAGATCTATACTTGGGAAATTTGTGGATCTATACTTGGGAAATTTGTGGATCTATACTTGTGAAGTTTGTGGATCCATACTTGGGAAGTTTGTGGATCTATACTTGGAAAGTTTGTGGATCTATACTTGGAAAATTTGTGGATCTATACTTGCGAAATTTCTGGATCTATACTTGGAAAGTTTGTGGATCTATACTTGGGAAGTTTGTGGATCTATACTTGGGAAATTTGTGGATCTATACTTGGGAAATTTGTGGATCTATACCTGGGAAATTTGTGGATCTATACCTGGGAAATTTGTGGATCTATACTTGGGAAGTTTGTGGATCTATACTAGGGAATTTTGTGGATCTATACTTGGGAAATTTTTGGATCTATACTTGCGAAGTTTGTGGATCTATATTTGGGAAATTTGTGGATCTATACTTGGGAAGTTTGTAGATCTATACTTGGGAAATTTGTGGATCTATACTTTAGAAATTTGTGGATCTCTACTTGGGAAATTTGTGGATCTATACTTGGGAAATTTGTGGATCTATACTTGGGAAATTTGTGGATCTATACCTGGGAAATTTTTGGATTTATAATTGGGAAATTTGTGGATCTATACTTGGGAAGTTTGTGGATCTATACTTGGGAAGTTTGTGGATCTATACTTGGGAAATTTGTGGATCTATACTTGGGAAGTTTGTGGATCTAAACTTGGGAAATTTGTGTATCTATACTTTTGAAATTTGTGGATCTATACTTGGGAAATTTGTGGATCTATACCTGGGAAATTTGTGGATCTATACTTGGGAAATTTGTGGATCTACACTTGGGAAGTTTGTGGATCTATACTTGGGAAATTTTTGGATCTATACTTGGGAAGTTTGTGGATCTATACTTGGGAAATTTGTGGATCTATACTCGGGAAATTTTTGGATATATACTTGGGAAGTTTGTGGATCTTTATTTGGGAAATTTGTGTATCTATACTTGAGAAGTTTGTAGATCTATACTTGGGAAATTTGTGGATCTATACTTGGGAAATTTGTGGATCTATACTTGGGAAGTTTGTGGATCTATACTTGTGAAGTTTGTGGATCCATACTTGGGAAGTTTGTGGATCTATACTTGGAAAGTTTGTGGATCTATACTTGGAAAATTTGTGGATCTATACTTGCGAAATTTCTGGATCTATACTTGGAAAGTTTGTGGATCTATACTTGGGAAATTTTTGGATCTATACTTGGGAAGTTTGTGGATCTATACTTGGGAAATTTGTGGATCTATACTTGGGAAATTTGTGGATCTATACTTGGGAAATTTGTGGATCTATACCTGGGAAATTTGTGGATCTATTCCTGGGAAATTTGTGGATCTATACTTGGGAAGTTTGTGGATCTATACTAGGGAATTTTGTGGATCTATACTTGGGAAATTTGTGGATCTATACTTGGGAAGTTTGTGGATCTATTCTTGTGAAGTTTGTGGATCCATACTTGGGAAGTTTGTGGATCTATACTTGGAAAGTTTGTGGATCTATACTTGGAAAATTTGTGGATCTATACTTGCGAAATTTCTGGATCTATACTTGGAAAGTTTGTGGATCTATACTTGGGAAATTTTTGGATCTATACTTGGGAAGTTTGTGGATCTATACTTGGGAAATTTGTGGATCTATACCTGGGAAATTTGTGGATCTATACCTGGGAAATTTGTGGATCTATACTTGGGAAGTTTGTGGATCTATACTAGGGAATTTTATGGATCTATACTTGGGAAATTTTTGGATCTATACTTGCGAAGTTTGTGGATCTATATTTGGGAAATTTGTGGATCTATACTTGGGAAGTTTGTAGATCTATACTTGGGAAATTTGTGGATCTATACTTTAGAAATTTGTGGATCTCTACTTGGGAAATTTGTGGATCTATACTTGGGAAATTTGTGGATCTATACTTGGGAAATTTGTGGATCTATACCTGGGAAATTTTTGGATTTATAATTGGGAAATTTGTGGATCTATACTTGGGAAGTTTGTGGATCTATACTTGGGAAGTTTGTGGATCTATACTTGGGAAATTTGTGGATCTATACTTGGGAAGTTTGTGGATCTAAACTTGGGAAATTTGTGGATCTATACTTTTGAAATTTGTGGATCTATACTTGGGAAATTTGTGGATCTATACCTGGGAAATTTGTGGATCTATACTTGGGAAATTTGTGGATCTACACTTGGGAAGTTTGTGGATCTATACTTGGGAAATTTTTGGATCTATACTTGGGAAGTTTGTGGATCTATACTTGGGAAATTTGTGGATCTATACTCGGGAAATTTTTGGATATATACTTGGGAAGTTTGTGGATCTTTATTTGGGAAATTTGTGTATCTATACTTGAGAAGTTTGTAGATCTATACTTGGGAAATTTGTGGATCTATACTTGGGAAATTTGTGGATCTATACTTGGGAAGTTTGTGGATCTATACTTGTGAAGTTTGTGGATCCATACTTGGGAAGTTTGTGGATCTATACTTGGAAAGTTTGTGGATCTATACTTGGAAAATTTGTGGATCTATACTTGCGAAATTTCTGGATCTATACTTGGAAAGTTTGTGGATCTATACTTGGGAAATTTTTGGATCTATACTTGGGAAGTTTGTGGATCTATACTTGGGAAATTTGTGGATCTATACTTGGGAAATTTGTGGATCTATACTTGGGAAATTTGTGGATCTATACCTGGGAAATTTGTGGATCTATTCCTGGGAAATTTGTGGATCTATACTTGGGAAGTTTGTGGATCTATACTAGGGAATTTTGTGGATCTATACTTGGGAAATTTGTGGATCTATACTTGGGAAGTTTGTGGATCTATTCTTGTGAAGTTTGTGGATCCATACTTGGGAAGTTTGTGGATCTATACTTGGAAAGTTTGTGGATCTATACTTGGAAAATTTGTGGATCTATACTTGCGAAATTTCTGGATCTATACTTGGAAAGTTTGTGGATCTATACTTGGGAAATTTTTGGATCTATACTTGGGAAGTTTGTGGATCTATACTTGGGAAATTTGTGGATCTATACTTGGGAAATTTGTGGATCTATACTTGGGAAATTTGTGGATCTATACCTGGGAAATTTGTGGATCTATTCCTGGGAAATTTGTGGATCTATACTTGGGAAGTTTGTGGATCTATACTAGGGAATTTTGTGGATCTATACTTGGGAAATTTTTGGATCTATACTTGCGAAGTTTGTGGATCTATATTTGGGAAATTTGTGGATCTATACTTGGGAAGTTTGTAGATCTATACTTGGGAAATTTGTGGATCTATACTTGGGAAGTTTGTGGATCTATACTTTAGAAATTTGTGGATCTCTACTTGGGAAATTTGTGGATCTATACTTGGGAAATTTGTGGATCTATACCTGGGAAATTTTTGGATTTATAATTGGGAAATTTGTGGATCTATACTTGGGAAGTTTGTGGATCTATACTTGGGAAGTTTGTGGATCTATACTTGGGAAATTTGTGGATCTATACTTGGGAAATTTGTGGATTTATAATTGGGAAGTTTGTGGATCTATACTTGGGAAGTTTGTGGATCTATACTTGGGAAATTTGTGGATCTATACTCGAAAAATTTTTGGATCTATACTTGGGAAGTTTGTGGATCTATACTTGGGAAATTTGTGGATCTATACTTGGGAAATTTATGGATCTATACTTGGGAAGTTTGTGTATCTATACTTGTGAAGTTTGTGGATCCATAATTGGTAAGTTTGTGGATCCATACTTGGGAAGTTTGTGGATCTATACTTGGGAAATTTGTGGATAAATACTTGAGAAATTTGTGGATCTATACTTGGGAAATTTGTGGATCTATACTTGCGAAATTTCTGGATCTATACTTGGAAAGTTTGTGGATCTATACTTGGGAAATTTTTGGATCTATACTTGGGAAGTTTGTGGATCTATACTTGGGAAATTTGTGGATCTATACTAGGGAATTTTGTGGATCTATACTTGGGAAATTTTTGTATCTATACTTGCGAAGTTTGTGGATCTATATTTGGGAAATTTGTGGATCTATACTTGGGAAGTTTGTAGATCTATACTTGGGAAATTTGTGGATCTATACTTTAGAAATTTGTGGATCTCTACTTGGGAAATTTGTAGATCTATACTTGGGAAATTTGTGGATCTATACTTGGGAAATTTGTGGATCTATACCTGGGAAATTTTTGGATTTATAATTGGGAAATTTGAGGATCTATACTTGGGAAGTTTGTGGATCTATACTTGGGAAGTTTGTGGATCTATGCTTGGGAAATTTGTGGATCTATACTTGGGAAGTTTGTGGATCTAAACTTGGGAAATTTGTGTATCTATACTTTTGAAATTTGTGGATCTATACTTGGGAAATTTGTGGATCTATACCTGGGAAATTTGTGGATCTATACTTGGGAAATTTGTGGATCTACACTTGGGAAGTTTGTGGATCTATACTTGGGAAATTTTTGGATCTATACTTGAGAAGTTTGTAGATCTATACTTGGGAAATTTGTGGATCTATACTTGGGAAATTTGTGGATCTATACTTGGGAAGTTTGTGGATCTATACTTGTGAAGTTTGTGGATCCATACTTGGGAAGTTTGTGGATCTATACTTGGAAAGTTTGTGGATCTATACTTGGAAAATTTGTGGATCTATACTTGCGAAATTTCTGGATCTATACTTGGAAAGTTTGTGGATCTATACTTGGGAAATTTTTGGATCTATACTTGGGAAGTTTGTGGATCTATACTTGGGAAATTTGTGGATCTATACTTGGGAAATTTGTGGATCTATACTTGGGAAATTTGTGGATCTATACCTGGGAAATTTGTGGATCTATTCCTGGGAAATTTGTGGATCTATACTTGGGAAGTTTGTGGATCTATACTAGGGAATTTTGTGGATCTATACTTGGGAAATTTGTGGATCTATACTTGGGAAGTTTGTGGATCTATACTTGTGAAGTTTGTGGATCCATACTTGGGAAGTTTGTGGATCTATACTTGGAAAGTTTGTCGATCTATACTTGGAAAATTTGTGGATCTATACTTGCGAAATTTCTGGATCTATACTTGGAAAGTTTGTGGATCTATACTTGGGAAATTTTTGGATCTATACTTGGGAAGTTTGTGGATCTATACTTGGGAAATTTGTGGATCTATACTTGGGAAATTTGTGGATCTATACTTGGGAAATTTGTGGATCTATACCTGGGAAATTTGTGGATCTATTCCTGGGAAATTTGTGGATCTATACTTGGGAAGTTTGTGGATCTATACTAGGGAATTTTGTGGATCTATACTTGGGAAATTTTTGGATCTATACTTGCGAAGTTTGTGGATCTATATTTGGGAAATTTGTGGATCTATACTTGGGAAGTTTGTAGATCTATACTTGGGAAATTTGTGGATCTATACTTGGGAAGTTTGTGGATCTATACTTTAGAAATTTGTGGATCTCTACTTGGGAAATTTGTGGATCTATACTTGGGAAATTTGTGGATCTATACCTGGGAAATTTTTGGATTTATAATTGGGAAATTTGTGGATCTATACTTGGGAAGTTTGTGGATCTATACTTGGGAAGTTTGTGGATCTATACTTGGGAAATTTGTGGATCTATACTTGGGAAATTTGTGGATTTATAATTGGGAAGTTTGTGGATCTATACTTGGGAAGTTTGTGGATCTATACTTGGGAAATTTGTGGATCTATACTCGAAAAATTTTTGGATCTATACTTGGGAAGTTTGTGGATCTATACTTGGGAAATTTGTGGATCTATACTTGGGAAATTTATGGATCTATACTTGGGAAGTTTGTGTATCTATACTTGTGAAGTTTGTGGATCCATAATTGGTAAGTTTGTGGATCCATACTTGGGAAGTTTGTGGATCTATACTTGGGAAATTTGTGGATAAATACTTGAGAAATTTGTGGATCTATACTTGGGAAATTTGTGGATCTATACTTGCGAAATTTCTGGATCTATACTTGGAAAGTTTGTGGATCTATACTTGGGAAATTTTTGGATCTATACTTGGGAAGTTTGTGGATCTATACTTGGGAAATTTGTGGATCTATACTAGGGAATTTTGTGGATCTATACTTGGGAAATTTTTGTATCTATACTTGCGAAGTTTGTGGATCTATATTTGGGAAATTTGTGGATCTATACTTGGGAAGTTTGTAGATCTATACTTGGGAAATTTGTGGATCTATACTTTAGAAATTTGTGGATCTCTACTTGGGAAATTTGTAGATCTATACTTGGGAAATTTGTGGATCTATACTTGGGAAATTTGTGGATCTATACCTGGGAAATTTTTGGATTTATAATTGGGAAATTTGAGGATCTATACTTGGGAAGTTTGTGGATCTATACTTGGGAAGTTTGTGGATCTATGCTTGGGAAATTTGTGGATCTATACTTGGGAAGTTTGTGGATCTAAACTTGGGAAATTTGTGTATCTATACTTTTGAAATTTGTGGATCTATACTTGGGAAATTTGTGGATCTATACCTGGGAAATTTGTGGATCTATACTTGGGAAATTTGTGGATCTACACTTGGGAAGTTTGTGGATCTATACTTGGGAAATTTTTGGATCTATACTTGGGAAGTTTGTGGATCTATACTTGGGAAATTTGTGGATCTATACTCGGGAAATTTTTGGATATATACTTGGGAAGTTTGTGGATCTATATTTGGGAAATTTGTGTATCTATACTTGAGAAGTTTGTAGATCTATACTTGGGAAATTTGTGGATCTATACTTGGGAAATTTGTGGATCTATACTTGGGAAGTTTGTGGATCTATACTTGTGAAGTTTGTGGATCCATACTTGGGAAGTTTGTGGATCTATACTTGGAAAGTTTGTGGATCTATACTTGGAAAATTTGTGGATCTATACTTGCGAAATTTCTGGATCTATACTTGGAAAGTTTGTGGATCTATACTTGGGAAATTTTTGGATCTATACTTGGGAAGTTTGTGGATCTATACTTGGGAAATTTGTGGATCTATACTTGGGAAATTTGTGGATCTATACTTGGGAAATTTGTGGATCTATACCTGGGAAATTTGTGGATCTATTCCTGGGAAATTTGTGGATCTATACTTGGGAAGTTTGTGGATCTATACTAGGGAATTTTGTGGATCTATACTTGGGAAATTTTTGGATCTATACTTGCGAAGTTTGTTGATCTATATTTGGGAAATTTGTGGATCTATACTTGGGAAGTTTGTAGATCTATACTTGGGAAATTTGTGGATCTATACTTGGGAAGTTTGTGGATCTATACTTTAGAAATTTGTGGATCTCTACTTGGGAAATTTGTGGATCTATACTTGGGAAATTTGTGGATCTATACTTGGGAAATTTGTGGATCTATACCTGGGAAATTTTTGGATTTATAATTGGGAAATTTGTGGATCTATACTTGGGAAGTTTGTGGATCTATACTTGGGAATTTTGTGGATCTATACCTGGGAAATTTTTGGATCTATACTTGCGAAGTTTGTGGATCTATATTTTGGAAATTTGTGGATCTATACTTGGGAAGTTTGTGGATCTATACTTGGGAAGTTTGTGGATCTATACTTTAGAAATTTGTGGATCTCTACTTGGGAAATTTGTGGATCTATACTTGGGAAATTTGTGGATCTATACTTGGGAAGTTTGTAGATCTATACTTGGGAAATTTGTGGATCTATACTTGGGAAATTTGTGGATCTATACTTGGGAAGTTTGTGTATCTATATTTGTGAAGTTTGTGGATCCATAATTGGTAAGTTTGTGGATCCATACTTGGGAAGTTTGTGGATCTATACTTGGGAAATTTGTGGATAAATACTTGGGAAATTTGTGGATCTATACTTGGGAAATTTGTGGATCTATACTTGCGAAATTTCTGGATCTATACTTGGAAAGTTTGTGGATCTATACTTGGGAAATTTTTGGATCTATACTTGGGAAGTTTGTGGATCTATACTTGGGAAATTTGTGGATCTACACTTGGGAAATTTGTGGATCTATACCTGGGAAATTTGTGGATCTATACCTGGGAAATTTGTGGATCTATACTTGGGAAGTTTGTGGATCTATACTTGGGAAATTTGTGGATCTATACTCGAAAAATTTGTGGATCTATACTTGGGAAGTTTGTGTATCTATACTTGGGAAGTTTGTGTATCTATACTTGTGAAGTTTGTGGATGCATAATTGGTAAGTTTGTGGATCCATACTTGGGAAGTTTGTGGATCTATACTTGGGAAATTTGTGGATCTATACTTGGGATATTTGTGGATCTATACTTGGGAAATTTGTGGATATATACTTGGGAAATTTGTGGATCTATACTTGGGAAATTTGTGGATCTATACTTGGGAAGTTTGTGGATCTAAACTTGGGAAATTTGTGGATCTATACTTTTGAAATTTGTGGATCTATACTTGGGAAATTTGTGGATCTATACCTGGGAAATTTGTGGATCTATACTTGGGAAATTTGTGGATCTACACTTGGGAAGTTTGTGGATCTATACCTGGGAAATTTGTGTATCTATACTTGAGAAGTTTGTAGATCTATACTTGGGAAATTTGTGGATCTATACTTGGGAAATTTGTGGATCTATACTTGGGAAATTTGTGGATCTATACTTGGAAAGTTTGTGGATCTATACTTGGAAAATTTGTGGATCTATACTTGCGAAATTTCTGGATCTATACTTGGAAAGTTTGTGGATCTATACTTGGGAAATTTTTGGATCTATACTTGGGAAGTTTGTGGATCTATACTTGGGAAATTTGTGGATCTATACTTGGGAAATTTGTGGATCTATACCTGGGAAATTTGTGGATCTATACCTGGGAAATTTGTGGATCTATACTTGGGAAGTTTGTGGATCTATACTAGGGAATTTTATGGATCTATACTTGGGAAGTTTGTAGATCTATACTTGGGAAATTTGTGGATCTATACTTTAGAAATTTGTGGATCTCTACTTGGGAAATTTGTGGATCTATACTTGGGAAATTTGTGGATCTATACTTGGGAAATTTGTGGATCTATACCTGGGAAATTTTTGGATTTATAATTGGGAAATTTGTGGATCTATACTTGGGAAGTTTGTGGATCTATACTTGGGAAGTTTGTGGATCTATACTTGGGAAATTTGTGGATCTATACTTGGGAAGTTTGTGGATCTAAACTTGGGAAATTTGTGGATCTATACTTTTGAAATTTGTGGATCTATACTTGGGAAATTTGTGGATCTATACCTGGGAAATTTGTGGATCTATACTTGGGAAATTTGTGGATCTACACTTGGGAAGTTTGTGGATCTATACTTGGGAAATTTTTGGATCTATACTTGGGAAGTTTGTGGATCTATACTTGGGAAATTTGTGGATCTATACTCGAAAAATTTGTGGATCTATACTTGGGAAGTTTGTGTATCTATACTTGGGAAGTTTGTGTATCTATACTTGTGAAGTTTGTGGATGCATAATTGGTAAGTTTGTGGATCCATACTTGGGAAGTTTGTGGATCTATACTTGGGAAATTTGTGGATCTATACTTGGGATATTTGTGGATCTATACTTGGGAAATTTGTGGATATATACTTGGGAAATTTGTGGATCTATACTTGGGAAATTTGTGGATCTATACTTGGGAAGTTTGTGGATCTAAACTTGGGAAATTTGTGGATCTATACTTTTGAAATTTGTGGATCTATACTTGGGAAATTTGTGGATCTATACCTGGGAAATTTGTGGATCTATACTTGGGAAATTTGTGGATCTACACTTGGGAAGTTTGTGGATCTATACCTAGGAAATTTGTGTATCTATACTTGAGAAGTTTGTAGATCTATACTTGGGAAATTTGTGGATCTATACTTGGGAAATTTGTGGATCTATACTTGGGAAATTTGTGGATCTATACTTGGAAAGTTTGTGGATCTATACTTGGAAAATTTGTGGATCTATACTTGCGAAATTTCTGGATCTATACTTGGAAAGTTTGTGGATCTATACTTGGGAAATTTTTGGATCTATACTTGGGAAGTTTGTGGATCTATACTTGGGAAATTTGTGTATCTATACCTGGGAAATTTGTGGATCTATACCTGGGAAATTTGTGGATCTATACTTGGGAAGTTTGTGGATCTATACTAGGGAATTTTATGGATCTATACTTGGGAAATTTTTGGATCTATACTTGCGAAGTTTGTGGATCTATATTTGGGAAATTTGTGGATCTATACTTGGGAAGTTTGTAGATCTATACTTGGGAAATTTGTGGATCTATACTTTAGAAATTTGTGGATCTCTACTTGGGAAATTTGTGGATCTATACTTGGGAAATTTGTGGATCTATACTTGGGAAATTTGTGGATCTATACCTGGGAAATTTTTGGATTTATAATTGGGAAATTTGTGGATCTATACTTGGGAAGTTTGTGGATCTATACTTGGGAAGTTTGTGGATCTATACTTGGGAAATTTGTGGATCTATACTTGGGAAGTTTGTGGATCTAAACTTGGGAAATTTGTGGATCTATACTTTTGAAATTTGTGGATCTATACTTGGGAAATTTGTGGATCTATACCTGGGAAATTTGTGGATCTATACTTGGGAAATTTGTGGATCTACACTTGGGAAGTTTGTGGATCTATACTTGGGAAATTTTTGGATCTATACTTGGGAAGTTTGTGGATCTATACTTGGGAAATTTGTGGATCTATACTCGGGAAATTTTTGGATATATACTTGGGAAGTTTGTGGATCTATATTTGGGAAATTTGTGTATCTATACTTGAGAAGTTTGTAGATCTATACTTGGGAAATTTGTGGATCTATACTTGGGAAATTTGTGGATCTATACTTGTGAAGTTTGTGGATCCATACTTGGGAAGTTTGTGGATCTATACTTGGAAAGTTTGTGGATCTATACTTGGAAAATTTGTGGATCTATACTTGCGAAATTTCTGGATCTATACTTGGAAAGTTTGTGGATCTATACTTGGGAAGTTTGTGGATCTATACTTGGGAAATTTGTGGATCTATACTTGGGAAATTTGTGGATCTATACCTGGGAAATTTGTGGATCTATACCTGGGAAATTTGTGGATCTATACTTGGGAAGTTTGTGGATCTATACTAGGGAATTTTGTGGATCTATACTTGGGAAATTTTTGGATCTATACTTGCGAAGTTTGTGGATCTATATTTGGGAAATTGGTGGATCTATACTTGGGAAGTTTGTAGATCTATACTTGGGAAATTTGTGGATCTATACTTTAGAAATTTGTGGATCTCTACTTGGGAAATTTGTGGATCTATACTTGGGAAATTTGTGGATCTATACTTGGGAAATTTGTGGATCTATACCTGGGAAATTTTTGGATTTATAATTGGGAAATTTGTGGATCTATACTTGGGAAGTTTGTGGATCTATACTTGGGAAGTTTGTGGATCTATACTTGGGAAATTTGTGGATCTATACTTGGGAAGTTTGTGGATCTAAACTTGGGAAATTTGTGTATCTATACTTTTGAAATTTGTGGATCTATACTTGGGAAATTTGTGGATCTATACCTGGGAAATTTGTGGATCTATACTTGGGAAATTTGTGGATCTACACTTGGGAAGTTTGTGGATCTATACTTGGGAAATTTTTGGATCTATACTTGGGAAGTTTGTGGATCTATACTTGGGAAATTTGTGGATCTATACTCGGGAAATTTTTGGATATATACTTGGGAAGTTTGTGGATCTTTATTTGGGAAATTTGTGTATCTATACTTGAGAAGTTTGTAGATCTATACTTGGGAAATTTGTGGATCTATACTTGGGAAATTTGTGGATCTATACTTGGGAAGTTTGTGGATCTATACTTGTGAAGTTTGTGGATCCATACTTGGGAAGTTTGTGGATCTATACTTGGAAAGTTTGTGGATCTATACTTGGAAAATTTGTGGATCTATACTTGCGAAATTTCTGGATCTATACTTGGAAAGTTTGTGGATCTATACTTGGGAAATTTTTGGATCTATACTTGGGAAGTTTGTGGATCTATACTTGGGAAATTTGTGGATCTATACTTGGGAAATTTGTGGATCTATACTTGGGAAATTTGTGGATCTATACCTGGGAAATTTGTGGATCTATTCCTGGGAAATTTGTGGATCTATACGTGGGAAGTTTGTGGATCTATACTAGGGAATTTTGTGGATCTATACTTGGGAAATTTTTGGATCTATACTTGCGAAGTTTGTGGATCTATATTTGGGAAATTTGTGGATCTATACTTGGGAAGTTTGTAGATCTATACTTGGGAAATTTGTGGATCTATACTTGGGAAGTTTGTGGATCTATACTTTAGAAATTTGTGGATCTCTACTTGGGAAATTTGTGGATCTATACTTGGGAAATTTGTGGATCTATACTTGGGAAATTTGTGGATCTATACCTGGGAAATTTTTGGATTTATAATTGGGAAATTTGTGGATCTATACTTGGGAAGTTTGTGGATCTATACTTGGGAAGTTTGTGGATCTATACTTGGGAAATTTGTGGATCTATACTTGGGAAATTTGTGGATTTATAATTGGGAAGTTTGTGGATCTATACTTGGGAAGTTTGTGGATCTATACTTGGGAAATTTGTGGATCTATACTCGAAAAATTTTTGGATCTATACTTGGGAAGTTTGTGGATCTATACTTGGGAAATTTGTGGATCTATACTTGGGAAATTTATGGATCTATACTTGGGAAGTTTGTGTATCTATACTTGTGAAGTTTGTGGATCCATAATTGGTAAGTTTGTGGATCCATACTTGGGAAGTTTGTGGATCTATACTTGGGAAATTTGTGGATAAATACTTGAGAAATTTGTGGATCTATACTTGGGAAATTTGTGGATCTATACTTGCGAAATTTCTGGATCTATACTTGGAAAGTTTGTGGATCTATACTTGGGAAATTTTTGGATCTATACTTGGGAAGTTTGTGGATCTATACTTGGGAAATTTGTGGATCTATACTAGGGAATTTTGTGGATCTATACTTGGGAAATTTTTGTATCTATACTTGCGAAGTTTGTGGATCTATATTTGGGAAATTTGTGGATCTATACTTGGGAAGTTTGTAGATCTATACTTGGGAAATTTGTGGATCTATACTTTAGAAATTTGTGGATCTCTACTTGGGAAATTTGTAGATCTATACTTGGGAAATTTGTGGATCTATACTTGGGAAATTTGTGGATCTATACCTGGGAAATTTTTGGATTTATAATTGGGAAATTTGAGGATCTATACTTGGGAAGTTTGTGGATCTATACTTGGGAAGTTTGTGGATCTATGCTTGGGAAATTTGTGGATCTATACTTGGGAAGTTTGTGGATCTAAACTTGGGAAATTTGTGTATCTATACTTTTGAAATTTGTGGATCTATACTTGGGAAATTTGTGGATCTATACCTGGGAAATTTGTGGATCTATACTTGGGAAATTTGTGGATCTACACTTGGGAAGTTTGTGGATCTATACTTGGGAAATTTTTGGATCTATACTTGGGAAGTTTGTGGATCTATACTTGGGAAATTTGTGGATCTATACTCGGGAAATTTTTGGATATATACTTGGGAAGTTTGTGGATCTATATTTGGGAAATTTGTGTATCTATACTTGAGAAGTTTGTAGATCTATACTTGGGAAATTTGTGGATCTATACTTGGGAAATTTGTGGATCTATACTTGGGAAGTTTGTGGATCTATACTTGGGAAGTTTGTGGATCTAAACTTGGGAAATTTGTGTATCTATACTTTTGAAATTTGTGGATCTATACTTGGGAAATTTGTGGATCTATACCTGGGAAATTTGTGGATCTATACTTGGGAAATTTGTGGATCTACACTTGGGAAGTTTGTGGATCTATACTTGGGAAATTTTTGGATCTATACTTGGGAAGTTTGTGGATCTATACTTGGGAAATTTGTGGATCTATATTCGGGAAATTTTTGGATATATACTTGGGAAGTTTGTGGATCTATATTTGGGAAATTTGTGTATCTATACTTGAGAAGTTTGTAGATCTATACTTGGGAAATTTGTGGATCTATACTTGGGAAATTTGTGGATCTATACTTGGGAAGTTTGTGGATCTATACTTGTGAAGTTTGTGGATCCATACTTGGGAAGTTTGTGGATCTATACTTGGAAAGTTTGTGGATCTATACTTGGAAAATTTGTGGATCTATACTTGCGAAATTTCTGGATCTATACTTGGAAAGTTTGTGGATCTATACTTGGGAAATTTTTGGATCTATACTTGGGAAGTTTGTGGATCTATACTTGGGAAATTTGTGGATCTATACTTGGGAAATTTGTGGATCTATACTTGGGAAATTTGTGGATCTATACCTGGGAAATTTGTGGATCTATTCCTGGGAAATTTGTGGATCTATACTTGGGAAGTTTGTGGATCTATACTAGGGAATTTTGTGGATCTATACTTGGGAAATTTTTGGATCTATACTTGCGAAGTTTGTTGATCTATATTTGGGAAATTTGTGGATCTATACTTGGGAAGTTTGTAGATCTATACTTGGGAAATTTGTGGATCTATACTTGGGAAGTTTGTGGATCTATACTTTAGAAATTTGTGGATCTCTACTTGGGAAATTTGTGGATCTATACTTGGGAAATTTGTGGATCTATACTTGGGAAATTTGTGGATCTATACCTGGGAAATTTTTGGATTTATAATTGGGAAATTTGTGGATCTATACTTGGGAAGTTTGTGGATCTATACTTGGGAAGTTTGTGGATCTATACTTGGGAAATTTGTGGATCTATACTTGGGAAATTTGTGGATTTATAATTGGGAAGTTTGTGGATCTATACTTGGGAAGTTTGTGGATCTATACTTGGGAAATTTGTGGATCTATACTCGAAAAATTTTTGGATCTATACTTGGGAAGTTTGTGGATCTATACTTGGGAAATTTGTGGATCTATACTTGGGAAGTTTGTAGATCTATACTTGGGAAATTTGTGGATCTATACTTGGGAAATTTATGGATCTATACTTGGGAAGTTTGTGTATCTATACTTGTGAAGTTTGTGGATCCATAATTGGTAAGTTTGTGGATCCATACTTGGGAAGTTTGTGGATCTATACTTGGGAAATTTGTGGATAAATACTTGAGAAATTTGTGGATCTATACTTGGGAAATTTGTGGATCTATACTTGCGAAATTTCTGGATCTATACTTGGAAAGTTTGTGGATCTATACTTGGGAAATTTTTGGATCTATACTTGGGAAGTTTGTGGATCTATACTTGGGAAATTTGTGGATCTACACTTGGGAAATTTGTGGATCTATACCTGGGAAATTTGTGGATCTATACCTGGGAAATTTGTGGATCTATACTTGGGAAGTTTGTGGATCTATACTTGGGAAATTTGTGGATCTACACTTGGGAAATTTGTGGATCTATACCTGGGAAATTTGTGGATCTATACCTGGGAAATTTGTGGATCTATACTTGGGAAGTTTGTGGATCTATACTTGGGAAATTTGTGGATCTATACTCGAAAAATTTGTGGATCTATACTTGGGAAGTTTGTGGATCTATACCTGGGAAATTTGTGGATCTATACTTGGGATATTTGTGGATCTATACTTGGGAAATTTGTGGATATATACTTGGGAAATTTGTGGATCTATACTTGGGAAATTTGTGGATCTAAACTTGGGAAATTTGTGGATCTATACTTTTGAAATTTGTGGATCTATACTTGGGAAATTTGTGGATCTATACCTGGGAAATTTGTGGATCTATACTTGGGAAATTTGTGGATCTACACTTGGGAAGTTTGTGGATCTATACTTGGGAAATTTTTGGATCTATACTTGGGAAATTTGTGGATCTATACTCGGGAAATTTTTGGATATATACTTGGGAAGTTTGTGGATCTATATTTGGGAAATTTGTGTATCTATACTTGAGAAGTTTGTAGATCTATACTTGGGAAATTTGTGGATCTATACTTGGGAAATTTGTGGATCTATACTTGGGAAATTTGTGGATCTATACTTGGAAAGTTTGTGGATCTATACTTGGAAAATTTGTGGATCTATACTTGCGAAATTTCTGGATCTATACTTGGAAAGTTTGTGGATCTATACTTGGGAAATTTTTGGATCTATACTTGGGAAGTTTGTGGATCTATACTTGGGAAATTTGTGGATCTATACTTGGGAAATTTGTGGATCTATACCTGGGAAATTTGTGGATCTATACCTGGGAAATTTTTGGATCTATACTTGGGAAGTTTGTGGATCTATACTAGGGAATTTTGTGGATCTATACTTGGGAAATTTTTGGATCTATACTTGCGAAGTTTGTGGATCTATATTTGGGAAATTTGTGGATCTATACTTGGGAAGTTTGTAGATCTATAATTGGGAAATTTGTGGATCTATACTTTAGAAATTTGTGGATCTCTACTTGGGAAATTTGTGGATCTATACTTGGGAAATTTGTGGATCTATACTTGGGAAATTTGTGGATCTATACCTGGGAAATTTTTGGATTTATAATTGGGAAATTTGTGGATCTATACTTGGGAAGTTTGTGGATCTATACTTGGGAAGTTTGTGGATCTATACTTGGGAAATTTGTGGATCTATACTTGGGAAGTTTGTGGATCTAAACTTGGGAAATTTGTGGATCTATACTTTTGAAATTTGTGGATCTATACTTGGGAAATTTGTGGATCTATACCTGGGAAATTTGTGGATCTATACTTGGGAAATTTGTGGATCTACACTTGGGAAGTTTGTGGATCTATACTTGGGAAATTTTTGGATCTATACTTGGGAAGTTTGTGGATCTATACCTGGGAAATTTTTGGATTTATAATTGGGAAATTTGTGGATCTATACTTGGGAAGTTTGTGGATCTATACTTGGGAAGTTTGTGGATCTATACTTGGGAAATTTGTGGATCTATACTTGGGAAATTTGTGGATCTATACCTGGGAAATTTTTGGATTTATAATTGGGAAATTTTTCGATCTATACTTGGGAAGTTTGTGGATCTATACTTGGGAAATTTGTGGATCTATACTCGAAAAATTTTTGGATCTATACTTGGGAAGTTTGTGGATCAATACTTGGGAAATTTGTGGATCTATACTTGGGAAGTTTGTAGATCTATACTTGGGAAATTTGTGGATCTATACTTGGGAAATTTGTGGATCTATACTTGGGAAGTTTGTGGATCCATAATTGGTAAGTTTGTGGGTCCATACTTGGGAAGTTTGTGGATCTATACTTGGGAAATTTGTGGATATATACTTGGGAAATCTGTGGATCTATACTTGGGAAATTTGTGGATCTATACTTGGGAAATTTGTGGATCTATACTCGGGAAATTTTTGGATATATACTTGGGAAGTTTGTGGATCTATATTTGGGAAATTTGTGTATCTATACTTGGGAAGTTTGTAGATCTATACTTGGGAAATTTGTGGATCTATACTTGGGAAATTTGTGGATCTATACTTGGGAAGTTTGTGGATCTATACTTGTGAAGTTTGTGGATCCATACTTGGGAAGTTTGTGGATCTATACTTGGAAAGTTTGTGGATCTATACTTGGAAAATTTGTGGATCTATACTTGCGAAATTTCTGGATCTATACTTGGAAAGTTTGTGGATCTATACTTGGGAAATTTTTGGATCTATACTTGGGAAGTTTGTGGATCTATACTTGGGAAGTTTGTGGATCTATACTTGGGAAATTTGTGGATCTATACTTGGGAAATTTGTGGATCTATACCTGGGAAATTTGTGGATCTATACCTGGGAAATTTTTGGATTTATAATTGGGAAATTTTTCGATCTATACTTGGGAAGTTTGTGGATCTATACTTGGGAAATTTGTGGATCTATACTCGAAAAATTTTTGGATCTATACTTGGGAAGTTTGTGGATCAATACTTGGGAAATTTGTGGATCTATACTTGGGAAGTTTGTAGATCTATACTTGGGAAATTTTTGGATATATACTTGGGAAGTTTGTGGATCTATATTTGGGAAATTTGTGTATCTATACTTGGGAAGTTTGTAGATCTATACTTGGGAAATTTGTGGATCTATACTTGGGAAATTGGTGGATCTATACTTGGGAAGTTTGTGGATCTATACTTGTGAAGTTTGTGGATCCATACTTGGGAAGTTTGTGGATCTATACTTGGAAAGTTTGTGGATCTATACTTGGAAAATTTGTGGATCTATACTTGCGAAATTTCTGGATCTATACTTGGAAAGTTTGTGGATCTATACTTGGGAAATTTTTGGATCTATACTTGGGAAGTTTGTGGATCTATACTTGGGAAGTTTGTGGATCTATACTTGGGAAATTTGTGGATCTATACTTGGGAAATTTGTGGATCTATACTTGGGAAATTTGTGGATCTATACCTGGGAAATTTTTGGATTTATAATTGGGAAATTTTTCGATCTATACTTGGGAAGTTTGTGGATCTATACTTGGGAAATTTGTGGATCTATACTCGAAAAATTTTTGGATCTATACTTGGGAAGTTTGTGGATCAATACTTGGGAAATTTGTGGATCTATACTTGGGAAGTTTGTAGATCTATACTTGGGAAATTTGTGGATCTATACTTGGGAAATTTGTGGATCTATACTTGGGAAGTTTGTGTATCTATGCTTGTGAAGTTTGTGGATCCATAATTGGTAAGTTTGTGGGTCCATACTTGGGAAGTTTGTGGATCTATACTTGGGAAATTTGTGGATATATACTTGGGAAATCTGTGGATCTATACTTGGGAAATTTGTGGATCTATACTTGGGAAATTTGTGGATCTATACTCGGGAAATTTTTGGATATATACTTGGGAAGTTTGTGGATCTATATTTGGGAAATTTGTGTATCTATACTTGGGAAGTTTGTAGATCTATACTTGGGAAATTTGTGGATCTATACTTGGGAAATTTGTGGATCTATACTTGGGAAGTTTGTGGATCTATACTTGTGAAGTTTGTGGATCCATACTTGGGAAGTTTGTGGATCTATACTTGGAAAGTTTGTGGATCTATACTTGGAAAATTTGTGGATCTATACTTGCGAAATTTCTGGATCTATACTTGGAAAGTTTGTGGATCTATACTTGGGAAATTTTTGGTTCTATACTTGGGAAGTTTGTGGATCTATACTTGGGAAATTTGTGGATCTATACTTGGGAAATTTGTGGATCTATACCTGGGAAATTTGTGGATCTATACTTGGGAAGTTTGTGGATCTATACTAGGGAATTTTGTGGATCTATACTTGGGAGATTTTTGAATCTATACTTGCGAAGTTTGTGGATCTATATTTGGGAAATTTGTGGATCTATACTTGGGAAGTTTGTAGATCTATACTTGGGAAATTTGTGGATCTATACTTGGAAAGTTTGTGGATCTATACTTGGGAAATTTTTGGATCTATACTTGGGAAGTTTGTGGATCTATACTTGGGAAATTTGTGGATCTATACTTGGGAAATTTGTGGATCTATACTTGGGAAATTTGTGGATCTATACCTGGGAAATTTGTGGATCTATTCCTGGGAAATTTGTGGATCTATACTTGGGAAGTTTGTGGATCTATACTAGGGAATTTTGTGGATCTATACTTGGGAAATTTTTGGATCTATACTTGCGAAGTTTGTGGATCTATATTTGGGAAATTTGTGGATCTATACTTGGGAAGTTTGTAGATCTATACTTTTGAAATTTGTGGATCTATACTTGGGAAGTTTGTGGATCTATACTTTAGAAATTTGTGGATCTCTACTTGGGAAATTTGTGGATCTATACTTGGGAAATTTGTGGATCTATACTTGGGAAATTTGTGGATCTATACCTGGGAAATTTTTTATTTATAATTGGGAAATTTGTGGATCTATACTTGGGAAGTTTGTGGATCTATACTTGGGAAATTTGTGGATCTATACTTGGGAAATTTGTGGATTTATAATTGGGAAGTTTGTGGATCTATACTTGGGAAGTTTGTGGATCTATACTTGGGAAATTTGTGGATCTATACTTGGGAAGTTTGTAGATCTATACTTGGGAAATTTGTGGATCTATACTTGGGAAATTTACTGATCTATACTTGGGAAGTTTGTGTATCTATACTTGTGAAGTTTGTGGATCCATAATTGGTAAGTTTGTGGATCCATACTTGGGAAGTTTGTGGATCTATACTTGGGAAATTTGTGGATATATACTTGGGAAATTTGTGGATCTATACTTGGGAAATTTGTGGATCTATACTTGCGAAATTTCTGGATCTATACTTGGAAAGTTTGTGGATCTATACTTGGGAAATTTTTGGATCTATACTTGGGAAGTTTGTGGATCTATACTTGGGAAATTTGTGGATCTACACTTGGGAAATTTGTGGATCTATACCTGGGAAATTTGTGGATCTATACCTGGGAAATTTGTGGATCTATACTTGGGAAGTTTGTGGATCTATACTAGGGAATTTTGTGAATCTATACTTCGGAAATTTTTGGATCTATACTTGCGAAGTTTGTGGATCTATATTTGGGAAATTTGTGGATCTATACTTGGGAAGTTTGTAGATCTATACTTGGGAAATTTGTGGATCTATACTTGGGAAGTTTGTGGATCTATACTTTAGAAATTTGTGGATCTCTACTTGGGAAATTTGTGGATCTATACTTGGGAAATTTGTGGATCTATACTTGGGAAATTTGTGGATCTATACCTGGGAAATTTTTGGATTTATAATTGGGAAATTTGTGGATCTATACTTGGGAAGTTTGTGGATCTATACTTGGGAAGTTTGTGGATCTATACTTGGGAAATTTGTGGATCTATACTTGGGAAATTTGTGGATCTATAAATGGGAAATTTTTGGATTTATAATTGGGAAATTTTTCGATCTATACTTGGGAAGTTTGTGGATCTATACTTGGGAAATTTGTGGATCTATACTTGGGAAGTTTGTGGATCTATACTTGGGAAATTTGTGGATCTATACTTGGGAAGTTTGTGGATCTATACTTGGGAAATTTGTGGATCTATACTTGGGAAGTTTGTAGATCTATACTTGGGAAATTTGTGGATCTATACTTGGGAAATTTGTGGATCTATACTTGGGAAGTTTGTGTATCTATACTTGGGAAGTTTGTGGATCCATAATTGGTAAGTTTGTGGGTCCATACTTGGGAAGTTTGTGGATCTATACTTGGGAAATTTGTGGATATATACTTGGGAAATTTGTGGATCTATACTTGGGAAATTTGTGGATCTATACTTGGGAAATTTGTGGATCTATACTTGGGAAATTTGTGGATCTATACTTGGGAAGTTTGTGGATCTATACTTGTGAAGTTTGTGGATCCATAATTGGTAAGTTTGTGGGTAGATACTTGGGAAGTTTGTGGATCTATACTTGGGAAATTTGTGGATATATACTTGGGAAATTTGTGGATCTATACTTGGGAAATTTGTGGATCTATACTTGGGAAATTTGTGGATCTATACTTGGGAAATTTGTGGATCTATACTTGGGAAATTTGTGGATCTATACTTGGAAAGTTTGTGGATCTATACTTGGAAAATTTGTGGATCTATACTTGCGAAATTTCTGGATCTATACTTGGAAAGTTTGTGGATCTATACTTGGGAAATTTTTGGATCTATACTTGGGAAGTTTGTGGATCTATACTTGGGAAATTTGTGGATCTATACTTGGGAAATTTGTGGATCTATACCTGGTAAATTTGTGAATCTATACTTGGGAAGTTTGTGGATCTATACTAGGGAATTTTGTGGATCTATACTTGGGAGATTTTTGAATCTATACTTGCAAAGTTTGTGGATCTATATTTGGGAAATTTGTGGATCTATACTTGGGAAGTTTGTAGATCTATACTTGGGAAATTTGTGGATCTATACTTGGGAAATTTGTGGATCTATACTTGGGAAATTTGTGGATCTATACTTGGGAAGTTTGTGTATCTATACTTGTGAAGTTTGTGGATCCATAATTGGTAAGTTTGTGGATCCATACTTGGGAAGTTTGTGGATCTATACTTGGGAAATTTGTGGATCTATACTTGGGATATTTGTGGATCTATACTTGGGAAATTTGTGGATATATACTTGGGAAATTTGTGGATCTATACTTGGGAAATTTTTGAATCTATACTTGGGAAGTTTGTGGATCTATACTTGGGAAATTTGTGGATCTATACTTGGGAAATTTGTGGATCTATACTTGGGAAATTTGTGGATCTATACCTGGGAAATTTGTGGATCTATACTTGGGAAATTTGTGGATCTACACTTGTTAAGTTTGTGGATCTATACTTGGGAAATTTTTGGATCTATACTTGGGAAGTTTGTGGATCTATACTTGGGAAATTTGTGGATCTATACTCGGGAAATTTTTGGATATATACTTGGGAAGTTTGTGGATCTATATTTGGGAAATTTGTGTATCTATACTTGGGAAATTTGTGGATCTATACTTGGGAAATTTGTGGATCTATACTTGCGAAGTTTGTGGATCTATATTTGGGAAATTTGTGGATCTATACTTGGGAAGTTTGTAGATCTATACTTGGGAAATTTGTGGATCTATACTTTAGAAATTTGTGGATCTCTACTTGGGAAATTTGTGGATCTATACTTGGGAAGTTTGTAGATCTATACTTGGGAAATTTGTGGATCTATACTTGGGAAATTTGTGGATCTATACTTGGGAAGTTTGTGGATCTATACTTGTGAAGTTTGTGGATCCATACTTGGGAAGTTTTTGGATCTATACTTGGAAAGTTTGTGGATCTATACTTGGGAAGTTTGTGGATCTATACTTGGGAAATTTGTGGATCTATACTTGGGAAATTTGTGGATCTATACCTGGGAAATTTGTGGATCTATACTAGGGAATTTTGTGGATCTATACTTGGGAGATTTTTGGATCTATATTGGGAAGTTTGTAGATCTATACTTGGGAAATTTGTGGATCTATACTTGGGAAATTTGTGGATCTATACTTGGGAAGTTTGTGGATCTATACTTGTGAAGTTTGTGGATCCATAATTGGTAAGTTTGTGGATCCATACTTGGGAAATTTGTGGATCTATACTTGGGAAATTTGTGGATCTATACTTTCGAAATTTCTGGATCTATACTTGGGAAGTTTGTGGATCTATACTTGGGAAATTTGTGGATCTATACTTGGGAAGTCTGTGGATCTATACTTGGGAAATTTGTGGATCTCTACTTGGGAAATTTGTGGATCTATACTTTGGAAATTTGTGGCTCTATACCTGGGAAATTTGTGGATTTATAATTGGGAAATTTTCTATCTATACTTGGGAAGTTTGTGGATCTATACTCGGGAAATTTTTGGATCTATACATGGGAAGTTTGGGGATCTATACTTGGGAAATTTGTGGATCTATACTTGGGAAGTTTGTGAATCCATACTTGGGAAGTTTGTGGATCTATACTTGGGAAATTTGTGGATCTCTACTTGTGAAATTTGTGGATGTATACTTGGAAAATTTGTGGATTTATAATTGGGAAATTTTTGGATCTATTACTTGAGAAGTTTGTGTATCTATACTTGTGAAGTTTGTGGATACATAATTGGTAAGTTTGTGGATCCATACTTGGGAAGTTTGTGGATCTATACTTGGGAAATTTGTGGATCTATACTTGGGATATTTGTGGATCTATACTTGGGAAATTTGTGGATATATACTTGGGAAATTTGTGGATATATACTTGGGAAATTTGTGGATCTATACTTGGGAAGTTTGTGGATCTATACTTGGGAAATTTGTGGATCTATACTTGTGAAGTTTGTGGATCTATACTTGGGAAATTTTTGGATCTATACTTGGGAAATTTTTGGATCTATACTTGTGAAGTTTGTGGACCTATACTTGGGAAATTTGTGGATCTATACTTCGGAAGTTTGTGGATCTATATTTGGAAAATTTGTGTATCTATACTTGGGAAGTTTGTAGATCTATACTTGGGAAATTTGTGGATCTATACTTGCGAAATTTCTGAATCTATACTTGGGAAGTATGTGGATCTATACTTGGGAAATTTGTGGATCTATACTTGGGAAGTTTGTGGATCTATACTTGGGAAATTTGTGGATCTCTACTTGGGAAATTTGTGGATCTATACTTGGGAAATTTGTGGATATATACCTGGGAAATTTGTGGATTTATAATTGGGAAATTTTTGGATCTATACTTGGGAAGTTTGTGGATCTATACTTGGGAAATTTGTGGATCTATACTTGGGAAGTTTGTGTATCTATACTTGGGAAGTTTGTGGATCTATACTTGGGAAGTTTGTAGATCTATACTTGGGAAATTTGTGGATCTATACTTGGGAAATTTGTGGATCTATACTTGGGAAGTTTGTGTATCTATACTTGGGAAGTTTGTGGATACATAATTGGTAAGTTTGTGGATCCATACTTGGGAAGTTTGTGGATCTATACTTGGGAAATTTGTGGATCTATACTTGGGATATTTGTGGATCTATACTTGGGAAATTTGTGGATATATACTTGGGAAATTTGTGGATATATACTTGGGAAATTTGTGGATCTATACTTGGGAAGTTTGTGGATCTATACTTGGGAAATTTGTGGATCTATACTTGTGAAGTTTGTGGATCTATACTTGGGAAATTTTTGGATCTATACTTGGGAAATTTTTGGATCTATACTTGTGAAGTTTGTGGACCTATACTTGGGAAATTTGTGGATCTATACTTCGGAAGTTTGTGGATCTATATTTGGAAAATTTGTGTATCTATACTTGGGAAGTTTGTAGATCTATACTTGGGAAATTTGTGGATCTATACTTGCGAAATTTCTGAATCTATACTTGGGAAGTATGTGGATCTATACTTGGGAAATTTGTGGATCTATACTTGGGAAGTTTGTGGATCTATACTTGGGAAATTTGTGGATCTCTACTTGGGAAATTTGTGGATCTATACTTGGGAAATTTGTGGATATATACCTGGGAAATTTGTGGATTTATAATTGGGAAATTTTTGGATCTATACTTGGGAAGTTTGTGGATCTATACTTGGGAAATTTGTGGATCTATACTTGGGAAGTTTGTGTATCTATACTTGGGAAGTTTGTGGATCTATACTTGGGAAGTTTGTAGATCTATACTTGGGAAATTTGTGGATCTATACTTGGGAAATTTGTGGATCTATACTTGGGAAGTTTGTGTATCTATACTTGGGAAGTTTGTGGATCCATAATTGGTAAGTTTGTGGATCTCTACTTGGGAAGTTTGTGGATCTATACTTGGGAGATTTTTGGATCTATACTTGCGAAGTTTGTAGATCTATACTTGGGAAATTTGTGGATCTATACTTGAGAAATTTGTGGATCTATACTTGGGAAGTTTGTGGATCTATACTTGTTAAGTTTGTGGATCCATACTTGGGAAATTTGTGGATCCATACTTGGGAAGTTTGTGGATCTATACTTGGGAAATTTGTGGATCTATACTTGGGAAATTTGTGGATCTATACTTGGGAAGTTTGTGGATCTATACTTGGGAAGTTTGTGGATTTATACTTGGGAAATTTGTGGATCTATACTTGGGAAATTTGTGGATCTATACTTGGGATATTTGTGGATCTATACTTGGGAAATTTGTGGATCTATACTTGGGAAATTTGTGGATCTAAACTCGGGAAATTTTTGGATCTATACTTGGGAAGTTTGTGGATCTATACTTGGGAAGTTTGTGGATCTATACTTGGGAAATTTGTGGATCTATACTTGGGAAGTTTGTGGATATATACCTGGGAAATTTGTGGATTTATAATTGGGAAATTTTTGGATCTATACTTGGGAAGTTTGTGGATCTATACTTGGGAAATTTGTGGATCTATACTTGGGAAGTTTGTGTATCTATACTTGGGAAGTTTGTGGATCTATACTTGGGAAGTTTGTAGATCTATACTTGGGAAATTTGTGGATCTATACTTGGGAAATTTGTGGATCTATACTTGGGAAGTTTGTGTATCTATACTTGGGAAGTTTGTGGATACATAATTGGTAAGTTTGTGGATCCATACTTGGGAAGTTTGTGGATCTATACTTGGGAAATTTGTGGATCTATACTTGGGATATTTGTGGATCTATACTTGGGAAATTTGTGGATATATACTTGGGAAATTTGTGGATATATACTTGGGAAATTTGTGGATCTATACTTGGGAAGTTTGTGGATCTATACTTGGGAAATTTGTGGATCTATACTTGTGAAGTTTGTGGATCTATACTTGGGAAATTTTTGGATCTATACTTGGGAAATTTTTGGATCTATACTTGTGAAGTTTGTGGACCTATACTTGGGAAATTTGTGGATCTATACTTCGGAAGTTTGTGGATCTATATTTGGAAAATTTGTGTATCTATACTTGGGAAGTTTGTAGATCTATACTTGGGAAATTTGTGGATCTATACTTGCGAAATTTCTGAATCTATACTTGGGAAGTATGTGGATCTATACTTGGGAAATTTGTGGATCTATACTTGGGAAGTTTGTGGATCTATACTTGGGAAATTTGTGGATCTCTACTTGGGAAATTTGTGGATCTATACTTGGGAAATTTGTGGATATATACCTGGGAAATTTGTGGATTTATAATTGGGAAATTTTTGGATCTATACTTGGGAAGTTTGTGGATCTATACTTGGGAAATTTGTGGATCTATACTTGGGAAGTTTGTGTATCTATACTTGGGAAGTTTGTGGATCTATACTTGGGAAGTTTGTAGATCTATACTTGGGAAATTTGTGGATCTATACTTGGGAAATTTGTGGATCTATACTTGGGAAGTTTGTGTATCTATACTTGGGAAGTTTGTGGATCCATAATTGGTAAGTTTGTGGATCTCTACTTGGGAAGTTTGTGGATCTATACTTGGGAGATTTTTGGATCTATACTTGCGAAGTTTGTAGATCTATACTTGGGAAATTTGTGGATCTATACTTGAGAAATTTGTGGATCTATACTTGGGAAGTTTGTGGATCTATACTTGTTAAGTTTGTGGATCCATACTTGGGAAATTTGTGGATCCATACTTGGGAAGTTTGTGGATCTATACTTGGGAAATTTGTGGATCTATACTTGGGAAATTTGTGGATCTATACTTGGGAAGTTTGTGGATCTATACTTGGGAAGTTTGTGGATTTATACTTGGGAAATTTGTGGATCTATACTTGGGAAATTTGTGGATCTATACTTGGGATATTTGTGGATCTATACTTGGGAAATTTGTGGATCTATACTTGGGAAATTTGTGGATCTAAACTCGGGAAATTTTTGGATCTATACTTGGGAAGTTTGTGGATCTATACTTGGGAAGTTTGTGGATCTATACTTGGGAAATTTGTGGATCTATACTTGGGAAGTTTGTAGATCTATACTTGGGAAATTTGTGGATCTATACTTGGGAAATTTGTGGATATATACCTGGGAAATTTGTGGATTTATAATTGGGAAATTTTTGGATCTATACTTGGGAAGTTTGTGGATCTATACTTGTTAAGTTTGTGGATCCATACTTGGGAAATTTGTGGATCTATACCTGGGACGTTTGTGGATCTATACATGGGAAATTTGTGGATCTATACTTGCGAAATTTCTGGATCTATACTTGGGAAGTTTGTGGATCTATACTTGGGAAATTTTTGGATCTATACTTGGGAAGTTTGGGATCTATACTTGGGAAGTTTGTGGATCTATACTTGGGAAATTTGTGGATCTATACTTGGGAAATTTGTGGATCTATACCTGGGAAATTTGTGGATCTATACTTGGGAAGTTTGTGGATCTATACTAGGGAATTTTGTGGATCTATACTAGGGAATTTTGTGGATCTATACTTGCGAAGTTTGTGGATCTATATTTGGGAAATTTGTGGATCTATACTTGGGAAGTTTGTAGATCTATACTTGGGAAATTTGTGGATCTATACTTGGGAAGTTTGTGGATCTATACTTTAGAAATTTGTGGATCTCTACTTGGGAAATTTGTGGATCTATACTTGGGAAATTTGTGGATTTATACTTGGGAAATTTGTGGATCTATACCTGGGAAATTTTTGGATTTATAATTGGGAAATTTTTGGATCTATACTTGGGAAGTTTGTGGATCTATACTTGGGAAATTTGTGGATCTATACTCGAGAAATTTTTGGATCTATACTTGGGAAGTTTGTGGATCTATACTTGGGAAATTTGTGGATCTATACTTGGGAAATTTGTGGATCTATACTTGGGAAGTTTGTGGATCTATACTTGGGAAATTTGTGGATCTATACTTGGGAAGTTTGTGGATCTATACTTGGGAAGTTTGTGTATCTATACTTGTGAAGTTTGTGGATCCATAATTGGTAAGTTTGTGGATCCATACTTGGGAAATTTGTGGATCGATACTTGGGAAATTTGTGGATCTATACTTGGAAAATTTGTGGATCTATACTTGGGAAATTTGTGGATCTATACTTGGGAAGTTTGTGGATCTATACTTGGGAAATTTGTGGATCTATACTTGGGAAATTTGTGGATCTATACTTGGGAAATTTGTGGATCTATACCTGGGAAATTTGTGGATCTATACCTGGGAAATTTGTGGATCTATACCTGGGAAATTTGTGGATCTATACTTGGGAAGTTTGTGGATTTATACTCGAGAAATTTTTGGATCTATACTTGGGAAGTTTGTGGATCTATACTTGGGAAATTTGTGGATCTATACTTGGGAAGTTTGTAGATCTATACTTGGGAAATTTGTGGATCTATACTTGGGAAATTTGTGGATCTATACTTGGGAAGTTTGTGGATCTATACTTGTGAAGTTTGTGGATCCATACTTGGGAAGTTTTTGGATCTATACTTGGAAAGTTTGTGGATCTATACTTGGGAAGTTTGTGGATCTATACTTGGGAAATTTGTGGATCTATACTTGGGAAATTTGTGGATCTATACCTGGGAAATTTGTGGATCTATACTAGGGAATTTTGTGGATCTATACTTGGGAGATTTTTGGATCTATACTTGCGAAGTTTGTGGATCTATATTTGGGATATTTGTGGATCTATATTGGGAAGTTTGTAGATCTATACTTGGGAAATTTGTGGATCTATACTTGGGAAATTTGTGGATCTATACTTGGGAAGTTTGTGGATCTATACTTGTGAAGTTTGTGGATCCATAATTGGTAAGTTTGTGGATCCATACTTGGGAAATTTGTGGATCTATACTTGGGAAATTTGTGGATCTATACTTTCGAAATTTCTGGATCTATACTTGGGAAGTTTGTGGATCTATACTTGGGAAATTTGTGGATCTATACTTGGGAAGTCTGTGGATCTATACTTGGGAAATTTGTGGATCTCTACTTGGGAAATTTGTGGATCTATACTTTGGAAATTTGTGGCTCTATACCTGGGAAATTTGTGGATTTATAATTGGGAAATTTTCTATCTATACTTGGGAAGTTTGTGGATCTATACTCGGGAAATTTTTGGATCTATACATGGGAAGTTTGGGGATCTATACTTGGGAAATTTGTGGATCTATACTTGGGAAGTTTGTGAATCCATACTTGGGAAGTTTGTGGATCTATACTTGGGAAATTTGTGGATCTCTACTTGTGAAATTTGTGGATGTATACTTGGAAAATTTGTGGATTTATAATTGGGAAATTTTTGGATCTATACTTGGGAAGTTTGTGGATCTATACTTGGAAAATTTGTGGATCTATACTCGGGAAATTTTTGGATCTATACTTGGGAAGTTTGTGGATCTATACTTGGGAAATTTGTGGATCTATACTTGGGAAGTTTGTAGATCTATACTTGGGAAATTTGTGGATCTATACTTGGGAAATTTGTGGATCTATACCTGGGAAATTTGTGGATCTATACTTGGGAAATTTTTGGATCTATACTTGCGAAGTTTGTGGATCTATATTTGGGAAATTTGTGGATCTATACTTGGGAAGTTTGTAGATCTATACTTTAGAAATTTGTGGATCTCTACTTGGGAAATTTGTGGATTTATACTTGGGAAATTTGTGGATCTATACCTGGGAAATTTTTGGATTTATAATTGGGAAATTTTTGGATCTATACTTGGGAAGTTTGTGGATCTATACTTGGGAAATTTGTGGATCTATACTCGAGAAATTTTTGGATCTATACTTGGGAAGTTTGTGGATCTATACTTGGGAAATTTGTGGATCTATACTTGGGAAGTTTGTGGATCTATACTTGGGAAATTTGTGGATCTATACTTGGGAAGTTTGTGGATCTATACTTGGGAAGTTTGTGTATCTATACTTGTGAAGTTTGTGGATCCATAATTGGTAAGTTTGTGGATCCATACTTGGGAAATTTGTGGATCGATACTTGGGAAATTTGTGGATCTATACTTGGGAAATTTGTGGATCTATACTTGGGAAATTTGTGGATCTATACTTGGGAAGTTTGTGGATCTATACTCGGGAAATTTTTGGATCTATACTTGGGAAGTTTGTGGATCTATACTTGGGAAATTTGTGGATCTATACTTGGGAAGTTTGTAGATCTATACTTGGGAAATTTGTGGATCTATACTTGGGAAATTTGTGGATCTATACTTTCGAAATTTCTGGATCTATACTTGGGAAGTTTGTGGATCTATACTTGGGAAATTTGTGGATCTATACTTGGGAAGTCTGTGGATCTATACTTGGGAAATTTGTGGATCTCTACTTGGGAAAAATGTGGATCTATACTTTGGAAATTTGTGGCTCTATACCTGGGAAATTTGTGGATTTATAATTGGGAAATTTTCTATCTATACTTGGGAAGTTTGTGGATCTATACTCGGGAAATTTTTGGATCTATACATGGGAAGTTTGGGGATCTATACTTGGGAAATTTGTGGATCTATACTTGGGAAGTTTGTGAATCCATACTTGGGAAGTTTGTGGATCTATACTTGGGAAATTTGTGGATCTCTACTTGTGAAATTTGTGGATGTATACTTGGAAAATTTGTGGATTTATAATTGGGAAATTTTTGGATCTATACTTGGGAAGTTTGTGGATCTATACTTGGAAAATTTGTGGATCTATACTCGGGAAATTTTTGGATCTATACTTGGGAAGTTTGTGGATCTATACTTGGGAAATTTGTGGATCTATACTTGGGAAGTTTGTAGATCTATACTTGGGAAATTTGTGGATCTATACTTGGGAAATTTGTGGATCTATACCTGGGAAATTTGTGGATCTATACTTGGGAAATTTTTGGATCTATACTTGCGAAGTTTGTGGATCTATATTTGGGAAATTTGTGGATCTATACTTGGGAAGTTTGTAGATCTATACTTGGGAAATTTGTGGATCTATACTTGGGAAGTTTGTGGATCTATACTTTAGAAATTTGTGGATTTATAATTGGGAAATTTTTGGATCTATACTTGGGAAGTTTGTGGATCTATACTTGGGAAATTTGTGGATCTATACTCGAGAAATTTTTGGATCTATACTTGGGAAGTTTGTGGATCTATACTTGGGAAATTTGTGGATCTATACTTGGGAAATTTGTGGATCTATACTTGGGAAGTTTGTGGATCTATACTTGGGAAATTTGTGGATCTATACTTGGGAAGTTTGTGGATCTATACTTGGGAAGTTTGTGTATCTATACTTGTGAAGTTTGTGGATCCATAATTGGTAAGTTTGTGGATCCATACTTGGGAAATTTGTGGATCGATACTTGGGAAATTTGTGGATCTATACTTGGGAAATTTGTGGATCTATACTTGGGAAATTTGTGGATCTATACTTGGGAAGTTTGTGGATCTATACTTGGGAAATTTGTGGATCTATACTTGGGAAATTTGTGGATCTATACTTGGGAAATTTGTGGATCTATACCTGGGAAATTTGTGGATCTATACTTGGGAAGTTTGTGGATCTATACTTGGAAAATTTGTGGATCTATACTCGGGAAATTTTTGGATCTATACTTGGGAAGTTTGTGGATCTATACTTGGGAAATTTGTGGATCTATACTTGGGAAATTTGTGGATCTATACCTGGGAAATTTGTGGATCTATACTTGGGAAATTTTTGGATCTATACTTGCGAAGTTTGTGGATCTATATTTGGGAAATTTGTGGATCTATACTTGGGAAGTTTGTAGATCTATACTTGGGAAATTTGTGGATCTATACTTGGGAAGTTTGTGGATCTATACTTTAGAAATTTGTGGATCTCTACTTGGGAAATTTGTGGATTTATACTTGGGAAATTTGTGGATCTATACCTGGGAAATTTTTGGATTTATAATTGGGAAATTTTTGGATCTATACTTGGGAAGTTTGTGGATCTATACTTGGGAAATTTGTGGATCTATACTCGAGAAATTTTTGGATCTATACTTGGGAAGTTTGTGGATCTATACTTGGGAAATTTGTGGATCTATACTTGGGAAGTTTGTGGATCTATACTTGGGAAATTTGTGGATCTATACTTGGGAAGTTTGTGGATCTATACTTGGGAAGTTTGTGTATCTATACTTGTGAAGTTTGTGGATCCATAATTGGTAAGTTTGTGGATCCATACTTGGGAAATTTGTGGATCGATACTTGGGAAATTTGTGGATCTATACTTGGGAAATTTGTGGATCTATACTTGGGAAATTTGTGGATCTATACTTGGGAAGTTTGTGGATCTATACTTGGGAGATTTGTGGATCTATACTTGGGAAATTTGTGGATCTATACTTGGGAAATTTGTGGATCTATACCTGGGAAATTTGTGGATCTATACTTGGGAAGTTTGTGGATTTATACTTGGGAAATTTGTGGATCTATACTCGAGAAATTTTTGGATCTATACTTGGGAAGTTTGTGGATCTATAATTGGGAAATTTGTGGATCTATACTTTGGAAGTTTGTAGATCTACACTTGGGAAATTTGTGGATCTATACTTGGGAAATTTGTGGATCTATACTTGGGAAGTTTGTGGATCTATACTTGTGAAGTTTGTGGATCCATACTTGGGAAGTTTTTGGATCTATACTTGGAAAGTTTGTGGATCTATACTTGGGAAGTTTGTGGATCTATACTTGGGAAATTTGTGGATCTATACTTGGGAAATTTGTGGATCTATACCTGGGAAATTTGTGGATCTATACTAGGGAATTTTGTGGATCTATACTTGGGAGATTTTTGGATCTATACTTGCGAAGTTTGTGGATCTATATTTGGGAAATTTGTGGATCTATATTGGGAAGTTTGTAGATCTATACTTGGGAAATTTGTGGATCTATACTTGGGAAATTTGTGGATCTATACTTGGGAAGTTTGTGGATCTATACTTGTGAAGTTTGTGGATCCATATTTGGTAAGTTTGTGGATCCATACTTGGGAAATTTGTGGATCTATACTTGGGAAATTTGTGGATCTATACTTTCGAAATTTCTGGATCTATACTTGGGAAGTTTGTGGATCTATACTTGGGAAATTTGTGGATCTATACTTGGGAAGTCTGTGGATCTATACTTGGGAAATTTGTGGATCTCTACTTGGGAAATTTGTGGATCTATACTTTGGAAATTTGTGGCTCTATACCTGGGAAATTTGTGGATTTATAATTGGGAAATTTTCTATCTATACTTGGGAAGTTTGTGGATCTATACTCGGGAAATTTTTGGATCTATACATGGGAAGTTTGGGGATCTATACTTGGGAAATTTGTGGATCTATACTTGGGAAGTTTGTGAATCCATACTTGGGAAGTTTGTGGATCTATACTTGGGAAATTTGTGGATCTCTACTTGTGAAATTTGTGGATGTATACTTGGAAAATTTGTGGATTTATAATTGGGAAATTTTTGGATCTATACTTGGGAAGTTTGTGGATCTATACTTGGAAAATTTGTGGATCTATACTCGGGAAATTTTTGGATCTATACTTGGGAAGTTTGTGGATCTATACTTGGGAAATTTGTGGATCTATACTTGGGAAGTTTGTAGATCTATACTTGGGAAATTTGTGGATCTATACTTGGGAAATTTGTGGATATATACCTGGGAAATTTGTGGATTTATAATTGGGAAATTTTTGGATCTATACTTGGGAAGTTTGTGGATCTATACTTGGGAAATTTGTGGATCTATACTTGGGAAGTTTGTGGATCTATACTTGGGAAGTTTGTGGATCTATACTTGGGAAGTTTGTAGATCTATACTTGGGAAATTTGTGGATCTATACTTGGGAAATTTGTGGATCTATACTTGAGAAGTTTGTGTATCTATACTTGTGAAGTTTGTGGATCCATAATTGGTAAGTTTGTGGATCCATACTTGGGAAGTTTGTGGATCTATACTTGGGAAATTTGTGGATCTATACTTGAGATATTTGTGGATCTATACTTAGGAAATTTGTGGATATATACTTGGGAAATTTGTGGATCTATACTTGGGAAGTTTGTGGATCTATACTTGGGAAATTTGTGGATCTATACTTGGGAAATTTGTGGATCTATACTTGGGAAATTTGTGGATCTATACCTGGGAAATTTGTGGATCTATACTTGGGAAATTTGTGGATCTACACTTAGGAAGTTTGTGGATCTATACTTGGGAAATTTTTGGATCTATACTTGGGAAGTTTGTGGATCTATACTTGGGAAATTTGTGGATCTATACTCGGGAAATTTTTGGATATATACTTGGGAAGTTTGTGGATCTATATTTGGGAAATTTGTGTATCTATACTTGGGAAGTTTGTAGATCTATACTTGGGAAATTTGTGGATCTATACTTGGGAAATTTGTGGATCTATACTTGGGAAGTTTGTGGATCTATACTTGTGAAGTTTGTAGATCCATACTTTTGAAGTTTGTGGATCTATACTTGGAAAGTTTGTGGATGTATACTTGGGAAGTTTGTGGATCTATACTTGGGAAATTTTTGGATCTATACTTGGGAAGTTTGTGGATCTATACTTGGGAAATTTGTGGATCTATACTTGGGAAATTTGTGCATCTATACTAGGGAATTTTGTGGATCTATACTTGGGAGATTTTTGGATCTATACTTGCGAAGTTTGTGGATGTATATTTGGGAAATTTGTGGATCTATACTTGGGAAGTTTGTAGATCTATACTTGGGAAATTTGTGGATCTATACTTGGGAAATTTGTGGATCTATACTTGGGAAATTTGTGGATCTATACTTGGGAAGTTTGTGGATCTATACTTGTGAAGTTTGTGGATCCATAATTGGTAAGTTTGTGGATCCATACTTGTGAAATTTGTGGATCTATACTTGGGAAATTTGTGGATCTATACTTTCGAAATTTCTGGATCTATACTTGGGAAGTTTGTGGATCTATACTTGGGAAATTTGTGGATCTATACTTGGGAAGTCTGTGGATCTATACTTGGGAAATTTGTGGATCTATACTAGGGAATTTTGTGGATCTATACTTGGGAGATTTTTGGATCTATACTTGCGAAGTTTGTGGATCTATATTTGGGAAATTTTTGGATCTATACTTGCGAAGTTTGTGGATGTATATTTGGGAAATTTGTCGATCTATACTTGGGAAGTTTGTAGATCTATACTTGGGAAATTTGTGGATCTATACTTGGGAAATTTGTGGATCTATACTTGGGAAATTTGTGGATCTATACTTGGGAAGTTTGTGGATCTATACTTGTGAAGTTTGTGGATCCATAATTGGTAAGTTTGTGGATCCATACTTGTGAAATTTGTGGATCTATACTTGGGAAATTTGTGGATCTATACTTTCGAAATTTCTGGATCTATACTTGGGAAGTTTGTGGATCTATACTTGGGAAATTTGTGGATCTATACTTGGGAAGTCTGTGGATCTATACTTGGGAAATTTGTGGATCTATACTAGGGAATTTTGTGGATCTATACTTGGGAGATTTTTGGATCTATACTTGCGAAGTTTGTGGATCTATATTTGGGAAATTTGTGGATCTATATTGGGAAGTTTGTAGATCTATACTTGGGAAATTTGTGGATCTATACTTGGGAAATTTGTGGATCTATACTTGGGAAGTTTGTGGATCTATACTTGTGAAGTTTGAGGATCCATAATTGGTAAGTTTGTGGATCCATACTTGGGAAATTTGTGGATCTATACTTGGGAAATTTGTGGATCTATACTTTCGAAATTTCTGGATCTATACTTGGGAAGTTTGTGGATCTATACTTGGGAAATTTGTGGATCTATACTTGGGAAGTCTGTGGATCTATACTTGGGAAATTTGTGGATCTCTACTTGGGAAATTTGTGGATCTATACTTTGGAAATTTGTGGCTCTATACCTGGGAAATTTGTGGATTTATAATTGGGAAATTTTCTATCTATACTTGGGAAGTTTGTGGATCTATACATGGGAAGTTTGGGGATCTATACTTGGGAAATTTGTGGATCTATACTTGGGAAGTTTGTGAATCCATACTTGGGAAGTTTGTGGATCTATACTTGGGAAATTTGTGGATCTCTACTTGTGAAATTTGTGGATGTATACTTGGAAAATTTGTGGATTTATAATTGGGAAATTTTTGGATCTATACTTGGGAAGTTTGTGGATCTATACTTGGAAAATTTGTGGATCTATACTCGGGAAATTTTTGGATCTATACTTGGGAAGTTTGTGGATCTATACTTGGGAAATTTGTGGATCTATACTTGGGAAGTTTGTAGATCTATACTTGGGAAATTTGTGGATCTATACTTGGGAAATTTGTGGATATATACCTGGGAAATTTGTGGATTTATAATTGGGAAATTTTTGGATCTATACTTGGGAAGTTTGTGGATCTATACTTGGGAAATTTGTGGATCTATACTTGGGAAGTTTGTGGATCTATACTTGGGAAGTTTGTGGATCTATACTTGGGAAGTTTGTAGATCTATACTTGGGAAATTTGTGGATCTATACTTGGGAAATTTGTGGATCTATACTTGAGAAGTTTGTGTATCTATACTTGTGAAGTTTGTGGATCCATAATTGGTAAGTTTGTGGATCCATACTTGGGAAGTTTGTGGATCTATACTTGGGAAATTTGTGGATCTATACTTGAGATATTTGTGGATCTATACTTAGGAAATTTGTGGATATATACTTGGGAAATTTGTGGATCTATACTTGGGAAGTTTGTGGATCTATACTTGGGAAATTTGTGGATCTATACTTGGGAAATTTGTGGATCTACACTTAGGAAGTTTGTGGATCTATACTTGGGAAATTTTTGGATCTATACTTGGGAAGTTTGTGGATCTATACTTGGGAAATTTGTGGATCTATACTCGGGAAATTTTTGGATATATACTTGGGAAGTTTGTGATCTATATTTGGGAAATTTGTGTATCTATACTTGGGAAGTTTGTAGATCTATACTTGGGAAATTTGTGGATCTATACTTGGGAAATTTGTGGATCTATACTTGGGAAGTTTGTGGATCTATACTTGTGAAGTTTGTAGATCCATACTTTTGAAGTTTGTGGATCTATACTTGGAAAGTTTGTGGATGTATACTTGGGAAGTTTGTGGATCTATACTTGGGAAATTTTTGGATCTATACTTGGGAAGTTTGTGGATCTATACTTGGGAAATTTGTGGATCTATACTTGGGAAATTTGTGCATCTATACTAGGGAATTTTGTGGATCTATACTTGGGAGATTTTTGGATCTATACTTGCGAAGTTTGTGGATGTATATTTGGGAAATTTGTGGTTCTATACTTGGGAAGTTTGTAGATCTATACTTGGGAAATTTGTGGATCTATACTTGGGAAATTTGTGGATCTATACTTGGGAAATTTGTGGATCTATACTTGGGAAGTTTGTGGATCTATACTTGTGAAGTTTGTAGATCCATACTTTTGAAGTTTGTGGATCTATACTTGGAAAGTTTGTGGATGTATACTTGGGAAGTTTGTGGATCTATACTTGGGAAATTTTTGGATCTATACTTGGGAAGTTTGTGGATCTATACTTGGGAAATTTGTGGATCTATACTTGGGAAATTTGTGCATCTATACTAGGGAATTTTGTGGATCTATACTTGGGAGATTTTTGGATCTATACTTGCGAAGTTTGTGGATGTATATTTGGGAAATTTGTGGATCTATACTTGGGAAGTTTGTAGATCTATACTTGGGAAATTTGTGGATCTATACTTGGGAAATTTGTGGATCTATACTTGGGAAATTTGTGGATCTATACTTGGGAAGTTTGTGGATCTATACTTGTGAAGTTTGTGGATCCATAATTGGTAAGTTTGTGGATCCATACTTGTGAAATTTGTGGATCTATACTTGGGAAATTTGTGGATCTATACTTTCGAAATTTCTGGATCTATACTTGGGAAGTTTGTGGATCTATACTTGGGAAATTTGTGGATCTATACTTGGGAAGTCTGTGGATCTATACTTGGGAAATTTGTGGATCTATACTAGGGAATTTTGTGGATCTATACTTGGGAGATTTTTGGATCTATACTTGCGAAGTTTGTGGATCTATATTTGGGAAATTTGTGGATCTATACTTGGGAAATTTGTGGATCTATACTTGGGAAATTTGTGGATCTATACTTGGGAAGTTTGTGGATCTATACTTGTGAAGTTTGTGGATCCATAATTGGTAAGTTTGTGGATCCATACTTGGGAAATTTGTGGATCTATACTTGGGAAATTTGTGGATCTATACTTTCGAAATTTCTGGATCTATACTTGGGAAGTTTGTGGATCTATACTTGGGAAATTTGTGGATCTATACTTGGGAAGTCTGTGGATCTATACTTGGGAAATTTGTGGATCTCTACTTGGGACATTTGTGGATCTATACTTTGGAAATTTGTGGCTCTATACCTGGGAAATTTGTGGATCTATACTTGAGAAGTTTGTGTATCTATACTTGTGAAGTTTGTGGATCCATAATTGGTAAGTTTGTGGATCCATACTTGGGAGGTTTGTGGATCTATACTTGGGAAATTTGTGGATCTATACTTGGGATATTTGTGGATATATACTTGGGAAATTTGTGGATCTATACTTGGGAAATTTGTGGATCTATACTTGGGAAGTTTGTGGATATATACTTGGGAAATTTGTGGATCTATACTTGGGAAGTTTGTGGATCTATACTTGGGAAATTTGTGGATCTATACTTGGGAAGTTTGTGGATCTATACTTGGGAAGTTTGTGGATCTATACTTGGGAAGTTTGTAGATCTATACTTGGGAAATTTGTGGATCTATACTTGGGAAATTTGTGGATCTATACTTGGGATATTTGTGGATCTATACTTGGGAAATTTGTGGATATATACTTGGGAAATTTGTGGATCTATGCTTGGGAAATTTGTGGATCTATACTTGGGAAGTTTGTGGATCTATACTTGGGAAATTTGTGGATCTATACTCGGGAAATTTTTGGATCTATACTTGGGAAGTTTGTGGATCTATACTTGGGGAATTTGTGGATCTATACTTGGGAAATTTGTGGATCTATACTTGGGAAATTTGTGGATATATACCTGGGAAATTTGTGGATTTATAATTGGGAAATTTTTGGATCTATACTTGGGAAGTTTGTGGATCTATACTTGGGAAATTTGTGGATCTATACTTGGGAAGTTTGTGGATCTATACTTGGGAAGTTTGTGGATCTATACTTGGGACGTTTGTGGATCTATACTTGGGAAGTTTGTAGATCTATACTTGGGAAATTTGTGGATCTATACTTGGGAAATTTGTGGATCTATACTTGAGAAGTTTGTGTATCTATACTTGTGAAGTTTGTGGATCCATAATTGGTAAGTTTGTGGATCCATACTTGGGAGGTTTGTGGATCTATACTTGGGAAATTTGTGGATCTATACTTGGGATATTTGTGGATATATACTTGGGAAATTTGTGGATCTATACTTGGGAAATTTGTGGATCTATACTTGGGAAGTTTGTGGATATATACTTGGGAAATTTGTGGATCTATACTTGGGAAGTTTGTGGATCTATACTTCAGAAATTTTTGGATCTATACTTGGGAAGTTTGTGGACCTATACTTGGGAAATTTGTGGATCTATACTTGGGAAATTTTTGGATATATACTTGGGAAGTTTGTGGATCTATATTTGGGAAATTTTTGGATCTATACTTGGGAAATTTGTGGATCTATACTTGGGAAGTCTGTGGATCTATACTTGGGAAATTTGTGGATCTCTACTTGGGAAATTTGTGGATCTATACTTTGGAAATTTGTGGCTCTATACCTGGGAAATTTGTGGATTTATAATTGGGAATTTTTTTATCTATACTTGGGAAGTTTGTGGATCTATACTCGGGAAATTTTTGGATCTATACTTGGGAAGTTTGGGGATCTATACTTGGGAAATTTGTGGATCTATACTTGGGAAATTTGTGGATCTATACTTGGGTAATTTGTGGATCTATACTTGGGAAGTTTGTGGATCTATACTTGGGAAGTTTGTGGATCTATACTTGGGAAGTTTGTAGATCTATACTTGGGAAATTTGTGGATCTATACTTGGGAAATTTGTGGATCTATACTTGGGATATTTGTGGATCTATACTTGGGAAATTTGTGGATCTATACTTGGGAAATTTGTGGATCTATACTCGGGAAATTTTTGGATCTATACTTGGGAAGTTTGTGGATCTATACTTGGGAAATTTGTGGATCTATACTTGGTAAGTTTGTAGATCTATACTTGGGAAATTTGTGGATCTATACTTGGGAAATTTGTGGATATATACCTGGGAAATATGTGGATTTATAATTGGGAAATTTTTGGATCTATACTTGAGAAGTTTGTGGATCTATACTTGGGAAATTTGTGGATCTATACTTGGGAAGTTTGTGGATCTATACTTGGGAAGTTTGTGGATCTATACTTGGGAAGTTTGTAGATCTATACTTGGGAAATTTGTGGATCTATACTTGGGAAATTTGTGGATCTATACTTGAGAAGTTTGTGTATCTATACTTGTGAAGTTTGTGGATCCATAATTGGTAAGTTTGTGGATCCATACTTGGGAAGTTTGTGGATCTATACTTGGGAAATTTGTGGATCTATACTTGGGATATTTGTGGATCTATACTTGGGAAATTTGTGGATATATACTTGGGAAATTTGTGGATCTATACTTGGGAAATTTGTGGATCTATACTTGGGAAGTTTGTGGATCTATACTTGGGAAATTTGTGGATCTATACTTGGGAAGTTTGTGGATTTATACTTGGGAAATTTTAGGATCTATACTTGGGAAGTTTGTGGACCTATACTTGGGAAATTTGTGGATCTATACTTGGGAAATTTTTGGATATATACTTGGGAAGTTTGTGGATCTATATTTGGAAAATTTGTGTATCTATACTTGGGAAGTTTGTAGATCTATACTTGGGAAATTTGTGGATCTAGACTTGGGAAATTTGTGGATATATACCTGGGAAATTTGTGGATTTATAATTGGGAAATTTTTGGATCTATACTTGGGAAGTTTGTGGATCTATACTTGGGAAATTTGTGGATCTATACTTGGGAAATTTGTGGATCTATACTTGAGAAGTTTGTGTATCTATACTTGTGAAGTTTGTGGATCCATAATTGGTAAGTTTGTGGATCCATACTTGGGAAGTTTGTGGATCTATACTTGGGAAATTTGTGGATCTATACTTGGGAAATTTGTGGATATATACTTGGGAAATTTGTGGATATATACTTGGGAAATTTGTGGATCTATACTTGGGAAGTTTGTGGATCTATACTTGGGAAATTTGTGGATCTATACTTGTGAAGTTTATGGATCTATACTTGGGAAATTTTTGGATCTATACTTGGGAAATTTTTGGATCTATACTTGTGAAGTTTGTGGACCTATACTTGGGAAATTTGTGGATCTATACTTCGGAAGTTTGTGGATCTATATTTGGAAAATTTGTGTATCTATACTTGGGAAGTTTGTAGATCTATACTTGGGAAATTTGTGGATCTATACTTGCGAAATTTCTGGATCTATACTTGGGAAGTTTGTGGATCTATACTTGGGAAATTTGTGGATCTATACTTGGGAAGTTTGTGGATCTATACTTGGGAAATTTGTGGATCTCTACTTGGGAAATTTGTGGATCTCTACTTGGGAAATTTGTGGATCTATACTTGGGAAATTTGTGGATATATACCTGGGAAATTTGTGGATTTATAATTGGGAAATTTTTGGATCTATACTTGGGAAATTTGTGGATCTATACTTGGGAAGTTTGTGGATCTATACTTGGGAAATTTGTGGATCTATACTTGAGAAGTTTGTGTATCTATACTTGTGAAGTTTGTGGATCCATAATTGGTAAGTTTGTGGATCCATACTTGGGAAGTTTGTGGATCTATACTTGGGAAATTTGTGGATCTATACTTGGGATATTTGTGGATCTATACTTGGGAAATTTGTGGATATATACTTGGGAAATTTGTGGATATATACTTGGGAAATTTGTGGATCTATACTTGGGAAGTTTGTGGATCTATACTTGGGAAATTTGTGGATCTATACTTGTGAAGTTTGTGGATCTATACTTGGGAAATTTTTGGATCTATACTTGGGAAATTTTTGGATCTATACTTGTGAAGTTTGTGGACCTATACTTGGGAAATTTGTGGATCTATACTTCGGAAGTTTGTGGATCTATATTTGGAAAATTTGTGTATCTATACTTGGGAAGTTTGTAGATCTATACTTGGGAAATTTGTGGATCTATACTTGCGAAATTTCTGGATCTATACTTGGGAAGTTTGTGGATCTATACTTGGGAAATTTGTGGATCTATACTTGGGAAGTTTGTGGATCTATACTTGGGAAATTTGTGGATCTCTACTTGGGAAATTTGTGGATCTATACCTGGGAAATTTGTGGATTTATAATTGGGAAATTTTTGGATCTATACTTGGGAAGTTTGTGGATCTATACTTGGGAAATTTGTGGATCTATACTTGGGAAGTTTGTGGATCTATACTTGGGAAGTTTGTGGATCTATACTTGGGAAGTTTGTAGATCTATACTTGGGAAATTTGTGGATCTATACTTGGAAATTTGTGGATCTATACTTGGGAAGTTTGTGTATCTATACTTGGGAAGTTTGTGGATCCATAATTGGTAAGTTTGTGGATCCATACTTGGGAAGTTTGTGTATCTATACTTGGGAAATTTGTGGATCTATACTTGGGAAATTTGTGGATCTCTACTTGGGAAGTTTGTGGATCTATACTTGGGAGATTTTTGGATCTATACTTGCGAAGTTTGTAGATCTATACTTGGGAAATTTGTGGATCTATACTTGAGAAATTTGTGGATCTATACTTGGGAAGTTTGTGGATCTATACTTGTTAAGTTTGTGGATCCATACTTGGGAAATTTGTGGATCTATACCTGGGACGTTTGTGGATCTATACTTGGGAAATTTGTGGATCTATACTTGCGGAATTTCTGGATCTATACTTGGGAAGTTTGTGGATCTATACTTGGGAAATTTTTGGATCTATACTTGGGAAGTTTGTGGATCTATACTTGGGAAGTTTGTGGATCTATACTTGGGAAATTTGTGGATCTATACTTGGGAAATTTGTGGATCTATACCTGGGAAATTTGTGGATCTATACTTGGGAAGTTTGTGGATCTATACTTGGGAATTTTGTGGATCTATACTTGGGAAATTCTTGGATCTATACTTGCGAAGTTTGTGGATCTATATTTGGGAAATTTGTGGATCTATACTTGGGAAGTTTGTAGATCTATACTTGGGAAATTTGTGGATCTATACTTGGGAAGTTTGTGGATCTATACTTTAGAAATTTGTGGATCTCTACTTGGGAAATTTGTGGATCTATACTTGGGAAATTTGTGGATTTATACTTGGGAAATTTGTGGATCTATACCTGGGAAATTTTTGGATTTATAATTGGGAAATTTTTGGATCTATACTTGGGAAGTTTGTGGATCTATACTTGGGAAATTTGTGGATCTATACTCGAGAAATTTTTGGATCTATACTTGGGAAGTTTGTGGATCTACACTTGGGAAATTTGTGGATCTATACTTGGGAAGTTTGTGGATCTATACTTGGGAAATTTGTGGATCTATACTTGGGAAGTTTGTGGATCTATACTTGGGAAGTTTGTGTATCTATACTTGTGAAGTTTGTGGATCCATAATTGGTAAGTTTGTGGATCCATACTTGGGAAGTTTGTGGATCTATACTTGGGAAATTTGTGGATCTATACTTGGGAAATTTGTGGATCGATACTTGGGAAATTTGTGGATCTATACTTGGGAAATTTGTGGATCTATACTTGGGAAGTTTGTGGATCTATACTTGGGAAATTTGTGGATCTATACTTGGGAAATTTGTGGATCTATACTTGGGAAATTTGTGGATCTATACTTGGGAAATTTGTGGATCTATACCTGGGAAATTTGTGGATCTATACTTGGGAAGTTTGTGGATCTATACTTGGGAAATTTGTGGATCTATACTCGAGAAATTTTTGGATCTATACTTGGGAAATTTGTGGATCTATACTTGGGAAATTTGTGGATCTATACTTGGGAAGTTTGTAGATCTATACTTGGGAAATTTGTGGATCTATACTTGGGAAATTTGTGGATCTATACTTGGGAAGTTTGTGTCTCTATACTTGTGAAGTTTGTGGATCCATAATTGGTAAGTTTGTGGATCCATAATTGGTAAGTTTGTGGATCCATACTTGGGAAGTTTGTGGATCTATACTTGGGAAATTTGTGGATCTATTCTTGTGATATTTGTGGATCTATACTTGGGAAATTTGTGGATCTATACTTGGGAAGTTTGTGGATCTATACTTGGGAAATTTGTGGATCTATACTTGGGAAATTTGAGGATCTATACTTGGGAAATTTGTGGATCTATACCTGGGAAATTTGTGGATCTATACTTGGGAAATTTGTGGATCTAACTTGGGAAATTTGTGGTTCTATACTTGGGAAATTTGTGGATCTATACCTGGGAAATTTGTGGATCTATACCTGGGAAATTTGTGGATCTATACTTGGGAAGTTTGTGGATCTATACTTGGGAAGTTTGTGGATCTATACTTGGGAAGTTTGTGGATCTATACTTGGGAAATTTGTGGATCTATACTTGGGAAATTTGTGGATCTATACCTGGGAAATTTGTGGATCTATACTTGGGAAGTTTGTGGATCTATACTTGGGAAATTTGTGGATCTATACTTGGGAAGTTTGTGGATCTATACTTTAGAAATTTGTGGATCTCTACTTGGGAAATTTGTGGATCTATACTTGGGAAATTTGTGGATTTATACTTGGGAAATTTGTGGATCTATACCTGGGAAATTTTTGGATTTATAATTGGGAAATTTTTGGATCTATACTTGGGAAGTTTGTGGATCTATACTTGGGAAATTTGTGGATCTATACTCGAGAAATTTTTGGATCTATACTTGGGAAGTTTGTGGATCTATACTTGGGAAATTTGTGGATCTATACTTGGGAAGTTTGTGGATCTATACTTGGGAAATTTGTGGATCTATACTTGGGAAGTTTGTGGATCTATACTTGGGAAGTTTGTGTATCTATACTTGTGAAGTTTGTGGATCCATAATTGGTAAGTTTGTGGATCCATACTTGGGAAGTTTGTGGATCTATACTTGGGAAATTTGTGGATCTATACTTGGGAAATTTGTGGATCGATACTTGGGAAATTTGTGGATCGATACTTGGGAAATTTGTGGATCTATACTTGGGAAATTTGTGGATCTATACTTGGGAAGTTTGTGGATCTATACTTGGGAAGTTTGTGGATCTATACTTGGGAAGTTTGTAGATCTATACTTGGGAAATTTGTGGATCTATACTTGGAAATTTGTGGATCTATACTTGGGAAGTTTGTGTATCTATACTTGGGAAGTTTGTGGATCCATAATTGGTAAGTTTGTGGATCCATACTTGGGAAGTTTGTGTATCTATACTTGGGAAATTTGTGGATCTATACTTGGGAAATTTGTGGATCTCTACTTGGGAAGTTTGTGGATCTATACTTGGGAGATTTTTGGATCTATACTTGCGAAGTTTGTAGATCTATACTTGGGAAATTTGTGGATCTATACTTGGGAAATTTGTGGATCTATACCTGGGAAATTTGTGGATCTATACTTGGGAAATTTGTGGATCTAACTTGGGAAATTTGTGGTTCTATACTTGGGAAATTTGTGGATCTATACCTGGGAAATTTGTGGATCTATACCTGGGAAATTTGTGGATCTATACTTGGGAAGTTTGTGGATCTATACTTGGGAAGTTTGTGGATCTATACTTGGGAAATTTGTGGATCTATACTTGGGAAATTTGTGGATCTATACCTGGGAAATTTGTGGATCTATACTTGGGAAGTTTGTGGATCTATACTAGGGAATTTTGTGGATCTATACTTGGGAAATTCTTGGATCTATACTTGCGAAGTTTGTGGATCTATATTTGGGAAATTTCTGGATCTATACTTGGGAAGTTTGTAGATCTATACTTGGGAAATTTGTGGATCTATACTTGGGAAGTTTGTGGATCTATACTTTAGAAATTTGTGGATCTCTACTTGGGAAATTTGTGGATCTATACTTGGGAAATTTGTGGATTTATACTTGGGAAATTTGTGGATCTATACCTGGGAAATTTTTGGATTTATAATTGGGAAATTTTTGGATCTATACTTGGGAAGTTTGTGGATCTATACTTGGGAAATTTGTGGATCTATACTCGAGAAATTTTTGGATCTATACTTGGGAAGTTTGTGGATCTATACTTGGGAAATTTGTGGATCTATACTTGGGAAGTTTGTGGATCTATACTTGGGAAATTTGTGGATCTATACTTGGGAAGTTTGTGGATCTATACTTGGGAAGTTTGTGTATCTATACTTGTGAAGTTTGTGGATCCATAATTGGTAAGTTTGTGGATCCATACTTGGGAAGTTTGTGGATCTATACTTGGGAAATTTGTGGATCTATACTTGGGAAATTTGTGGATCGATACTTGGGAAATTTGTGGATCTATACTTGGGAAATTTGTGGATCTATACTTGGGAAGTTTGTGGATCTATACTTGGGAAGTTTGTGGATCTATACTTGGGAAGTTTGTAGATCTATACTTGGGAAATTTGTGGATCTATACTTGGAAATTTGTGGATCTATACTTGGGAAGTTTGTGTATCTATACTTGGGAAGTTTGTGGATCCATAATTGGTAAGTTTGTGGATCCATACTTGGGAAGTTTGTGTATCTATACTTGGGAAATTTGTGGATCTATACTTGGGAAATTTGTGGATTTATACTTGGGAAATTTGTGGATCTATACCTGGGAAATTTTTGGATTTATAATTGGGAAATTTTTGGATCTATACTTGGGAAGTTTGTGGATCTATACTTGGGAAATTTGTGGATCTATACTCGAGAAATTTTTGGATCTATACTTGGGAAGTTTGTGGATCTATACTTGGGAAATTTGTGGATCTATACTTGGGAAGTTTGTGGATCTATACTTGGGAAATTTGTGGATCTATACTTGGGAAGTTTGTGGATCTATACTTGGGAAGTTTGTGTATCTATACTTGTGAAGTTTGTGGATCCATAATTGGTAAGTTTGTGGATCCATACTTGGGAAGTTTGTGGATCTATACTTGGGAAATTTGTGGATCTATACTTGGGAAATTTGTGGATCGATACTTGGGAAATTTGTGGATCTATACTTGGGAAATTTGTGGATCTATACTTGGGAAGTTTGTGGATCTATACTTGGGAAGTTTGTGGATCTATACTTGGGAAGTTTGTAGATCTATACTTGGGAAATTTGTGGATCTATACTTGGAAATTTGTGGATCTATACTTGGGAAGTTTGTGTATCTATACTTGGGAAGTTTGTGGATCCATAATTGGTAAGTTTGTGGATCCATACTTGGGAAGTTTGTGTATCTATACTTGGGAAATTTGTGGATCTATACTTGGGAAATTTGTGGATCTCTACTTGGGAAGTTTGTGGATCTATACTTGGGAGATTTTTGGATCTATACTTGCGAAGTTTGTAGATCTATACTTGGGAAATTTGTGGATCTATACTTGAGAAATTTGTGGATCTATACTTGGGAAGTTTGTGGATCTATACTTGTTAAGTTTGTGGATCCATACTTGGGAAATTTGTGGATCTATACCTGGGACGTTTGTGGATCTATACTTGGGAAATTTGTGGATCTATACTTGCGAAATTTCTGGATCTATACTTGGGAAGTTTGTGGATCTATACTTGGGAAATTTGTGGATCTATACCTGGGAAATTTGTGGATCTATACTTGGGAAGTTTGTGGATCTATACTAGGGAATTTTGTGGATCTATACTTGGGAAATTCTTGGATCTATACTTGCGAAGTTTGTGGATCTATATTTGGGAAATTTGTGGATCTATACTTGGGAAGTTTGTAGATCTATACTTGGGAAATTTGTGTATCTATACTTGTGAAGTTTGTGGATCCATAATTGGTAAGTTTGTGGATCCATACTTGGGAAGTTTGTGGATCTATACTTGGGAAATTTGTGGATCTATACTTGGGAAATTTGTGGATCTATACTTGGGAAGTTTGTGTATCTATACTTGTGAAGTTTGTGGATCCATAATTGGTAAGTTTGTGGATCCATACTTGGGAAGTTTGTGGATCTATACTTGGGAAATTTGTGGATCTATACTTGGGAAATTTGTGGATCGATACTTGGGAAATTTGTGGATCTATACTTGGGAAATTTGTGGATCTATACTTGGGAAATTTGTGGATCTATACTTGGGAAGTTTGTGGATCTATACTTGGGAAATTTGTGGATCTATACTTGGGAAATTTGTGGATCTATACTTGGGAAATTTGTGGATCTATACCTGGGAAATTTGTGGATCTATACTTGGGAAGTTTGTGGATCTATACTTGGGAAATTTGTGGATCTATACTCGAGAAATTTTTGGATCTATACTTGGGAAATTTGTGGATCTATACTTGGGAAATTTGTGGATCTATACTTGGGAAGTTTGTAGATCTATACTTGGGAAATTTGTGGATCTATACTTGGGAAATTTGTGGATCTATACTTGGGAAGTTTGTGTATCTATACTTGTGAAGTTTGTGGATCCATAATTGGTAAGTTTGTGGATCCATACTTGGGAAGTTTGTGGATCTATACTTGGGAAATTTGTGGATCTATTCTTGTGATATTTGTGGATCTATACTTGGGAAATTTGTGGATCTATACTTGGGAAGTTTGTGGATCTATACTTGGGAAATTTGTGGATCTATACTTGGGAAATTTGAGGATCTATACTTGGGAAATTTGTGGATCTATACCTGGGAAATTTGTGGATCTATACTTGGGAAATTTGTGGATCTATCTTGGGAAATTTGTGGTTCTATACTTGGGAAATTTGTGGATCTATACCTGGGAAATTTGTGGATCTATACCTGGGAAATTTGTGGATCTATACCTGGGAAATTTGTGGATCTATACTTGGGAAATTTGTGGATCTAACTTGGGAAATTTGTGGTTCTATACTTGGGAAATTTGTGGATCTATACCTGGGAAATTTGTGGATCTATACCTGGGAAATTTGTGGATCTATACTTGGGAAGTTTGTGGATCTATACTTGGGAAGTTTGTGGATCTATACTTGGGAAATTTGTGGATCTATACTTGGGAAATTTGTGGATCTATACCTGGGAAATTTGTGGATCTATACTTGGGAAGTTTGTGGATCTATACTAGGGAATTTTGTGGATCTATACTTGGGAAATTCTTGGATCTATACTTGCGAAGTTTGTGGATCTATATTTGGGAAATTTGTGGATCTATACTTGGGAAGTTTGTAGATCTATACTTGGGAAATTTGTGGATCTATACTTGGGAAGTTTGTGGATCTATACTTTAGAAATTTGTGGATCTCTACTTGGGAAATTTGTGGATCTATACTTGGGAAATTTGTGGATTTATACTTGGGAAATTTGTGGATCTATACCTGGGAAATTTTTGGATTTATAATTGGGAAATTTTTGGATCTATACTTGGGAAGTTTGTGGATCTATACTTGGGAAATTTGTGGATCTATACTCGAGAAATTTTTGGATCTATACTTGGGAAGTTTGTGGATCTATACTTGGGAAATTTGTGGATCTATACTTGGGAAGTTTGTGGATCTATACTTGGGAAATTTGTGGATCTATACTTGGGAAGTTTGTGGATCTATACTTGGGAAGTTTGTGTATCTATACTTGTGAAGTTTGTGGATCCATAATTGGTAAGTTTGTGGATCCATACTTGGGAAGTTTGTGGATCTATACTTGGGAAATTTGTGGATCTATACTTGGGAAATTTGTGGATCTATACTTGGGAAATTTGTGGATCTATACTTGGGAAATTTGTGGATCTATACCTGGGAAATTTGTGGATCTATACTTGGGAAGTTTGTGGATCTATACTTGGGAAATTTGTGGATCTATACTCGAGAAATTTTTGGATCTATACTTGGGAAATTTGTGGATCTATACTTGGGAAATTTGTGGATCTATACTTGGGAAGTTTGTAGATCTATACTTGGGAAATTTGTGGATCTATACTTGGGAAATTTGTGGATCTATACTTGGGAAGTTTGTGTATCTATACTTGTGAAGTTTGTGGATCCATAATTGGTAAGTTTGTGGATCCATACTTGGGAAGTTTGTGGATCTATACTTGGGAAATTTGTGGATCTATACTTGTGATATTTGTGGATCTATACTTGGGAAATTTGTGGATATATACTTGGGAAATTTGTGGATCTATACTTGGGAAATTTGTGGATCTATACTTGGGAAATTTGAGGATCTATACTTGGGAAATTTGTGGATCTATTCCTGGGAAATTTGTGGATCTATACTTGGGAAATTTGTGGATCTAACTTGGGAAATTTGTGGATCTATACTTGGGAAATTTGTATATCTATACCTGGGAAATTTGTGGATCTATACTTGGGAAGTTTGTGGATCTATAGTAGGGAATTTTGTGGATCTATACTTGGGAAATTTGTGCATCTATACTTGGGAAATTTGTGGATCTATACTTGGGAAATTTGTGGATCTATATTTGGGAAATTTGTGGATCTCTACTTAAGAAATTTGTTGATGTGTACTTGGGAAATTTGTGGATTTATAATTGGGAAATTTTTGGATCTATACTTGGGAAGTTTGTGGATCTATACTTGGGAAATTTGTGGATCTATACTTGGGAAGTTTGTAGATCTATACTTGGGAAATTTGTGGATCTATACTTGGGAAATTTGTGGATCTATACTTGGGAAGTTTGTGGATCTATACTTGTGAAGTTTGTGGATCCATACTTGGGAAGTTTGTGGATCTATACCTGGGACGTTTGTGGATCTATACTTGGGAAATTTGTGGATCTATACTTGCGAAATTTCTGGATCTATACTTCGGAAGTTTGTGGATCTATACTTGGTAAATTTTTGGATCTATACTTGGGAAGTTTGTGGATCTATACTTGGGAAGTTTGTAGATCTATACTTGGGAAATTTGTGGATCTATACTTGGGAAATTTGTGGATCTATACTTGGGAAGTTTGTGTATCTATACTTGTGAAGTTTGTGGATCCATAATTGGTAAGTTTGTGGATCCATACTTGGGAAGTTTGTGGATCTATACTTGGGAAATTTGTGGATCTATACTTGTGATATTTGTGGATCTATACTTGGGAAATTTGTGGATCTATACTTGGGAAATTTGTGGATCTATACTTGGGAAATTTGTGGATCTATACTTGGGAAGTTTGTGGGTCTATACTTGGGAAATTTGTGGATCTATACTTGGGAAATTTGTGGATCTATACCTGGGAAATTTGTGGATCTATATTTGGGAAATTTGTGGATCTACACTTGGGAAGTTTGTGGATCTATACTTGGGAAATTTTTGGATCTATACTCGAGAAATTTTTGGATCTATACTTGGGAAGTTTGTGGATCTATACTTGGGAAATTTGTGGATCTATACTTGGGAAGTTTGTGGATCTATACTTGGGAAATTTGTGGATCTATACTTGGGAAGTTTGTGGATCTATACTTGGGAAGTTTGTGTATCTATACTTGTGAAGTTTGTGGATCCATAATTGGTAAGTTTGTGGATCCATACTTGGGAAGTTTGTGGATCTATACTTGGGAAATTTGTGGATCTATACTTGGGAAATTTGTGGATCTATACTTGGGAAATTTGTGGATCTATACTTGGGAAATTTGTGGATCTATACCTGGGAAATTTGTGGATCTATACTTGGGAAGTTTGTGGATCTATACTTGGGAAATTTGTGGATCTATACTCGAGAAATTTTTGGATCTATACTTGGGAAATTTGTGGATCTATACTTGGGAAATTTGTGGATCTATACTTGGGAAGTTTGTAGATCTATACTTGGGAAATTTGTGGATCTATACTTGGGAAATTTGTGGATCTATACTTGGGAAGTTTGTGTATCTATACTTGTGAAGTTTGTGGATCCATAATTGGTAAGTTTGTGGATCCATACTTGGGAAGTTTGTGGATCTATACTTGGGAAATTTGTGGATCTATACTTGTGATATTTGTGGATCTATACTTGGGAAATTTGTGGATATATACTTGGGAAATTTGTGGATCTATACTTGGGAAATTTGTGGATCTATACTTGGGAAATTTGAGGATCTATACTTGGGAAATTTGTGGATCTATTCCTGGGAAATTTGTGGATCTATACTTGGGAAATTTGTGGATCTAACTTGGGAAATTTGTGGATCTATACTTGGGAAATTTGTATATCTATACCTGGGAAATTTGTGGATCTATACTTGGGAAGTTTGTGGATCTATAGTAGGGAATTTTGTGGATCTATACTTGGGAAATTTGTGCATCTATACTTGGGAAATTTGTGGATCTATACTTGGGAAATTTGTGGATCTATATTTGGGAAATTTGTGGATCTCTACTTAAGAAATTTGTTGATGTGTACTTGGGAAATTTGTGGATTTATAATTGGGAAATTTTTGGATCTATACTTGGGAAGTTTGTGGATCTATACTTGGGAAATTTGTGGATCTATACTTGGGAAGTTTGTAGATCTATACTTGGGAAATTTGTGGATCTATACTTGGGAAATTTGTGGATCTATACTTGGGAAGTTTGTGGATCTATACTTGTGAAGTTTGTGGATCCATACTTGGGAAGTTTGTGGATCTATACCTGGGACGTTTGTGGATCTATACTTGGGAAATTTGTGGATCTATACTTGCGAAATTTCTGGATCTATACTTCGGAAGTTTGTGGATCTATACTTGGTAAATTTTTGGATCTATACTTGGGAAGTTTGTGGATCTATACTTGGGAAGTTTGTAGATCTATACTTGGGAAATTTGTGGATCTATACTTGGGAAATTTGTGGATCTATACTTGGGAAGTTTGTGTATCTATACTTGTGAAGTTTGTGGATCCATAATTGGTAAGTTTGTGGATCCATACTTGGGAAGTTTGTGGATCTATACTTGGGAAATTTGTGGATCTATACTTGTGATATTTGTGGATCTATACTTGGGAAATTTGTGGATCTATACTTGGGAAATTTGTGGATCTATACTTGGGAAATTTGTGGATCTATACTTGGGAAGTTTGTGGGTCTATACTTGGGAAATTTGTGGATCTATACTTGGGAAATTTGTGGATCTATACCTGGGAAATTTGTGGATCTATATTTGGGAAATTTGTGGATCTACACTTGGGAAGTTTGTGGATCTATACTTGGGAAATTTTTGGATCTATACTTGGGAAGTTTGTGGATCTATACTTGGGAAATTTGTGGATCTATACTCGGGAAATTTTTGGATATATACTAGGGAAGTTTGTGGATCTATATTTGGGAAATTTGTGTATCTATACTTGGGAAATTTGTGGATCTATACTTGGGAAATTTGTGGATCTATACTTGGGAAGTTTGTGGATCTATACTTGTGAAGTTTGTGGATCCATACTTGGGAAGTTTGTGGATCTATACTTGGGAAGTTTGTGGATCTATACTTGGGAAATTTGTGGATCTATACTTGTGATATTTGTGGATCTATACTTGGGAAATTTGTGGATCTATACTTGGGAAATTTGTGGATCTATACTTGGGAAGTTTGTGGATCTATACTTGGTAAATTTTTGGATCTATACTTGGGAAGTTTGTGGATCTATACTTGGGAAGTTTGTAGATCTATACTTGGGAAATTTGTGGATCTATACTTGGGAAATTTGTGGATCTATACTTGGGAAGTTTGTGTATCTATACTTGTGAAGTTTGTGGATCCATAATTGGTAAGTTTGTGGATCCATACTTGGGAAGTTTGTGGATCTATACTTGGGAAATTTGTGGATCTATACTTGTGATATTTGTGGATCTATACTTGGGAAATTTGTGGATATATACTTGGGAAATTTGTGGATCTATACTTGGGAAATTTGTGGATCTATACTTGGGAAGTTTGTGGGTCTATACTTGGGAAATTTGTGGATCTATACTTGGGAAATTTGGATCTATATTTGGGAAATTTGTGGATCTACACTTGGGAAGTTTGTGGATCTATACTCGGGAAATTTTTGGATATATACTAGGGAAGTTTGTGGATCTATATTTGGGAAATTTGTGTATCTATACTTGGGAAATTTGTGGATCTATACTTGGGAAATTTGTGGATCTATACTTGGGAAGTTTGTGGATCTATACTTGTGAAGTTTGTGGATCAATACTTGGGAAGTTTGTGGATCTATACTTGGGAAATTTGTGGATCTATACTTGTGATATTTGTGGATCTATACTTGGGAAATTTGTGGATATATACTTGGGAAATTTGTGGATCTATACTTGGGAAATTTGTGGATCTATACTTGGGAAGTTTGTGGATCTATACTTGGGAAATTTGTGGATCTATACTTGGGAAATTTGAGGATCTATACTTGGGAAATTTGTGGATCTATACCTGGGAAATTTGTGGATCTATACTTGGGACATTTGTGGATCTAACTTGGGAAATTTGTGGATCTATACTTGGGAAATTTGTGGATCTATACCTGGGAAATTTGTGGATCTATACTTGGGAAGTTTGTGGATCTATAGTAGGGAAATTTGTGCATCTATACTCGGGAAATTTTTGGATATATACTAGGGAAGTTTGTGGATCTATATTTGGGAAATTTGTGTATCTATACTTGGGAAATTTGTGGATCTATACTTGGGAAATTTGTGGATCTATACTTGGGAAGTTTGTGGATCTATACTTGTGAAGTTTGTGGATCCATACTTGGGAAGTTTGTGGATCTATACTTGGGAAGTTTGTGGATCTATACTTGGGAAATTTGTGGATCTATACTTGTGATATTTGTGGATCTATACTTGGGAAATTTGTGGATCTATACTTGGGAAGTTTGTGGATCTATACTTGGTAAATTTTTGGATCTATACTTGGGAAGTTTGTGGATCTATACTTGGGAAGTTTGTAGATCTATACTTGGGAAATTTGTGGATCTATACTTGGGAAATTTGTGGATCTATACTTGGGAAGTTTGTGTATCTATACTTGTGAAGTTTGTGGATCCATAATTGGTAAGTTTGTGGATCCATACTTGGGAAGTTTGTGGATCTATACTTGGGAAATTTGTGGATCTATACTTGTGATATTTGTGGATCTATACTTGGGAAATTTGTGTATATATACTTGGGAAATTTGTGGATCTATACTTGGGAAATTTGTGGATCTATACTTGGGAAGTTTGTGGGTCTATACTTGGGAAATTTGTGGATCTATACTTGGGAAATTTGTGGATCTATATTTGGGAAATTTGTGGATCTACACTTGGGAAGTTTGTGGATCTATACTTGGGAAATTTTTGGATCTATACTTGGGAAGTTTGTGGATCTATACTTGGGAAATTTGTGGATCTATACTCGGGAAATTTTTGGATATATACTAGGGAAGTTTGTGGATCTATATTTGGGAAATTTGTGTATCTATACTTGGGAAATTTGTGGATCTATACTTGGGAAATTTGTGGATCTATACTTGGGAAGTTTGTGGATCTATACTTGTGAAGTTTGTGGATCAATACTTGGGAAGTTTGTGGATCTATACTTGGGAAATTTGTGGATCTATACTTGTGATATTTGTGGATCTATACTTGGGAAATTTGTGGATATATACTTGGGAAATTTGTGGATCTATACTTGGGAAATTTGTGGATCTATACTTGGGAAGTTTGTGGATCTATACTTGGGAAATTTGTGGATCTATACTTGGGAAATTTGAGGATCTATACTTGGGAAATTTGTGGATCTATACCTGGGAAATTTGTGGATCTATACTTGGGACATTTGTGGATCTAACTTGGGAAATTTGTGGATCTATACTTGGGAAATTTGTGGATCTATACCTGGGAAATTTGTGGATCTATACTTGGGAAGTTTGTGGATCTATAGTAGGGAATTTTGTGGATCTATACTTGGGAAATTTGTGCATCTATACTTGGGAAATTTGTGGATCTATACTTGGGAAATTTGTGGATCTATATTTGGGAAATTTGTGGATCTCTACTTGGGAAATTTGTGGATGTGTACTTGGGAAATTTGTGGATTTATAATTGGGAAATTTTTGGATCTATACTTGGGAAGTTTGTGGATCTATACTTGGAAAATTTGTGGATCTATACTCGGGAAATTTTTGGATCTATACTTGGGAAGTTTGTGGATCTATACTTGGGAAATTTGTGGATCTATACTTGGGAAGTTTGTAGATCTATACTTGGGAAATTTGTGGATCTATACTTGGGAAATTTGTGGATCTATACATGGGAAGTTTGTGGATCTATACTTGTGAAGTTTGTGGATCCATACTTGGGAAGTTTGTGGATCTATACCTGGGACGTTTGTGGATCTATACTTGGGAAATTTGTGGATCTATACTTGCGAAATTTCTGGATCTATACTTCGGAAGTTTGTGGATCTATACTTGGTAAATTTTTGGATCTATACTTGGGAAGTTTGTGGATCTATACTTGGGAAGTTTGTAGATCTATACTTGGGAAATTTGTGGATCTATACTTGGGAAGTTTGTGTATCTATGCTTGTGAAGTTTGTGGATCCATACTTGGGAAGTTTGTGGATCTATACTTGGGAAATTTGTGGATCTATACTTGTGATATTTGTGGATCTATACTTGGGAAATTTGTGGATATATACTTGGGAAATTTGTGGATCTATACTTGGGAAATTTGTGGATCTATACTTGGGAAGTTTGTGGGTCTATACTTGGGAAATTTGTGAATCTATACTTGGGAAATTTGTGGATCTATACTTGGGAAATTTGTGGATCTATACCTGGGAAATTTGTGGATCTATATTTGGGAAATTTGTGGATCTACACTTGGGAAGTTTGTGGATCCATACTTGGGAAGTTTGTGGATCTATACCTGGGACGTTTGTGGATCTATACTTGGGAAATTTGTGGATCTATACTTGCGAAATTTCTGGATCTATACTTCGGAAGTTTGTGGATCTATACTTGGTAAATTTTTGGATCTATACTTGGGAAGTTTGTGGATCTATACTTGGGAAGTTTGTAGATCTATACTTGGGAAATTTGTGGATCTATACTTGGGAAATTTGTGGATCTATACTTGGGAAGTTTGTGTATCTATACTTGTGAAGTTTGTGGATCCATAATTGGTAAGTTTGTGGATCCATACTTGGGAAGTTTGTGGATCTATACTTGTGAAATTTGTGGATCTATACTTGTGATATTTGTGGATCTATACTTGGGAAATTTGTGGATATATACTTGGGAAATTTGTGGATCTATACTTGGGAAATTTGTGGATCTATACTTGGGAAGTTTGTGGGTCTATACTTGGGAAATTTGTGGATCTATACTTGGGAAATTTGTGGATCTATATCTGGGAAATTTGTGGATCTATATTTGGGAAATTTGTGGATCTACACTTGGGAAGTTTGTGGATCTATACTTGGGAAATTTTTGGATCTATACTTGGGAAGTTTGTGGATCTATACTTGGGAAATTTGTGGATCTATACTCGGGAAATTTTTGGATATATACTAGGGAAGTTTGTGGATCTATATTTGGGAAATTTGTGTATCTATACTTGGGAAATTTGTGGATCTATACTTGGGAAATTTGTGGATCTATACTTGGGAAGTTTGTGGATCTATACTTGTGAAGTTTGTGGATCTATACCTGGGACGTTTGTGGATCTATACTTGGGAAATTTGTGGATCTATACTTGCGAAATTTCTGGATCTATACTTGGGAAGTTTGTGGATCTATACTTGGGAAATTTGTGGATCTATACCTGGGAAATTTGTGGATCTATACTTGGGAAGTTTGTGGATCTATACTAGGGAATTTTGTGGATCTATACTTGGGAAATTCTTGGATCTATACTTGCGAAGTTTGTGGATCTATATTTGGGAAATTTGTGGATCTATACTTGGGAAGTTTGTAGATCTATACTTGGGAAATTTGTGTATCTATACTTGTGAAGTTTGTGGATCCATAATTGGTAAGTTTGTGGATCCATACTTGGGAAGTTTGTGGATCTATACTTGGGAAATTTGTGGATCTATACTTGGGAAATTTGTGGATCTATACTTGGGAAGTTTGTGTATCTATACTTGTGAAGTTTGTGGATCCATAATTGGTAAGTTTGTGGATCCATACTTGGGAAGTTTGTGGATCTATACTTGGGAAATTTGTGGATCTATACTTGGGAAATTTGTGGATCGATACTTGGGAAATTTGTGGATCTATACTTGGGAAATTTGTGGATCTATACTTGGGAAATTTGTGGATCTATACTTGGGAAGTTTGTGGATCTATACTTGGGAAATTTGTGGATCTATACTTGGGAAATTTGTGGATCTATACTTGGGAAATTTGTGGATCTATACCTGGGAAATTTGTGGATCTATACTTGGGAAGTTTGTGGATCTATACTTGGGAAATTTGTGGATCTATACTCGAGAAATTTTTGGATCTATACTTGGGAAATTTGTGGATCTATACTTGGGAAATTTGTGGATCTATACTTGGGAAGTTTGTAGATCTATACTTGGGAAATTTGTGGATCTATACTTGGGAAATTTGTGGATCTATACTTGGGAAGTTTGTGTATCTATACTTGTGAAGTTTGTGGATCCATAATTGGTAAGTTTGTGGATCCATACTTGGGAAGTTTGTGGATCTATACTTGGGAAATTTGTGGATCTATACTTGGGAAGTTTGTGGATCTATACTTGGGAAATTTGTGGATCTATACTTGGGAAATTTGAGGATCTATACTTGGGAAATTTGTGGATCTATACCTGGGAAATTTGTGGATCTATACTTGGGAAATTTGTGGATCTAACTTGGGAAATTTGTGGTTCTATACTTGGGAAATTTGTGGATCTATACCTGGGAAATTTGTGGATCTATACCTGGGAAATTTGTGGATCTATACCTGGGAAATTTGTGGATCTATACTTGGGAAATTTGTGGATCTAACTTGGGAAATTTGTGGTTCTATACTTGGGAAATTTGTGGATCTATACCTGGGAAATTTGTGGATCTATACCTGGGAAATTTGTGGATCTATACTTGGGAAGTTTGTGGATCTATACTTGGGAAGTTTGTGGATCTATACTTGGGAAATTTGTGGATCTATACTTGGGAAATTTGTGGATCTATACCTGGGAAATTTGTGGATCTATACTTGGGAAGTTTGTGGATCTATACTAGGGAATTTTGTGGATCTATACTTGGGAAATTCTTGGATCTATACTTGCGAAGTTTGTGGATCTATATTTGGGAAATTTGTGGATCTATACTTGGGAAGTTTGTAGATCTATACTTGGGAAATTTGTGGATCTATACTTGGGAAGTTTGTGGATCTATACTTTAGAAATTTGTGGATCTCTACTTGGGAAATTTGTGGATCTATACTTGGGAAATTTGTGGATTTATACTTGGGAAATTTGTGGATCTATACCTGGGAAATTTTTGGATTTATAATTGGGAAATTTTTGGATCTATACTTGGGAAGTTTGTGGATCTATACTTGGGAAATTTGTGGATCTATACTCGAGAAATTTTTGGATCTATACTTGGGAAGTTTGTGGATCTATACTTGGGAAATTTGTGGATCTATACTTGGGAAGTTTGTGGATCTATACTTGGGAAATTTGTGGATCTATACTTGGGAAGTTTGTGGATCTATACTTGGGAAGTTTGTGTATCTATACTTGTGAAGTTTGTGGATCCATAATTGGTAAGTTTGTGGATCCATACTTGGGAAGTTTGTGGATCTATACTTGGGAAATTTGTGGATCTATACTTGGGAAATTTGTGGATCTATACTTGGGAAATTTGTGGATCTATACTTGGGAAATTTGTGGATCTATACCTGGGAAATTTGTGGATCTATACTTGGGAAGTTTGTGGATCTATACTTGGGAAATTTGTGGATCTATACTCGAGAAATTTTTGGATCTATACTTGGGAAATTTGTGGATCTATACTTGGGAAATTTGTGGATCTATACTTGGGAAGTTTGTAGATCTATACTTGGGAAATTTGTGGATCTATACTTGGGAAATTTGTGGATCTATACTTGGGAAGTTTGTGTATCTATACTTGTGAAGTTTGTGGATCCATAATTGGTAAGTTTGTGGATCCATACTTGGGAAGTTTGTGGATCTATACTTGGGAAATTTGTGGATCTATACTTGTGATATTTGTGGATCTATACTTGGGAAATTTGTGGATATATACTTGGGAAATTTGTGGATCTATACTTGGGAAATTTGTGGATCTATACTTGGGAAATTTGAGGATCTATACTTGGGAAATTTGTGGATCTATACCTGGGAAATTTGTGGATCTATACTTGGGAAATTTGTGGATCTAACTTGGGAAATTTGTGGATCTATACTTGGGAAATTTGTATATCTATACCTGGGAAATTTGTGGATCTATACTTGGGAAGTTTGTGGATCTATAGTAGGGAATTTTGTGGATCTATACTTGGGAAATTTGTGCATCTATACTTGGGAAATTTGTGGATCTATACTTGGGAAATTTGTGGATCTATATTTGGGAAATTTGTGGATCTCTACTTAAGAAATTTGTTGATGTGTACTTGGGAAATTTGTGGATTTATAATTGGGAAATTTTTGGATCTATACTTGGGAAGTTTGTGGATCTATACTTGGAAAATTTGTGGATCTATACTCGGGAAATTTTTGGATCTATACTTGGGAAGTTTGTGGATCTATACTTGGGAAATTTGTGGATCTATACTTGGGAAGTTTGTAGATCTATACTTGGGAAATTTGTGGATCTATACTTGGGAAATTTGTGGATCTATACTTGGGAAGTTTGTGGATCTATACTTGTGAAGTTTGTGGATCCATACTTGGGAAGTTTGTGGATCTATACCTGGGACGTTTGTGGATCTATACTTGGGAAATTTGTGGATCTATACTTGCGAAATTTCTGGATCTATACTTCGGAAGTTTGTGGATCTATACTTGGTAAATTTTTGGATCTATACTTGGGAAGTTTGTGGATCTATACTTGGGAAGTTTGTAGATCTATACTTGGGAAATTTGTGGATCTATACTTGGGAAATTTGTGGATCTATACTTGGGAAGTTTGTGTATCTATACTTGTGAAGTTTGTGGATCCATAATTGGTAAGTTTGTGGATCCATACTTGGGAAGTTTGTGGATCTATACTTGGGAAATTTGTGGATCTATACTTGTGATATTTGTGGATCTATACTTGGGAAATTTGTGGATCTATACTTGGGAAATTTGTGGATCTATACTTGGGAAATTTGTGGATCTATACTTGGGAAGTTTGTGGGTCTATACTTGGGAAATTTGTGGATCTATACTTGGGAAATTTGTGGATCTATACCTGGGAAATTTGTGGATCTATATTTGGGAAATTTGTGGATCTACACTTGGGAAGTTTGTGGATCTATACTTGGGAAATTTTTGGATCTATACTTGGGAAGTTTGTGGATCTATACTTGGGAAATTTGTGGATCTATACTCGGGAAATTTTTGGATATATACTAGGGAAGTTTGTGGATCTATATTTGGGAAATTTGTGTATCTATACTTGGGAAATTTGTGGATCTATACTTGGGAAATTTGTGGATCTATACTTGGGAAGTTTGTGGATCTATACTTGTGAAGTTTGTGGATCCATACTTGGGAAGTTTGTGGATCTATACTTGGGAAGTTTGTGGATCTATACTTGGGAAATTTGTGGATCTATACTTGTGATATTTGTGGATCTATACTTGGGAAATTTGTGGATCTATACTTGGGAAATTTGTGGATCTATACTTGGGAAGTTTGTGGATCTATACTTGGTAAATTTTTGGATCTATACTTGGGAAGTTTGTGGATCTATACTTGGGAAGTTTGTAGATCTATACTTGGGAAATTTGTGGATCTATACTTGGGAAATTTGTGGATCTATACTTGGGAAGTTTGTGTATCTATACTTGTGAAGTTTGTGGATCCATAATTGGTAAGTTTGTGGATCCATACTTGGGAAGTTTGTGGATCTATACTTGGGAAATTTGTGGATCTATACTTGTGATATTTGTGGATCTATACTTGGGAAATTTGTGGATATATACTTGGGAAATTTGTGGATCTATACTTGGGAAATTTGTGGATCTATACTTGGGAAGTTTGTGGGTCTATACTTGGGAAATTTGTGGATCTATACTTGGGAAATTTGGATCTATATTTGGGAAATTTGTGGATCTACACTTGGGAAGTTTGTGGATCTATACTCGGGAAATTTTTGGATATATACTAGGGAAGTTTGTGGATCTATATTTGGGAAATTTGTGTATCTATACTTGGGAAATTTGTGGATCTATACTTGGGAAATTTGTGGATCTATACTTGGGAAGTTTGTGGATCTATACTTGTGAAGTTTGTGGATCAATACTTGGGAAGTTTGTGGATCTATACTTGGGAAATTTGTGGATCTATACTTGTGATATTTGTGGATCTATACTTGGGAAATTTGTGGATATATACTTGGGAAATTTGTGGATCTATACTTGGGAAATTTGTGGATCTATACTTGGGAAGTTTGTGGATCTATACTTGGGAAATTTGTGGATCTATACTTGGGAAATTTGAGGATCTATACTTGGGAAATTTGTGGATCTATACCTGGGAAATTTGTGGATCTATACTTGGGACATTTGTGGATCTAACTTGGGAAATTTGTGGATCTATACTTGGGAAATTTGTGGATCTATACCTGGGAAATTTGTGGATCTATACTTGGGAAGTTTGTGGATCTATAGTAGGGAATTTTGTGGATCTATACTTGGGAAATTTGTGCATCTATACTCGGGAAATTTTTGGATATATACTAGGGAAGTTTGTGGATCTATATTTGGGAAATTTGTGTATCTATACTTGGGAAATTTGTGGATCTATACTTGGGAAATTTGTGGATCTATACTTGGGAAGTTTGTGGATCTATACTTGTGAAGTTTGTGGATCCATACTTGGGAAGTTTGTGGATCTATACTTGGGAAGTTTGTGGATCTATACTTGGGAAATTTGTGGATCTATACTTGTGATATTTGTGGATCTATACTTGGGAAATTTGTGGATCTATACTTGGGAAGTTTGTGGATCTATACTTGGTAAATTTTTGGATCTATACTTGGGAAGTTTGTGGATCTATACTTGGGAAGTTTGTAGATCTATACTTGGGAAATTTGTGGATCTATACTTGGGAAATTTGTGGATCTATACTTGGGAAGTTTGTGTATCTATACTTGTGAAGTTTGTGGATCCATAATTGGTAAGTTTGTGGATCCATACTTGGGAAGTTTGTGGATCTATACTTGGGAAATTTGTGGATCTATACTTGTGATATTTGTGGATCTATACTTGGGAAATTTGTGGATATATACTTGGGAAATTTGTGGATCTATACTTGGGAAATTTGTGGATCTATACTTGGGAAGTTTGTGGGTCTATACTTGGGAAATTTGTGGATCTATACTTGGGAAATTTGTGGATCTATATTTGGGAAATTTGTGGATCTACACTTGGGAAGTTTGTGGATCTATACTTGGGAAATTTTTGGATCTATACTTGGGAAGTTTGTGGATCTATACTTGGGAAATTTGTGGATCTATACTCGGGAAATTTTTGGATATATACTAGGGAAGTTTGTGGATCTATATTTGGGAAATTTGTGTATCTATACTTGGGAAATTTGTGGATCTATACTTGGGAAATTTGTGGATCTATACTTGGGAAGTTTGTGGATCTATACTTGTGAAGTTTGTGGATCAATACTTGGGAAGTTTGTGGATCTATACTTGGGAAATTTGTGGATCTATACTTGTGATATTTGTGGATCTATACTTGGGAAATTTGTGGATATATACTTGGGAAATTTGTGGATCTATACTTGGGAAATTTGTGGATCTATACTTGGGAAGTTTGTGGATCTATACTTGGGAAATTTGTGGATCTATACTTGGGAAATTTGAGGATCTATACTTGGGAAATTTGTGGATCTATACCTGGGAAATTTGTGGATCTATACTTGGGACATTTGTGGATCTAACTTGGGAAATTTGTGGATCTATACTTGGGAAATTTGTGGATCTATACCTGGGAAATTTGTGGATCTATACTTGGGAAGTTTGTGGATCTATAGTAGGGAATTTTGTGGATCTATACTTGGGAAATTTGTGCATCTATACTTGGGAAATTTGTGGATCTATACTTGGGAAATTTGTGGATCTATATTTGGGAAATTTGTGGATCTCTACTTGGGAAATTTGTGGATGTGTACTTGGGAAATTTGTGGATTTATAATTGGGAAATTTTTGGATCTATACTTGGGAAGTTTGTGGATCTATACTTGGAAAATTTGTGGATCTATACTCGGGAAATTTTTGGATCTATACTTGGGAAGTTTGTGGATCTATACTTGGGAAATTTGTGGATCTATACTTGGGAAGTTTGTAGATCTATACTTGGGAAATTTGTGGATCTATACTTGGGAAATTTGTGGATCTATACATGGGAAGTTTGTGGATCTATACTTGTGAAGTTTGTGGATCCATACTTGGGAAGTTTGTGGATCTATACCTGGGACGTTTGTGGATCTATACTTGGGAAATTTGTGGATCTATACTTGCGAAATTTCTGGATCTATACTTCGGAAGTTTGTGGATCTATACTTGGTAAATTTTTGGATCTATACTTGGGAAGTTTGTGGATCTATACTTGGGAAGTTTGTAGATCTATACTTGGGAAATTTGTGGATCTATACTTGGGAAGTTTGTGTATCTATGCTTGTGAAGTTTGTGGATCCATACTTGGGAAGTTTGTGGATCTATACTTGGGAAATTTGTGGATCTATACTTGTGATATTTGTGGATCTATACTTGGGAAATTTGTGGATATATACTTGGGAAATTTGTGGATCTATACTTGGGAAATTTGTGGATCTATACTTGGGAAGTTTGTGGGTCTATACTTGGGAAATTTGTGGATCTATACTTGGGAAATTTGTGGATCTATATTTGGGAAATTTGTGGATCTACACTTGGGAAGTTTGTGGATCTATACTTGGGAAATTTTTGGATCTATACTTGGGAAGTTTGTGGATCTATACTTGGGAAATTTGTGGATCTATACTCGGGAAATTTTTGGATATATACTAGGGAAGTTTGTGGATCTATATTTGGGAAATTTGTGTATCTATACTTGGGAAATTTGTGGATCTATACTTGGGAAATTTGTGGATCTATACTTGGGAAGTTTGTGGATCTATACTTGTGAAGTTTGTGGATCAATACTTGGGAAGTTTGTGGATCTATACTTGGGAAATTTGTGGATCTATACTTGTGATATTTGTGGATCTATACTTGGGAAATTTGTGGATATATACTTGGGAAATTTGTGGATCTATACTTGGGAAATTTGTGGATCTATACTTGGGAAGTTTGTGGATCTATACTTGGGAAATTTGTGGATCTATACTTGGGAAATTTGAGGATCTATACTTGGGAAATTTGTGGATCTATACCTGGGAAATTTGTGGATCTATACTTGGGACATTTGTGGATCTAACTTGGGAAATTTGTGGATCTATACTTGGGAAATTTGTGGATCTATACCTGGGAAATTTGTGGATCTATACTTGGGAAGTTTGTGGATCTATAGTAGGGAATTTTGTGGATCTATACTTGGGAAATTTGTGCATCTATACTTGGGAAATTTGTGGATCTATACTTGGGAAATTTGTGGATCTATATTTGGGAAATTTGTGGATCTCTACTTGGGAAATTTGTGGATGTGTACTTGGGAAATTTGTGGATTTATAATTGGGAAATTTTTGGATCTATACTTGGGAAGTTTGTGGATCTATACTTGGGAAATTTGTGGATCTATACTCGGGAAATTTTTGGATATATACTAGGGAAGTTTGTGGATCTATATTTGGGAAATTTGTGTATCTATACTTGGGAAATTTGTGGATCTATACTTGGGAAATTTGTGGATCTATACTTGGGAAATTTGTGGATCTCTACTTGGGAAATTTGTGGATGTGTACTTGGGAAATTTGTGGATTTATAATTGGGAAATTTTTGGATCTATACTTGGGAAGTTTGTGGATCTATACTTGGAAAATTTGTGGATCTATACTCGGGAAATTTTTGGATCTATACTTGGGAAGTTTGTGGATCTATACTTGGGAAATTTGTGGATCTATACTTGGGAAGTTTGTAGATCTATACTTGGGAAATTTGTGGATCTATACTTGGGAAATTTGTGGATCTATACATGGGAAGTTTGTGGATCTATACTTGTGAAGTTTGTGGATCCATACTTGGGAAGTTTGTGGATCTATACCTGGGACGTTTGTGGATCTATACTTGGGAAATTTGTGGATCTATACTTGCGAAATTTCTGGATCTATACTTCGGAAGTTTGTGGATCTATACTTGGTAAATTTTTGGATCTATACTTGGGAAGTTTGTGGATCTATACTTGGGAAGTTTGTAGATCTATACTTGGGAAATTTGTGGATCTATACTTGGGAAGTTTGTGTATCTATGCTTGTGAAGTTTGTGGATCCATACTTGGGAAGTTTGTGGATCTATACTTGGGAAATTTGTGGATCTATACTTGTGATATTTGTGGATCTATACTTGGGAAATTTGTGGATATATACTTGGGAAATTTGTGGATCTATACTTGGGAAATTTGTGGATCTATACTTGGGAAGTTTGTGGGTCTATACTTGGGAAATTTGTGAATCTATACTTGGGAAATTTGTGGATCTATACTTGGGAAATTTGTGGATCTATACCTGGGAAATTTGTGGATCTATATTTGGGAAATTTGTGGATCTATACTTGGGAAGTTTGTGGGTCTATACTTGGGAAATTTGTGAATCTATACTTGGGAAATTTGTGGATCTATACTTGGGAAATTTGTGGATCTATACCTGGGAAATTTGTGGATCTATATTTGGGAAATTTGTGGATCTACACTTGGGAAGTTTGTGGATCCATACTTGGGAAGTTTGTGGATCTATACCTGGGACGTTTGTGGATCTATACTTGGGAAATTTGTGGATCTATACTTGCGAAATTTCTGGATCTATACTTCGGAAGTTTGTGGATCTATACTTGGTAAATTTTTGGATCTATACTTGGGAAGTTTGTGGATCTATACTTGGGAAGTTTGTAGATCTATACTTGGGAAATTTGTGGATCTATACTTGGGAAATTTGTGGATCTATACTTGGGAAGTTTGTGTATCTATACTTGTGAAGTTTGTGGATCCATAATTGGTAAGTTTGTGGATCCATACTTGGGAAGTTTGTGGATCTATACTTGTGAAATTTGTGGATCTATACTTGTGATATTTGTGGATCTATACTTGGGAAATTTGTGGATATATACTTGGGAAATTTGTGGATCTATACTTGGGAAATTTGTGGATCTATACTTGGGAAGTTTGTGGGTCTATACTTGGGAAATTTGTGGATCTATACTTGGGAAATTTGTGGATCTATATCTGGGAAATTTGTGGATCTATATTTGGGAAATTTGTGGATCTACACTTGGGAAGTTTGTGGATCTATACTTGGGAAATTTTTGGATCTATACTTGGGAAGTTTGTGGATCTATACTTGGGAAATTTGTGGATCTATACTCGGGAAATTTTTGGATATATACTAGGGAAGTTTGTGGATCTATATTTGGGAAATTTGTGTATCTATACTTGGGAAATTTGTGGATCTATACTTGGGAAATTTGTGGATCTATACTTGGGAAGTTTGTGGATCTATACTTGTGAAGTTTGTGGATCCATACTTGGGAAGTTTGTGGATCTATACTTGGGAAGTTTGTGGATCTATACTTGGGAAATTTGTGGATCTATACTTGTGATATTTGTGGATCTATACTTGGGAAATTTGTGGATCTATACTTGGGAAGTTTGTGGATCTATACTTGGTAAATTTTTGGATCTATACTTGGGAAGTTTGTGGATCTATACTTGGGAAGTTTGTAGATCTATACTTGGGAAATTTGTGGATCTATACTTGGGAAGTTTGTGTATCTATGCTTGTGAAGTTTGTGGATCCATACTTGGGAAGTTTGTGGATCTATACTTGGGAAATTTGTGGATCTATACTTGTGATATTTGTGGATCTATACTTGGGAAATTTGTGGATATATACTTGGGAAATTTGTGGATCTATACTTGGGAAATTTGTGGATCTATACTTGGGAAGTTTGTGGGTCTATACTTGGGAAATTTGTGAATCTATACTTGGGAAATTTGTGGATCTATACTTGGGAAATTTGTGGATCTATACCTGGGAAATTTGTGGATCTATATTTGGGAAATTTGTGGATCTACACTTGGGAAGTTTGTGGATCCATACTCTGGAAGTTTGTGGATCTATACCTGGGACGTTTGTGGATCTATACTTGGGAAATTTGTGGATCTATACTTGCGAAATTTCTGGATCTATACTTCGGAAGTTTGTGGATCTATACTTGGTAAATTTTTGGATCTATACTTGGGAAGTTTGTGGATCTATACTTGAGAAGTTTGTAGATCTATACTTGGGAAATTTGTGGATCTATACTTGGGAAATTTGTGGATCCATACTTGGGAAGTTTGTGTATCTATACTTGTGAAGTTTGTGGATCCATAATTGGTAATTTTGTGGATCCATACTTGGGAAGTTTGTGGATCTATACTTGGGAAATTTGTGGATCTATACTTGTGATATTTGTGGATCTATACTTGGGAAATTTGTGGATATATACTTGGGAAATTTGTGGATCTATACTTGGGAAATTTGTGGATCTATACTTGGGAAGTTTGTGGGTCTATACTTGGGAAATTTGTGGATCTATACTTGGGAAATTTGTGGATCTATACCTGGGAAATTTGTGGATCTATATTTGGGAAATTTGTGGATCTACACTTGGGAAGTTTGTGGATCTATACTTGGGAAATTTTTGGATCTATACTTGGGAAGTTTGTGGATCTATACTTGGGAAATTTGTGGATCTATACTCGGGAAATTTTTGGATATATACTAGGGAAGTTTGTGGATCTATATTTGGGAAATTTGTGTATCTATACTTGGGAAATTTGTGGATCTATACTTGGGAAATTTGTGGATCTATACTTGGGAAGTTTGTGGATCTATACTTGTGAAGTTTGTGGATCCATACTTGGGAAGTTTGTGGATCTATACTTGGGAAGTTTGTGGATCTATACTTGGGAAATTTGTGGATCTATACTTGTGATATTTGTGGATCTATACTTGGGAAATTTGTGGATCTATACTTGGGAAGTTTGTGGATCTATACTTGGTAAATTTTTGGATCTATACTTGGGAAGTTTGTGGATCTATACTTGGGAAGTTTGTAGATCTATACTTGGGAAATTTGTGGATCTATACTTGGGAAGTTTGTGGATCTATACTTGGGAAATTTGTGGATCTATACTCGGGAAATTTTTGGATCTATACTTGGAAAATTTGTGGATCTATACTCGGGAAATTTTTGGATCTATACTTGGGAAGTTTGTGGATCTATACTTGGGAAATTTGTGGATCTATACTTGGGAAGTTTGTAGATCTATACTTGGGAAATTTGTGGATCTATACTTGGGAAATTTGTGGATCTATACATGGGAAGTTTGTGGATCTATACTTGTGAAGTTTGTGGATCCATACTTGGGAAGTTTGTGGATCTATACCTGGGACCTTTGTGGATCTATACTTGGGAAATTTGTGGATCTACACTTGGGAAGTTTGTGGATCTATACTTGGGAGATTTTTGGATCTATACTTGCGAAGTTTGTGGATCTATATTTGGGAAATTTGTGGATCTATACTTGGGAAGTTTGTAGATCTATACTTGGGAAATTTGTGGATCTATACTTGGGAAATTTGTGGATCTATACTTGGGAAGTTTGTGGATCTATACTTGTGAAGTTTGTGGATCCATACTTAGGAAGTATGTGGATCTATACTTGGAAAGTTTGTGGAGATATACTTGGGAAATTTGTGGATCTATACTTGCGAAATTTCTGGATCTATACTTGGGAAGATTGTGGATCTATACTTGGGAGATTTTTGGATCTATACTTGGGAAGTTTGTGGATCTATACTTGGGAAATTTGTGGATCTATACTTGGGAAGTTTGTAGATCTATACTTGGGAAATTTGTGGATCTATACTTGGGAAGTTTGTGGATCTATACTTGTGAAGTTTGTGGATCCATACTTAGGAAGTTTGTGGATCTATACTTGGAAAGTTTGTGGATCTATACTTGGGAAATTTGTGGATCTATACTTGCGAAATTTCTGGATCTATACTTGGGAAGTTTGTGGATCTATACTTGGGAATTTTTTGGATCTATACTTTTGAAGTTTGTGGATCTATACTTGGGAAATTTGTGGATCTATACTTTGGAAAATTTGTGGATCTATACCTGTGAAATTTGTGGATCTATACTTGGGAAGTTTGTGGATCTCTACTTGGGAAATTTGTGGATCTATACTTGGGAAATTTGTGCATCTATACTTGGGAAATTTGTGGATCTATACTAGGGAAATTTTTGGATCTATACTTGGGAAGTATGTGGATCTATACTTGGGAAATTTGTGGATCTATACCTGGGAAATTTGTGGATCTATACTTGGGAAATTTGTGGATCTACACTTGGGAAGTTTGTGGATCTATACTTGGGAAATTTTTGGATCTATACTTGGGAAGTTTGTGGATCTATATTTGGGAAATTTGTGGATATATACTTGGGAAGTTTGTGGATCTATACTTGGGAAATTTGTACATATATACTTGGGAAATTTGTGGATCTATACTTAGGATATTTGTGGATCTATACTTGGGAAATTTGTGGATATATACTTGGGAAATTTGTGGATCTATACTTGGGAAATTTGTGGATCTATACTTGGGAAGTCTGTGGATCTATACTTGGGAAATTTGTGGATCTCTACTTGGGAAATTTGTGGATCTATACTATGGAAATTTGTGGCTCTATACCTGGGAAATTTGTGGATTTATAATTGGGAAATTTTTGGATCTATACTTGGGAAGTTTGTGGATCTATACTTGGGAAATTTGTGGATCTATACTCGGGAAATTTTTGGATCTATACTTGGGAAGTTTGTGGATCTATACCTGGGAAATTTGTGGATCTATACTTGGGAAATTTGTGGATCTATACTTGGGAAATTTGTGGATCTACACTTGGGAAGTTTGTGGATCTATACTTGGGAAATTTTTGGATCTATACTTGGGAAGTTTGTGGATCCATACTTGGGAAGTTTGTGGATCTATACTTGGAAAGTTTGTGGATCTATACTTGGAAAGTTTGTGGATCTATACTTGGGAAATTTGTGGATCTATACTTGCGAAATTTCTGGATATATACTTGGGAAGTTTGTGGATCTATACTTGGGAAATTTCTGGATCTATACTTGGGAAGTTTGTGGATCTATACTTGGGAATTTTTTGGATCTATACTTTTGAAGTTTGTGGATCTATACTTGGGAAATTTGTGGATCTATACTTTGGAAAATTTGTGGATCTATACCTGTGAAATTTGTGGATCTATACTTGGGAAGTTTGTGGATCTCTACTTGGGAAATTTGTGGATCTATACTTGGGAAATTTGTGCATCTATACTTGGGAAATTTGTGGATCTATACTAGGGAAATTTTTGGATCTATACTTGGGAAGTATGTGGATCTATACTTGGGAAATTTGTGGATCTATACCTGGGAAATTTGTGGATCTATACTTGGGAAATTTGTGGATCTACACTTGGGAAGTTTGTGGATCTATACTTGGGAAATTTTTGGATCTATACTTGGGAAGTTTGTGGATCTATATTTGGGAAATTTGTGGATATATACTTGGGAAGTTTGTGGATCTATACTTGGGAAATTTGTACATATATACTTGGGAAATTTGTGGATCTATACTTAGGATATTTGTGGATCTATACTTGGGAAATTTGTGGATATATACTTGGGAAATTTGTGGATCTATACTTGGGAAATTTGTGGATCTATACTTGGGAAGTCTGTGGATCTATACTTGGGAAATTTGTGGATCTCTACTTGGGAAATTTGTGGATCTATACTATGGAAATTTGTGGCTCTATACCTGGGAAATTTGTGGATTTATAATTGGGAAATTTTTGGATCTATACTTGGGAAGTTTGTGGATCTATACTTGGGAAATTTGTGCATCTATACCTGTGAAATTTGTGGATCTATACTTGGGAAGTTTGTGGATCTCTACTTGGGAAATTTGTGGATCTATACTTGGGAAATTTGTGCATCTATACTTGGGAAATTTGTGGATCTATACTAGGGAAATTTTTGGATCTATACTTGGGAAGTATGTGGATCTATACTTGGGAAATTTGTGGATCTATACCTGGGAAATTTGTGGATCTATACTTGGGAAATTTGTGGATCTATACTAGGGAAATTTTTGGATCTATACTTGGGAAGTATGTGGATCTATACTTGGGAAATTTGTGGATCTATACCTGGGAAATTTGTGGATCTATACTTGGGAAATTTTTGGATCTATACTTGGGAAGTTTGTGGATCCATACTTGGGAAGTTTGTGGATCTATACTTGGAAAGTTTGTGGATCTATACTTGGAAAGTTTGTGGATCTATACTTGGGAAATTTGTGGATCTATACTTGCGAAATTTCTGGATATATACTTGGGAAGTTTGTGGATCTATACTTGGGAAATTTTTGGATCTATACTTGGGAAGTTTGTGGATCTATACTTGGGAAGTTTGTGGATCTATACTTGGGAAATTTTTGGATCTATACTTGGGAAGTTTGTGGATCTATACTTGGGAAATTTGTGGATCTATACTTGGGAAATTTGTGGATCTATACCTGGGAAATTTGTGTATCTATACTTGGGAAGTTTGTGGATCTCTACTTGGGAAATTTGTGGATCTATACTTGGGAAATTTGTGGATCTATACTTGGGAAATTTTTGGATCTATACCTGGGAAATTTTTGGATTTATAATTGGGAAATTTTTGGATCTATACTTGGGAAGTTTGTGGATCTATACTTGGGAAGTTTGTGGATCTATACTTGGGAAATTTGTGGATGTATACTTGGGAAATTTGTGGATCTATACCTGGGAAATTTTTGGATTTATAATTGGGAAATTTTTCGATCTATACTTGGGAAGTTTGTGGATCTATACTTGGGAAATTTGTGGATCTATACTCGAGAAATTTTTGGATCTATACTTGGGAAGTTTGTGGATCTATACTTGGGAAATTTGTGGATCTATACTTGGGAAGTTTGTAGATCTATACTTGGGAAATTTGTGGATCTATACTTGGGAAATTTGTGGATCTATACTTGGGAAGTTTGTGTATCTATACTTGTGAAGTTTGTGGATCCATAATTGGTAAGTTTGTGGATCCATACTTGGGAAGTTTGTGGATCTATAATTGGGAAATTTGTGGATCTATACTTGGGATATTTGTGGATCTATACTTGGGAAATTTGTGGATATATACTTGGGAAATTTGTGGATCTATACTTGGGAAATTTGTGGATCTATACTTGGGAAGTCTGTGGATCTATACTTGGGAAATTTGTGGATCTATACTTTGGAAATTTGTGGCTCTATACCTGGGAAATTTGTGGATTTATAATTGGGAAATTTTTGGATCTATACTTGGGAAGTTTGTGGATCTATACTTGGGAAATTTGTGGATCTATACTCGGGAAATTTTTGGATCTATACTTGGGAAGTTTGTGGATCTATACTTGGGAAATTTGTGGATATATACTTGGGAAATTTGTGGATCTATACTTGGGAAATTTGTGGATCTATACTTGGGAAGTTTGTGGGTCTATACTTGGGAAATTTGTGGATCTATACTTGGGAAATTTGTGGATCTATACTTGGGAAATTTGTGGATCTATACTTGGGAAATTTGTGGATCTATTCCTGGGAAATTTGTGGATCTATATTTGGGAAATTTGTGGATCTACACTTGGGAAGTTTGTGGATCTATACTTGGGAAATTTTTGGATCTATACTTGGGAAGTTTGTGGATCTATACTTGGGAAATTTGTGGATCTATACTCGGGAAAATTTTGGATATATACTTGGGAAGTTTGTGGATCTATATTTGGGAAATTTGTGTATCTATACTTGGGAAGTTTGTAGATCTATACTTGGGAAATTTGTGGATCTATACTTGGGAAATTTGTGGATCTATACTTGGGAAGTTTGTGGATCTATATTTGGGAAATTTGTGGATCTATACTTGGGAAGTTTGTAGATCTATACTTGGGAAATTTGTGGATCTATACTTGGGAAATTTGTGGATCTATACTTGGGAAGTTTGTGGATCTATACTTGTGAAGTTTGTGGATCCATACTTAGGAAGTTTGTGGATCTATACTTGGGAAATTTGTGGATCTATACTTGCGAAATTTCTGGATCTATACTTGGGAAATTTTTGGATCTATACTTGGGAAGTTTGTGGATCTATACTTGGGAAATTTGTGGATCTATACTTTGGTAAATTTGTGGATCTATACCTGTGAAATTTGTGGATCTATACTTTGGAAATTTGTGGATCTATACCTGGGAAATTTGTGGATCTATACCTGGGAAATTTGTGGATCTATACTTGGGAAATTTGTGGATCTATACTTGGGAAGTTTGTGGATCTATACTTGGGAAATTTTTGGATCTATACTTGGGAAGTTTGTGGACCTATACTTGGGAAATTTGTGGATCTATACTCGGGAAATTTTTGGATATATACTTGGGAAGTTTGTGGATCTATATTTGGGAAATTTGTGTATCTATATTTGGGAAGTTTTTAGATCAATACTTGGGAAATTTGTGGATCTATACTTTTGAAATTTGTGGATCTATACTTGGGAAGTTTGTGGATCTATACTTGTGAAGTTTGTGGATCCATACTTGGGAAGTTTGTGGATCTATACTTGGAAAGTTTGTGGATCTATACTTGGGAAATTTGTGGATCTATACCTGGGAAATTTGTAGATCTATACTTGGGAAATTTGTGGATCTATACTTGGGAAGTTTGTGGATCTATACTTGTGAAGTTTGTGGATCTATACTTGGGAAATTTGTGGATCTATACTTGGGAAGTTTGTGGATCTATACTTGGGAAATTTGTGGATCTATACTTGGGAAATTTGTGGATCTATACTTGGGAAATTTTTGGATCTATACTTGTGAAGTTTGTGGATCTATACTTGGGAAGTTTGTGGATCTATACTTGGGAAGTTTGTGGATCCATACTTGGGAAGTTTGTGGATCTATACTTGGAAAGTTTGTGGATCTATACTTGGGAAGTTTTTGGATCTATACTTTGGTAAATTTGTGGATCTATACCTGTGAAATTTGTGGATCTATACTTTGGAAATTTGTGGATCTATACCTGGGAAATTTGTGGATCTATACCTGGGAAATTTGTGGATCTATACTTGGGAAATTTGTGGATCTATACTTGGGAAGTTTGTGGATCTATACTTGGGAAATTTTTGGATCTATACTTGGGAAGTTTGTGGACCTATACTTGGGAAATTTGTGGATCTATACTCGGGAAATTTTTGGATATATACTTGGGAAGTTTGTGGATCTATATTTGGGAAATTTGTGTATCTATATTTGGGAAGTTTTTAGATCAATACTTGGGAAATTTGTGGATCTATACTTTTGAAATTTGTGGATCTATACTTGGGAAGTTTGTGGATCTATACTTGTGAAGTTTGTGGATCCATACTTGGGAAATTTGTGGATCTACACTTGGGAAGTTTGTGGATCTATACTTGGGAAATTTTTGGATCTATACTTGGGAAGTTTGTGGATCTATACTTGGGAAATTTGTGGATCTATACTCGGGAAAATTTTGGATATATACTTGGGAAGTTTGTGGATCTATATTTGGGAAATTTGTGTATCTATACTTGGGAAGTTTGTAGATCTATACTTGGGAAATTTGTGGATCTATACTTGGGAAATTTGTGGATCTATACTTTTGAAGTTTGTGGATCTATACTTGTGAAGTTTGTGGATCCATACTTGGGAAGTTTGTGGATCTATACTTGGAAAGTTTGTGGATCTATACTTGGGAAATTTGTGGATCTATACTTGTGAAATTTCTGGATCTATACTTGGGAAGTTTGTGGATCTATACTTGGGAAATTTGTGGATCTATACTTGGGAAATTTGTGGATCTATACCTGGGAAATTTGTGGATCTATACTTGGGAAGTTTGTGGATCTATACTAGGGAATTTTGTGGATCTATACTTGGGAGATTTTTGGATCTATACTTGCGAAGTTTGTGGATCTATATTTGGGAAATTTGTGGATCTATACTTGGGAAGTTTGTAGATCTATACTTGGGAAATTTGTGGATCTATACTTGGGAAATTTGTGGATCTATACTTGGGAAGTTTGTGGATCTATACTTGTGAAGTTTGTGGATCCATACTTAGGAAGTTTGTGGATCTATACTCGGAAAGTTTGTGGATCTATACTTGGGAAATTTGTGGATCTATACTTGCGAAATTTCTGGATCTATACTTGGGAAATTTTTGGATCTATACTTGGGAAGTTTGTGGATCTATACTTGGGAAATTTGTGGATCTATACTTTGGAAAATTTGTGGATCTATACCTGTGAAATTTGTGGATCTATACTTTGGAAATTTGTGGATCTATACTTGGAAAGTTTGTGGATCTATACTTGGGAAATTTGTGGATCTATACTTGTGAAATTTCTGGATCTATACTTGGGAAGTTTGTGGATCTATACTTGGGAAATTTGTGGATCTATACTTGGGAAATTTGTGGATCTATACCTGGGAAATTTGTGGATCTATACTTGGGAAGTTTGTGGATCTATACTAGGGAATTTTGTGGATCTATACTTGGGAGATTTTTGGATCTATACTTGCGAAGTTTGTGGATCTATATTTGGGAAATTTGTGGATCTATACTTGGGAAGTTTGTAGATCTATACTTGGGAAATTTGTGGATCTATACTTGGGAAGTTTGTGGATCTATACTTGTGAAGTTTGTGGATCTATACTTGGGAAATTTGTGGATCTATACTTGGGAAATTTGTGGATCTATACTTGGGAAATTTTTGGATCTATACTCGGGAAAATTTTGGATATATACTTGGGAAGTTTGTGGATCTATATTTGGGAAATTTGTGTATCTATACTTGGGAAGTTTGTAGATCTATACTTGGGAAATTTGTGGATCTATACTTGGGAAGTTTGTGGATCTATACTCGGGAAATTTGTGGATCTATACTTGGGAAGTTTGTAGATCTATACTTGGGAAATTTGTGGATCTATACTTGGGAAATTTGTGGATCTATACTTGGGAAGTTTGTGGATCTATACTTGTGAAGTTTGTGGATCCATACTTGGGAAGTTTGTGGATCTATACTTGGAAAGTTTGTGGATCTATACTTGGGAAATTTGTGGATCTATACTTGTGAAATTTCTGGATCTATACTTGGGAAGTTTGTGGATCTATACTTGGGAAATTTGTGGATCTATACTTGGGAAATTTGTGGATCTATACCTGGGAAATTTGTGGATCTATACTTGGGAAGTTTGTGGATCTATACTAGGTAATTTTGTGGATCTATACTTGGGAGATTTTTGGATCTATACTTGCGAAGTTTGTGGATCTATATTTGGGAAATTTGTGGATCTATACTTGGGAAGTTTGTAGATCTATACTTGGGAAATTTGTGGATCTATACTTGGGAAATTTGTGGATCTATACTTGGGAAGTTTGTGGATCTATACTTGTGAAGTTTGTGGATCCATACTTAGGAAGTTTGTGGATCTATACTTGGGAAATTTGTGGATCTATACTTGCGAAATTTCTGGATCTATACTTGGGAAATTTTTGGATCTATACTTGGGAAGTTTGTGGATCTATACTTGGGAAATTTGTGGATCTATACTTTGGTAAATTTGTGGATCTATACCTGTGAAATTTGTGGATCTATACTTTGGAAATTTGTGGATCTATACCTGGGAAATTTGTGGATCTATACCTGGGAAATTTGTGGATCTATACTTGGGAAATTTGTGGATCTATACTTGGGAAGTTTGTGGATCTATACTTGGGAAATTTTTGGATCTATACTTGGGAAGTTTGTGGACCTATACTTGGGAAATTTGTGGATCTATACTCGGGAAATTTTTGGATATATACTTGGGAAGTTTGTGGATCTATATTTGGGAAATTTGTGTATCTATATTTGGGAAGTTTTTAGATCAATACTTGGGAAATTTGTGGATCTATACTTTTGAAATTTGTGGATCTATACTTGGGAAGTTTGTGGATCTATACTTGTGAAGTTTGTGGATCCATACTTGGGAAGTTTGTGGATCTATACTTGGAAAGTTTGTGGATCTATACTTGGGAAATTTGTGGATCTATACCTGGGAAATTTGTAGATCTATACTTGGGAAATTTGTGGATCTATACTTGGGAAGTTTGTGGATCTATACTTGTGAAGTTTGTGGATCTATACTTGGGAAATTTGTGGATCTATACTTGGGAAGTTTGTGGATCTATACTTGGGAAATTTGTGGATCTATACTTGGGAAATTTGTGGATCTATACTTGGGAAATTTTTGGATCTATACTTGTGAAGTTTGTGGATCTATACTTGGGAAGTTTGTGGATCTATACTTGGGAAGTTTGTGGATCCATACTTGGGAAGTTTGTGGATCTATACTTGGAAAGTTTGTGGATCTATACTTGGGAAGTTTTTGGATCTATACTTTGGTAAATTTGTGGATCTATACCTGTGAAATTTGTGGATCTATACTTTGGAAATTTGTGGATCTATACCTGGGAAATTTGTGGATCTATACCTGGGAAATTTGTGGATCTATACTTGGGAAATTTGTGGATCTATACTTGGGAAGTTTGTGGATCTATACTTGGGAAATTTTTGGATCTATACTTGGGAAGTTTGTGGACCTATACTTGGGAAATTTGTGGATCTATACTCGGGATATTTTTGGATATATACTTGGGAAGTTTGTGGATCTATATTTGGGAAATTTGTGTATCTATATTTGGGAAGTTTTTAGATCAATACTTGGGAAATTTGTGGATCTATACTTTTGAAATTTGTGGATCTATACTTGGGAAGTTTGTGGATCTATACTTGTGAAGTTTGTGGATCCATACTTGGGAAGTTTGTGGATCTATACTTGGAAAGTTTGTGGATCTATACTTGGGAAATTTGTGGATCTATACCTGGGAAATTTGTAGATCTATACTTGGGAAATTTGTGGATCTATACTTGGGAAGTTTGTGGATCTATACTTGTGAAGTTTGTGGATCTATACTTGGGAAATTTGTGGATCTATACTTGGGAAGTTTGTGGATCTATACTTGGGAAATTTGTGGATCTATACTTGGGAAATTTGTGGATCTATACTTGGGAAATTTTTGGATCTATACTTGTGAAGTTTGTGGATCTATACTTGGGAAGTTTGTGGATCTATACTTGGGAAGTTTGTGGATCCATACTTGGGAAGTTTGTGGATCTATACTTGGAAAGTTTGTGGATCTATACTTGGGAAGTTTTTGGATCTATACTTTGGAAATTTGTGGATCTATACCTGGGAAATTTGTGGATCTATACTTGGGAAATTTGTGTATCTATACCTGGGAAATTTGTGGATCTATATTTGGGAAATTTGTGGATCTACACTTGGGAAGTTTGTGGATCTATACTTGGGAAATTTTTGGATCTATACTTGGGAAGTTTGTGGATCTATACTTGGGAAATTTGTGGATCTATACTCGGGAAAATTTTGGATATATACTTGGGAAGTTTGTGGATCTATATTTGGGAAATTTGTGTATCTATACTTGGGAAGTTTGTAGATCTATACTTGGGAAATTTGTGGATCTATACTTGGGAAATTTGTGGATCTATACTTGGGAAATTTGTGGATCTATACTTTTGAAGTTTGTGGATCTATACTTGTGAAGTTTGTGGATCCATACTTGGGAAGTTTGTGGATCTATACTTGGAAAGTTTGTGGATCTATACTTGGGAAATTTGTGGATCTATACTTGTGAAATTTCTGGATCTATACTTGGGAAGTTTGTGGATCTATACTTGGGAAATTTGTGGATCTATACTTGGGAAATTTGTGGATCTATACCTGGGAAATTTGTGGATCTATACTTGGGAAGTTTGTGGATCTATACTAGGGAATTTTGTGGATCTATACTTGGGAGATTTTTGGATCTATACTTGCGAAGTTTGTGGATCTATATTTGGGAAATTTGTGGATCTATACTTGGGAAGTTTGTAGATCTATACTTGGGAAATTTGTGGATCTATACTTGGGAAATTTGTGGATCTATACTTGGGAAGTTTGTGGATCTATACTTGTGAAGTTTGTGGATCTATACTTGGGAAATTTGTGGATCTATACTTGGGAAGTTTGTGGATCTATACTTGGGAATTTTGTGGATCTATACTTGGGAAATTTGTGGATCTATACTTGGGAAATTTTTGGATCTATACTTGTGAAGTTTGTGGATCTATACTTGGGAAGTTTGTGGATCTATACTTGGGAAGTTTGTGGATCCATACTTGGGAAGTTTGTGGATCTATACTTGGAAAGTTTGTGGATCTATACTTGGGAAGTTTGTGGATCTATACTTTGGAAATTTGTGGATCTATACCTGGGAAATTTGTGGATCTATACCTGGGAAATTTGTGGATCTATACTTGGGAAATTTGTGGATCTATACTTGGGAAATTTGTGGATCTATACTTGGGAAATTTGTGGATCTATACTTGGGAAATTTTTGGATCTATACTTGTGAAGTTTGTGGATCTATACTTGGGAAGTTTGTGGATCTATACTTGGGAAGTTTGTGGATCCATACTTGGGAAGTTTGTGGATCTATACTTGGAAAGTTTGTGGATCTTTACTTGGGAAGTTTGTGGATCTATACTTTGGAAATTTGTGGATCTATACCTGGGAAATTTGTGGATCTATACCTGGGAAATTTGTGGATCTATACTTGGGAAATTTGTGGATCTATACTTGGGAAGTTTGTGGATCTATACTTGGGAAATTTTTGGATCTATACTTGGGAAGTTTGTGGACCTATACTTGGGAAGTTTGTGGATCTATATTTGGGAAATTTGTGGATCTATACTTGGGAAATTTGTGGATCTATACCTGGGAAATTTGTGGATCTATACTTGGGAAATTTGTGGATCTATACTTGGGAAATTTGTGGATCTATACTTGGGAAGTTTGTGGATCTATACTCGGGAAATTTTTGGATATATACTTGGGAAGTTTGTGGATCTATATTTGGGAAATTTGTGTATCTATATTTGGGAAGTTTTTAGATCAATACTTGGGAAATTTGTGGATCTATACTTTTGAAATTTGTGGATCTATACTTGGGAAGTTTGTGGATCTATACTTGTGAAGTTTGTGGATCCATACTTGGGAAGTTTGTGGATCTATACTTGGAAAGTTTGTGGATCTATACTTGGGAAATTTGTGGATCTATACTTGGGAAATTTGTGGATCTATACCTGGGAAATTTGTAGATCTATACTTGGGAAATTTGTGGATCTATACTTGGGAAGTTTGTGGATCTATACTTGTGAAGTTTGTGGATCTATACTTGGGAAATTTGTGGATCTATACTTTGGAAGTTTGTGGATCTATACTTGGGAAATTTGTGGATCTATACTTGGGAAATTTGTGGATCTATACTTGGGAAATTTTTGGATCCATACTTGTGAAGTTTGTGGATCTATACTTGGGAAGTTTGTGGATCTATACTTGGGAAGTTTGTGGATCCATACTTGGGAAGTTTGTGGATCTATACTTGGAAAGTTTGTGGATCTATACTTGGGAAGTTTGTGGATCTATACTTTGGAAATTTGTGGATCTATACCTGGGAAATTTGTGGATCTATACCTGGGAAATTTGTGGATCTATACTTGGGAAATTTGTGGATCTATACTTGGGAAGTTTGTGGATCTATACTTGGGAAGTTTGTGGACCTATACTTGGGAAATTTGTGGATCTATACTCGGGAAATTTTTGGATATATACTTTGGAAGTTTGTGGATCTATACTTGGGAAATTTGTGGATCTATACTTGGGAAATTTGTGGATCTATACTTGGGAAATTTTTGGATCTATACTTGTGAAGTTTGTGGATCTATACTTGGGAAGTTTGTGGATCTATACTTGGGAAGTTTGTGGATCCATACTTGGGAAGTTTGTGGATCTATACTTGGAAAGTTTGTGGATCTATACTTGGGAAGTTTGTGGATCTATACTTTGGAAATTTGTGGATCTATACCTGGGAAATTTGTGGATCTATACCTGGGAAATTTTTGGATCTATACTTGTGAAGTTTGTGGATCTATACTTGGGAAGTTTGTGAATCTATACTTGGGAAGTTTGTGGATCCATACTTGGGAAGTTTGTGGATCTATACTTGGAAAGTTTGTGGATCTATACTTGTGAAGTTTGTGGATCTATACTTGGGAAGTTTGTGGATCTATACTTGGGAAGTTTGTGGATCCATACTTGGGAAGTTTGTGGATCTATACTTGGAAAGTGTGTGGATCTATACTTGGGAAGTTTGTGGATCTATACTTTGGAAATTTGTGGATCTATACCTGGGAAATTTGTGGATCTATACCTGGGAAATTTGTTTATCTATACTTGGGAAATTTGTGGATCTATACTTGGGAAATTTGTGGATCTATACTTGGGAAATTTGTGGATCTATACTTGGGAAATTTTTGGATCTATACTTGTGAAGTTTGTGGATCTATACTTGGGAAGTTTGTGGATCTATACTTGGGAAGTTTGTGGATCCATACTTTGGAAGTTTGTGGATCTATACTTGGAAAGTTTGTGGATCTATACTTGGGAAGTTTGTGGATCTATACTTTGGAAATTTGTGGATCTATACCTGGGAAATTTGTGGATCTATACCTGGGAAATTTGTGGATCTATACTTGGGAAATTTGTGGATCTATACTTGGGAAGTTTGTGGATCTATACTTGGGAAATTTTTGGATCTATACTTGGGAAGTTTGTGGACCTATACTTGGGAAATTTGTGGATCTATACTCGGGAAGTTTTTGGATCTATACTCGGGAAGTTTTTAGATCAATACTTGGGAAATTTGTGGATCTATACTTTTGAAATTTGTGGATCTATACTAGGGAAGTTTGTGGATCTATACTTCTGAAGTTTGTGGATCCATACTTGGGAAGTTTGTGGATCTATACTTGGAAAGTTTGTGGATCTATACTTGGGAAATTTGTGGATCTATACTTGGGAAATTTGTGGATCTATACCTGGGAAATTTGTAGATCTATTCTTGGGAAATTTGTGGATCTATACTTGGGAAGTTTGTGGATCTATACTTGTGAAGTTTGTGGATCTATACTTGGGAAATTTGTGGATCTATACTTGGGAAATTTGTGGATCTATACTTGGGAAGTTTGTGGATCTATACTTGGGAAATTTGTGGATCTATACTCGGGAAGTTTTTAGATCAATACTTGGGAAATTTGTGGATCTATACTTTTGAAATTTGTGGATCTATACTTGGGAAGTTTGTGGATCTATACTTCTGAAGTTTGTGGATCCATACTTGGGAAGTTTGTGGATCTATACTTGGAAAGTTTGTGGATCTATACTTGGGAAATTTGTGGGTCTATACTTGGGAAATTTGTGGATCTATACCTGGGAAATTTGTAGATCTATACTTGGGAAATTTGTGGATCTATACTTGGGAAGTTTGTGTATCTATACTTGTGAAGTTTGTGGATCTATACTTGGGAAATTTGTGGATCTATACTTTGGAAGTTTGTGGATCTATACTTGGGAAATTTGTGGATCTATACTTGGGAAATTTGTGGATCTATACTTGGGAAATTTTTGGATCTATACTTGTGAAGTTTGTGGATCTATACTTGGGAAGTTTGTGGATCTATACTTGGGAAGTTTGTGGATCCATACTTGGGAAGTTTGTGGATCTATACTTGGAAAGTTTGTGGATCTATACTTGGGAAGTTTGTGGATCTATACTTTGGAAATTTGTGGATCTATACCTGGGAAATTTGTGGATCTATACCTGGGAAATTTGTGGATCTATACTTGGGAAATTTGTGGATCTATACTTGGGAAATTTGTGGATCTATACTTGGGAAATTTGTGGATCTATACTTGGGAAATTTTTGGATCTATACTTGTGAAGTTTGTGGATCTATACTTGGGAAGTTTGTGGATCTATACTTGGGAAGTTTGTGGATCCATACTTGGGAAGTTTGTGGATCTATACTTGGAAAGTTAGTGGATCTATACTTGGGAAGTTTGTGGATCTATACTTTGGAAATTTGTGGATCTATACCTGGGAAATTTGTGGATCTATACCTGGGAAATTTGTGGATCTATACTTGGGAAATTTGTGGATCTATACTTGGGAAGTTTGTGGATCTATACTTGGGAAATTTTTGGATCTATACTTGGGAAGTTTGTGGACCTATACTTGAGAAATTTGTGGATCTATACTCGGGAAATTTTTGGATATATACTTGGGAAGTTTGTGGATCTATATTTGGGAAATTTGTGGATCTATACTTGGGAAATTTGTGGATCTATACCTGGGAAATTTGTGGATCTATACTTGGGAAATTTGTGGATCTATACCTGGGAAATTTGTGGATCTATACTTGGGAAATTTGTGGATCTATACTTGGGAAATTTGTGGATCTATACTTGGGAAGTTTGTGGATCTATACTTGGGAAATTTGTGGATCTATACTTGGGAAGTTTGTGGATCTATACTTGTGAAGTTTGTGGATCTATACTTGGGAAATTTGTGGATCTATACTTTGGAAGTTTGTGGATCTATACTTGGGAAATTTGTGGATCTATACTTGGGAAATTTGTGGATCTATACTTGGGAAATTTTTGGATCTATACTTGTGAAGTTTGTGGATCTATACTTGGGAAGTTTGTGGATCTATACTTGGGAAGTTTGTGGATCCATACTTGGGAAGTTTGTGGATCTATACTTGGAAAGTTTGTGGATCTATACTTGGGAAGTTTGTGGATCTATACTTTGGAAATTTGTGGATCTATACCTGGGAAATTTGTGGATCTATACCTGGGAAATTTGTGGATCTATACTTGGGAAATTTGTGGATCTATACTTGGGAAATTTGTGGATCTATACTTGGGAAATTTGTGGATCTATACTTGGGAAATTTTTGGATCTATACTTGTGAAGTTTGTGGATCTATACTTGGGAAGTTTGTGGATCTATACTTGGGAAGTTTGTGGATCCATACTTGGGAAGTTTGTGGATCTATACTTGGAAAGTTTGTGGATCTATACTTGGGAAGTTTGTGGATCTATACTTTGGAAATTTGTGGATCTATACCTGGGAAATTTGTGGATCTATACCTGGGAAATTTGTGGATCTATACTTGGGAAATTTGTGGATCTATACTTGGGAAGTTTGTGGATCTATACTTGGGAAATTTTTGGATCTATACTTGAGAAGTTTGTGGACCTATACTTGGGAAATTTGTGGATCTATACTCGGGAAATTTTTGGATATATACTTGGGAAGTTTGTGGATCTATATTTGGGAAATTTGTGGATCTATACTTGGGAAATTTGTGGATCTATACCTGGGAAATTTGTGGATCTATACTTGGGAAATTTGTGGATCTATACTTGGGAAATTTGTGGATCTATACTTGGGAAGTTTGTGGATCTATACTTGGGAAATTTGTGGATCTATACTTGGGAAATTTGTGGATCTATACTTGGGAAATTTGTGGATCTATACTCGGGAAGTTTGTGGATCTCTACTTGGGAAATTTGTGGATCTATACTTGGGAAATTTGTGGATCTATACTTGGGAAATTTGTGGATCTATACCTGGGAAATTTTTGGATTTATAATTGGGAAATTTTTGGATCTATACTTGGGAAATTTGTGGATCTATACTTGGGAAATTTGTTGATCTATACCTGGGAAATTTTTGGATTTATAATTGGGAAATTTTTGGATCTATACTTGGGAAGTTTGTGGATCTATACTTGGGAAGTTTGTGGATCTATACTTGGGAAATTTGTGGATCTATACCTGGGAAATTTTTGGATTTATAATTGGGAAATTTTTGGATCTATACTTGGGAAGTTTGTGGATCTATACTTGGGAAGTTTGTGGATCTATACTTGGGAAATTTGTGGATCTATACTTGGGAAATTTGTGGATCCAAACCTGGGAAATTTTTGGATTTATAATTGGGAAATTTTTCGATCTATACTTGGGAAGTTTGTGGATCTATACTTGGGAAATTTGTGGATCTATACTCGAGAAATTTTTGGATCTATACTTGGGAAGTTTGTGGATCTATACTTGGGAAATTTGTGGATCTATACTTGGGAAATTTGTGGATCTATACTTGGGAAGTTTGTGTATCTATACTTGTGAAGTTTGTGGATCCATACTTGGGAAGTTTGTGGATCTATACTTGGAAAGTTTGTGGATCTATACTTGGGAAATTTGTGGATCTATACTTGCGAAATTTCTGGATCTATACTTGGGAAGTTTGTGGATCTATACTTGGGAAATTTTTGGATCTATACTTGGGAAGTTTGTGGTTCTATACTTGGGAAATTTGTGGATCTATACCTGGGAAATTTGTGGATCTATACTTGGGAAATTTGTGGATCTATGCCTGGGAAATTTTTGGATTTATAATTGGGAAATTTTTGGATCTATACTTGGGAAGTTTGTGGATCTATACTTGGGAAGTTTGTGGATCTATACTTGGGAAATTTGTGGATCTATACCTGGGAAATTTTTGGATTTATAATTGGGAAATTTTTGGATCTATACTTGGGAAATTTGTGGATCTATACTTGGGAAGTTTGTGTATCTATACTTGTGAAGTTTGTGGATCCATACTTGGGAAGTTTGTGGATCTATACTTGGAAAGTTTGTGGATCTATACTTGGGAAATTTGTGGATCTATACTTGCGAAATTTCTGGATCTATACTTGGGAAGTTTGTGGATCTATACTTGGGAAATTTTTGGATCTATACTTGGGAAGTTTGTGGTTCTATACTTGGGAAATTTGTGGATCTATACCTGGGAAATTTGTGGATCTATACTTGGGAAATTTGTGGATCTATGCCTGGGAAATTTTTGGATTTATAATTGGGAAATTTTTGGATCTATACTTGGGAAGTTTGTGGATCTATACTTGGGAAGTTTGTGGATCTATACTTGGGAAATTTGTGGATCTATACCTGGGAAATTTTTGGATTTATAATTGGGAAATTTTTGGATCTATACTTGGGAAGTTTGTGGATCTATACTTGGGAAGTTTGTGGATCTATACTTGGGAAATTTGTGGATCTATACCTGGGAAATTTTTGGATTTATAATTGGGAAATTTTTCGATCTATACTTGGGAAGTTTGTGGATCTATACTTGGGAAATTTGTGGATCTATACTCGAGAAATTTTTGGATCTATACTTGGGAAGTTTGTGGATCTATACTTGGGAAATTTGTGGAACTATACTTGGGAAGTTTGTAGATCTATACTTGGGAAATTTGTGGATCTATACTTGTGAAGTTTGTGGATCCATAATTGGTAAGTTTGTGGATCCATACTTGGGAAGTTTGTGGATCTATACTTGGGAAATTTGTGGATCTATACTTAGGATATTTGTGGATCTATACTTGGGAAATTTGTGGATCTATACTTGGGAAATTTGTGGATATATACTTGGGAAATTTGTGGATCTATACTTGGGAAATTTGTGGATCTATACTTGGGAAGTCTGTGGATCTATACTTGGGAAATTTGTGGATCTCTACTTGGGAAATTTGTGGATCTATACTTTGGAAATTTGTGGCTCTATACCTGGGAAATTTGTGGATTTATAATTGGGAAATTTTTGGATCTATACTTGGGAAGTTTGTGGATCTATACTTGGGAAATTTGTGGATCTATAATTGGGAAATTTGTGGATCTATACTCGGGAAATTTTTGGATCTATACTTGGGAAGTTTGTGGATTTATAATTGGGAAATTTTTGGATCTATACTTGGGAAGTTTGTGGATCTATACTTGGGAAATTTGTGGATCTATAATTGGGAATTTTGTGGATCTATACTCGGGAAGTTTGTGGATCTATACTTGGGAAATTTTTGGATCTATACTTGGGAAGTTTGTGGATCTATACTTGTGAAGTTTGTGGATCCATACTTGGGAAGTTTGTGGATCTATACTTGGAAAGTTTGTGGATCTATACTTGGGAAATTTGTGGATCTATACTTGCGAAATTTCTGGATCTATACTTGGGAAGTTTGTGGATCTATACTTGGGAAGTTTGTGGATCTATACTTGGGAAATTTTTGGATCTATACTTGGGAAGTTTGTGGATCTATACTTGGGAAATTTGTGGATCTATACTTGGGAAATTTGTGGATCTATACCTGGGAAATTTTTGGATCTATACTTGGGAAGTTTGTGGATCTATACTTGGGAAATTTGTGGATCTATACTTGGGAAATTTGTGGATCATACTTGGGAAGTCTGTGGATCTATACTTGGGAAATTTGTGGATCTCTACTTGGGAAATTTGTGGATCTATACTTTGGAAATTTGTGGCTCTATACCTGGGAAATTTGTGGATTTATAATTGGGAAATTTTTGGATCTATACTTGGGAAGTTTGTGGATCTATACTTGGGAAATTTGTGGATCTATAATTGGGAAATTTGTGGATCTATACTCGGGAAATTTTTGGATCTATACTTGGGAAGTTTGTGGATTTATAATTGGGAAATTTTTGGATCTATACTTGGGAAGTTTGTGGATCTATACTTGGGAAATTTGTGGATCTATAATTGGGAAATTTGTGGATCTATACTCGGGAAGTTTGTGGATCTATACTTGGGAAATTTTTGGATCTATACTTGGGAAGTTTGTGGATCTATACTTGTGAAGTTTGTGGATCCATACTTGGGAAGTTTGTGGATCTATACTTGGAAAGTTTGTGGATCTATACTTGGGAAATTTGTGGATCTATACTTGCGAAATTTCTGGATCTATACTTGGGAAGTTTGTGGATCTATACTTGGGAAGTTTGTGGATCTATACTTGGGAAATTTTTGGATCTATACTTGGGAAGTTTGTGGATCTATACTTGGGAAGTTTGTGGATCTCTACTTGGGAAATTTGTGGATCTATACTTGGGAAATTTGTGGATCTATACTTGGGAAATTTGTGGATCTATACCTGGGAAATTTTTGGATTTATAATTGGGAAATTTTTGGATCTATACTTGGGAAGTTTGTTGATCTATACTTGGGAAGTTTGTGGATCTATACTTGGGAAATTTGTGGATCTATACTTTTGAAATTTGTGGATCTATACCTGGGAAATTTTTGGATTTATAATTGGGAAATTTTTCGATCTATACTTGGGAAGTTTGTGGATCTATACTTGGGAAATTTGTGGATCTATACTCGAGAAATTTTTGGATCTATACTTGGGAAGTTTGTGGATCTATACTTGGGAAATTTGTGGATCTATACTTGGGAAGTTTATAGATCTATACTTGGGAAATTTGTGGATCTATACTTGGGAAATTTGTGGATCTATACTTGGGAAGTTTGTGTATCTATACTTGTGAAGTTTGTGGATCCATAATTGGTAAGTTTGTGGATCCATACTTGGGAAGTTTGTGGATCTATAATTGGGAAATTTGTGGATCTATACTTGGGATATTTGTGGATCTATACTTGGGAAATTTGTGGATATATACTTGGGAAATTTGTGGATCTATACTTGGGAAATTTGTGGATCTATACTTACGAAGTCTGTGGATCTATACTTGGGAAATTTGTGGATCTATACTTTGGAAATTTGTGGCTCTATACCTGGGAAATTTGTGGATTTATAATTGGGAAATTTTTGGATCTATACTTGGGAAGTTTGTGGATCTATACTTGGGAAATTTGTGGATCTATACTCGGGAAATTTTTGGATCTATACTTGGGAAGTTTGTGGATCTATACTTGGGAAATTTGTGGATCTATACCTGGGAAATTTGTGGATCTACACTTGGGAAGTTTTTGGATCTATACTTGGGAAATTTTTGGATCTATACTTGGGAAATTTGTGGATCTAGACCTGGGAAATTTTTGGATTTATAATTGGGAAATTTTTGGATCTATACTTGGGAAATTTTTGGATCTATACTTGGGAAGTTTGTGGATCTATACTTGGGAAGTTTGTGGATCTATACTTGGGAAATTTGTGGATCTATACCTGGGAAATTTTTGGATTTATAATTGGGAAATTTTTCGATCTATACTTGGGAAGTTTGTGGATCTATCCTTGGGAAATTTGTGGATCTATACTCGAGAAATTTTTGGATCTATACTTGGGAAGTTTGTGGATCTATACTTGGGAAATTTATGGAACTATACTTGGGAAGTTTGTAGATCTATACTTGGGAAATTTGTGGATCTATACTTGTGAAGTTTGTGGATCCATAATTGGTAAGTTTGTGGATCCATACTTGGGAAGTTTGTGGATCTATACTTGGGAAATTTGTGGATCTATACTTAGGATATTTGTGGATCTATACTTGGGAAATTTGTGGATATATACTTGGGAAATTTGTGGATCTATACTTGGGAAATTTGTGGATCTATACTTGGGAAGTCTGTGGATCTATACTTGGGAAATTTGTGGATCTCTACTTGGGAAATTTGTGGATCTATACTTTGGAAATTTGTGGCTCTATACCTGGGAAATTTGTGGATTTATAATTGGGAAATTTTTGGATCTATACTTGGGAAGTTTGTGGATCTATACTTGGGAAATTTGTGGATCTATAATTGGGAAATTTGTGGATCTATACTCGGGAAATTTTTGGATCTATACTTGGGAAGTTTGTGGATCTATACTTGGGAAATTTGTGGATCTATACCTGGGAAATTTGTGGATCTATACTTGGGAAATTTGTGGATCTACACTTGGGAAGTTTGTGGATCTATACTTGGGAAATTTTTGGATCTATACTTGGGAAGTTTGTGGATCTATACTTGTGAAGTTTGTGGATCCATACTTGGGAAGTTTGTGGATCTATACTTGGAAAGTTTGTGGATCTATACTTGGGAAATTTGTGGATCTATACTTGCGAAATTTCTGGATCTATACTTGGGAAGTTTGTGGATCTATACTTGGGAAGTTTGTGGATCTATACTTGGGAAATTTTTGGATCTATACTTGGGAAGTTTGTGGATCTATACTTGGGAAATTTGTGGATCTATACTTGGGAAATTTGTGGATCTATACCTGGGAAATTTGTAGATCTATACTTGGGAAGTTTGTGGATCTCTACTTGGGAAATTTGTGGATCTATACTTGGGAAATTTGTGGATCTATACTTGGGAAATTTGTGGATCTATACCTGGGAAATTTTTGGATTTATAATTGGGAAATTTTTGGATCTATACTTGGGAAGTTTGTTGATCTATACTTGGGAAGTTTGTGGATCTATACTTGGGAAATTTGTGGATCTATACTTGGGAAATTTGTGGATCTATACCTGGGAAATTTTTGGATTTATAATTGGGAAATTTTTCGATCTATACTTGGGAAGTTTGTGGATCTATACTTGGGAAATTTGTGGATCTATACTCGAGAAATTTTTGGATCTATACTTGGGAAGTTTGTGGATCTATACTTGGGAAATTTGTGGATCTATACTTGGGAAGTTTATAGATCTATACTTGGGAAATTTGTGGATCTATACTTGGGAAATTTGTGGATCTATACTTGGGAAGTTTGTGTATCTATACTTGTGAAGTTTGTGGATCCATAATTGGTAAGTTTGTGGATCCATACTTGGGAAGTTTGTGGATCTATAATTGGGAAATTTGTGGATCTATACTTGGGATATTTGTGGATCTATACTTGGGAAATTTGTGGATATATACTTGGGAAATTTGTGGATCTATACCTGGGAAATTTGTGGATCTATACTTAGGAAGTCTGTGGATCTATACTTGGGAAATTTGTGGATCTATACTTTGGAAATTTGTGGCTCTATACCTGGGAAATTTGTGGATTTATAATTGGGAAATTTTTGGATCTATACTTGGGAAGTTTGTGGATCTATACTTGGGAAATTTGTGGATCTATACTCGGGAAATTTTTGGATCTATACTTGGGAAGTTTGTGGATCTATACTTGGGAAATTTGTGGATCTATACCTGGGAAATTTGTGGATCTACACTTGGGAAGTTTGTGGATCTATACTTGGGAAATTTTTGGATCTATACTTGGGAAATTTGTGGATCTATACCTGGGAAATTTTTGGATTTATAATTGGGAAATTTTTGGATCTATACTTGGGAAGTTTGTGGATCTATACTTGGGAAGTTTGTGGATCTATACTTGGGAAATTTGTGGATCTATACCTGGGAAATTTTTGGATTTATAATTGGGAAATTTTTCGATCTATACTTGGGAAGTTTGTGGATCTATACTTGGGAAATTTGTGGATCTATACTCGAGAAATTTTTGGATCTATACTTGGGAAGTTTGTGGATCTATACTTGGGAAATTTGTGGAACTATACTTGGGAAGTTTGTAGATCTATACTTGGGAAATTTGTGGATCTATACTTGTGAAGTTTGTGGATCCATAATTGGTAAGTTTGTGGATCCATACTTGGGAAGTTTGTGGATCTATACTTGGGAAATTTGTGGATCTATACTTAGGATATTTGTGGATCTATACTTGGGAAATTTGTGGATCTACACTTGGGAAGTTTGTGGATCTATACTTGGGAAATTTTTGGATCTATACTTGGGAAGTTTGTGGATCTATACTTGTGAAGTTTGTGGATCCATACTTGGGAAGTTTGTGGATCTATACTTGGAAAGTTTGTGGATCTATACTTGGGAAATTTGTGGATCTATACTTGCGAAATTTCTGGATCTATACTTGGGAAGTTTGTGGATCTATACTTGGGAAGTTTGTGGATCTATACTTGGGAAATTTTTGGATCTATACTTGGGAAGTTTGTGGATCTATACTTGGGAAATTTGTGGATCTATACTTGGGAAATTTGTGGATCTATACCTGGGAAATTTGTAGATCTATACTTGGGAAGTTTGTGGATCTCTACTTGGGAAATTTGTGGATCTATACTTGGGAAATTTGTGGATCTATACTTGGGAAATTTGTGGATCTATACCTGGGAAATTTTTGGATTTATAATTGGGAAATTTTTGGATCTATACTTGGGAAGTTTGTTGATCTATACTTGGGAAGTTTGTGGATCTATACTTGGGAAATTTGTGGATCTATACTTGGGAAATTTGTGGATCTATACCTGGGAAATTTTTGGATTTATAATTGGGAGATTTTTCGATCTATACTTGGGAAGTTTGTGGATCTATACTTGGGAAATTTGTGGATCTATACTCGAGAAATTTTTGGATCTATACTTGGGAAGTTTGTGGATCTATACTTGGGAAATTTGTGGATCTATACTTGGGAAGTTTATAGATCTATACTTGGGAAATTTGTGGATCTATACTTGGGAAATTTGTGGATCTATACTTGGGAAGTTTGTGTATCTATACTTGTGAAGTTTGTGGATCCATAATTGGTAAGTTTGTGGATCCATACTTGGGAAGTTTGTGGATCTATAATTGGGAAATTTGTGGATCTATACTTGGGATATTTGTGGATCTATACTTGGGAAATTTGTGGATCTATACCTGGGAAATTTTTGGATTTATAATTGGGAAATTTTTGGATCTATACTTGGGAAGTTTGTGGATCTATACTTGGGAAGTTTGTGGATCTATACTTGGGAAATTTGTGGATCTATACCTGGGAAATTTTTGGATTTATAATTGGGAAATTTTTCGATCTATACTTGGGAAGTTTGTGGATCTATACTTGGGAAATTTGTGGATCTATACTCGAGAAATTTTTGGATCTATACTTGGGAAGTTTGTGGATCTATACTTAGGAAATTTGTGGAACTATACTTGGGAAGTTTGTAGATCTATACTTGGGAAATTTGTGGATCTATACTTGTGAAGTTTGTGGATCCATAATTGGTAAGTTTGTGGATCCATACTTGGGAAGTTTGTGGATCTATACTTGGGAAATTTGTGGATCTATACTTAGGATATTTGTGGATCTATACTTGGGAAATTTGTGGATATATACTTGGGAAATTTGTGGATCTATACTTGGGAAATTTGTGGATCTATACTTGGGAAGTCTGTGGATCTATACTTGGGAAATTTGTGGATCTCTACTTGGGAAATTTGTGGATCTATACTTTGGAAATTTGTGGCTCTATACCTGGGAAATTTGTGGATTTATAATTGGGAAATTTTTGGATCTATACTTGGGAAGTTTGTGGATCTATACTTGGGAAATTTGTGGATCTATAATTGGGAAATTTGTGGATCTATACTCGGGAAATTTTTTGATCTATACTTGGGAAGTTTGTGGATCTATACTTGGGAAGTTTGTGGATCTACACTTGGGAAGTTTGTGGATCTATACTTGGGAAATTTTTGGATCTATACTTGGGAAGTTTGTGGATCTATACTTGTGAAGTTTGTGGATCCATACTTGGGAAGTTTGTGGATCTATACTTGGAAAGTTTGTGGATCTATACTTGGGAAATTTGTGGATCTATACTTGCGAAATTTCTGGATCTATACTTGGGAAATTTCTGGATCTATACTTGGGAAGTTTGTGGATCTATACTTGGGAAGTTTGTGGATCTATACTTGGGAAATTTGTGGATCTATACTTGGGAAATTTGTGGATCTATACCTGGGAAATTTGTGGATCTATACTTGGGAAGTTTGTGGATCTCTACTTGGGAAATTTGTGGATCTATACTTGGGAAATTTGTGGATCTATACTTGGGAAATTTGTGGATCTATACCTGGGAAATTTTTGGATTTATAATTGGGAAATTTTTGGATCTATACTTGGGAAGTTTGTTGATCTATACTTGGGAAGTTTGTGGATCTATACTTGGGAAATTTGTGGATCTATACTTGGGAAATTTGTGGATCTATACCTGGGAAATTTTTGGATTTATAATTGGGAAATTTTTCGATCTATACTTGGGAAGTTTGTGGATCTATACTTGGGAAATTTGTGGATCTATACTCGAGAAATTTTTGGATCTATACTTGGGAAGTTTGTGGATCTATACTTGGGAAATTTGTGGATCTATACTTGGGAAGTTTATAGATCTATACTTGGGAAATTTGTGGATCTATACTTGGGAAATTTGTGGATCTATACTTGGGAAGTTTGTGTATCTATACTTGTGAAGTTTGTGGATCCATAATTGGTAAGTTTGTGGATCCATACTTGGGAAGTTTGTGGATCTATAATTGGGAAATTTGTGGATCTATACTTGGGATATTTGTGGATCTATACTTGGAAAATTTGTGGATATATACTTGGGAAATTTGTGGATCTATACTTGGGAAATTTGTGGATCTATACTTAGGAAGTCTGTGGATCTATACTTGGGAAATTTGTGGATCTATACTTTGGAAATTTGTGGCTCTATACCTGGGAAATTTGTGGATTTATAATTGGGAAATTTTTGGATCTATACTTGGGAAGTTTGTGGATCTATACTTGGGAAATTTGTGGATCTATACTCGGGAAATTTTTGGATCTATACTTGGGAAGTTTGTGGATCTATACTTGGGAAATTTGTGGATCTATACCTGGGAAGTTTGTGGATCTATACTTGGGAAATTTTTGGATCTATACTTGGGAAGTTTGTGGATCTATACTTGGGAAATTTGTGGATCTATACTCGGGAAATTTTTGGATATATACTTGGGAAGTTTGTGGATCTATATTTGGGAAATTTGTGTATCTATACTTGGGAAGTTTGTGGATCTATACTTGTGAAGTTTGTGGATCCATACTTGGGAAGTTTGTGGATCTATACTTGGAAAGTTTGTGCATCTATACTTGGGAAGTTTGTGGATCTATACTAGGGAATTTTGTGGATCTATACTTGGGAGATTTTTGGATCTATACTTGCGAAGTTTGTGGATCTATATTTGGGAAATTTGTGTACCTATACTTGGGAAGTTTGTTGATCTATACTTGGGAAATTTGTGGATCTATACTTGGGAAATTTGTGGATCTATACTTGGGAAGTTTGTGGATCTATGCCTGGGAAATTTTTGGATTTATAATTGGGAAATTTTTGGATCTATACTTGGGAAGTTTGTGGATCTATACCTGGGAAATTTGTGGATCTATACTTGGGAAATTTGTGGATCTACACTTGGGAAATTTGTGGATCTATACTCGAGAAATTTTTGGATCTATACTTGGGAAGTTTGTGGATCTATTCTTGGGAAATTTGTGGATCTATACTTGGGAAGTTTGTAGATCTATACTTGGGAAATTTGTGGATCTATACTTGGGAAGTTTGTGTATCTATACTTGTGAAGTTTGTGGATCCATAATTGGTAAGTTTGTGGATCCATACTTGGGAAGTTTGTGGATCTATACTTGGGAAATTTGTGGATCTATACTTGGGATATTTGTGGATCTATACTTGGGAAATTTGTGGATATATACTTGGGAAATTTGTGGATCTATACTTGGGAAATTTGTGGATCTATACTTGGGAAGTCTGTGGATCTATACTTGGGAAATTTGTGGATCTATACTTTGGAAATTTGTGGCTCTATACCTGGGAAATTTGTGGATTTATAATTGGGAAATTTTTGGATCTATACTTGGGAAGTTTGTGGATCTATACTTGGGAAATTTGTGGATCTATACTTGGGAAATTTGTGGATCTATACCTGGGAAATTTGTGGATCTATACTTGGGAAGTTTGTGGATCTCTACTTGGGAAATTTGTGGATCTATACTTGGGAAATTTGTGGATCTATAATTGGGAAATTTGTGGATCTATACCTGGGAAATTTTTGGATTTATAATTGGGAAATTTTCTGATCTATACTTGGGAAGTTTGTGGATCTATACTTGGGAAATTTGTGGATCTATACTTGGGAAATTTGTGGATCTATACCTGGGAAATTTTTGGATTTATAATTGGGAAATTTTTCGATCTATACTTGGGAAGTTTGTGGACCTATACTTGGGAAATTTGTGGATCTATACTCGAGAAATTTTTGGATCTATACTTGGGAAGTTTGTGGATCTATACTTGGGAAATTTGTGGATCTATACTTGGGAAGTTTGTAGATCTATACTTGGGAAATTTGTGGATCTATAATTGGGAAATTTGTGGATCTATACTTGGGAAGTTTGTGTATCTATACTTGTGAAGTTTGTGGATCCATAATTGGTAAGTTTGTGGATCCATACTTGGGAAGTTTGTGGATCTATAATTGGGAAATTTGTGGATCTATACTTGGGATATTTGTGGATCTATACTTGGGAAATTTGTGGATATATACTTGGGAAATTTGTGGATCTATACTTGGGAAATTTGTGGATCTATACTTGGAAGTCTGTGGATCTATACTTTGGAAATTTGTGGCTCTATACCTGGGAAATTTTTGGATTTATAATTGGGAAATTTTTGGATCTATACTTGGGAAGTTTGTGGATCTATACTTGGGAAATTTGTGGATCTATACTTGGGAAATTTGTGGATCTATACTTGGGAAGTTTGTGGATCTATACTTGTGAAGTTTGTGGATCCATACTTGGGAAGTTTGTGGATCTATACTTGGAAATTTTGTGGATCTATACTAGGGAATTTTGTGGATCTATACTTGGGAGATTTTTGGATCTATACTTGCGAAGTTTGTGGATCTATATTTGGGAAATTTGTGTACCTATACTTGGGAAGTTTGTAGATCTATACTTGGGAAATTTGTGGATCTATACTTGGGAAATTTGTGGATCTATACTTGGGAAATTTGTGGATCTATACCTGGGAAATTTTTGGATTTATAATTGGGAAATTTTTCGATCTATACTTGGGAAGTTTGTGGGTCTATACTTGGGAAATTTGTGGATCTATACTCGAGAAATTTTTGGATCTATACTTGGGAAGTTTGTGGATCTATACTTGGGAAATTTGTGGATCTATACTTGGGAAGTTTGTAGATCTATACTTGGGAAATTTGTGGATCTATACTTGGGAAATTTGTGGATCTATACTTGGGAAGTTTGTGTATCTATACTTGTGAAGTTTGTGGATCCATAATTGGTAAGTTTGTGGATCCATACTTGGGAAGTTTGTGGATCTATAATTGGGAAATTTGTGGATCTATACTTGGGTTATTTGTGGATCTATACTTGGGAAATTTGTGGATATATACTTGGGAAATTTGTGGATCTATACTTGGGAAATTTGTGGATCTATACTTGGGAAGTCTGTGGATCTATACTTGGGAAATTTGTGGATCTATACCTGGGAAATTTGTGGATCTATACTTGGGAAGTTTGTGGATCTCTACTTGGGAAATTTGTGGATCTATACTTGGGAAATTTGTGGATCTATAATTGGGAAATTTGTGGATCTATACCTGGGAAATTTTTGGATTTATAATTGGGAAATTTTTGGATCTATACTTGGGAAGTTTGTGGATCTATACTTGGGAAATTTGTGGATCTATACTTGGGAAATTTGTGGATCTATACCTGGGAAATTTTTGGATTTATAATTGGGAAATTTTTCGATCTATACTTGGGAAGTTTGTGGACCTATACTTGGGAAATTTGTGGATCTATACTCGAGAAATTTTTGGATCTATACTTGGGAAGTTTGTGGATCTATACTTGGGAAATTTGTGGATCTATACTTGGGAAGTTTGTAGATCTATACTTGGGAAATTTGTGGATCTATAATTGGGAAATTTGTGGATCTATACTTGGGAAGTTTGTGTATCTATACTTGTGAAGTTTGTGGATCCATAATTGGTAAGTTTGTGGATCCATACTTGGGAAGTTTGTGGATCTATAATTGGGAAATTTGTGGATCTATACTTGGGATATTTGTGGATCTATACTTGGGAAATTTGTGGATATATACTTGGGAAATTTGTGGATCTATACTTGGGAAATTTGTGGATCTATACTTGGAAGTCTGTGGATCTATACTTTGGAAATTTGTGGCTCTATACCTGGGAAATTTGTGGATTTATAATTGGGAAATTTTTGGATCTATACTTGGGAAGTTTGTGGATCTATACTTGGGAAATTTGTGGATCTATACTTGGGAAATTTGTGGATCTATACTTGGGAAGTTTGTGGATCTATACTTGTGAAGTTTGTGGATCCATACTTGGGAAGTTTGTGGATCTATACTTGGAAATTTTGTGGATCTATACTAGGGAATTTTGTGGATCTATACTTGGGAGATTTTTGGATCTATACTTGCGAAGTTTGTGGATCTATATTTGGGAAATTTGTGTACCTATACTTGGGAAGTTTGTAGATCTATACTTGGGAAATTTGTGGATCTATACTTGGGAAATTTGTGGATCTATACTTGGGAAATTTGTGGATCTATACCTGGGAAATTTTTGGATTTATAATTGGGAAATTTTTCGATCTATACTTGGGAAGTTTGTGGGTCTATACTTGGGAAATTTGTGGATCTATACTCGAGAAATTTTTGGATCTATACTTGGGAAGTTTGTGGATCTATACTTGGGAAATTTGTGGATCTATACTTGGGAAGTTTGTAGATCTATACTTGGGAAATTTGTGGATCTATACTTGGGAAATTTGTGGATCTATACTTGGGAAGTTTGTGTATCTATACTTGTGAAGTTTGTGGATCCATAATTGGTAAGTTTGTGGATCCATACTTGGGAAGTTTGTGGATCTATAATTGGGAAATTTGTGGATCTATACTTGGGATATTTGTGGATCTATACTTGGGAAATTTGTGGATATATACTTGGGAAATTTGTGGATCTATACTTGGGAAATTTGTGGATCTATACTTGGAAGTCTGTGGATCTATACTTTGGAAATTTGTGGCTCTATACCTGGGAAATTTGTGGATTTATAATTGGGAAATTTTTGGATCTATACTTGGGAAGTTTGTGGATCTATACTTGGGAAATTTGTGGATCTATACTTGGGAAATTTGTGGATCTATACTTGGGAAGTTTGTGGATCTATACTTGTGAAGTTTGTGGATCCATACTTGGGAAGTTTGTGGATCTATACTTGGAAATTTTGTGGATCTATACTAGGGAATTTTGTGGATCTATACTTGGGAGATTTTTGGATCTATACTTGCGAAGTTTGTGGATCTATATTTGGGAAATTTGTGTACCTATACTTGGGAAGTTTGTAGATCTATACTTGGGAAATTTGTGGATCTATACTTGGGAAATTTGTGGATCTATACTTGGGAAATTTGTGGATCTATACCTGGGAAATTTTTGGATTTATAATTGGGAAATTTTTCGATCTATACTTGGGAAGTTTGTGGGTCTATACTTGGGAAATTTGTGGATCTATACTCGAGAAATTTTTGGATCTATACTTGGGAAGTTTGTGGATCTATACTTGGGAAATTTGTGGATCTATACTTGGGAAGTTTGTAGATCTATACTTGGGAAATTTGTGGATCTATACTTGGGAAATTTGTGGATCTATACTTGGGAAGTTTGTGTATCTATACTTGTGAAGTTTGTGGATCCATAATTGGTAAGTTTGTGGATCCATACTTGGGAAGTTTGTGGATCTATAATTGGGAAATTTGTGGATCTATACTTGGGATATTTGTGGATCTATACTTGGGAAATTTGTGGATATATACTTGGGAAATTTGTGGATCTATACTTGGGAAATTTGTGGATCTATACTTGGGAAGTCTGTGGATCTATACTTGGGAAATTTGTGGATCTATACTTTGGAAATTTGTGGCTCTATACCTGGGGAATTTGTGGATTTATAATTGGGAAATTTTTGGATCTATACTTGGGAAGTTTGTGGATCTATACTTGGGAAATTTGTGGATCTATACTCGGGAAATTTTTGGATCTATACTTGGGAAGTTTGTGGATCTATACTTGGGAAATTTGTGGATCTATACCTTGGAAATTTGTGGATCTATACTTGGGAAATTTGTGGATCTACACTTGGGAAATTTGTGGATCTATACTTGGGAAGTTTGTGGATCTATACTTGTGAAGTTTGTGGATCTATACTAGGGAATTTTGTGGATCTATACTTGGGAAGTTTGTGGATCTATACTTGGGAAATTTGTGGATCTATACCTGGGAAATTTGTGGATCTATACTTGGGAAATTTGTGGATCTACACTTGGGAAGTTTGTGGATCTATACTTGGGAAATTTTTGGATCTATACTTGGGAAGTTTGTGGATCTATACTTGGGAAATTTGTGGATCTATACTCGGGAAATTTTTGGATATATACTTGGGAAGTTTGTGGATCTATATTTGGGAAATTTGTGTGTCTATACTTGGGAAGTTTGTAGATCTATACTTGGGAAATTTGTGGATCTATACTTGGGAAATTTGTGGATCTATACTTGGGAAGTTTGTGGATCTATACTTGTGAAGTTTGTGGATCCATACTTGGGAAGTTTGTGGATCTATACTTGGAAAGTTTGTGGATCTATACTTGGGAAGTTTGTGGATCTATACTAGGGAATTTTGTGGATCTATACTTGGGAAATTTGTGGATCTATACTCGGGAAATTTTTGGATATATACTTGGGAAGTTTGTGGATCTATATTTGGGAAATTTGTGTGTCTATACTTGGGAAGTTTGTAGATCTATACTTGGGAAATTTGTGGATCTATACTTGGGAAATTTGTGGATCTATACTTGGGAAGTTTGTGGATCTATACTTGTGAAGTTTTTGGATCCATACTTGGGAAGTTTGTGGATCTATACTTGGAAAGTTTGTGGATCTATACTTGGGAAGTTTGTGGATCTATACTAGGGAATTTTGTGGATCTATACTTGGGAGATTTTTGGATCTATACTTGCGAAGTTTGTGGATCTATATTTGGGAAATTTGTGTACCTATACTTGGGAAGTTTGTAGATCTATACTTGGGAAATTTGTGGATCTATACTTGGGAAATTTGTGGATCTATACTTGGGAAGTTTGTGGATCTATACATGTGAAGTTTGTGGATCTATACTAGGGAATTTTGTGGATCTATACTTGGGAAATTTTTGGATCTATACTTGGGAAATTTGTGGATCTATACTTGGGATATTTGTGGATCTTTACTTGGGAAATTTGTGGATAAATACTTGGGAAATTTGTGGATCTATACTTGGGAAGTCTGTGGATCTATACTTGGGAAATTTGTGGATCTATACTTGGGAAGTTTGTGGATCTATACTTGTGAAGTTTGTGGATCTATACTAGGGAATTTTGTGGATCTATACCTGGGAAATTTTTGGATCTATACTTGGGAAATTTGTGGATCTATACTTGGGATATTTGTGTATCTATACTTGGGAAATTTGTGGATCTATACTTGGGAAATTTGTGGATCTATACTTGGGAAGTCTGTGGATCTATACTTGGGAAATTTGTGGATCTCTACTTGGGAAATTTGTGGATCTATACTTTGGAAATTTGTGGCTTTATACCTGGGAAATTTTTGGATTTATAATTGGGAAATTTTTGGATCTATACTTGGGAAGTTTGTGGATCTATACTTGGGAAGTTTGTGGATCTATACTTGGGAAATTTGTGGATCTATACTTTGGAAATTTGTGGCTTTATACCTGGGAAATTTTTGGATTTATAATCGGGAAATTTTTCGATCTATACTTGGGAAGTTTGTGGATCTATACTTGGGAAATTTGTGGATCTATACTTGGGAAGTTTGTAGATCTATACTTGGGAAATTTGTGGATCTATACTTAGGAAATTTGTGGATCTATACTTGGGAAATTTGTGGATATATACTTGGGAAATTTGTGGATCTATACTTGGTAAGTTTGTGGATCTATACTTGGGAAATTTGTGGATCTATACTTGGGAAATTTGTGGATCTATACTTGGGAAATTTGTGGATCTATACCTGGGAAATTTGTGGATCTATATTTGGGAAATTTGTGGATCTACACTTGGGAAGTTTGTGGAGCTATACTTGGGAAATTTGTGGATATATACTCGGGAAATTTTTGGATATATACTTGGGAAGTTTGTGGATCTATATTTGGGATATTTGTGTATCTATACTTGGGAAGTTTGTAGATCTATACTTGGGAAATTTGTGGATCTCTACTTGGGAAATTTGTGGATGTATACTTGGAAAATTTGTGGATTTATAATTGGGAAATTTTTGGATCTATACTTGGGAAGTTTGTGGATCTATACTTGGAAAATTTGTGGATCTATACTCGGGAAATTTTTGGATCTATACTTGGGAAGTTTGTAGATCTATACTTGGGAAATTTGTGGATCTATACTTGGGAAATTTGTGGATCTATACTTGGGAAATTTGTGGATCTATAGTTGGGAAGTTTGTGGATCCATACTTGGGAAGTTTGTGGATCTATACTTGGGAAATTTGTGGATCTATACTTGGGAAATTTGTGGATCTATACTTGGGAAATTTGTGGATCTATACTTGGGAAGTTTGTGGATCTATGCTAGGGAAATTTGTGGATATATACTTGGGAAATTTGTGGATCTATACTTGGGAAATTTGTGGATCTATACTTGGGAAGTTTGTGGATCTATACTTCGGAAATTTGTGGATCTATACTTGGGAAATTTGTGGATCTATACTTGGGAAATTTGTGGATCTATACCTGGGAAATTTGTGGATCTATATTTGGGAAATTTGTGGATCTACACTTGGGAAGTTTGTGGATCTATACTTGGGAAATTTTTGGATCTATACTTGGGAAGTTTGTGGATCTATACTTGGGAAATTTGTGGATCTATACTCGGGAAATTTTTGGATATATACTTGGGAAGTTTGTGGATCTATATTTGGGAAATTTGTGTATCTATACTTGGGAAGTTTGTAGATCTATACTTGGGAAATTTGTTAATTTATACTTGGGAAATTTGTGGATCTCTACTTGGGAAATTTGTGGATGTATACTTGGAAAATTTGTGGATTTATAATTGGGAAATTTTTGGATCTATACTTGGGAAGTTTGTGGATCTATACTTGGAAAATTTGTGGATCTATACTCGGGAAATTTTTGGATATATACTTGGGAAGTTTGTGGATCTATATTTGGGAAATTTGTGTATCTATACTTGGGAAGTTTGTAGATCTATACTTGGGAAATTTGTGGATCTCTACTTGGGAAATTTGTGGATGTATACTTGGAAAATTTGTGGATTTATAATTGGGAAATTTTTGGATCTATACTTGGGAAGTTTGTGGATCTATACTTGGAAAATTTGTGGATCTATACTCGGGAAATTTTTGGATCTATACTTGGGAAGTTTGTGGATCTATACTTGGGAAATTTGTGGATCTATACTTGGGAAGTTTGTAGATCTATACTTGGGAAATTTGTGGATCTATACTTGGGAAATTTGTGGATCTATAGTTGGGAAGTTTGTGGATCTATAGTTGGGAAGTTTGTGGATCTATACTTGTGAAGTTTGTGGATCCATAATTGGTAAGTTTGTGGATCTATACTTGGGAAATTTGTGGATCTATACTTGGGAAATTTGTGGATCTATACTTGGGAAATTTGTGGATCTATACTTGGGAAGTTTGTGGATCTATGCTAGGGAAATTTGTGGATATATACTTGGGAAATTTGTGGATCTATACTTGGGAAATTTGTGTATCTATACTTGGGAAGTTTGTAGATCTATACTTGGGAAATTTGTTAATTTATGCTTGGGAAATTTGTGGATCTCTACTTGGGAAATTTGTGGATGTATACTTGGAAAATTTGTGGATTTATAATTGGGAAATTTTTGGATCTATACTTGGGAAGTTTGTGGATCTATACTTGGAAAATTTGTGGATCTATACTCGGGAAATTTTTGGATCTATACTTGGGAAGTTTGTGGATCTATACTTGGGAAATTTGTGGATCTATACTTGGGAAGTTTGTAGATCTATACTTGGGAAATTTGTGGATCTATACTTGGGAAATTTGTGGATCTATAGTTGGGAAGTTTGTGGATCTATAGTTGGGAAGTTTGTGGATCTATACTTGTGAAGTTTGTGGATCCATAATTGGTAAGTTTGTGGATCCATACTTGGGAAGTTTGTGGATCTATACTTGGGAAATTTGTGGATCTATACTTGGGAAATTTGTGGATCTATACTTGGGAAATTTGTGGATCTATACCTGGGAAATTTGTGGATCTATATTTGGGAAATTTGTGGATCTACACTTGGGAAGTTTGTGGAGCTATACTTGGGAAATTTTTGGATCTATACTTGGGAAGTTTGTGGATCTATACTTGGGAAATTTGTGGATATATACTCGGGAAATTTTTGGATATATACTTGGGAAGTTTGTGGATCTATATTTGGGAAATTTGTGTATCTATACTTGGGAAGTTTGTAGATCTATACTTGGGAAATTTGTGGATCTCTACTGGGGAAATTTGTGGATGTATACTTGGAAAATTTGTGGATTTATAATTGGGAAATTTTTGGATCTATACTTGGGAAGTTTGTGGATCTATACTTGGAAAATTTGTGGATCTATACTCGGGAAATTTTTGGATCTATACTTGGGAAGTTTGTAGATCTATACTTGGGAAATTTGTGGATCTATACTTGGGAAATTTGTGGATCTATACTTGGGAAATTTGTGGATCTATAGTTGGGAAGTTTGTGGATCTATACTTGTGAAGTTTGTGGATCCATAATTGGTAAGTTTGTGGATCTATACTTGGGAAATTTGTGGATCTATACTTGGGAAATTTGTGGATCTATACTTGGGAAATTTGTGGATCTATACTTGGGAAGTTTGTGGATCTATGCTAGGGAAATTTGTGGATATATACTTGGGAAATTTGTGGATCTATACTTGGGAAATTTGTGTATCTATACTTGGGAAGTTTGTAGATCTATACTTGGGAAATTTGTTAATTTATACTTGGGAAATTTGTGGATCTCTACTTGGGAAATTTGTGGATGTATACTTGGAAAATTTGTGGATTTATAATTGGGAAATTTTTGGATCTATACTTGGGAAGTTTGTGGATCTATACTTGAAAAATTTGTGGATCTATACTCGGGAAATTTTTGGATCTATACTTGGGAAGTTTGTGGATCTATACTTGGGAAATTTGTGGATCTATACTTGGGAAGTTTGTAGATCTATACTTGGGAAATTTGTGGATCTATACTTGGGAAATTTGTGGATCTATAGTTGGGAAGTTTGTGGATCTATAGTTGGGAAGTTTGTGGATCTATACTTGTGAAGTTTGTGGATCCATAATTGGTAAGTTTGTGGATCCATACTTGGGAAGTTTGTGGATCTATACTTGGGAAATTTGTGGATCTATACTTGGGAAATTTGTGGATCTATACTTGGGAAATTTGTGGATCTATACCTGGGAAATTTGTGGATCTATATTTGGGAAATTTGTGGATCTACACTTGGGAAGTTTGTGGAGCTATACTTGGGAAATTTTTGGATCTATACTTGGGAAGTTTGTGGATCTATACTTGGGAAATTTGTGGATATATACTCGGGAAATTTTTGGATATATACTTGGGAAGTTTGTGGATCTATATTTGGGAAATTTGTGTATCTATACTTGGGAAGTTTGTAGATCTATACTTGGGAAATTTGTGGATCTCTACTTGGGAAATTTGTGGATGTATACTTGAAAAAATTTGTGGATTTATAATTGGGAAATTTTTGGATCTATACTTGGGAAGTTTGTGGATCTATACTTGGAAAATTTGTGGATCTATACTCGGGAAATTTTTGGATCTATACTTGGGAAGTTTGTAGATCTATACTTGGGAAATTTGTGGATCTATACTTGGGAAATTTGTGGATCTATACTTGGGAAATTTGTGGATCTATAGTTGGGAAGTTTGTGGATCCATACTTGGGAAGTTTGTGGATCCATACTTGGGAAGTTTGTGGATCTATACTTGGGAAATTTGTGGATCTATACTTGGGAAATTTGTGGATCTATACTTGGGAAATTTGTGGATCTATACTTGGGAAGTTTGTGGATCTATGCTAGGGAAATTTGTGGATATATACTTGGGAAATTTGTGGATCTATACTTGGGAAATTTGTGGATCTATACTTGGGAAGTTTGTGGATCTATACTTCGGAAATTTGTGGATCTATACTTGGGAAATTTGTGGATCTATACTTGGGAAATTTGTGGATCTATACCTGGGAAATTTGTGGATCTATATTTGGGAAATTTGTGGATCTACACTTGGGAAGTTTGTGGATCTATACTTGGGAAATTTTTGGATCTATACTTGGGAAGTTTGTGGATCTATACTTGGGAAATTTGTGGATCTATACTCGGGAAATTTTTGGATATATACTTGGGAAGTTTGTGGATCTATATTTGGGAAATTTGTGTATCTATACTTGGGAAGTTTGTAGATCTATACTTGGGAAATTTGTTAATTTATACTTGGGAAATTTGTGGATCTCTACTTGGGAAATTTGTGGATGTATACTTGGAAAATTTGTGGATTTATAATTGGGAAATTTTTGGATCTATACTTGGGAAGTTTGTGGATCTATACTTGGAAAATTTGTGGATCTATACTCGGGAAATTTTTGGATATATACTTGGGAAGTTTGTGGATCTATATTTGGGAAATTTGTGTATCTATACTTGGGAAGTTTGTAGATCTATACTTGGGAAATTTGTGGATCTCTACTTGGGAAATTTGTGGATGTATACTTGGAAAATTTGTGGATTTATAATTGGGAAATTTTTGGATCTATACTTGGGAAGTTTGTGGATCTATACTTGGAAAATTTGTGGATCCATACTTGGGAAGTTTGTGGATCTATACTTGGGAAGTTTGTGGATCTATACTTGGGAAATTTGTGGATCTATACTTGGGAAGTTTGTAGATCTATACTTGGGAAATTTGTGGATCTATACTTGGGAAATTTGTGGATCTATAGTTGGGAAGTTTGTGGATCTATAGTTGGGAAGTTTGTGGATCTATACTTGTGAAGTTTGTGGATCCATAATTGGTAAGTTTGTGGATCTATACTTGGGAAATTTGTGGATCTATACTTGGGAAATTTGTGGATCTATACTTGGGAAATTTGTGGATCTATACTTGGGAAGTTTGTGGATCTATGCTAGGGAAATTTGTGGATATATACTTGGGAAATTTGTGGATCTATACTTGGGAAATTTGTGTATCTATACTTGGGAAGTTTGTAGATCTATACTTGGGAAATTTGTTAATTTATACTTGGGAAATTTGTGGATCTCTACTTGGGAAATTTGTGGATGTATACTTGGAAAATTTGTGGATTTATAATTGGGAAATTTTTGGATCTATACTTGGGAAGTTTGTGGATCTATACTTGGAAAATTTGTGGATCTATACTCGGGAAATTTTTGGATCTATACTTGGGAAGTTTGTGGATCTATACTTGGGAAATTTGTGGATCTATACTTGGGAAGTTTGTAGATCTATACTTGGGAAATTTGTGGATCTATACTTGGGAAATTTGTGGATCTATAGTTGGGAAGTTTGTGGATCTATAGTTGGGAAGTTTGTGGATCTATACTTGTGAAGTTTGTGGATCCATAATTGGTAAGTTTGTGGATCCATACTTGGGAAGTTTTTGGATCTATACTTGGGAAATTTGTGGATCTATACTTGGGAAATTTGTGGATCTATACTTGGGAAATTTGTGGATCTATACTTGGGAAGTTTGTGGATCTATGCTAGGGAAATTTGTGGATCTATACCTGGGAAAATTGTGGATCTATACTTGGGAAATTGGTGGACCTATACTTGGGAAATTTGTGGATCTATACTTGGGAAATTTGTGGATCTATACTTGGGAAATTTGTGGATCTATACTTGGGAAATTTGTGGATCTATACTTGGGAAATTTGTGGATCTATACTTGGGAAATTTGTGGATCTATACTCGGGAAATTTTTGGATATATACTTGGGAAGTTTGTGGATCTATATTTGGGAAATTTGTGTATCTATACTTGGGAAGTTTGTAGATCTATACTTGGGAAATTTGTGGATCTATACTTGGGAAATTTGTGGATCTCTACTTGGGAAATTTGTGGATGTATACTTGGAAAATTTGTGGATTTATAATTGGGAAATTTTTGGATCTATACTTGGGAAGTTTGTGGATCTATACTTGGAAAATTTGAAGATCTATACTCGGGAAATTTTTGGATCTATACTTGGGAAGTTTGTGGATCTATACTTGGGAAATTTGTGGATCTATACTTGGGAAGTTTGTAGATCTATACTTGGGAAATTTGTTGATCTATACTTGGGAAATTTGTGGATCTATAGTTGGGAAGTTTGTGGATCTATAGTTGGGAAGTTTGTGGATCTATACTTGTGAAGTTTGTGGATCCATAATTGGTAAGTTTGTGGATCCATACTTGGGAAGTTTGTGGATCTATACTTGGGAAATTTGTGGATCTATACTTGGGAAATTTGTGGATCTATACTTGGGAAATTTGTGGATCTATACTTGGGAAGTTTGTGGATCTATACTTGGGAAATTTGTGGACCTATACTTGGGAAATTTGTGGATCTATACTTGGGAAATTTGTGGATCTATACTTGGGAAATTTGTGGATCTATACCTGGGAAATTTGTGGATCTATACTTGGGAAATTTGTGGATCTATACTTGGGAAATTTGTGGATCTATACTTGGGAAATTTGTGGATCTATACCTGGGAAATTTTTGGATTTATAATTGGGAAATTTTTGGATCTATACTTGGGAAGTTTGTGGATCTATACTTGGGAAGTTTATGGATCTATACTTGGGAAATTTGTGGATCTATACTTGGGAAATTTGTGGATCTATACCTGGGAAATTTGTGGATCTATACTTGGGAAATTTGTGGATCTATACTTGGGAAATTTGTGGATCTATACCTGGGAAATTTGTGGATCTATACTTGGGAAATTTGTGGATCTATACTTGGGAAATTTGTGGATCTATACTTGGGAAGTTTGTGGATCTATACTTGGGAAATTTGAAGATCTATACTTGGGAAATTTGTGGATCTATACTTGGGAAATTTGTGGATCTATAGCTGGGAAATTTGTGGATCTATACTTGGGAAATTTGTGGATCTATACTTAGAAAGTTTGTGGATCTATACTTGGGAAATTTTTGGATCTATACTTGGGAAGTTTGTAGATCTATACTTGGGAAATTTGTGGATCTATACATGGGAAATTTGTGGATCTATACTTGGGAAATTTGTGGATCTATACTTGTGAAGTTTGTGGATCCATACTTGGGAAATTTGTGGATCGATATCTGGGAAATTTGTGGATCTATACTTGGGAAGTTTGTGGATCTATACTTGTGAAGTTTATGGATCCATAATTGGTAAGTTTGTGGATCCATACATGGGAAGTTTGTGGTTCTATACTTGGGAAATTTGTGGATCTATACCTGGGAAATTTGTGGATCTATACTTGAGAAATTTGTGGATCTATACTTGGGAAATTTGTGGATCTATACTTGGGAAATTTGTGGATCTATACTTGGGAAATTTGTGGATCTATATTTGGGAAATTTGTGGATCTATATTTGGGAAATTTGTGGATCTATACCTGGGAAATTTGTGGATCTATACTTGGGAAATTTGTGGATATATACTTGGAAAGTTTGTGGATCTATACTTGGGAAGTTTGTGGATCTATACTTGTGAAGTTTGTGGATCCATACTTGGGAAGTTTGTGGATCTATACTTGGGAAGTTTGTGGATCTATACTTGGGAAATTTGTGGATCTATACTTGAGAAATTTGTGGATCTATACTTGGGAAATTTGTGGATCTATTCTTGGGAAATTTGTGGATCTATACTTGGGAAATTTGTGGATCTATATTTGGGAAATTTGTGGATCTATATTTGGGAAATTTGTGGATCTATACCTTTGAAATTTGTGGATCTATACTTGGGAAATTTGTGGATATATACTTGTAAAGTTTGTGGATCTATACTTGGGAAGTTTGTGGATCTATACTTGTGAAGTTTGTGGATCCATACTTGGGAAGTTTGTGGATCTATACTTGGGAAGTTTGTGGATCTATACTTGGGAAATTTTTGGATCTATACTTGGGAAGTTTGTGGACCTATACTTGGGAAATTTGTGGATATATACTTGGGAAGTTTGTGGATCTATATTTGGGAAATTTGTGTATCTATACTTGGGAAGTTTGTAGATCTATACTTGGGAAATTTGTGGATCTATACTTGGGAAGTTTGTGGATCTATACTTGTGAAGTTTGTGGATCCATACTTGGGAAGTTTGTGGATCTATACTTGGAAAGTTTGTGTACCTATACTTGGGAAATTTGTGGATCTATACTTGCGACCTTTCTGGATCTATACTTGGGAAGTTTGTGGATCTATACTTGGGAAATTTTTGGATCTATATTTGGGAAGTTTGTGGATCTATACTTGGGAAATTCGTGGATCTATACTTAGGAAATTTGTGGATCTATACCTGGGAAATTTGTGGATCTATACTTGGGAAGCTTGTGGATCTATACTTGGGAAGTTTGTGGATCTATACTTGTGAAGTTTGTGGATCCATAATTGGTAAGTTTGTGGATCCATACTTGGGAAGTTTGTGGATCCATAATTGGTAAGTTTGTGGATCCATACTTGGGAAGTTTGTCGATCTATATTTGGGAAATTTGTGGATCTATACCTGGGAAATTTGTGGATCTATACTTGGGAAGTTTGTGGATCTATACTTGGGAAATTTGTGGATCTATACTTGGGAAATTTGTGGATCTATACTTGGGAAATTTGTGGATCTATACCTGGGAAATTTGTGGATCTATACTTGGGAAATTTGTGGATCTATACTTGGGAAGTTTGTGGATCTATACTTGGGAAATTTTTGGATCTATACTTGGGAAGTTTGTGGACCTATACTTGGGAAATTTGTGGATCTATACTCGGGAAATTTTTGGATGTATACTTGGGAAGTTTGTGGATCTATATTTGGAAAATTTGTGTATCTATACTTGGGAAGTTTGTAGATCTATACTTGGGAAATTTGTGGATCTATACTTGGGAAATTTGTGGATCTATACTTGCGAAATTTCTGGATCTATACTTGGGAAGTTTTTGGATCTATACTTGGGAAATTTGTGGATCTATACTTGGGAAGTTTGTGGATCTATACTTGGGAAATTTGTGGATCTCTACTTGGGAAATTTGTGGATCTATACTTGGGAAATTTGTGGATCTATACCTGGGAAATTTGTGGATTTATAATTGGGAAATTTTTGGATCTATACTTGGGAAGTTTGTGGATCCATACTTCTGATGTTTGTGGATCTATACTTGGGAAATTTGTGGATATATACTTGGGAAATTTGTGGATCTATACCTGGGAAATTTGTGGATCCATAATTGGTAAGTTTGTGGATCCATAATTGGTAAGTTTGTGGATCCATACTTCTGAAGTTTGTGGATCTATACTTGGGAAATTTGTGGATCTATACTTGGGAAATGTGTGGATCTATACCTGGGAAATTTGTGGATCTATACCAGGGAAATTTGTGGATCTATACTTGGGAGTTTGTGGATCTATACTAGGGAATTTTGTGGATCTATACTTGGGAAATTTGTGCATCTATACTTGGGAAATTTGTGGATCTATACTTGGGAAGTTTGTGGATCTATACTTGGGAAGTTTGTGGATCCATATTTGGTAAGTTTGTGGATCCATACTTGGGAAGTTTGTGGATCTATACTTGGGAAATTTGTGGATCTATACTTGGGAAATTTGTGGATGTATACTTGGGAAATTTTTGGATTTATAATTGGAAAATTTTTGGATCTATACTTGGGAAGTTTGTTGATCTATACTTGGAAAATTTGTGGATCTATACTCGGGAAATTTTTGGATCTATACCTGGGAAATTTTTGGATTTATAATTGGGAAATTTTTGGATCTATACTTGGGAAGTTTGTGGATCTATACTTGGGAAATTTGTGGATCTATACTTGGGAAATTTTTGGATCTATACCTGGGAAATTTTTGGATTTATCATTGGGAAATTTTTCGATCTATACTTGGGAAGTTTGTGGATCTATACTTGGGAAATTTGTGGATCTATACTCGAGAAATTTTTGGATCTATACTTGGGAAGTTTGTGGATCTATACTCGGGAAATTTGTGGATCTATACTTGGGAAGTTTGTAGATCTATACTTGGGAAATTTGTGGATCTATACTTGGGAAATTTGTGGATCTATACTTGGGAAGTTTGTGTATCTATACTTGTGAAGTTTGTGGATCCATAATTGGTAAGTTTGTGGATCCATACTTGGGAAGTTTGTGGATCTATACTTGGGAAATTTGTGGATCTATACTTGGGAAATTTGTGGATCTATACTTGGGAAGTTTGTGGATCTATACTTGGGAAATTTGTGGATCTATACTTGGGAAGTTTGTGGATCTATACTTGGGAAGTTTGTGGATCCATAATTGGTAAGTTTATGGATCCATACTTGGAAAGTTTGTGGATCTATACTTTGGAAATTTGTGGATCTATACTTGGGAAATTTGTGGATCTCTACTTGGGAAGTTTGTGGATCTATACTTGGAAAATTTGTGGATCTATACTCGGGAAATTTTTGGATCTATACTTGGGAAGTTTGTGGATCTATACTTGGGAAATTTGTGGATCTATACTTGGGAAGTTTGTAGATCTATACTTGGGAAATTTGTGGATCTATACTTGGGAAATTTGTGGATCTATATTTGGGAAGTTTGTGGATCTATACTTGTGAAGTTTGTCGATCCATACTTGGGAAGTTTGTGGATCTATACCTGGGAAGTTTATGGATCTATACTTGTGAAGTTTGTGGATCCATAATTGGTAAGTTTGTGGATCCATACTTCTGAAGTTTGTGGATCTATACTTGGGAAATTTGTGGATCTATACTTGGGAAGTTTGTGGATCTATACTTGTGAAGTTTGTCGATCCATACTTGGGAAGTTTGTGGATCTATACCTGGGACGTTTGTGGATCTATACTTGGGAAGTTTGTGGATCTATACTTGGGAAATTTTTGGATCTATACTTGGGAAGTTTGTGGATCTATACTTGGGAAATTTGTGGATCTATACTTGGGAAATTTGTGGATCTATACCTGGGAAATTTGTGGATCTATACTTGGGAAGTTTGTGGATCTATACTAGGGAATTTTGTGGATCTATACTTGGGAAATTTTTGGATCTATACTTGGGAAGTTTGTAGATCTATACTTGGGAAATTTGTGGATCTATACTTGGGAAATTTGTGGATCTATACCTGGGAAATTTGTGGATCTATACTTGGGAAGTTTGTGGATCTATACTAGGGAATTTTGTGGATCTATACTTGGGAAATTTTTGGATCTATACTTGGGAAGTTTGTAGATCTATACTTGGGAAATTTGTGGATCTATACCTGGGAAATTTTTGGATTTATCATTGGGAAATTTTTCGATCTATACTTGGGAAGTTTGTGGATCTATACTTGGGAAATTTGTGGATCTATACTCGAGAAATTTTTGGATCTATACTTGGGAAGTTTGTGGATCTATACTCGGGAAATTTGTGGATCTATACTTGGGAAGTTTGTAGATCTATACTTGGGAAATTTGTGGATCTATACTTGGGAAATTTGTGGATCTATACTTGGGAAGTTTGTGTATCTATACTTGTGAAGTTTGTGGATCCATAATTGGTAAGTTTGTGGATCCATACTTGGGAAGTTTGTGGATCTATACTTGGGAAATTTGTGGATCTATACTTGGGAAATTTGTGGATCTATACTTGGGAAGTTTGTGGATCTATACTTGGGAAATTTGTGGATCTATACTTGGGAAATTTGTGGATCTATACCTGGGAAATTTTTGGATTTATCATTGGGAAATTTTTCGATCTATACTTGGGAAGTTTGTGGATCTATACTTGGGAAATTTGTGCATCTATACTTGGGAAATTTGTGGATCTATACTTGGGAAGTTTGTGGATCTATACTTGGGAAGTTTGTGGATCCATATTTGGTAAGTTTGTGGATCCATACTTGGGAAGTTTGTGGATCTATACTTGGGAAATTTGTGGATCTATACTTGGGAAATTTGTGGATGTATACTTGGGAAATTTTTGGATTTATAATTGGAAAATTTTTGGATCTATACTTGGGAAGTTTGTTGATCTATACTTGGAAAATTTGTGGATCTATACTCGGGAAATTTTTGGATCTATACCTGGGAAATTTTTGGATTTATAATTGGGAAATTTTTGGATCTATACTTGGGAAGTTTGTGGATCTATACTTGGGAAATTTGTGGATCTATACTTGGGAAATTTTTGGATCTATACCTGGGAAATTTTTGGATTTATCATTGGGAAATTTTTCGATCTATACTTGGGAAGTTTGTGGATCTATACTTGGGAAATTTGTGGATCTATACTCGAGAAATTTTTGGATCTATACTTGGGAAGTTTGTGGATCTATACTCGGGAAATTTGTGGATCTATACTTGGGAAGTTTGTAGATCTATACTTGGGAAATTTGTGGATCTATACTTGGGAAATTTGTGGATCTATACTTGGGAAGTTTGTGTATCTATACTTGTGAAGTTTGTGGATCCATAATTGGTAAGTTTGTGGATCCATACTTGGGAAGTTTGTGGATCTATACTTGGGAAATTTGTGGATCTATACTTGGGAAATTTGTGGATCTATACTTGGGAAGTTTGTGGATCTATACTTGGGAAATTTGTGGATCTATACTTGGGAAGTTTGTGGATCTATACTTGGGAAGTTTGTGGATCCATAATTGGTAAGTTTATGGATCCATACTTGGAAAGTTTGTGGATCTATACTTTGGAAATTTGTGGATCTATACTTGGGAAATTTGTGGATCTCTACTTGGGAAGTTTGTGGATCTATACTTGGAAAATTTGTGGATCTATACTCGGGAAATTTTTGGATCTATACTTGGGAAGTTTGTGGATCTATACTTGGGAAATTTGTGGATCTATACTTGGGAAGTTTGTAGATCTATACTTGGGAAATTTGTGGATCTATACTTGGGAAATTTGTGGATCTATATTTGGGAAGTTTGTGGATCTATACTTGTGAAGTTTGTCGATCCATACTTGGGAAGTTTGTGGATCTATACCTGGGAAGTTTATGGATCTATACTTGTGAAGTTTGTGGATCCATAATTGGTAAGTTTGTGGATCCATACTTCTGAAGTTTGTGGATCTATACTTGGGAAATTTGTGGATCTATACTTGGGAAGTTTGTGGATCTATACTTGTGAAGTTTGTCGATCCATACTTGGGAAGTTTGTGGATCTATACCTGGGACGTTTGTGGATCTATACTTGGGAAGTTTGTGGATCTATACTTGGGAAATTTTTGGATCTATACTTGGGAAGTTTGTGGATCTATACTTGGGAAATTTGTGGATCTATACTTGGGAAATTTGTGGATCTATACCTGGGAAATTTGTGGATCTATACTTGGGAAGTTTGTGGATCTATACTAGGGAATTTTGTGGATCTATACTTGGGAAATTTTTGGATCTATACTTGGGAAGTTTGTAGATCTATACTTGGGAAATTTGTGGATCTATACTTGGGAAATTTGTGGATCTATACCTGGGAAATTTGTGGATCTATACTTGGGAAGTTTGTGGATCTATACTAGGGAATTTTGTGGATCTATACTTGGGAAATTTTTGGATCTATACTTGGGAAGTTTGTAGATCTATACTTGGGAAATTTGTGGATCTATACCTGGGAAATTTTTGGATTTATCATTGGGAAATTTTTCGATCTATACTTGGGAAGTTTGTGGATCTATACTTGGGAAATTTGTGGATCTATACTCGAGAAATTTTTGGATCTATACTTGGGAAGTTTGTGGATCTATACTCGGGAAATTTGTGGATCTATACTTGGGAAGTTTGTAGATCTATACTTGGGAAATTTGTGGATCTATACTTGGGAAATTTGTGGATCTATACTTGGGAAGTTTGTGTATCTATACTTGTGAAGTTTGTGGATCCATAATTGGTAAGTTTGTGGATCCATACTTGGGAAGTTTGTGGATCTATACTTGGGAAATTTGTGGATCTATACTTGGGAAATTTGTGGATCTATACTTGGGAAGTTTGTGGATCTATACTTGGGAAATTTGTGGATCTATACTTGGGAAATGTGTGGATCTATACCTGGGAAATTTGTGGATCTATACCAGGGAAATTTGTGGATCTATACTTGGGAGTTTGTGGATCTATACTAGGGAATTTTGTGGATCTATACTTGGGAAATTTGTGCATCTATACTTGGGAAATTTGTGGATCTATACTTGGGAAGTTTGTGGATCTATACTTGGGAAGTTTGTGGATCCATATTTGGTAAGTTTGTGGATCCATACTTGGGAAGTTTGTGGATCTATACTTGGGAAATTTGTGGATCTATACTTGGGAAATTTGTGGATGTATACTTGGGAAATTTTTGGATTTATAATTGGAAAATTTTTGGATCTATACTTGGGAAGTTTGTTGATCTATACTTGGAAAATTTGTGGATCTATACTCGGGAAATTTTTGGATCTATACCTGGGAAATTTTTGGATTTATAATTGGGAAATTTTTGGATCTATACTTGGGAAGTTTGTGGATCTATACTTGGGAAATTTGTGGATCTATACTTGGGAAATTTTTGGATCTATACCTGGGAAATTTTTGGATTTATCATTGGGAAATTTTTCGATCTATACTTGGGAAGTTTGTGGATCTATACTTGGGAAATTTGTGGATCTATACTCGAGAAATTTTTGGATCTATACTTGGGAAGTTTGTGGATCTATACTCGGGAAATTTGTGGATCTATACTTGGGAAGTTTGTAGATCTATACTTGGGAAATTTGTGGATCTATACTTGGGAAATTTGTGGATCTATACTTGGGAAGTTTGTGTATCTATACTTGTGAAGTTTGTGGATCCATAATTGGTAAGTTTGTGGATCCATACTTGGGAAGTTTGTGGATCTATACTTGGGAAATTTGTGGATCTATACTTGGGAAATTTGTGGATCTATACTTGGGAAGTTTGTGGATCTATACTTGGGAAATTTGTGGATCTATACTTGGGAAGTTTGTGGATCTATACTTGGGAAGTTTGTGGATCCATAATTGGTAAGTTTATGGATCCATACTTGGAAAGTTTGTGGATCTATACTTTGGAAATTTGTGGATCTATACTTGGGAAATTTGTGGATCTCTACTTGGGAAGTTTGTGGATCTATACTTGGAAAATTTGTGGATCTATACTCGGGAAATTTTTGGATCTATACTTGGGAAGTTTGTGGATCTATACTTGGGAAATTTGTGGATCTATACTTGGGAAGTTTGTAGATCTATACTTGGGAAATTTGTGGATCTATACTTGGGAAATTTGTGGATCTATATTTGGGAAGTTTGTGGATCTATACTTGTGAAGTTTGTCGATCCATACTTGGGAAGTTTGTGGATCTATACCTGGGAAGTTTATGGATCTATACTTGTGAAGTTTGTGGATCCATAATTGGTAAGTTTGTGGATCCATACTTCTGAAGTTTGTGGATCTATACTTGGGAAATTTGTGGATCTATACTTGGGAAGTTTGTGGATCTATACTTGTGAAGTTTGTCGATCCATACTTGGGAAGTTTGTGGATCTATACCTGGGACGTTTGTGGATCTATACTTGGGAAGTTTGTGGATCTATACTTGGGAAATTTTTGGATCTATACTTGGGAAGTTTGTGGATCTATACTTGGGAAATTTGTGGATCTATACTTGGGAAATTTGTGGATCTATACCTGGGAAATTTGTGGATCTATACTTGGGAAGTTTGTGGATCTATACTAGGGAATTTTGTGGATCTATACTTGGGAAATTTTTGGATCTATACTTGGGAAGTTTGTAGATCTATACTTGGGAAATTTGTGGATCTATACTTGGGAAATTTGTGGATCTATACCTGGGAAATTTGTGGATCTATACTTGGGAAGTTTGTGGATCTATACTAGGGAATTTTGTGGATCTATACTTGGGAAATTTTTGGATCTATACTTGGGAAGTTTGTAGATCTATACTTGGGAAATTTGTGGATCTATACCTGGGAAATTTTTGGATTTATCATTGGGAAATTTTTCGATCTATACTTGGGAAGTTTGTGGATCTATACTTGGGAAATTTGTGGATCTATACTCGAGAAATTTTTGGATCTATACTTGGGAAGTTTGTGGATCTATACTCGGGAAATTTGTGGATCTATACTTGGGAAGTTTGTAGATCTATACTTGGGAAATTTGTGGATCTATACTTGGGAAATTTGTGGATCTATACTTGGGAAGTTTGTGTATCTATACTTGTGAAGTTTGTGGATCCATAATTGGTAAGTTTGTGGATCCATACTTGGGAAGTTTGTGGATCTATACTTGGGAAATTTGTGGATCTATACTTGGGAAATTTGTGGATCTATACTTGGGAAGTTTGTGGATCTATACTTGGGAAATTTGTGGATCTATACTTGGGAAATTTGTGGATCTATACCTGGGAAATTTTTGGATTTATCATTGGGAAATTTTTCGATCTATACTTGGGAAGTTTGTGGATCTATACTTGGGAAATTTGTGGATCTATACTCGATAAATTTTTGGATCTATACTTGGGAAGTTTGTGGATCTATACTCGGGAAATTTGTGGATCTATACTTGGGAAGTTTGTGGATCTATACTTGGAAAATTTGTGGATCTATACTCGGGAAATTTTTGGATCTATACTTGGGAAGTTTGTGGATCTATACTTGGGAAATTTGTGGATCTATACTTGGGAAGTTTGTAGATCTATACTTGGGAAATTTGTGGATCTATACTTGGGAAATTTGTGGATCAATATTTGGGAAGTTTGTGGATCTATACTTGTGAAGTTTGTCGATCCATACTTGGGAAGTTTGTGGATCTATACCTGGGAAGTTTATGGATCTATACTTGTGAAGTTTGTGGATCCATAATTGGTAAGTTTGTGGATCCATACTTCTGAAGTTTGTGGATCTATACTTGGGAAATTTGTGGATCTATACTTGGGAAGTTTGTGGATCTATACTTGTGAATTTTGTCGATCCATACTTGGGAAGTTTGTGGATCTATACCTGGGACGTTTGTGGATCTATACTTGGGAAGTTTGTGGATCTATACTTGGGAAATTTGTGGATCTATACTTGGGAAATTTGTGGATCTATACCTGGGAAATTTGTGGATCTATACTTGGGAAGTTTGTGGATCTATACTAGGGAATTTTGTGGATCTATACTTGGGAAATTTTTGGATCTATACTTGCGAAGTTTGTGGATCTATATTTGGGAAATTTGTGGATCTATACTTGGGAAGTTTGTAGATCTATACTTGGGAAATTTGTGGATCTATACCTGGGAAATTTTTGGATTTATCATTGGGAAATTTTTCGATCTATACTTGGGAAGTTTGTGGATCTATACTTGGGAAATTTGTGGATCTATACTCGAGAAATTTTTGGATCTATACTTGGGAAGTTTGTGGATCTATACTCGGGAAATTTGTGGATCTATACTTGGGAAGTTTGTAGATCTATACTTGGGAAATTTGTGGATCTATACTTGGGAAATTTGTGGATCTATACTTGGGAAGTTTGTGTATCTATACTTGTGAAGTTTGTGGATCCATAATTGGTAAGTTTGTGGATCCATACTTGGGAAGTTTGTGGATCTATACTTGGGAAATTTGTGGATCTATACTTGGGAAATTTGTGGATCTATACTTGGGAAGTTTGTGGATCTATACTTGTAAAATTTGTGGATATATACTTGGGAAGTTTGTGGATCTATACTTGGGAAGTTTGTGGATCCATAATTGGTAAGTTTATGGATCCATACTTGGAAAGGTTGTGGATCTATACTTTGGAAATTTGTGGATCTATACTTGGGAAATTTGTGGATCTCTACTTGGGAAGTTTGTGGATCTATACTTGGAAAATTTGTGGATCTATACTTGGGAAATTTGTGGATCTATACCTGGGAAATTTGTGGATCTATACTTGGGAAGTTTGTGGATCTATACTAGGGAATTTTGTGGATCTATACTTGGGAAATTTTTGGATCTATACCTGGGAAATTTGTGGATCTATACTTGGGAAGTTTGTGGATCTATACTAGGGAATTTTGTGGATCTATACTTGGGAAATTTTTGGATCTATACTTGCGAAGTTTGTGGATCTATATTTGGGAAATTTGTGGATCTATACTTGGGAAGTTTGTAGATCTATACTTGGGAAATTTGTAGATCCATACTTGGGAAATTTGTGGATCTATACTTGGGAAATTTGTGGATCTATACTTGTGAAGTTTGTCGATCCATACTTGGGAAGTTTGTGGATCTATACCTGTGAAGTTTGTGGATCCATACTTGGGAAGTTTGTGGATCTATACTTGGGACGTTTGTGGATCTATACTTGGGAAATTTGTGGATATATACTTGGGAAATTTGTGGATCTATACTTGGGAAATTTGTGGATCTATACTTGGGAAATTTGTGGATCTATACTTGTGAAGTTTGTCGATCCATACTTGGGAAGTTTGTGGATCTATACCTGTGAAGTTTGTGGATCCATACTTGGGAAGTTTGTGGATCTATACTTGGGACGTTTGTGGATCTATACTTGGGAAATTTGTGGATATATACTTGGGAAATTTGTGGATCTATACTTGGGAAATTTGTGGATCTATACTTGGGAAATTTGTGGATCTATACTTGGGAAATTTGTGGATCTATACCTGGGAAATTTGTGGATCTATACTTGGGAAGTTTGTGGATCTATACTAGGGAATTTTGTGGATCTATACTTGGGAAATTTTTGGATCTATACTTGCGAAGTTTGTGGATCTATATTTGGGAAATTTGTGGATCTATACTTGGGAAGTTTGTAGATCTATACTTGGGAAATTTGTGGATCTATACCTGGGAAATTTTTGGATTTATCATTGGGAAATTTTTCGATCTATACTTGGGAAGTTTGTGGATCTATACTTGGGAAATTTGTGGATCTATACTCGAGAAATTTTTGGATCTATACTTGGGAAGTTTGTGGATCTATACTCGGGAAATTTGTGGATCTATACTTGGGAAGTTTGTAGATCTATACTTGGGAAATTTGTGGATCTATACTTGGGAAATTTGTGGATCTATACTTGGGAAGTTTGTGTATCTATACTTGTGAAGTTTGTGGATCCATAATTGGTAAGTTTGTGGATCCATACTTGGGAAGTTTGTGGATCTATACTTGGGAAATTTGTGGATCTATACTTGGGAAATTTGTGGATCTATACTTGGGAAGTTTGTGGATCTATACTTGGGAAGTTTGTTTATCCATAATTGGTAAGTTTATGGATCCATACTTGGAAAGTTTGTGGATCTATACTTTGGAAATTTGTGGATCTATACTTGGGAAATTTGTGGATCTCTACTTGGGAAGTTTGTGGATCTATACTTGGAAAATTTGTGGATCTATACTCGGGAAATTTTTGGATCTATACTTGGGAAGTTTGTGGATCTATACTTGGGAAATTTGTGGATCTATACTTGGGAAGTTTGTAGATCTATACTTGGGAAATTTGTGGATCTATACTTGAGAAATTTGTGGATCAATATTTGGGAAGTTTGTGGATCTATACTTGTGAAGTTTGTCGATCCATACTTGGGAAGTTTGTGGATCTATACCTGGGAAGTTTATGGATCTATACTTGTGAAGTTTGTGGATCCATAATTGGTAAGTTTGTGGATCCATACTTCTGAAGTTTGTGGATCTATACTTGGGAAATTTGTGGATCTATACTTGGGAAGTTTGTGGATCTATACTTGTGAATTTTGTCGATCCATACTTGGGAAGTTTGTGGATCTATACCTGGGACGTTTGTGGATCTATACTTGGGAAGTTTGTGGATCTATACTTGGGAAATTTGTGGATCTATACTTGGGAAATTTGTGGATCTATACCTGGGAAATTTGTGGATCTATACTTGGGAAGTTTGTGGATCTATACTAGGGAATTTTGTGGATCTATACTTGGGAAATTTTTGGATCTATACTTGCGAAGTTTGTGGATCTATATTTGGGAAATTTGTGGATCTATACTTGGGAAGTTTGTAGATCTATACTTGGGAAATTTGTGGATCTATACCTGGGAAATTTTTGGATTTATCATTGGGAAATTTTTCGATCTATACTTGGGAAGTTTGTGGATCTATACTTGGGAAATTTGTGGATCTATACTCGAGAAATTTTTGGATCTATACTTGGGAAGTTTGTGGATCTATACTCGGGAAATTTGTGGATCTATACTTGGGAAGTTTGTAGATCTATACTTGGGAAATTTGTGGATCTATACTTGGGAAATTTGTGGATCTATACTTGGGAAGTTTGTGTATCTATACTTGTGAAGTTTGTGGATCCATAATTGGTAAGTTTGTGGATCCATACTTGGGAAGTTTGTGGATCTATACTTGGGAAATTTGTGGATCTATACTTGGGAAATTTGTGGATCTATACTTGGGAAGTTTGTGGATCTATACTTGTAAAATTTGTGGATATATACTTGGGAAGTTTGTGGATCTATACTTGGGAAGTTTGTGGATCCATAATTGGTAAGTTTATGGATCCATACTTGGAAAGGTTGTGGATCTATACTTTGGAAATTTGTGGATCTATACTTGGGAAATTTGTGGATCTCTACTTGGGAAGTTTGTGGATCTATACTTGGAAAATTTGTGGATCTATACTTGGGAAATTTGTGGATCTATACCTGGGAAATTTGTGGATCTATACTTGGGAAGTTTGTGGATCTATACTAGGGAATTTTGTGGATCTATACTTGGGAAATTTTTGGATCTATACCTGGGAAATTTGTGGATCTATACTTGGGAAGTTTGTGGATCTATACTAGGGAATTTTGTGGATCTATACTTGGGAAATTTTTGGATCTATACTTGCGAAGTTTGTGGATCTATATTTGGGAAATTTGTGGATCTATACTTGGGAAGTTTGTAGATCTATACTTGGGAAATTTGTAGATCCATACTTGGGAAATTTGTGGATCTATACTTGGGAAATTTGTGGATCTATACTTGTGAAGTTTGTCGATCCATACTTGGGAAGTTTGTGGATCTATACCTGTGAAGTTTGTGGATCCATACTTGGGAAGTTTGTGGATCTATACTTGGGACGTTTGTGGATCTATACTTGGGAAATTTGTGGATATATACTTGGGAAATTTGTGGATCTATACTTGGGAAATTTGTGGATCTATACTTGGGAAATTTGTGGATCTATACTTGTGAAGTTTGTCGATCCATACTTGGGAAGTTTGTGGATCTATACCTGTGAAGTTTGTGGATCCATACTTGGGAAGTTTGTGGATCTATACTTGGGAAGTTTGTGGATCTATACTTGGGAAGTTTGTGGATCCATAATTGGTAAGTTTATGGATCCATACTTGGAAAGTTTGTGGATCTATACTTTGGAAATTTGTGGATCTATACTTGGGAAATTTGTGGATCTCTACTTGGGAAGTTTGTGGATCTATACTTGGAAAATTTGTGGATCTATACTCGGGAAATTTTTGGATCTATACTTGGGAAGTTTGTGGATCTATACTTGGGAAATTTGTGGATCTATACTTGGGAAGTTTGTAGATCTATACTTGGGAAATTTGTGGATCTATACTTGGGAAATTTGTGGATCTATATTTGGGAAGTTTGTGGATCTATACTTGTGAAGTTTGTCGATCCATACTTGGGAAGTTTGTGGATCTATACCTGGGAAGTTTATGGATCTATACTTGTGAAGTTTGTGGATCCATAATTGGTAAGTTTGTGGATCCATACTTCTGAAGTTTGTGGATCTATACTTGGGAAATTTGTGGATCTATACTTGGGAAGTTTGTGGATCTATACTTGTGAAGTTTGTCGATCCATACTTGGGATGTTTGTGGATCTATACCTGGGACGTTTGTTTATCTATACTTGGGAAGTTTGTGGATCTATACTTGGGAAATTTTTGGATCTATACTTGGGAAGTTTGTGGATCTATACTTGGGAAATTTGTGGATCTATACTTGGGAAATTTGTGGATCTATACCTGGGAAATTTGTGGATCTATACTTGGGAAGTTTGTGGATCTATACTAGGGAATTTTGTGGATCTATACTTGGGAAATTTTTGGATCTATACTTGGGAAGTTTGTAGATCTATACTTGGGAAATTTGTGGATCTATACTTGGGAAATTTGTGGATCTATACCTGGGAAATTTGTGGATCTATACTTGGGAAGTTTGTGGATCTATACTAGGGAATTTTGTGGATCTATACTTGGGAAATTTTTGGATCTATACTTGGGAAGTTTGTAGATCTATACTTGGGAAATTTGTGGATCTATACCTGGGAAATTTTTGGATTTATCATTGGGAAATTTTTCGATCTATACTTGGGAAGTTTGTGGATCTATACTTGGGAAATTTGTGGATCTATACTCGAGAAATTTTTGGATCTATACTTGGGAAGTTTGTGGATCTATACTCGGGAAATTTGTGGATCTATACTTGGGAAGTTTGTAGATCTATACTTGGGAAATTTGTGGATCTATACTTGGGAAATTTGTGGATCTATACTTGGGAAGTTTGTGTATCTATACTTGTGAAGTTTGTGGATCCATAATTGGTAAGTTTGTGGATCCATACTTGGGAAGTTTGTGGATCTATACTTGGGAAATTTGTGGATCTATACTTGGGAAATTTGTGGATCTATACTTGGGAAGTTTGTGGATCTATACTTGGGAAATTTGTGGATCTATACTTGGGAAATTTGTGGATCTATACCTGGGAAATTTTTGGATTTATCATTGGGAAATTTTTCGATCTATACTTGGGAAGTTTGTGGATCTATACTTGGGAAATTTGTGGATCTATACTCGAGAAATTTTTGGATCTATACTTGGGAAGTTTGTGGATCTATACTCGGGAAATTTGTGGATCTATACTTGGGAAGTTTGTAGATCTATACTTGGGAAATTTGTGGATCTATACTTGGGAAATTTGTGGATCTATACTTGGGAAGTTTGTGTATCTATACTTGTGAAGTTTGTGGATCCATAATTGGTAAGTTTGTGGATCCATACTTGGGAAGTTTGTGGATCTATACTTGGGAAATTTGTGGATCTATACTTGGGAAATTTGTGGATCTATACTTGGGAAGTTTTGTGGATCTATACTTGGGAAATTTGTGGATCTATACTTGGGAAGTTTGTGGATCTATACTTGGGAAGTTTGTTTATCCATAATTGGTAAGTTTATGGATCCATACTTGGAAAGTTTGTGGATCTATACTTTGGAAATTTGTGGATCTATACTTGGGAAATTTGTGGATCTCTACTTGGGAAGTTTGTGGATCTATACTTGGAAAATTTGTGGATCTATACTCGGGAAATTTTTGGATCTATACTTGGGAAGTTTGTGGATCTATACTTGGGAAATTTGTGGATCTATACTTGGGAAGTTTGTAGATCTATACTTGGGAAATTTGTGGATCTATACTTGGGAAATTTGTGGATCAATATTTGGGAAGTTTGTGGATCTATACTTGTGAAGTTTGTCGATCCATACTTGGGAAGTTTGTGGATCTATACCTGGGAAGTTTATGGATCTATACTTGTGAAGTTTGTGGATCCATAATTGGTAAGTTTGTGGATCCATACTTCTGAAGTTTGTGGATCTATACTTGGGAAATTTGTGGATCTATACTTGGGAAGTTTGTGGATCTATACTTGTGAATTTTGTCGATCCATACTTGGGAAGTTTGTGGATCTATACCTGGGACGTTTGTGGATCTATACTTGGGAAGTTTGTGGATCTATACTTGGGAAATTTGTGGATCTATACTTGGGAAATTTGTGGATCTATACCTGGGAAATTTGTGGATCTATACTTGGGAAGTTTGTGGATCTATACTAGGGAATTTTGTGGATCTATACTTGGGAAATTTTTGGATCTATACTTGCGAAGTTTGTGGATCTATATTTGGGAAATTTGTGGATCTATACTTGGGAAGTTTGTAGATCTATACTTGGGAAATTTGTGGATCTATACCTGGGAAATTTTTGGATTTATCATTGGGAAATTTTTCGATCTATACTTGGGAAGTTTGTGGATCTATACTTGGGAAATTTGTGGATCTATACTCGAGAAATTTTTGGATCTATACTTGGGAAGTTTGTGGATCTATACTCGGGAAATTTGTGGATCTATACTTGGGAAGTTTGTAGATCTATACTTGGGAAATTTGTGGATCTATACTTGGGAAATTTGTGGATCTATACTTGGGAAGTTTGTGTATCTATACTTGTGAAGTTTGTGGATCCATAATTGGTAAGTTTGTGGATCCATACTTGGGAAGTTTGTGGATCTATACTTGGGAAATTTGTGGATCTATACTTGGGAAATTTGTGGATCTATACTTGGGAAGTTTGTGGATCTATACTTGTAAAATTTGTGGATATATACTTGGGAAGTTTGTGGATCTATACTTGGGAAGTTTGTGGATCCATAATTGGTAAGTTTATGGATCCATACTTGGAAAGGTTGTGGATCTATACTTTGGAAATTTGTGGATCTATACTTGGGAAATTTGTGGATCTCTACTTGGGAAGTTTGTGGATCTATACTTGGAAAATTTGTGGATCTATACTTGGGAAATTTGTGGATCTATACCTGGGAAATTTGTGGATCTATACTTGGGAAGTTTGTGGATCTATACTAGGGAATTTTGTGGATCTATACTTGGGAAATTTTTGGATCTATACCTGGGAAATTTGTGGATCTATACTTGGGAAGTTTGTGGATCTATACTAGGGAATTTTGTGGATCTATACTTGGGAAATTTTTGGATCTATACTTGCGAAGTTTGTGGATCTATATTTGGGAAATTTGTGGATCTATACTTGGGAAGTTTGTAGATCTATACTTGGGAAATTTATAGATCCATACTTGGGAAATTTGTGGATCTATACTTGGGAAATTTGTGGATCTATACTTGTGAAGTTTGTCGATCCATACTTGGGAAGTTTGTGGATCTATACCTGTGAAGTTTGTGGATCCATACTTGGGAAGTTTGTGGATCTATACTTGGGACGTTTGTGGATCTATACTTGGGAAATTTGTGGATATATACTTGGGAAATTTGTGGATCTATACTTGGGAAATTTGTGGATCTATACTTGGGAAATTTGTGGATCTATACTTGGGAAATTTGTGGATCTATACCTGGGAAATTTGTGGATCTATACTTGGGAAGTTTGTGGATCTATACTAGGGAATTTTGTGGATCTATACTTGGGAAATTTTTGGATCTATACTTGCGAAGTTTGTGGATCTATATTTGGGAAATTTGTGGATCTATACTTGGGAAGTTTGTAGATCTATACTTGGGAAATTTGTGGATCTATACCTGGGAAATTTTTGGATTTATCATTGGGAAATTTTTCGATCTATACTTGGGAAGTTTGTGGATCTATACTTGGGAAATTTGTGGATCTATACTCGAGAAATTTTTGGATCTATACTTGGGAAGTTTGTGGATCTATACTCGGGAAATTTGTGGATCTATACTTGGGAAGTTTGTAGATCTATACTTGGGAAATTTGTGGATCTATACTTGGGAAATTTGTGGATCTATACTTGGGAAGTTTGTGTATCTATACTTGTGAAGTTTGTGGATCCATAATTGGTAAGTTTGTGGATCCATACTTGGGAAGTTTGTGGATCTATACTTGGGAAATTTGTGGATCTATACTTGGGAAATTTGTGGATCTATACTTGGGAAGTTTGTGGATCTATACTTGGGAAGTTTGTTTATCCATAATTGGTAAGTTTATGGATCCATACTTGGAAAGTTTGTGGATCTATACTTTGGAAATTTGTGGATCTATACTTGGGAAATTTGTGGATCTCTACTTGGGAAGTTTGTGGATCTATACTTGGAAAATTTGTGGATCTATACTCGGGAAATTTTTGGATCTATACTTGGGAAGTTTGTGGATCTATACTTGGGAAATTTGTGGATCTATACTTGGGAAGTTTGTAGATCTATACTTGGGAAATTTGTGGATCTATACTTGGGAAATTTGTGGATCAATATTTGGGAAGTTTGTGGATCTATACTTGTGAAGTTTGTCGATCCATACTTGGGAAGTTTGTGGATCTATACCTGGGAAGTTTATGGATCTATACTTGTGAAGTTTGTGGATCCATAATTGGTAAGTTTGTGGATCCATACTTCTGAAGTTTGTGGATCTATACTTGGGAAATTTGTGGATCTATACTTGGGAAGTTTGTGGATCTATACTTGTGAATTTTGTCGATCCATACTTGGGAAGTTTGTGGATCTATACCTGGGACGTTTGTGGATCTATACTTGGGAAGTTTGTGGATCTATACTTGGGAAATTTGTGGATCTATACTTGGGAAATTTGTGGATCTATACCTGGGAAATTTGTGGATCTATACTTGGGAAGTTTGTGGATCTATACTAGGGAATTTTGTGGATCTATACTTGGGAAATTTTTGGATCTATACTTGCGAAGTTTGTGGATCTATATTTGGGAAATTTGTGGATCTATACTTGGGAAGTTTGTAGATCTATACTTGGGAAATTTGTGGATCTATACCTGGGAAATTTTTGGATTTATCATTGGGAAATTTTTCGATCTATACTTGGGAAGTTTGTGGATCTATACTTGGGAAATTTGTGGATCTATACTCGAGAAATTTTTGGATCTATACTTGGGAAGTTTGTGGATCTATACTCGGGAAATTTGTGGATCTATACTTGGGAAGTTTGTAGATCTATACTTGGGAAATTTGTGGATCTATACTTGGGAAATTTGTGGATCTATACTTGGGAAGTTTGTGTATCTATACTTGTGAAGTTTGTGGATCCATAATTGGTAAGTTTGTGGATCCATACTTGGGAAGTTTGTGGATCTATACTTGGGAAATTTGTGGATCTATACTTGGGAAATTTGTGGATCTATACTTGGGAAGTTTGTGGATCTATACTTGTAAAATTTGTGGATATATACTTGGGAAGTTTGTGGATCTATACTTGGGAAGTTTGTGGATCCATAATTGGTAAGTTTATGGATCCATACTTGGAAAGGTTGTGGATCTATACTTTGGAAATTTGTGGATCTATACTTGGGAAATTTGTGGATCTCTACTTGGGAAGTTTGTGGATCTATACTTGGAAAATTTGTGGATCTATACTTGGGAAATTTGTGGATCTATACCTGGGAAATTTGTGGATCTATACTTGGGAAGTTTGTGGATCTATACTAGGGAATTTTGTGGATCTATACTTGGGAAATTTTTGGATCTATACCTGGGAAATTTGTGGATCTATACTAGGGAATTTTGTGGATCTATACTTGGGAAATTTTTGGATCTATACTTGCGAAGTTTGTGGATCTATATTTGGGAAATTTGTGGATCTATACTTGGGAAGTTTGTAGATCTATACTTGGGAAATTTGTAGATCCATACTTGGGAAATTTGTGGATCTATACTTGGGAAATTTGTGGATCTATACTTGTGAAGTTTGTCGATCCATACTTGGGAAGTTTGTGGATCTATACCTGTGAAGTTTGTGGATCCATACTTGGGAAGTTTGTGGATCTATACTTGGGACGTTTGTGGATCTATACTTGGGAAATTTGTGGATATATACTTGGGAAATTTGTGGATCTATACTTGGGAAATTTGTGGATCTATACTTGGGAAATTTGTGGATCTATACTTGTGAAGTTTGTCGATCCATACTTGGGAAGTTTGTGGATCTATACCTGTGAAGTTTGTGGATCCATACTTGGGAAGTTTGTGGATCTATACTTGGGACGTTTGTGGATCTATACTTGGGAAATTTGTGGATATATACTTGGGAAATTTGTGGATCTATACTTGGGAAATTTGTGGATCTATACTTGGGAAATTTGTGGATCTATACTTGGGAAATTTGTGGATCTATACCTGGGAAATTTGTGGATCTATACTTGGGAAGTTTGTGGATCTATACTAGGGAATTTTGTGGATCTATACTTGGGAAATTTTTGGATCTATACTTGCGAAGTTTGTGGATCTATATTTGGGAAATTTGTGGATCTATACTTGGGAAATTTTTGGATTTATCATTGGGAAATTTTTCGATCTATACTTGGGAAGTTTGTGGATCTATACTTGGGAAATTTGTGGATCTATACTCGAGAAATTTTTGGATCTATACTTGGGAAGTTTGTGGATCTATACTCGGGAAATTTGTGGATCTATACTTGGGAAGTTTGTAGATCTATACTTGGGAAATTTGTGGATCTATACTTGGGAAATTTGTGGATCTATACTTGGGAAGTTTGTGTATCTATACTTGTGAAGTTTGTGGATCCATAATTGGTAAGTTTGTGGATCCATACTTGGGAAGTTTGTGGATCTATACTTGGGAAATTTGTGGATCTATACTTGGGAAATTTGTGGATCTATACTTGGGAAGTTTGTGGATCTATACTTGTAAAATTTGTGGATATATACTTGGGAAGTTTGTGGATCTATACTTGGGAAGTTTGTGGATCCATAATTGGTAAGTTTATGGATCCATACTTGGAAAGGTTGTGGATCTATACTTTGGAAATTTGTGGATCTATACTTGGGAAATTTGTGGATCTCTACTTGGGAAGTTTGTGGATCTATACTTGGAAAATTTGTGGATCTATACTCGGGAAATTTTTGGATCTATACTTGGGAAGTTTGTGGATCTATACTTGGGAAATTTGTGGATCTATACTTGGGAAGTTTGTAGATCTATACTTGGGAAATTTGTGGATCTATACTTGGGAAATTTGTGCATCTATATTTGGGAAGTTTGTGGATCTATACTTGTGAAGTTTGTCGATCCATACTTGGGAAGTTTGTGGATCTATACCTGGGAAGTTTATGGATCTATACTTGTGAAGTTTGTGGATCCATAATTGGTAAGTTTGTGGATCCATACTTCTGAAGTTTGTGGATCTATACTTGGGAAATTTTTGGATCTATACTTGGGAAGTTTGTGGATCTATACTTGTGAAGTTTGTCGATCCATACTTGGGAAGTTTGTGGATCTATACCTGGGACGTTTGTGGATCTATACTTGGGAAGTTGGTGGATCTATACTTGGGAAATTTTTGGATCTATACTTGGGAAGTTTGTGGATCTATACTTGGGAAATTTGTGGATCTATACTTGGGAAATTTGTGGATCTATACCTGGGAAATTTGTGGATCTATACTTGGGAAGTTTGTGGATCTATACTAGGGAATTTTGTTGATCTATACTTGGGAAATTTTTGGATCTATACTTGCGAAGTTTGTGGATCTATATTTGGGAAATTTGTGGATCTATACTTGGGAAATTTGTAGATCCATACTTGGGAAATTTGTGGATCTATACTTGGGAAATTTGTGGATCTATACTTGTGAAGTTTGTCGATCCATACTTGGGAAGTTTGTGGATCTATACCTGTGAAGTTTGTGGATCCATACTTGGGAAGTTTGTGGATCTATACTTGGGACGTTTGTGGATCTATACTTGGGAAATTTGTGGATATATACTTGGGAAATTTGTGGATCTATACTTGGGAAATTTGTGGAGCCATACTTGGGAAGTTTGTGGATCTATACTTGGGAAATTTGTGGATCTATACTTTTGAAATTTGTGGATCTATACTTGGGAAGTTTGTGGATCTATACTTGGGAAATTTTTGGATCTATACTTGGGAAGTTTGTTGATCTATACTTGGGAAATTTGTGGATCTATACCTGGGAAATTTGTGGATCTATACTTGGGAAGTTTGTGGATCTATACTAGGGAATTTTTTGGATCTATACTTGGGGGATTTTTGGATCTATACTTGCGAAGTTTGTGGATCTATATTTGGGAAATTTGTGGATCTATACTTGGGAAGTTTGTAGATCTATGCTTGGGAAATTTGTGGATCTATACTTGGGAAATTTGTGGATCTATACTTGGGAAGTTTGTGGATCTATACTTGTGAAGTTTGTGGATCCATACTTGGGAAGTTTGTGGATCTATACTTGGAAAGTTTGTGGATCTATACTTGGGAAATTTGTGGATCTATACTTGCGAAATTTCTGGATCTATACTTGGGAAGTTTGTGGATCTATACTTGGGAAATTTTTGGATCTATACTTGGGAAGTTTGTGGATCTATACTTGGGAAATTTGTGGATCTATACTTGGGAAATTTGTGGATCTATACCTGTGAAATTTTTGGATCTATACCTGTGAAATTTTTGGATTTATAATTGGGAAATGTTTCGATCTATACTTGGGAAGTTTGTGGATCTATACTTGGGAAATTTGTGGATCTATACTCGAGAAATTTTTGGATCTATACTTGCGAAGTTTGTGGATCTATATTTGGGAAATTTGTGGATCTATACTTGGGAAGTTTGTAGATCTATACTTGGGAAATTTGTGGATCTATACTTGGGAAATTTGTGGATCTATACTTGGGAAGTTTGTGGATCTATACTTGGGAAATTTGTGGATCTATACTTGGGAAGTTTGTGGATCTATACTTGTGAAGTTTGTCGATCCATACTTGGGAAGTTTGTGGATCTATACCTGGGAAGTTTATGGATCTATACTTGTGAAGTTTGTGGATCCACAATTGGTAAGTTTGTGGATCCATACTTCTGAAGTTTGTGGATCTATACTTGGGAAATTTGTGGATCTATACTTGGGAAGTTTGTGGATCTATACTTGTGAAGTTTGTCGATCCATACTTGGGAAGTTTGTGGATCTATACCTGGGACGTTTGTGGATCTATACTTGGGAAGTTTGTGGATCTATACTTGGGAAATTTTTGGATCTATACTTGGGAAGTTTGTGGATCTATACTTGGGAAATTTGTGGATCTATACTTGGGAAATTTGTGGATCTATACCTGGGAAATTTGTGGATCTATACTTGGGAAGTTTGTGGATCTATACTAGGGAATTTTGTGGATCTATACTTGGGAAATTTTTGGATCTATACTTGCGAAGTTTGTGGATCTATATTTGGGAAATTTGTGGATCTATACTTGGGAAGTTTGTAGATCTATACTTGGGAAATTTGTAGATCTATACTTGGGAAATTTGTGGATCTATACTTGGGAAATTTGTGGATCTATACTTGTGAAGTTTGTCGATCCATACTTGGGAAGTTTGTGGATCTATACCTGGGAAGTTTATGGATCTATACTTGTGAAGTTTGTGGATCCATAATTGGTAAGTTTGTGGATCCATACTTCTGAAGTTTGTGGATCTATACTTGGGAAATTTGTGGATCTATACTTGGAAAGTTTGTGGATCTATACTTGGGAAATTTGTGGATCTATACTTGCGAAATTTCTGGATCTATACTTGGGAAGTTTGTGGATCTATACTTGGGAAATTTTTGGATCTATACTTGGGAAGTTTGTGGATCTATACTTGGGAAATTTGTGGATCTATACCTGGGAAATTTGTGGATCTATACTTGGGAAGTTTGTGGATCTATACTAGGGAATTTTGTGGATCTATACTTGGGAGATTTTTGGATCTATACTTGCGAAGTTTGTGGATCTATATTTGGGAAATTTGTGGATCTATACTTGGGAAGTTTGTAGATCTATGCTTGGGAAATTTGTGGATCTATACTTGGGAAATTTGTGGATCTATACTTGGGAAATTTGTGGATCTATACTTGGGAAATTTGTGGATCTATACTTGCGAAATTTCTGGATCTATACTTGGGAAGTTTGTGGATCTATACTTGGGAAATTTTTGGATCTATACTTGCGAAATTTCTGGATCTATACTTGGGAAGTTTGTGGATCTATACTTGGGAAATTTTTGGATCTATACTTGGGAAGTTTGTGGATGTATACTTGGGAAATTTGTGGATCTATACTTGGGAAATTTGTGGATCTATACCTGGGAAATTTGTGGATCTATACTTGGGAAATTTGTGGATCTATACTTGGGAAATTTGTGGATCTATACTTGGGAAATTTGTGGATCTATACCTGGGAAATTTGTGGATCTATACCTGGGAAATTTGTGGATCTATACTTGGGAAGTTTGTGGATCTATACTAGGGAATTTTGTGGATCTATACTTGGGAAATTTGTGCATCTATACTTGGGAAATTTGTGGATCTATACTTGGGAAGTTTGTGGATCTATACTTGGGAAGTTTGTGGATCCATAATTGGTAAGTTTGTGGATCCATACTTGGGAAGTTTGTAGATCTATACTTGGGAAATTTGTGGATCTATACTTGGGAAATTTGTGGATCTCTACTTGGGAAATTTGTGGATGTATACTTGGGAAATTTGTGGATTTATAATTGGGAAATTTTTGGATCTATACTTGGGAAGTTTGTGGATCTATACTTGGAAAATCTGTGGATCTATACTCGGGAAATTTTTGGATCTATACCTGGGAAATTTTTGGATTTATAATTGGGAAATTTTTGGATCTATACTTGGGAAGTTTGTGGATCTATACTTGGGAAGTTTGTGGATCTATACTTGGGAAGTTTGTGGATCTATACTTGGGGAATTTGTGGATCTATACTTGGGAAATTTGTGGATCTATACCTGGGAAATTTTTAGATTTATAATTGGGAAATTTTTCGATCTATACTTGGGAAGTTTGTGGATCTATACTCGAGAAATTTTTGGATCTATACTTGGGAAGTTTGTGGATCTATACTTGGGAAATTTGTGGATCTATACTTGGGAAGTTTGTAGATCTATACTTGGGAAATTTGTGGATCTATACTTGGGAAATTTGTGGATCTATACTTGGGAAGTTTGTGGATCTATACTTGGGAAGTTTGTGTATCTATACTTGTGAAGTTTGTGGATCCATAATTGGTAAGTTTGTGGATCCATACTTGGGAAGTTTGTGGATCTATACTTGGGAAATTTGTGGATCTATACTTGTGATATTTGTGGATCTATACTTGGGAAATTTGTGGATATATACTTGGGAAATTTGTGGATATATACTTGGGAAATTTGTGGATCTATACTTGGGAAATTTGTGGATCTATACTTGGGAAGTTTGTGAATCTATACTTGGGAAGTTTGTGAATCTATACTTGGGAAATTTGTGGATCTATACTTGGGAAGTTTGTGGATCTATACTTGGGAAGTTTGTGGATCTATACTTGGGAAATTTGTGGATCTATACTTGGGAAATTTGTGGATCTATACTTGGGAAATTTGTGGATCTATACTTGGGAAGTTTGTGAATCTATACTTGTGAAGTTTGTGGATCCATACTTGGGAAGTTTGTGGATCTATGCTTGGGAAATTTGTGGATCTATACTTGGGAAATTTGTGGATCTATACCTGGGAAATTTGTGGATCTATACTTGGGAAGTTTGTGGATCTATACTAGGGAATTTTGTGGATCTATACTTGGGAAATTTTTGGATCTATACTTGCGAAGTTTGTGGATCTATATTTGGGAAATTTGTGGATCTATTCTTGGGAAGTTTGTGGATCTATACTAGGGAAATTTGTGGATCTATACTTGGGAAATTTGTGGATCTATACCTGGGAAATTTTTGGATTTATAATTGGGAAGTTTGTGGATCTATACTTGGGAAATTTGTGGATCTATACTCGAGAAATTTTTGGATCTATACTTGGGAAGTTTGTGGATCTATACTTGGGAAATTTGTGGATCTATACTTGGGAAGTTTGTAGATCTATACTTGGGAAATTTGTGGATCTATACTTGGGAAATTTGTGGATCTATACTTGGGAAGTTTGTGTATCTATACTTGTGAAGTTTGTGGATCCATAATTGGTAAGTTTGTGGATCCATACTTGGGAAGTTTGTGGATCTATACTTGGGAAATTTGTGGATCTATACTTGTGATATTTGTGGATCTATACTTGGGAAGTTTGTGGATCTATACTTGGGAAATTTGTGGATCTATACTTGGGAAATTTGTGGATCTATACTTGGGAAGTTTGTGGATCTATACTTGGGAAATTTGTGGATCTATACTTGGGAAATTTGTGGATCTATACTTGGGAAATTTGTGGATCTATACTTGGGAAATTTGTGGATCTATACCTGGGAAATTTGTGGATCTATATTTGGGAAATTTGTGGATCTACACTTGGGAAGTTTGTGGATCTATACTTGGGAAATTTTTGGATCTATAGTTGGGAAGTTGGTGGATCTATACTTGGGAAATTTTTGGATCTATACTTGGGAAGTTTGTGGATCTATACTTGGGAAATTTGTGGATCTATACTTGGGAAATTTGTGGATCTATACCTGAGAAATTTGTGGATCTATACTTGGGAAGTTTGTGGATCTATACTAGGGAATTTTGTGGATCTATACTTGGGAAATTTTTGGATCTATACTTGCGAAGTTTGTGGATCTATATTTGGGAAATTTGTGGATCTATACTTGGGAAGTTTGTAGATCTATACTTGGGAAATTTGTAGATCTATACTTGGGAAATTTGTGGATCTATACTTGGGAAATTTGTGGATCTATACTTGTGAAGTTTGTCGATCCATACTTGGGAAGTTTGTGGATCTATACCTGTGAAGTTTGTGGATCCATACTTGGGACGTTTGTGGATCTATACTTGGGAAATTTGTGGATATATACTTGGGAAATTTGTGGATCTATACTTGGGAAATTTGTGGATCCATACTTGGGAAGTTTGTGGATCTATACTTGGGAAATTTGTGGATCTATACTTTTGAAATTTGTGGATCTATACTTGGGAAGTTTGTGGATCTATACTTGGGAAATTTTTGGATCTATACTTGGGAAGTTTGTGGATCTATACTTGGGAAATTTGTGGATCTATACCTGGGAAATTTGTGGATCTATACTTGGGAAGTTTGTGGATCTATACTAGGGAATTTTTTGGATCTATACTTGGGAGATTTTTGGATCTATACTTGCGAAGTTTGTGGATCTATATTTGGGAAATTTGTGGATCTATACTTGGGAAGTTTGTAGATCTATGCTTGGGAAATTTGTGGATCTATACTTGGGAAATTTGTGGATCTATACTTGGGAAGTTTGTGGATCTATACTTGTGAAGTTTGTGGATCCATACTTGGGAAGTTTGTGGATCTATACTTGGAAAGTTTGTGGATCTATACTTGGGAAATTTGTGGATCTATACTTGCGAAATTTCTGGATCTATACTTGGGAAGTTTGTGGATCTATACTTGGGAAATTTTTGGATCTATACTTGGGAAGTTTGTGGATCTATACTTGGGAAATTTGTGGATCTATACTTGGGAAATTTGTGGATCTATACCTGTGAAATTTTTGGATTTATAATTGGGAAATGTTTCGATCTATACTTGGGAAGTTTGTGGATCTATACTTGGGAAATTTGTGGATCTATACTCGAGAAATTTTTGGATCTATACTTGCGAAGTTTGTGGATCTATATTTGGGAAATTTGTGGATCTATACTTGGGAAGTTTGTAGATCTATACTTGGGAAATTTGTGGATCTATACTTGGGAAATTTGTGGATCTATACTTGGGAAGTTTGTGGATCTATACTTGGGAAATTTGTGGATCTATACTTGGGAAGTTTGTGGATCTATACTTGTGAAGTTTGTCGATCCATACTTGGGAAGTTTGTGGATCTATACCTGGGAAGTTTATGGATCTATACTTGTGAAGTTTGTGGATCCACAATTGGTAAGTTTGTGGATCCATACTTCTGAAGTTTGTGGATCTATACTTGGGAAATTTGTGGATCTATACTTGGGAAGTTTGTGGATCTATACTTGTGAAGTTTGTCGATCCATACTTGGGAAGTTTGTGGATCTATACCTGGGACGTTTGTGGATCTATACTTGGGAAGTTTGTGGATCTATACTTGGGAAATTTTTGGATCTATACTTGGGAAGTTTGTGGATCTATACTTGGGAAATTTGTGGATCTATACTTGGGAAATTTGTGGATCTATACCTGGGAAATTTGTGGATCTATACTTGGGAAGTTTGTGGATCTATACTAGGGAATTTTGTGGATCTATACTTGGGAAATTTTTGGATCTATACTTGCGAAGTTTGTGGATCTATATTTGGGAAATTTGTGGATCTATACTTGGGAAGTTTGTGGATCTCTACTTGGGAAATTTGTGGATCTATACTTGGGAAATTTGTGGATCTATACTTGGGAAATTTGTGGATCTATACCTGGGAAATTTTTGGATTTATGATTGGGAAATTTTTGGATCTATACTTGGGAAGTTTGTGGATCTATACTTGGGAAATTTGTGGATCTATACTTGGGAAATTTGTGGATCTATACCTGGGAAATTTTTGGATTTATAATTGGGAAATTTTTCGATCTATACTTGGGAAGTTGGTGGATCTATACTTGGGAAAATTGTGGATCTATACTCGAGAAATTTTTGGATCTATACTTGTGAAGTTTGTGGATCCATACTTGGGAAGTTTGTGGATCTATGCTTGGGAAATTTGTGGATCTATACTTGCGAAATTTGTGGATCTATACTTGGGAAGTTTGTGGATCTATACTTGGGAAATTTTTGGATCTATACTTGGGAAGTTTGTGGATCTATACTTGGGAAATTTGTGGATCTATACTTGGGAAATTTGTGGATCTATACCTGGGAAATTTGTGGATCTATACTTGGGAAGTTTGTGGATCTATACTAGGGAATTTTGTGGATCTATACTTGGGAGATTTTTGGATCTATACTTGCGAAGTTTGTGGATCTATATTTGGGAAATTTGTGGATCTATACTTGGGAAGTTTGTAGATCTATACTTGGGAAATTTGTGGATCTATACTTGGGAAATTTGTGGATCTATACTTGCGAAATTTCTGGATCTATACTTGGGAAGTTTGTGGATCTATACTTGGGAAATTTGTGGATCTATACTTGGGAAATTTGTGGATCTATACCTGGGAAATTTGTGGATCTATACTTGGGAAGTTTGTGGATCTCTACTTGGGAAATTTGTGGATCTATACTTGGGAAATTTGTGGATCTATACTTGGGAAATTTGTGGATCTATACCTGGGAAATTTTTGGATTTATAATTGGGAAATTTTTGGATCTATACTTGGGAAGTTTGTGGATCTATACTTGGGAAGTTTGTGGATCTATACTTGGGAAATTTGTGGATCTATACTTGGGAAATTTGTGGATCTATAATTGGGAAATTTTTCGATCTATACTTGGGAAGTTTGTGGATCTATACTTGGGAAATTTGTGGATCTATACTCGAGAAATTTTTGGATCTATACTTGGGAAGTTTGTGGATCTATACTTGGGAAATTTGTGGATCTATACTTGGGAAATTTGTGGATCTATACTTGGGAAATTTTTGGATTTATAATTGGGAAATTTTTCGATATATACTTGGGAAGTTTGTGGATCTATACTTGGGAAATTTGTGGATCTATACTCGAGAAATTTTTGGATCTATACTTGCGAAGTTTGTGGATCTATATTTGGGAAATTTGTGGATCTATACTTGGGAAGTTTGTAGATCTAAACTTGGGAAATTTGTGGATCTATACTTGGAAAATTTGTGGATCTATACTTGGGAAGTTTGTGGATCTATACTTGTGAAGTTTGTGGATCCATACTTGGGAAGTTTGTGGATCTATACTTGGAAAGTTTGTGGATCTATACTTGGGAAATTTGTGGATCTATACTTGCGAAATTTCTGGATCTATACTTGGGAAGTTTGTGGATCTATACTTGGGAAATTTTTGGATCTATACTTGGGAAGTTTGTGGATCTATACTCGGGAAATTTGTGGATCTATACTTGGGAAATTTGTGGATCTATACCTGGGAAATTTGTGGATCTATACTTGGGAAGTTTGTGGATCTCTACTTGGGAAATTTGTGGATCTATACTTGGGAAATTTGTGGATCTATACTTGGGAAATTTGTGGATCTATACCTGGGAAATTTTTGGATTTATAATTGGGAAATTTTTGGATCTATACTTGGGAAGTTTGTGGATCTATACTTGGGAAATTTGTGGATCTATACTTGGGAAATTTGTGGATCTATACCTGGGAAATTTTTGGATTTATAATTGGGAAATTTTTGGATCTATACTTGGGAAGTTTGTGGATCTATACTTGGGAAATTTGTGGATCTATACTCGAGAAATTTTTGGATCTATACTTGTGAAGTTTGTGGATCCATACTTGGGAAGTTTGTGGATCTATACTTGGGAAATTTGTGGATCTATACTTGCGAAATTTCTGGATATATACTTGGGAAGTTTGTGGATCTATACTTGGGAAATTTTTGGATCTATACTTGGGAAGTTTGTGGATCTATACTTGGGAAATTTGTGGATCTATACCTGGAAATTTGTGGATCTATACTTGGGAAGTTTGTGGATCTATACTAGGAAATTTTGTGGATCTATACTTGGGAGATTTTTGGATCTATACTTGCGAAGTTTGTGGATCTATATTTGGGAAATTTGTGTACCTATACTTGGGAAGTTTGTAGATCTATACTTGGGAAATTTGTGGATCTATACTTGGGAAGTTTGTGGATCTATACTTGTGAAGTTTGTGGTTCCATACTTGGGAAGTTTGTGGATCTATACTTGGAAAGTTTGTGGATCTATACTTGGGAAATTTGTGGATCTATACTTGCGAAATTTCTGGATCTATACTTGGGAAGTTTGTGGATCTATACTTGGGAAATTTTTGGATCTATACTTCGGAAGTTTGTGGATCTATACTTGGGAAATTTGTGGATCTATACTTGGGAAATTTGTGGATCTATACCTGGGAAATTTTTGGATTTATAATTGGGAAATTTTTGGATCTATACTTGGGAAGTTTGTGGATCTATACTTGGGAAATTTGTGGATCTATACTCGAGAAATTTTTGGATCTATACTTGTGAAGTTTGTGGATCCATACTTGGGAAGTTTGTGGATCTATACTTGGGAAATTTGTGGATCTATACTTGGGATATTTGTGGATCTATACTTGGGAAATTTGTGGATATATACTTGGGAAATTTGTGGATCTATACTTGGGAAATTTGTGGATCTATACTTGGGAAGTCTGTGGATCTATACTTGGGAAATTTGTGGATCTCTACTTGGGAAATTTGTGGATCTATACTTTGGAAATTTGTGGATCTATACTTGGGAAGTTTGTGGATCTATAATTGTGAAGTTTGTGGATCCATACTTGGGAAGTTTGTGGATCTATACTTGTGAAGTTTGTGGTTCCATACTTGGGAAGTTTGTGGATCTATACTTGGAAAGTTTGTGGATCTATACTTGGGAAATTTGTGGATCTATACTTGCGAAATTTCTGGATCTATACTTGGGAAGTTTGTGGATCTATACTTGGGAAATTTTTGGATCTATACTTCGGAAGTTTGTGGATCTATACTTGGGAAATTTGTGGATCTATACTTGGGAAATTTGTGGATCTATACCTGGGAAATTTGTGGATCTATACTTGTGAAGTTTGTGGATCCATAATTGGTAAGTTTGTGGATCCATACTTGGGAAATTTGTTTATCTATACTTGGGAAATTTGTGGATCTATACTTGCGAAATTTCTGCATCTATACTTGGGAAGTTTGTGGATCTATACTCGGGAAATTTGTGGATCTATACCTGGGAAATTTGTGGATCTATACTTGGGAAATTTGTGGATCTACACTTAGGAAGTTTGTGGATCTATACTTGGGAAATTTTTGGATGTATACTTGGGAAGTTTGTGGATCTATACTTGGTAAATTTGTGGATCTATACTCGGGAAATTTTTGGATATATACTTGGGAAGTTTGTGGATCTATATTTGGGAAATTTGTGTATCTATACTTGGGAAGTTTGTAGATCTATACTTGGGAAATTTGTGGATCTATACTTGGGAAATTTGTGGATCTATACTTGTGAAGTTTGTGGTTCCATACTTGGGAAGTTTGTGGATCTATACTTGGAAAGTTTGTGGATCTATACTTGGGAAATTTGTGGATCTATACTTGCGAAATTTCTGGATCTATACTTGGGAAGTTTGTGGATCTATACTTGGGAAATTTTTGGATCTATACTTCGGAAGTTTGTGGATCTATACTTGGGAAATTTGTGGATCTATACTTGGGAAATTTGTGGATCTATACCTGGGAAATTTTTGGATTTATAATTGGGAAATTTTTCGATCTATACTTGGGAAGTTTGTGGATCTATACTTGGGAAGTTTGTGTATCTATACTTGTGAAGTTTGTGGATCCATAATTGGTAAGTTTGTGGATCCATACTTGGGAAGTTTGTGGATCTATACTTGGGAAATTTGTGGATCTATACTTGGGATATTTGTGGATCTATACTTGGGAAATTTGTGGATATATACTTGGGAAATTTGTGGATCTATACTTGGGAAATTTGTGGATCTATACTTGGGAAGTCTGTGGATCTATACTTGGGAAATTTGTGGATCTCTACTTGGGAAATTTGTGGATCTATACTTTGGAAATTTGTGGATCTATACTTGGAAAGTTTGTGGATCTATAATTGTGAAGTTTGTGGATCCATACTTGGGAAGTTTGTGGATCTATACTTGTGAAGTTTGTGGTTCCATACTTGGGAAGTTTGTGGATCTATACTTGGAAAGTTTGTGGATCTATACTTGGGAAATTTGTGGATCTATACTTGCGAAATTTCTGGATCTATACTTGGGAAGTTTGTGGATCTATACTTGGGAAATTTTTGGATCTATACTTCGGAAGTTTGTGGATCTATACTTGGGAAATTTGTGGATCTATACTTGGGAAATTTGTGGATCTATACCTGGGAAATTTGTGGATCTATACTTGTGAAGTTTGTGGATCCATAATTGGTAAGTTTGTGGATCCATACTTGGGAAATTTGTTTATCTATACTTGGGAAATTTGTGGATCTATACTTGCGAAATTTCTGCATCTATACTTGGGAAGTTTGTGGATCTATACTCGGGAAATTTGTGGATCTATACCTGGGAAATTTGTGGATCTATACTTGGGAAATTTGTGGATCTACACTTAGGAAGTTTGTGGATCTATACTTGGGAAATTTTTGGATGTATACTTGGGAAGTTTGTGGATCTATACTTGGTAAATTTGTGGATCTATACTCGGGAAATTTTTGGATATATACTTGGGAAGTTTGTGGATCTATATTTGGGAAATTTGTGTATCTATACTTGGGAAGTTTGTAGATCTATACTTGGGAAATTTGTGGATCTATACTTGGGAAATTTGTGGATCTATACTTGGGAAGTTTGTGGATCTATACTTTTGAAGTTTGTGGATCCATACTTGGGAAGTTTGTGGATCTATACTTGGGAAATTTGTGGATCTATACTTGCGAAATTTCTGGATCTATACTTGGGAAGTTTGTGGATCTATACTTGGGAAATTTTTGGATCTATACTTGGGAAGTTTGTGGATCTATACTTGGGAAATTTGTGGATCTATACTTGGGAAATTTGTGGATCTATACTTGGGAAGTTTGTAGATCTATACTTGGGAAATTTGTGGATCTATACTTGGGAAATTTGTGGATCTATACTTGGGAAATTTGTGGATCTATACCTGGGAAATTTGTGGATCTATACTTGGGAAGTTTGTGGATCTATGCTTGTGAAGTTTGTGGATCCATAATTGGTAAGTTTGTGGATCCATACTTGGGAAGTTTGTGGATCTATACTTGGGAAGTTTGTAGATCTATACTTGGGAAATTTGTGGATCTATACTTGGGAAATTTGTGGATCTATACTTGGGAAGTTTGTGGATCTATACTTGTGAAGTTTGTGGATCCATAATTGGTAAGTTTGTGGATCCATACTTGGGAAATTTGTTTATCTATACTTGGGAAATTTGTGGATCTATACTTGCGAAATTTCTGCATCTATACTTGGGAAGTTTGTGGATCTATACTCGGGAAATTTGTGGATCTATACCTGGGAAATTTGTGGATCTATACTTGGGAAATTTGTGGATCTACACTTGGGAAGTTTGTGGATCTATACTTGGGAAATTTTTGGATGTATACTTGGGAAGTTTGTGGATCTATACTTGGTAAATTTGTGGATCTATACTCGGGAAATTTTTGGATATATACTTGGGAAGTTTGTGGATCTATATTTGGGAAATTTGTGTATCTATACTTGGGAAGTTTGTAGATCTATACTTGGGAAATTTGTGGATCTATACTTGGGAAATTTGTGGATCTATACTTGGGAAGTTTGTGGATCTATACTTTTGAAGTTTGTGGATCCATACTTGGGAAGTTTGTGGATCTATACTTGGGAAATTTGTGGATCTATACTTGCGAAATTTCTGGATCTATACTTGGGAAGTTTGTGGATCTATACTTGGGAAATTTTTGGATCTATACTTGGGAAGTTTGTGGATCTATACTTGGGAAATTTGTGGATCTATACTTGGGAAATTTGTGGATCTATACTTGGGAAGTTTGTAGATCTATACTTGGGAAATTTGTGGATCTATACTTGGGAAATTTGTGGATCTATACTTGGGAAATTTGTGGATCTATACCTGGGAAATTTGTGGATCTATACTTGGGAAGTTTGTGGATCTATGCTTGTGAAGTTTGTGGATCCATAATTGGTAAGTTTGTGGATCCATACTTGGGAAGTTTGTGGATCTATACTTGGGAAATTTGTGGATCTATACCTGGGAAATTTGTGGATCTATACTTGGGAAATTTGTGGATCTATACTTGGGAAATTTGTGGATCTATACTTGGGAAATTTGTGGATCTATACTTGGGAAATTTGTGGATCTATACCTGGGAAATTTGTGGATCTATACTTGGGAAATTTGTGGATCTATACTTGGGAAGTTTGTGGATCTATACTTGGGAAATTTTTGGATCAATACTTGGGAAGTTTGTGGACCTATACTTGGGAAATTTGTGGATCTATACTTGTGAAGTTTGTGGATCCATAATTGGTAAGTTTGTGGATCCATACTTGGGAAGTTTGTGGATCTATACCTGGGAAATTTTTGGATTTATAATTGGATAATTTTTGGATCTATACTTGGGAAGTTTGTGGATCTATACTTGGGAAGTTTGTGGATCTATACTTGGGAAATTTGTGGATCTATACTTGGGAAATTTGTGGATCTATACCTGGGAAATTTGTGGATCTACACTTGGGAAATTTGTGGATCTATACTTGGGAAATTTGTGGATCTATACCTGGGAAATTTGTGGATCTCTACTTGGGAAATTTGTGGATCTATACTTGGGAAATTTGTGGATCTACACTCGGGAAGTTTGTGGATCTATACTTGGGAAATTTGTGGATCTATACTTCGGAAGTTTGTGGATCTATACTTGGGAAATTTGTGCATCTCTACTTGGGAAATTTGTGGATCTATACTTGGGAAATTTTTGGATCTATACTTGGGAAGTTTGTGGATCTATACTTGGTAAATTTGTGGATCTATACTTGGGAAATTTGTGGATCTATACCTGGGAAATTTGTGGATCTCTACCTGGGAAATTTGTTGATCTATACTTGGGAAGTTTGTGGATCTATACTTGTGAAGTTTGTGGATCCATAATTGGTAAGTTTGTGGATCCATACTTGGGAAGTTTGTGGATCTATACTTGGGAAATTTGTGGATCTATACTTGGGAAGTTTGTGGATCTATACTTGTGAAGTTTGTGGATCCATACTTGGGAAGTTTGTAGATCTATACTTGGAAAGTTTGTGGATCTATACTTGGGAAATTTGTGGATCTATACTTGCGAAATTTCTGGATCTATACTTGGGAAGTTTGTGGATCTACACTTGGAAAATTTTTGGATCTATACTTGGGAAATTTGTGGATCTATACTTGGGAAATTTGTGGATCTATACCTGGGAAATTTGTGGATCTATACTTGGGAAGTTTGTGGATCTATACTTGTGAAGTTTGTGGATCCATAATTGGTAAGTTTGTGGATCCATACTTGGGAAGTTTGTGGATCTATACTTGGGAAATTTGTGGATCTATACCTGGGAAATTTGTGGATCTATACTTGGGAAATTTGTGGATCTATACTTGGGAAATTTGTGGATCTATACTTGGGAAGTTTGTGGATCTATACTTGGGAAATTTGTGGATCTATACCTGGGAAATTTGTGGATCTATACTTGGGAAATTTGTGGATCTATACTTGGAAAATTTGTGGATCTATACTTGGTAAGTTTGTGGATCTATACTTGGGAAATTTGTGGATCTATACTTGGGAAATTTGTGGATCTATACCTGGGAAATTTGTGGATCTATACTTGGGAAATTTGTGGATCTATACTTGGGAAGTTTGTGGATCTATACTTGGGAAATTTTTGGATCTATACTTGGGAAGTTTGTGGATCTATACTTGGGAAGTTTGTGGATCTATACTTGGGAAGTTTGTGGATCCATACTTGGGAAGTTTGTGGATCTATACTTGGAAAGTTTGTGGATCTATACTTGGGAAGTTTGTGGATCTATACTTTGGAAATTTGTGGATCTATACCTGGGAAATTTGTGGATCTATACTTGGGAAATTTGTGGATCTATACTTGGGAAGTTTGTGGATCTATACTTGGGAAATTTTTGGATCTATACTTGGGAAGTTTGTGGACCTATACTTGGGAAATTTGTGGATCTATACTCGGGAAATTTTTGGATATATACTTGGGAAGTTTGTGGATCTATATTTGGGAAATTTGTGTATCTATACTTGGGAAGTTTGTAGATCAATACTTGGGAAATTTGTGGATCTATACTTGGGAAATTTGTGGATCTATACTTGGGAAGTTTGTGGATCTATACTAGTGAAGTTTGTGGATCCATACTTGGGAAGTTTGTGGATCCATAATTGGTAAGTTTGTGGATCCATACTTGGGAAGTTTGTGGATCTATACTTGGGAAATTTGTGGATCTATACCTGGGAATTTTGTGGATCTATACTTGGGAAATTTGTGGATCTATACTTGGGAAATTTGTGGATCTATACTTGGGAAATTTGTGGATCTATACTTGGGAAATTTGTGGATCTATACCTGGGAAATTTGTGGATCTATACTTGGGAAATTTGTGGATCTATACCTGGGAAATTTGTGGATCTATACTTGGGAAATTTGTGGATCTATACTTGGGAAGTTTGTGGATCTATACTTGGGAAATTTTTGGATCTATACTTGGGAAGTTTGTGGATCTATACTTGGGAAGTTTGTGGATCTATACTTGGGAAGTTTGTGGATCCATACTTGGGAAGTTTGTGGATATATACTTGGAAAGTTTGTGGATCTATACTTGGGAAGTTTGTGGATCTATACTTGGGAAATTTGTGGATCTATACCTGGGAAATTTGTGGATCTATACTTGGGAAATTTGTGGATCTATACTTGGGAAGTTTGTGGATCTATACTTGGGAAATTTGTGGATCTATACTTGGGAAATTTGTGGATCTATACCTGGGAAATTTGTGGATCTATACTTGGGAAATTTGTGGATCTATACTTGGGAAATTTTTGGATCTATACCTGGGAAATTTTTGGATTTATAATTGGGAAATTTTTGGATCTATACTTGGGAAATTTGTGGATCTATACTCGGGAAATTTTTGGATATATACTTGGGAAGTTTGAGGATCTATATTTGGGAAATTTGTGTATCTATACTTGGGAAGTTTGTAGATCAATACTTGGGTAATTTGTGGATCTATACTTGGGAAATTTGTGGATCTATACTTGGGAAGTTTGTGGATCTATACTTGGGAAATTTGTGGATCTATACTTGGGAAGTTTGTGGATCCATACTTGGGAAGTTTGTGGATCTAAACTTATAAAGTTTGTGGATCTATACTTGGGAAATTTGTGGATCTATACTTGCGAAATTTCTGGATCTATACTTGGGAAGTTTGTGGATCTATACTTGGGAAATTTTTGGATCTATACTTGGGAAGTCTGTGGATCTATACTTGGGAAATTTGTGGATCTATACTTGGGAAATTTGTGGATCTATACCTGGGAAATTTTTGGATCCATACTTGGGAAGTTTGTGGATCTATACTTGGGAAATTTGTGGATCTATACTTGGGAAATTTGTGGATCTATACTTGGGAAGTTTGTGGATCTATACTTGTGAAGTTTGTGGATCCATAATTGGTAAGTTTGTGGATCCATACTTGGGAAGTTTGTGGATCTATACTTGGGAAATTTGTGGATCTATACCTGGAAAATTTGTGGATCTATACTTGGGAAATTTGTGGATCTATACTTGGGAAATTTGTGGATCTATACCTGGGAAATTTTTGGATTTATAATTGGGAAATTTTTGGATCTATACTTGGGAAGTTTGAGGATCTATACTTGGGAAGTTTGTGGATCTATACTTGGGAAATTTGTGGATCTATACTTGGGAAATTTGTGGATCTATACCTGGGAAATTTGTGGATCTATACTTGGGAAATTTGTGGATCTATACTTGGGAAATTTGTGGATCTATACCTGGGAAATTTGTGGATCTATACTTGGGAAATTTGTGGATCTATACTTGGGAAGTTTGTGGATCTATACTTGGGAAATTTTTGGATCTATACTTGGGAAGTTTGTGGATCTATACTTGGGAAGTTTGTGGATCTATACTTGGGAAGTTTGTGGATCCATACTTGGGAAGTTTGTGGATCTATACTTGGAAAGTTTGTGGATCTATACTTGGGAAGTTTGTGGATCTATACTTGGGAAATTTGTGGATCTATATCTGGGAAATTTGTTGATCTATACTTGGGAAATTTGTGGATCTATACTTGGGAAGTTTGTGGATCTATACTTGGGAAATTTTTGGATCTATACTTGGGAAGTTTGTGGACCTATACTTGGGAAATTTGTGGATCTATACTCGGGAAATTTTTGGATATATACTTGGGAAGTTTGTGGATCTATATTTGGGAAATTTGTGTATCTATACTTGGGAAGTTTGTAGATCAATACTTGGGAAATTTGTGGATCTATACTTGGGAAATTTGTGGATCTATACTTGGGAAGTTTGTGGATCTATACTTGTGAAGTTTGTGGATCCATACTTGGGAAGTTTGTGGATCTATACTTGGAAAGTTTGTGGATCTATACTTGGGAAATTTGTGGATCTATACTTGCGAAATTTCTGGATCTATACTTGGGAAGTTTGTGGATCTATACTTGGGAAATTTTTGGATCTTTACTTGGGAAGTTTGTGGATCTATACTTGGGAAAGTTGTGGATCTATACTTGGGAAATTTGTGGATCTATACCTGGGAAATTTGTGGATCTATAATTGGGAAGTTTGTGGATCTATATTTGTGAAGTTTGTGGATCCATAATTGGTAAGTTTGTGGATCCATACTTGGGAAGTTTGTGGATCTATACTTGGGAAATTTGTGGATCTATACCTGGGAAATTTGTGGATCTATACTTGGGAAATTTGTGGATCTATACTTGGGAAATTTGTGGATCTATACCTGGGAAATTTTTGGATTTATAATTGGGAAATTTTTGGATCTATACTTGGGAAATTTGTGGATCTATACTCGGGAAATTTTTGGATATATACTTGGGAAGTTTGAGGATCTATATTTGGGAAATTTGTGTATCTATACTTGGGAAGTTTGTAGATCAATACTTGGGTAATTTGTGGATCTATACTTGGGAAATTTGTGGATCTATACTTGGGAAGTTTGTGGATCTATACTTGGGAAATTTGTGGATCTATACTCGGGAAATTTTTGGATATATACTTGGGAAGTTTGAGGATCTATATTTGGGAAATTTGTGTATCTATACTTGGGAAGTTTGTAGATCAATACTTGGGTAATTTGTGGATCTATACTTGGGAAATTTGTGGATCTATACTTGGGAAGTTTGTGGATCTATACTTGGGAAATTTGTGGATCTATACTTGGGAAGTTTGTGGATCCATACTTGGGAAGTTTGTGGATCTAAACTTATAAAGTTTGTGGATCTATACTTGGGAAATTTGTGGATCTATACTTGCGAAATTTCTGGATCTATACTTGGGAAGTTTGTGGATCTATACTTGGGAAATTTTTGGATCTATACTTGGGAAGTCTGTGGATCTATACTTGGGAAATTTGTGGATCTATACTTGGGAAATTTGTGGATCTATACCTGGGAAATTTTTGGATCCATACTTGGGAAGTTTGTGGATCTATACTTGGGAAATTTGTGGATCTATACTCGGGAAATTTTTGGATATATACTTGGGAAGTTTGAGGATCTATATTTGGGAAATTTGTGTATCTATACTTGGGAAGTTTGTAGATCAATACTTGGGTAATTTGTGGATCTATACTTGGGAAATTTTTGGATTTATAATTGGGAAATTTTTGGATCTATACTTGGGAAATTTGTGGATCTATACTCGGGAAATTTTTGGATATATACTTGGGAAGTTTGAGGATCTATATTTGGGAAATTTGTGTATCTATACTTGGGAAGTTTGTAGATCAATACTTGGGTAATTTGTGGATCTATACTTGGGAAATTTGTGGATCTATACTTGGGAAGTTTGTGGATCTATACTTGGGAAATTTGTGGATCTATACTTGGGAAGTTTGTGGATCCATACTTGGGAAGTTTGTGGATCTAAACTTATAAAGTTTGTGGATCTATACTTGGGAAATTTGTGGATCTATACTTGCGAAATTTCTGGATCTATACTTGGGAAGTTTGTGGATCTATACTTGGGAAATTTTTGGATCTATACTTGGGAAGTCTGTGGATCTATACTTGGGAAATTTGTGGATCTATACTTGGGAAATTTGTGGATCTATACCTGGGAAATTTTTGGATCCATACTTGGGAAGTTTGTGGATCTATACTTGGGAAATTTGTGGATCTATACTTGGGAAATTTGTGGATCTATACTTGGGAAGTTTGTGGATCTATACTTGTGAAGTTTGTGGATCCATAATTGGTAAGTTTGTGGATCCATACTTGGGAAGTTTGTGGATCTATACTTGGGAAATTTGTGGATCTATACCTGGAAAATTTGTGGATCTATACTTGGGAAATTTGTGGATCTATACTTGGGAAATTTGTGGATCTATACCTGGGAAATTTTTGGATTTATAATTGGGAAATTTTTGGATCTATACTTGGGAAGTTTGAGGATCTATACTTGGGAAGTTTGTGGATCTATACTTGGGAAATTTGTGGATCTATACTTGGGAAATTTGTGGATCTATACCTGGGAAATTTGTGGATCTATACTTGGGAAATTTGTGGATCTATACTTGGGAAATTTGTGGATCTATACCTGGGAAATTTGTGGATCTATACTTGGGAAATTTGTGGATCTATACTTGGGAAGTTTGTGGATCTATACTTGGGAAATTTTTGGATCTATACTTGGGAAGTTTGTGGATCTATACTTGGGAAGTTTGTGGATCTATACTTGGGAAGTTTGTGGATCCATACTTGGGAAGTTTGTGGATCTATACTTGGAAAGTTTGTGGATCTATACTTGGGAAGTTTGTGGATCTATACTTGGGAAATTTGTGGATCTATATCTGGGAAATTTGTTGATCTATACTTGGGAAATTTGTGGATCTATACTTGGGAAGTTTGTGGATCTATACTTGGGAAATTTTTGGATCTATACTTGGGAAGTTTGTGGACCTATACTTGGGAAATTTGTGGATCTATACTCGGGAAATTTTTGGATATATACTTGGGAAGTTTGTGGATCTATATTTGGGAAATTTGTGTATCTATACTTGGGAAGTTTGTAGATCAATACTTGGGAAATTTGTGGATCTATACTTGGGAAATTTGTGGATCTATACTTGGGAAGTTTGTGGATCTATACTTGTGAAGTTTGTGGATCCATACTTGGGAAGTTTGTGGATCTATACTTGGAAAGTTTGTGGATCTATACTTGGGAAATTTGTGGATCTATACTTGCGAAATTTCTGGATCTATACTTGGGAAGTTTGTGGATCTATACTTGGGAAATTTTTGGATCTTTACTTGGGAAGTTTGTGGATCTATACTTGGGAAATTTGTGGATCTATACTTGGGAAATTTGTGGATCTATACCTGGGAAATTTGTGGATCTATAATTGGGAAGTTTGTGGATCTATATTTGTGAAGTTTGTGGATCCATAATTGGTAAGTTTGTGGATCCATACTTGGGAAGTTTGTGGATCTATACTTGGGAAATTTGTGGATCTATACCTGGGAAATTTGTGGATCTATACTTGGGAAATTTGTGGATCTATACTTGGGAAATTTGTGGATCTATACTTGGGAAATTTGTGGATCTATACTTGGGAAATTTGTGGATCTATACTTGGGAAATTTGTGGATCTATACTTGGGAAATTTGTGGATCTATACCTGGGAAATTTGTGGATCTATACTTGGGAAATTTGTGGATATATACTTGGGAAATTTGTGGATCTATACTTGAGAAATTTGTGGATCTATACCTGGGAAATTTGTGGATCTATACTTGGGAAATTTGTGGATCTATACTTGGGAAGTTTGTGGATCTATACTTGGGAAATTTGTGGATCTATAATTGGGAAGTTTGTAGATCTATACTTGGGAAATTTGTGGATCTATACTTGGGAAATTTGTGGATCTATACTTGGGAAATTTGTGGATCTATACCTGGGAAATTTGTGGATCTATACTTGGGAAGTTTGTGGATCTATGCTTGTGAAGTTTGTGGATCCATAATTGGTAAGTTTGTGGATCCATACTTGGGAAGTTTGTGGATCTATACTTGGGAAATTTGTGGATCTATACCTGGGAAATTTGTGGATCTATACTTGGGAAATTTGTGGATCTATACTTGGGAAATTTGTGGATCTATACTTGGGAAATTTGTGGATCTATACTTGGGAAATTTGTGGATCTATACCTGGGAAATTTGTGGATCTATACTTGGGAAATTTGTGGATCTATACTTGGGAAGTTTGTGGATCTATACTTGGGAAATTTTTGGATCAATACTTGGGAAGTTTGTGGACCTATACTTGGGAAATTTGTGGATCTATACTTGTGAAGTTTGTGGATCCATAATTGGTAAGTTTGTGGATCCATACTTGGGAAGTTTGTGGATCTATACCTGGGAAATTTTTGGATTTATAATTGGGAAATTTTTGGATCTATACTTGGGAAGTTTGTGGATCTATACTTGGGAAGTTTGTGGATCTATACTTGGGAAATTTGTGGATCTATACTTGGGAAATTTGTGGATCTATACCTGGGAAATTTGTGGATCTACACTTGGGAAATTTGTGGATCTATACTTGGGAAATTTGTGGATCTATACCTGGGAAATTTGTGGATCTCTACTTGGGAAATTTGTGGATCTATACTTGGGAAATTTGTGGATCTACACTCGGGAAGTTTGTGGATCTATACTTGGGAAATTTGTGGATCTATACTTTGGAAGTTTGTGGATCTATACTTGGGAAATTTGTGCATCTCTACTTGGGAAATTTGTGGATCTATACTTGGGAAATTTTTGGATCTATACTTGGGAAGTTTGTGGATCTATACTTGGTAAATTTGTGGATCTATACTTGGGAAATTTGTGGATCTATACCTGGGAAATTTGTGGATCTATACCTGGGAAATTTGTTGATCTATACTTGGGAAGTTTGTGGATCTATACTTGTGAAGTTTGTGGATCCATAATTGGTAAGTTTGTGGATCCATACTTGGGAAGTTTGTGGATCTATACTTGGGAAATTTGTGGATCTATACCTGGGAAATTTGTGGATCTATACTTGGGAAATTTGTGGATCTATACTTGGGAAGTTTGTGGAACTATACTTGGGAAGTTTGTGGAACTATACTTGGGAAATTTGTGGATCTATACTTGGGAAATTTGTGGATCTATACTTGGGAAATTTGTGGATCTATACCTGGGAAATTTGTGGATCTATGCTTGGGAAATTTGTGGATCTATACTTGGGAAGTTTGTGGATCTATACTTGGGAAATTTTTGGATCAATACTTGGGAAGTTTGTGGACCTATACTTGGGAAATTTGTGGATCTATACCTGGGAAATTTGTGGATCTATACTTGGGAAATTTGTGGATCTATACTTGGGAAATTTGTGGATCTATACTTGGGAAGTTTGTGGATCTATACTTGGGAAATTTTTGGATCAATACTTGGGAAGTTTGTGGACCTATACTTGGGAAATTTGTGGATCTATACTTGTGAAGTTTGTGGATCCATAATTGGTAAGTTTGTGGATCCATACTTGGGAAGTTTGTGGATCTATACTTGGGAAATTTGTGGATCTATACTTGGGAAATTTGTGGATCTATACCTGGGAAATTTGTGGATCTATACTTGGGAAATTTGTGGATCTATACTTGGGAAGTTTGTGGACCTATACTTGGGAAATTTGTTGATCTATACTTGTGAAGTTTGTGGATCAATAATTGGTAAGTTTGTGGATCCATACTTGGGAAGTTTGTGGATCTATACCTGGGAAATTTGTGGATCTATACTTGGGAAATTTGTGGATCCATACCTGGGAAATTTTTGGATTTATAATTGGGAAATTTTTGGATCTATACTTGGGAAGTTTGTGGATCTATACTTGGGAAGTTTGTAGATCTATACTTGGGAAATTTGTGGATATATACTTGGGAAATTTGTGGATCTATACCTGGGAAATTTGTGGATCTACACTTGGGAAATTTGTGGATCTATACTTGGGAAATTTGTGGATCTATACCTGGGAAATTTGTGGATCTCTACTTGGGAAATTTGTGGATCTATACTTGGGAAATTTGTGGATCTACACTTGGGAAGTTTGTGGATCTATACTTGGGAAGTTTGTGGATCTATACTTGGGAAATTTGTGGATCTATACCTGGGAAATTTGTGGATCTACACTTGGGAAATTTGTGGATCTATACTTGGGAAATTTGTGGATCTATACCTGGGAAATTTGTGGATCTCTACTTGGGAAATTTGTGGATCTATACTTGGGAAGTTTGTGGATCTATACTTGGGAAATTTTTGGATCAATACTTGGGAAGTTTGTGGACCTATACTTGGGAAATTTGTGGATCTATACTTGTGAAGTTTGTGGATCCATAATTGGTAAGTTTGTGGATCCATACTTGGGAAGTTTGTGGATCTATACTTGGGAAATTTGTGGATCTATACTTGGGAAATTTGTGGATCTATACCTGGGAAATTTGTGGATCTATACTTGGGAAATTTGTGGATCTATACTTGGGAAGTTTGTGGACCTATACTTGGGAAATTTGTTGATCTATACTTGTGAAGTTTGTGGATCAATAATTGGTAAGTTTGTGGATCCATACTTGGGAAGTTTGTGGATCTATACCTGGGAAATTTGTGGATCTATACTTGGGAAATTTGTGGATCTATACCTGGGAAATTTTTGGATTTATAATTGGGAAATTTTTGGATCTATACTTGGGAAGTTTGTGGATCTATACTTGGGAAGTTTGTAGATCTATACTTGGGAAATTTGTGGATATATACTTGGGAAATTTGTGGATCTATACCTGGGAAATTTGTGGATCTACACTTGGGAAATTTGTGGATCTATACTTGGGAAATTTGTGGATCTATACCTGGGAAATTTGTGGATCTCTACTTGGGAAATTTGTGGATCTATACTTGGGAAATTTGTGGATCTACACTTGGGAAGTTTGTGGATCTATACTTGGGAAGTTTGTGGATCTATACTTGGGAAATTTGTGGATCTATACCTGGGAAATTTGTGGATCTACACTTGGGAAATTTGTGGATCTATACTTGGGAAATTTGTGGATCTATACCTGGGAAATTTGTGGATCTCTACTTGGGAAATTTGTGGATCTATACTTGGGAAATTTGTGGATCTACACTTGGGAAGTTTGTGGATCTATACTTGGGAAATTTGTGGATCTATACTTGGGAAGTTTGTGGATCTATACTTGGGAAATTTGTGGATCTATACTTGGGAAATTTTTGGATCTATACTTGGGAAGTTTTTGGATCTATACTTGGTAAATTTGTGGATCTATACTTGGGAAATTTGTGGATCTATACCTGGGAAATTTGTGGATCTATACCTGGGAAATTTGTTGATCTATACTTGGGAAGTTTGTGGATCTATACTTGTGAAGTTTGTGGATCCATAATTGGTAAGTTTGTGGATCCATACTTGGGAAGTTTGTGGATCTATACTTGGGAAATTTGTGGATCTATACCTGGGAAATTTGTGGATCTATACTTGGGAAATTTGTGGATCTATACTTGGGAAATTTTTGGATCTATACTTGGGAAGTTTGTGGATCTATACTTGGGAAATTTGTGGATCTATACTTGGGAAGTTTGTGGATCTATACTTGGGAAATTTGTGGATCTATACTTGGGAAATTTGTGGATCTATACTTGGGAAATTTGTGGATCTATTCCTGGGAAATTTGTGGATCTATACTTGGGAAATTTGTGGATCTATACTTGGGAAGTTTGTGGATCTATACTTGGGAAATTTTGGATCAATACTTGGGAAGTTTGTGGATCTATACTTGGGAAATTTGTGGATCTATACTTGGGAAATTTGTGGATCTATACCTGGGAAATTTGTGGATCTATACTTGGGAAATTTGTGGATCTATACTTGGGAAGTTTGTGGATCTATACTTGGGAAATTTTTGGATCAATACTTGGGAAGTTTGTGGACCTATACTTGGGAAGTTTGTGGACCTATACTTGGGAAATTTGTGGATCTATACTTGGGAAATTTGTGGATCTATACTTGGGAAATTTGTGGATCTATACTTGGGAAGTTTGTGGATCTATACTTGGGAAATTTTGGATCAATACTTGGGAAGTTTGTGGACCTATACTTGGGAAATTTGTGGATCTATACTTGTGAAGTTTGTGGATCCATAATTGGTAAGTTTGTGGATCCATACTTGGGAAGTTTGTGGACCTATACTTGGGAAATTTGTGGATCTATACTTGGGAAATTTGTGGATCTATACTTGGGAAATTTGTGGATCTATACTTGGGAAATTTGTGGATCTATACTTGGGAAGTTTGTGGATCTATACTTGGGAAATTTTGGATCAATACTTGGGAAGTTTGTGGATCTATACTTGGGAAATTTGTGGATCTATACTTGGGAAATTTGTGGATCTATACCTGGGAAATTTGTGGATCTATACTTGGGAAATTTGTGGATCTATACTTGGGAAGTTTGTGGATCTATACTTGGGAAATTTTTGGATCAATACTTGGGAAGTTTGTGGACCTATACTTGGGAAGTTTGTGGACCTATACTTGGGAAATTTGTGGATCTATACTTGGGAAATTTGTGGATCTATACTTGGGAAATTTGTGGATCTATACTTGGGAAATTTGTGGATCTATACTTGGGAAGTTTGTGGATCTATACTTGGGAAATTTTGGATCAATACTTGGGAAGTTTGTGGACCTATACTTGGGAAATTTGTGGATCTATACTTGTGAAGTTTGTGGATCCATAATTGGTAAGTTTGTGGATCCATACTTGGGAAGTTTGTGGATCTATACTTGGGAAATTTGTGGATCTATACTTGGGAAATTTGTGGATCTATACCTGGGAAATTTGTGGATCTATACTTGGGAAATTTGTGGATCTATACTTGGGAAGTTTGTGGATCTATACTTGGGAAGTTTGTGGATCTATACTTGGAAAATATTTTTGGATCAATACTTGGGAAATTTGTGGATATATACTTGGGAAATTTGTGGATCTATACTTGGGAAATTTGTGGATCTATACCTGGGAAATTTGTGGATCTATACTTGGGAAATTTGTGGATCTATACTTGGGAAGTTTGTGGATCTATACTTGGGAAATTTTTGGATCCAAAAATTTCCCAAGTATAGATCCACAAACTTCCCAATTATAGATCCACAAATTTCCCAAGTATAGATCCACAAATTTCCCAGGTATAGATCCACAAACTTCCCAAGTATAGATCCACAAATTTCCCAAGTATAGATCCACAAATTTCCCAGGTATAGATCCACAAATTTCTCAAGTATAGATCCACAAATTTCCCAAGTATATATCCACAAATTTCCCAGGTATAGATCCACAAATTTCCCAAGTATAGATCCACAAATTTCCCAAGTATAGATCCACAAATTTCCCAAGTATAGATCCACAAATTTCCCAAGTATAGATCCACAAATTTCCCAAGTATAGATCCACAAATTTCCCAAGTATAGATCCACAAATTTCCCAGGTATAGATCCACAAATTTCCCAAGTATAGATCCACAAACTTCCCAAGTATGGATCCACAAACTTACCAATTATGGATCCACAAACTTCACAAATATAGATCCACAAACTTCCCAATTATAGATCCACAAATTTCCCAGGTATAGATCCACAAATTTCCCAAGTATAGATCCACAAATTTCCCAAGTATAGATCCACAAACTTCCCAAGTAAAGATCCAAAAATTTCCCAAGTATAGATCCACAAACTTCCCAAGTATAGATCCAGAAATTTCGCAAGTATAGATCCACAAATTTCCCAAGTATAGATCCACAAACTTTCCAAGTATAGATCCACAAACTTCCCAAGTATGGATCCACAAACTTCACAAGTATAGATCCACAAACTTCCCAAGTATAGATCCACAAATTTCCCAAGTATAGATCCACAAATTTCCCAAGTATTGATCTACAAACTTCCCAAGTATAGATACACAAATTTCCCAAATATAGATCCACAAACTTCCCAAGTATATATCCAAAAATTTCCCGAGTATAGATCCACAAATTTCCCAAGTATAGGTCCAAAAACTTCCCAAGTATAGATCCAAAAATTTCCCAAGTATAGATCCACAAACTTCCCAAGTATAGATCCACAAATTTCCCAAGTATAGATCAACAAATTTCCCAGATATAGATCCACAAATTTCCCAAGTATAGATCCACAAACTTCCCAAGTATAGATCCACAAACTTTCCAAGTATAGATCCACAAACTTCCCAAGTATGGATCCACAAACTTCCCAAGTATAGATCCACAAACTTCCCAAGTATAGATCCACAAACTTCCCAAGTATAGATCCAAAAATTTCCCAAGTATAGATCCACAAACTTCCCAAGTATAGATCCACAAATTTCCCAGGTATAGATCCACAAACTTCCCAAGTATAGATCCACAAATTTCCCAAGTATAGATCCACAAATTTCCCAGGTATAGATCCACAAATTTCTCAAGTATAGATCCACAAATTTCCCAAGTATATATCCACAAATTTCCCAGGTATAGATCCACAAATTTCCCAAGTATAGATCCACAAATTTCCCAAGTATAGATCCACAAATTTCCCAAGTATAGATCCACAAATTTCCCAAGTATAGATCCACAAATTTCCCAAGTATAGATCCACAAATTTCCCAAGTATAGATCCACAAATTTCCCAAGTATAGATCCACAAATTTCCCAAGTATAGATCCACAAATTTCCCAAGTATAGATCCACAAATTTCCCAGGTATAGATCCACAAATTTCCCAAGTATAGATCCACAAACTTCCCAAGTATGGATCCACAAACTTACCAATTATGGATCCACAAACTTCACAAATATAGATCCACAAACTTCCCAATTATAGATCCACAAATTTCCCAGGTATAGATCCACAAATTTCCCAAGTATAGATCCACAAATTTCCCAAGTATAGATCCACAAACTTCCCAAGTAAAGATCCAAAAATTTCCCAAGTATAGATCCACAAACTTCCCAAGTATAGATCCAGAAATTTCGCAAGTATAGATCCACAAATTTCCCAAGTATAGATCCACAAACTTTCCAAGTATAGATCCACAAACTTCCCAAGTATGGATCCACAAACTTCACAAGTATAGATCCACAAACTTCCCAAGTATAGATCCACAAATTTCCCAAGTATAGATCCACAAATTTCCCAAGTATTGATCTACAAACTTCCCAAGTATAGATACACAAATTTCCCAAATATAGATCCACAAACTTCCCAAGTATATATCCAAAAATTTCCCGAGTATAGATCCACAAATTTCCCAAGTATAGGTCCAAAAACTTCCCAAGTATAGATCCAAAAATTTCCCAAGTATAGATCCACAAACTTCCCAAGTATAGATCCACAAATTTCCCAAGTATAGATCAACAAATTTCCCAGATATAGATCCACAAATTTCCCAAGTATAGATCCACAAACTTCCCAAGTATAGATCCACAAACTTTCCAAGTATAGATCCACAAACTTCCCAAGTATGGATCCACAAACTTCCCAAGTATAGATCCACAAACTTCCCAAGTATAGATCCACAAACTTCCCAAGTATAGATCCAAAAATTTCCCAAGTATAGATCCACAAACTTCCCAAGTATAGATCCACAAATTTCCCAAGTATAGATCCACAAATTTCCCAGGTATAGATCCACAAATTTCCCAAGTATAGATCCACAAATTTCCCAAGTATAGATCCACAAATTTCCCAGGTATAGATCCACAAATTTCCCAAGTATAGATCCACAAATTTCCCAAGTATAGATCCACAAACTTCCCAAGTATAGATCCTCAAACTTCCCAAGTATAGATCCAAAAATTTCCCAATTATAAATCCAAAAATTTCCCAGGTATAGATCCACAAATTTCCCAAGTATAGATCCACAAATTTCCCAAGTATAGATCCACAAATTTCCCAGGTATAGATCCACAAATTTCCCAAGTATAGATCCACAAACTTCCCAAGTATGGATCCACAAACTTACCAATTATGGATCCACAAACTTCACAAGTATAGATCCACAAACTTCCCAAGTATAGATCCACAAATTTCCAGGTATAGATCCACAAATTTCCCAAGTATAGATCCACAAATTTCCCAAGTATAGATCCACAAACTTCCCAAGTATGGATCCAAAAATTTCCCAGGTATAGATCCACAAATTTCCCAAGTATAGATCCACAAATTTCCCAAGTATAGATCCACAGACTTCCCAAGTATAGATCCAAAAATTTCCCAAGTATAGATCCACAAACTTCCCAAGTATAGATCCAGAAATTTCGCAAGTATAGATCCACAAATTTCCCAAGTATAGATCCACAAACTTTATAAGTTTAGATCCACAAACTTCCCAAGTATGGATCCACAAACTTCCCAAGTATAGATCCACAAATTTCCCAAGTATAGATCCACAAACTTCCCAAGTATAGATCCACAAATTTCCCAAGTATAGATCCACAAATTACCCAAGTATTGATCTACAAACTTCCCAAGTATAGATACACAAATTTCCCAAATATAGATCCTCAAACTTCCCAAGTATATATCCAAAAATTTCCCGAGTATAGATCCACAAATTTCCCAAGTATAGATCCAAAAATTTCCCAATTATAAATCCAAAAATTTCCCAGGTATAGATCCAAAAATTTCCCAAGTATAGATCCACAAATTTCCCAAGTATAGATCCACAAATTTCCCAGGTATAGATCCACAAATTTCCCAAGTATAGATCCACAAATTTCCCAAGTATAGATCCACAAACTTCCCAAGTATAGATCCACAAATTTCCCAAGTATAGATCCACAAATTTCCCAGGTATAGATCCACAAATTTCCCAAGTATAGAACCACAAACTTCCCAAGTATAGATCCACAAACTTTCCAAGTATATATCCACAAACTTCCCAAGTATGGATCCACAAACTTCCCAAGTATAGATCCACAAACTTCCCAAGTATAGATCCACAAACTTCCCAAGTATAGATCCAAAAATTTCCCAAGTATAGATCCACAAACTTCCCAAGTATAGATCCACAAATTTCCCAAGTATAGATCCACAAATTTCCCAGGTATAGATCCACAAATTTCCCAAGTATAGATCCACAAATTTCCCAGGTATAGATCCACAAATTTCCCAAGTATAGATCCACAAATTTCCCAAGTATAGATCCACAAATTTCCCAAGTATAGATCCACAAATTTCCCAAGTATAGATCCACAAAATTCCCAGGTATAGATCCACAAATTTCCCAAGTATAGATCCACAAACTTCCCAAGTATGGATCCACAAACTTACCAATTATGGATCCACAAACTTCCCAAGTATGGATCCACAAACTTCACTAGTATAGATCCACAAACTTCCCAAGTATAGATCCACAAATTTCCCAAGTATAGATCCATGAATTTCCCAAGTATTGATCTACAAACTTCCCAAGTATAGATACACAAATTTCCCAAATATAGATCCACAAACTTCCCAAGTATATATCCAAAAATTTCCCGAGTATAGATCCACAAATTTCCCAAGTATAGGTCCACAAACTTCCCAAGTATAGATCCAAAAATTTCCCAAGTATAGATCCACAAACTTCCCAAGTATAGATCCACAAATTTCCCAAGTATAGATCCACAAATTTCCCAGGTATAGATCCACAAATTTCCAAAGTATAGATCCACAAACTTCCCAAGTATAGATCCACAAACTTTCCAAGTATAGATCCACAAACTTCCCAAGTATGGATCCACAAACTTCCCAAGTATAGATCCACAAACTTCCCAAGTATAGATCCACAAACTTCCCAAGTATAGATCCAAAAATTTCCCAAGTATAGATCCACAAACTTCCCAAGTATAGATCCACAAATTTCCCAAGTATAGATCCACAAATTTCCCAGGTATAGATCCACAAATTTCCCAAGTATAGATCCACAAATTTCCCAAGTATAGATCCACAAACTTACCAAGTATAGATCCACAAATTTTCCAAGTATAGATCCACAAATTTCCCAAGTATAGATCCACAAATTTCCCAGGTATAGATCCACAAATTTCCCAAGTATAGATCCACAAACTTCCCAAGTATAGATCCACAAATTTCCCAAGTATAGATCCACAAATTTCCCAAGTATAGATCCACAAATTTCCCAGGTATAGATCCACAAATTTCCCAAGTATAGATCCACAAACTTCCCAAGTATGGATCCACAAACTTACCAATTATGGATCCACAAACTTCACAAGTATAGATCCACAAACTTCCCAAGTATAGATCCACAAATTTCCCAGGTATAGATCCACAAATTTCCCAAGTGTAGATCCACAAACTTCCCAAGTATAGATCCAGAAATTTCGCAAGTATAGATCCACAAATTTCCCAAGTATAGATCCACAAACTTTCCAAGTATAGATCTACAAACTTCCCAAGTATGGATCCAAAAACTTCACAAGTATAGATCCACAAACTTCCCAAGTATAGATCCACAAATTTCCCAAGTCTATACTTGGGAAATTTGTGGATCTATACTTGGGAAGTTTGTGGATCTATACTTGTGAAGTATTGATCTACAAACTTCCCAAGTATAGATACACAAATTTCCCTAATATAGATCCACAAACTTCCCAAGTATATATCCAAAAATTTCCCGAGTATAGATCCACAAATTTCCCAAGTATAGGTCCACAAACTTCCCAAGTATAGATCCAAAAATTTCCCAAGTATAGATCCACAAACTTCCCAAGTATAGATCCACAAATTTCCCAAGTATAGATCCACAAATTTCCCAGGTATAGATCCACAAATTTCCAAAGTATAGATCCACAAACTTCCCAAGTATAGATCCACAAACTTACCAAATATGGATCCACAAATTTCCCAAGTATAGATGCACAAATTTCCCATGTATAGATCCACAAAATTCCCTAGTATAGATCCACAAATTTCCCAGGTATAGATCCAAAAATTTACCAAGTATAGATCCACAAACTTCCCAAGTATAGATCCACAAATTTCCCAAGTATAGATCCACAAATTTCCCAGGTATAGATCCACAAACTTCCCAAGTATAGATCCTTAAACTTCCCAAGTATAGATCCAAAAATTTAGCAATTATAAATCCAAAAATTTCCCAGGTATAGATCCACAAATTTCCCAAGTATAGATCCACAAATTTCCCAAGTATAGATCCACAAACTTCCCAAGTATAGATCCAAAAATTTCCCAATTATAAATCAACAAATTTCCCAGGTATAGATCCACAAATTTCCCAAGTATAGAACCACAAATTTCCCAAGTAGAGATCCACAAATTTCCCAAGTATAGATCCACAAACTTCCCAAGTATAGATCCACAAATTTCCCAAGTATAGATCCAAAAACTTCCCAAGTATAGATCCAGAAATTTCGCAAGTATAGATCCACAAATTTCCCAAGTATAGATCCACAAAATTTCCAAGTATAGATCCACAAACTTCACAAGTATGGATCCACAAACTTCCCAAGTATAGATCCACAAATTTCCCAAGTATAGATCCACAAATTTCCCAAGTATAGATCTACAAACTTCCCAAGTATAGATACACAAATTTTCCAAATATAGATCCACAAACTTCCCAAGTATATATCCAAAAATTTCCCGAGTATAGATCCACAAATTTCCCAAGTATAGGTCCACAAACTTCCCAAGTATAGATCCAAAAATTTCCCAAGTATAGATCCACAAACTTCCCAAGTATAGATCCACAAATTTCCCAAGTATAGATCCACAAACTTCCCAATTATAAATCCACAAATTTCCCAAGTATAGATCCACAAATTTCCCAAGTATAGATCCACAAATTTCCCAGGTATAGATCCACAAATTTCCCAAGTATAGATCCACAAACTTCCCAAGTATAGATCCAAAAATTTCCCAATTATAAATCCACAAATTTCCCAGGTATAGATCCACAAATTTCCCAAGTATAGAACCACAAATTTCCCAAGTAGAGATCCACAAATTTCCCAAGTATAGATCCACAAACTTCCCAAGTATAGATCCACAAATTTCCCAAGTATAGATCCAAAAACTTCCCAAGTATAGATCCAGAAATTTCGCAAGTATAGATCCACAAATTTCCCAAGTATAGATCCACAAAATTTCCAATTATAGATCCACAAACTTCATAAGTATGGATCCACAAACTTCCCAAGTATAGATCCACAAATTTCCCAAGTATAGATCCACAAATTTCCCAAGTATAGATCTACAAACTTCCCAAGTATAGATACACAAATTTTCCAAATATAGATCCACAAACTTCCCAAGTATATATCCACAAATTTCCCAAGTATAGAACCACAAATTTCCCAAGTAGAGATCCACAAATTTCCCAAGTATAGATCCACAAATTTCCCAAGTATAGAACCACAAATTTCCCAAGTAGAGATCCACAAATTTCCCAAGTATAGATCCACAAATTTCCCAAGTATAGAACCACAAATTTCCCAAGTAGAGATCCACAAATTTCCCAAGTATAGATCCAGAAATTTCGCAAGTATAGATCCACAAATTTCCCAAGTATAGATCCACAAAATTTCCAAGTATAGATCCACAAACTTCACAAGTATGGATCCACAAACTTCCCAAGTATAGATCCACAAATTTCCCAAGTATAGATCCACAAATTTCCCAAGTATAGATCTACAAACTTCCCAAGTATAGATACACAAATTTTCCAAATATAGATCCACAAACTTAACAAGTATATATCCAAAAATTTCCCGAGTATAGATCCACAAATTTCCCAAGTATAGGTCCACAAACTTCCCAAGTATAGATCCAAAAATTTCCCAAGTATAGATCCACAAACTTCCCAAGTATAGATCCACAAACTTCCCAAGTATAGATCCACAAATTTCCCAAGTATAGATCCACAAATTTCCCAGGTATAGATCCACAAATTTCCCAAGTATAGATCCACAAATTTCCCAAGTATAGATCCACAAATTTCCCAAGTATAGATCCACAAACTTCCCAATTATAGATCCACAAATTTCCCAAGTATAGATCCACAAATTTCCCAAGTATAGATCCACAAATTTCCCAGGTATAGATCCACAAATTTCCCAAGTATAGATCCACAAATTTCCCAAGTATAGATCCACAAACTTCCCAATTATAGATCCACAAATTTCCCAAGTATAGATCCACAAATTTCCCAAGTATAGATCCACAAATTTCCCAGGTATAGATCCACAAATTTCCCAAATATAGATCCACAAACTTCCCAAGTATGGATCCACAAACTTACCAATTATGGATCCACAAACTTCCCAAGTATGGATCCACAAACTTACCAATTATGGATCCAAAAACTTCACAAGTATAGATCCACAAACTTCCCAAGTATAGATCCACAAATTTCCCAGGTATAAATCCACAAATTTCCCAAGTATAGATCCACGAATTTCCCAAGTATAGATCCACAAACTTCCCAAGTATAGATCCAAAAATTTCCCAAGTATAGATCCACAAACTTCCCAAGTATAGATCCAGAAATGTCGCAAGTATAGATCCACAAATTTCCCATGTATAGATCCACAAACTTTCCAAGTATAGATCCACAAACTTCACAAGTATAGATCCACAAACTTCCCAAGTATAGATCCACAAATTTCCCAAGTATAGATCCACAAATTTCCCAAGTATAGATCTACAAACTTCCCAAGTATAGATCTACAAACTTCCCAAGTATAGATACACAAATTTCCCAAATATAGATCCACAAACTTCCCAAGTATATATCCACAAATTTCCCAAGTATAGGTCCACAAACTTCCCAAGTATAGATCCAAAAATTTCCCAAGTATAGATCCACAAACTTCCCAAGTATAGATCCACAAACTTCCCAAGTATACAGGGTGTTTCAGAAAGGTCTGGAAAAAATGAAGTGGGTTCTTCGTGGGGTCAGACTGAGTGAAAAAGGTTTATGAACCTTTAGTCTCACGCGCTGCGTTGCGTAGTTATGAGCCCTTGAAAATAGTCCTCAAAAATACGAAAAACGACCGAAAGGTGTAGGTAAAATTGTGCCTTTGACCATTATTGTTTTTCTATTTAATTGTGCATAAGCTAATTATCGAGAGATAAGTGAAACAAGGTGTTTATTAACTAAAAAAAGCGTTTCAACATGTTTAGGAGTGGGCAATCATTAACTTTAGTCAGAAGAACTTGAACTCAAACTGTGGTTTCGGGTGTTGAAAAGGGAATTTTACAAGACACCATTATTAATTACCATATTTATCAATTGTTAAATAATCGGAATCAGAAGTATTTACAAAAATTGTTCGAAATGCATTCCATCAGCGTTGATACACACTTGAGCCCGTCTAATAAATGATTGTCTAACTCGTGCGTTGCGTATGGTTTCGCAGGCATCAATAATCCTTTGACGTAGATCTTCCACGTCACGTACTTCACTAACATAAACAAAAGTCCTTAAGGTGGCCCCAAAGAAAGAAATAACAAGGGTTTAGGTCCGGAGATCTGGCTGGTCACGCAACCGTTCCGCCACGACCAATCCACCTCAAAGGGAATGTTTCATTTAGGAGAGAAAAATGAGGTGGTGTACCGTCGTGCATAGACCACATGTATCGTCTCAAGGCCAACGGTACGTCTTCAAGAAGCTCGAACAGATTGTCTTGAAGAAACGGGAGATATGCCTCACCATTAAGCCTTGGCTGCAAAAAGAATGGTCCAATTAAATGGTCACCAACAATTCCGCACCAGACGTTAAAGCTGAATTGAACTTGGTGCGCCTTAACACTTGTAGCGTGGGGTTTTGTTGCGCCCACTGATGCCTGTTGTGCATGTTCAATATGCCATCACGGGAAAAATTGGCCTCATCCGTAACTAAAAGGTTTTGGGGTAAGTTGATGTCTTGATGTTGAGCGATAAACTACTGACAAAAGTCCAGTCTGCTCGGGTAATCCGTTGCGTTAAGGGCTTGGACCTTCTGTAGATGGTAAGGGTGAAACTGATGTCCTCGGAGTGTTCACCAGATAAGAACGTGACTTACTCCCAATTGGCGTCCAACTCGCCTAGTGCTTGTTCCTGGATCTTCGTCGAAAATGGTGAGTACTTGTTCCTCCACCTCTTCAGGAACGTCTGGAGCTACAGCACCTCGTCCCGCCGGTTGGATATGTCCACCTTCGCTCAAACGTCTGTCGACAGTTTGGATAGTTTGTTGATTACGGAGAAGACTGGACTTTTGTCGGTGGTTTATCGCTCAACATCAAGACATCAACTTACCCCAAAATCTTTTAGTTACGGATGAGGCCATTTTTCTCGTGACGGCATATTGAACATGCAAAACAGGCATCAATGGGCGAAACAAAACCCCCACGCTACAAGTGTTAGGGCTCACCAAGTTCAATTCAGCTTAAACGTCTGGTGCGGAATTGTTGGTGACCATTTAATTGGACCATTCATTTTGCAGCCAAGGCATAATGGTGAGGCATACCTCCCGTTTCTTCAAGACAATCTGTTAGAGCTTCTTGAAGACGTACCATTGGCCTTGAGACGAGACACCACCTTATGTTTCTCTTATAGTCAGGGCCTTCCTTAATGAAACATTCAATTTGAGGTGGATTGGTTGTGGCGGAACGGTTGAGTGGCCAGCCAGATCTCCGAACCTAAACCCTTGTGATTTCTTTCTTTGGGGCCACCTTAAGGACTTCGTTTATGTTAGTGAAGTGCGTGACGTGGAAGATCTACGTCAAAGGATTATTAATGCCTGCGAAACCATACGCAACACACAAGGGATCTTCGAACGAGTTAGATAATCATTTATTAGACGGGCTCAAGTGTGTATCAACGCTGACGGAATGCATTTCGAACAATTTTTGTAAACACTTCTGATTCCGATTATTTAACAATTGATAAATATGGTAATTAATAATGGTGTCTTGTAAAATTCCCTTTTCAACACCCGAAACCACAGTTTGAGTTCAAGTTCTTCTGACCAAAGTTAATGATTGCCCACTCCTAAACATGTTGAAACGCTTTTTTTAGTTAATAAACACCTTGTTTCACTTATCTCTCGATAATTAGCTTATGCACAATTAAATAGAAAAACAATAATGGTCAAAGGCACAATCTTACCTACACCTTTCGGTCGTTTTTCGTATTTTTGAGGACTATTTTCAAGGGCTCATAACTACGCAACGCAGCGCGTGAGACTAAAGGTTCATAAACCTTTTTCACTCAGTCTGACCCCACGAAGAACCCCCTTCATTTTTTCCAGACCTTTCTGAAACACCCTGTATATCCACAAATTTCCCAGGTATAGATCCACAAATTTCCCAAGTATAGATCCACAAATTTCCCAAGTATAGATCCAAAAATTTCTCGAGTATAGATCCACAAATTTCCCAAGTATAGATCCACAAACTTCCCAAGTATAGATCGAAAAATTTCCCAATTATAAATCCAAAAATTTCCCAGGTATAGATCCACAAATTTCCCAAGTATAGATCCACAAATTTCCCAATTATAGATCCACAAACTTTCCAAGTATAGATCCACAAACTTCCCAAGTATAGATCCAAAAATTTCCCAATTATAAATCCAAAAATTTCCCAGGTATAGAGCCACAAATTTCCAAAGTATAAATCCACAAATATCCCAAGTAGAGATCCACAAATATCCCAAGTAGAGATCCACAAATTTCCCAAGTATAGATCCACAGACTTCCCAAGTATAGATCCACAAATTTCCAAGTATATATCCACAAGTTTCCCAAGTATAGATCCACAAATCTCCCTAGTATAGATCCAAAAATTTCCCAAGTATAGATCCACAAACTTTCCAAGTATAGATCCACAAACTTCCCAAGTATGGATCCACAAACTTCACAAGTATAGATTCAAAAATTTCCCAAGTATAGATCCACAAACTTCCCAAGTATAGATCCACAAACTTCCCAAGTATAGATCCAAAAATTTCCCAATTATAAATCCAAAAATTTCCCAGGTATAGATCCACAAATTTACCAAGTATAGATCCACAAATTTCCCAAGTATAGATCCACAAATTTCCCAGGTATAGATCCACAAATTTCCCAAGTATAGATCCACAAATTTCCCAAGTATAGATCCACAAATTTCCCAAGTATAGGTCCACAAATTTCCCAAGTATAGATCCACAAATTTCCCAGGTATAGATCCACAAATTTCCCTAGCATAGATCCACAAACTTCCCAAGTATAGATCCACAAATTTCCCAAGTATAGATCCACAAATTTCCCAAGTATAGATCCACAAATTTCCCAAGTATAGATCCACAAACTTCCCAAGTATGGATCCATAAACTTCACAAGTATAGATCCACAAACTTCCCAAGTATAGATCCACAAATTTCCCAGGTATAGATCCACAAATTTCCCAAGTATGGATCCACAAACTTCACAAGTATAGATCCACAAATTTCCCAACTATAGATCCACAAATTTCCCATGTATAGATCCACAAATTTCCCAAGTATAGATACACAAATTTCCCAAGTATAGATCCACAAACTTCCCAAGTATAGATCCACAAATTTCCCAGGTATAGATCCACAAATTTCCCAAGTATGGATCCACAAACTTCACAAGTATAGATCCACAAATTTCCCAAGTATAGATCCACAAATTTCCCATGTATAGATCCACAAATTTCCCAAGTATAGATACACAAATTTCCCAAGTATAGATCCACAAACTTCCCAAGTATAGATCCAAAAATTTCCCAAGTATAGATCCACAAACTTCCCAAGTATGGATCCACAAACTTCACAAGTATAGATCCACAAATTTCCCAAGTATAGATCCAAAAATTTCCATGTATAGATCCACAAACTTCCCAAGTATAGATCCACAAATTTCCCAAGTATAGATCCACAAATTTCCTAGGTATAGATCCACAAATTTCCCAAGTATAGATCTTCAAATTTCCCAAGTATAGATCCACAAATTTCCCAGGTATAGATCCACAAATTTCCCAAGTATAGATCCACAAATTTCCCAAGTATAGATCCACAAACTTCCCAAGTATAGATCCACAAACTTCCCAAGTATAGATCCAAAAATTTCCCAATTATAAATCCAAAAATTTCCCAGGTATAGATCCATAAATTTCCCAAGTATAGATCCACAAACTTCCCAAGTATAGATCCACAAATTTCCCAAGTATAGATCCACAAATTTCCCAAGTATAGATCCACAAATTTCCCAAGTATAGATCTTCAAATTTCCCAAGGCTAGATCCACAAACTTCCCAAGTATAGATCCACAAATTTCCCAAGTATAGATCCACAAATTTCCCAAGTATAGATCCACAAATTTCCCAGGTATAGATCCACAAATTTCCCAAGTATAGATCCACAAATTTCCCAAGTATATATCCACAAATTTCCCAAGTATAGATCCACAAATATCCCAAGTATAGATCCAAAAATTTCCCAAGTATAGATCCACAAACTTTCCAAGTATAGATCCACAAATTTCCCAAGTATAGATCCACAAATTTCCCAAGTATAGATCTTCAAATTTCCCAAGGCTAGATCCACAAACTTCCCAAGTATAGATCCACAAATTTCCCAAGTATAGATCCACAAATTTCCCAAGTATAGATCCACAAATTTCCCAAGTATAGATCCACAAATTTCCCAGGTATAGATCCACAAATTTCCCAAGTATAGATCCACAAATTTCCCAAGTATAGATCCACAAATTTCCCAGGTATAGATTCACAAATTTCACAAGTATAGATCCACAAATTTCCCAAGTATAGATCCACAAACTTCCCAAGTATAGATCCAAAAATTTCCCAATTATAAATCCAAAAATTTCCCAGGTATAGATCCACAAATTTCCCAAGTATAGATCCACAAATTTCCCAAGTATAGATCCACAAATTTCCCAGGTATAGATCCAAAAATTTCCTAAGTATAGATCCACAAACTTCCCAAGTATAGATCCACAAATTTCCCAAGTATAGATCCACAAATTTCCCAGGTATAGATCCACAAATTTCCCAAGTATAGATCCACAAATTTCCCAAGTATAGATCTTCAAATTTCCCAAGGCTAGATCCACAAACTTCCCAAGTATAGATCCACAAATTTCCCAAGTATAGATCCACAAATTTCCCAAGTATAGATCCACAAATTTCCCAGGTATAGATCCACAAATTTCCCAGGTATAGATCCACAAATTTCCCAAGTATAGATCCACAAATTTCCCAAGTATAGATCCACAAATTTCCCAGGTATAGATCCACAAATTTCACAAGTATAGATCCACAAATTTCCCAAGTATAGATCCACAAACTTCCCAAGTATAGATCCAAAAATTTCCCAATTATAAATCCAAAAATTTCCCAGGTATAGATCCACAAATTTCCCAAGTATAGATCCACAAATTTCCCAAGTATAGATCCACAAATTTCCCAGGTATAGATCCACAAATTTCCCAAGTATAGATCCACAAATTTCCCAAGTATAGATCCACAAATTTCCCAAGTATAGGTCCACAAATTTCCCAAGTATAGATCCACAAATATCCCAGGTATAGATCCACAAATTTCCCTAGCATAGATCCACAAACTTCCCAAGTATAGATCCACAAATTTCCCAAGTATAGATCCACAAATTTCCCAAGTATAGATCCACAAATTTCCCAAGTATAGATCCACAAACTTACCAATTATGGATCCACAAACTTCACAAGTATAGATCCACAAACTTCCCAAGTATAGATCCACAAATTTCCCAGGTATAGATCCACAAATTTCCCAAGTATGGATCCACAAACTTCACAAGTATAGATCCACAAATTTCCCAAGTATAGATCCACAAATTTCCCATGTATGGATCCACAAATTTCCCAAGTATAGATACACAAATTTCCCAAGTATAGATCCACAAACTTCCCAAGTATAGATCCAAAAATTTCCCAAGTATAGATCCACAAACTTTCCAAGTATAGATCCACAAACTTCCCAAGTATGGATCCACAAACTTCACAAGTATAGATCCACAAATTTCCCAAGTATAGATCCAAAAATTTCCTAAGTATAGATCCACAAACTTCCCAAGTATAGATCCACAAATTTCCCAAGTATAGATCCACAAATTTCCCAGGTATAGATCCACAAATTTCCCAAGTATAGATCCACAAATTTCCCAAGTATAGATCTTCAAATTTCCCAAGGCTAGATCCACAAACTTCCCAAGTATAGATCCACAAATTTCCCAAGTATAGATCCACAAATTTCCCAAGTATAGATCCACAAATTTCCCAAGTATAGATCCACAAATTTCCCAGGTATAGATCCACAAATTTCCCAAGTATAGATCCACAAATTTCCCAAGTATAGATCCACAAATTTCCCAGGTATAGATCCACAAATTTCACAAGTATAGATCCACAAATTTCCCAAGTATAGATCCACAAACTTCCCAAGTATAGATCCAAAAATTTCCCAATTATAAATCCAAAAATTTCCCAGGTATAGATCCACAAATTTCCCAAGTATAGATCCACAAATTTCCCAAGTATAGATCCACAAATTTCCCAGGTATAGATCCACAAATTTCCCAAGTATGGATCCACAAACTTCACAAGTATAGATCCACAAATTTCCCAAGTATAGATCCACAAATTTCCCATGTATGGATCCACAAATTTCCCAAGTATAGATACACAAATTTCCCAAGTATAGATCCACAAACTTCCCAAGTATAGATCCAAAAATTTCCCAAGTATAGATCCACAAACTTTCCAAGTATAGATCCACAAACTTCCCAAGTATGGATCCACAAACTTCACAAGTATAGATCCACAAATTTCCCAAGTATAGATCCAAAAATTTCCTAAGTATAGATCCACAAACTTCCCAAGTATAGATCCACAAATTTCCCAAGTATAGATCCACAAATTTCCCAGGTATAGATCCACAAATTTCCCAAGTATAGATCCACAAATTTCCCAAGTATAGATCTTCAAATTTCCCAAGGCTAGATCCACAAACTTCCCAAGTATAGATCCACAAATTTCCCAAGTATAGATCCACAAATTTCCCAAGTATAGATCCACAAATTTCCCAAGTATAGATCCACAAATTTCCCAGGTATAGATCCACAAATTTCCCAAGTATAGATCCACAAATTTCCCAAGTATAGATCCACAAATTTCCCAGGTATAGATCCACAAATTTCACAAGTATAGATCCACAAATTTCCCAAGTATAGATCCACAAACTTCCCAAGTATAGATCCAAAAATTTCCCAATTATAAATCCAAAAATTTCCCAGGTATAGATCCACAAATTTCCCAAGTATAGATCCACAAATTTCCCAAGTATAGATCCACAAATTTCCCAGGTATAGATCCACAAATTTCCCAAGTATAGATCCACAAATTTCCCAAGTATAGATCCACAAATTTCCCAAGTATAGGTCCACAAATTTCCCAAGTATAGATCCACAAATTTCCCAGGTATAGATCCACAAATTTCCCTAGCATAGATCCACAAACTTCCCAAGTATAGATCCACAAATTTCCCAAGTATAGATCCACAAATTTCCCAAGTATAGATCCACAAATTTCCCAAGTATAGATCCACAAACTTCCCAAGTATGGATCCACAAACTTACCAATTATGGATCCACAAACTTCACAAGTATAGATCCACAAAATTCCCAAGTATAGATCCACAAAATTCCCAAGTATAGATCCACAAAATTTCCAAGTATAGATCCACAAAATTCCCAAATATAGATCCACAAAATTCCCAAGTATAGATCCACAAAATTCCCCAGTATAGATCCACAAAATTTCCAAGTATAGATCCACAAAATTCCCAAATATAGATCCACAAATTTCCCAAGTATAGATCCACAAATTTCCCAGGTATAGATCCACAAATTTCCCAAGTATGGATCCACAAACTTCACAAGTATAGATCCACAAATTTCCCAAGTATAGATCCACAAATTTCCCATGTATGGATCCACAAATTTCCCAAGTATAGATACACAAATTTCCCAAGTATAGATCCACAAACTTCCCAAGTATAGATCCAAAAATTTCCCAAGTATAGATCCACAAACTTTCCAAGTATAGATCCACAAACTTCCCAAGTATGGATCCACAAACTTCACAAGTATAGATCCACAAATTTCCCTAGTATAGATCCAAAAATTTCCTAAGTATAGATCCACAAACTTCCCAAGTATAGATCCACAAATTTCCCAAGTATAGATCCACAAATTTCCCAGGTATAGATCCACAAATTTCCCAAGTATAGATCCACAAATTTCCCAAGTATAGATCTTCAAATTTCCCAAGGCTAGATCCACAAACTTCCCAAGTATAGATCCACAAATTTCCCAAGTATAGATCCACAAATTTCCCAAGTATAGATCCACAAATTTCCCAAGTATAGATCCACAAATTTCCCAGGTATAGATCCACAAATTTCCCAAGTATAGATCCACAAATTTCCCAAGTATAGATCCACAAATTTCCCAGGTATAGATCCACAAATTTCACAAGTATAGATCCACAAATTTCCCAAGTATAGATCCACAAACTTCCCAAGTATAGATCCAAAAATTTCCCAATTATAAATCCAAAAATTTCCCAGGTATAGATCCACAAATTTCCCAAGTATAGATCCACAAATTTCCCAAGTATAGATCCACAAATTTCCCAGGTATAGATCCACAAATTTCCCAAGTATAGATCCACAAATTTCCCAAGTATAGATCCACAAATTTCCCAAGTATAGGTCCACAAATTTCCCAAGTATAGATCCACAAATTTCCCAGGTATAGATCCACAAATTTCCCTAGCATAGATCCACAAACTTCCCAAGTATAGATCCACAAATTTCCCAAGTATAGATCCACAAATTTCCCAAGTATAGATCCACAAATTTCCCAAGTATAGATCCACAAACTTCCCAAGTATGGATCCACAAACTTACCAATTATGGATCCACAAACTTCACAAGTATAGATCCACAAAATTCCCAAGTATAGATCCACAAAATTCCCAAGTATAGATCCACAAAATTTCCAAGTATAGATCCACAAAATTCCCAAATATAGATCCACAAAATTCCCAAGTATAGATCCACAAAATTCCCCAGTATAGATCCACAAAATTTCCAAGTATAGATCCACAAAATTCCCAAATATAGATCCACAAAATTCCCATGTATAGATCCACAATATTCCCAAGTATAGATCCACAAAATTCACAAGTATAGATCCACAAAATTCACAAGTATAGATTCCGCAAAATTCCCAAATATAGATCCACAAAATTCCCAAGTATAGATCCACAATATTCCCAAGTATAGATCCACAAAATTCCCAAGTATAGATCCACAAAATTCCCCAGTATAGATCCACAAAATTTCCAAGTATAGATCCACAAAATTCCCAAATATAGATCCACAAAATTCCCATGTATAGATCCACAATATTCCCAAGTATAGATCCACAAAATTCACAAGTATAGATTCCGCAAAATTCCCAAATATAGATCCACAAAATTCCCAAGTATAGATCCACAAAATTCCCAAGTATAGATCCACAAAATTCCCAAGTATAGATCCACAGAATTCCCAAGTATAGATCCACAAAATTCCCAAGTATAGATCCACCAAATTCCCAAGTATAGATCCAAAAATTTCCCTAGTATAGATCCACAAAATTCAAAAGTATAGATTCCGCAAAATTCCCAAATATAGTTCCACAAAATTCCCAAGTATAGATCCACAAAATTCCCAAGTATAGATCCACAAAATTCCCAAGTAGAGATCCACAAAATTCCCAAGTATAGATCCACAAAATTCCCAAGTATAGATCCACAAAATTCCCAAGTATAGATCCACAAAATTCCCAAGTATAGATCCACAAAATTTCCAAGTATAGATCCACAAAATTCCCAAATATAGATCCACAAAATTCCCAAGTATAGATCCACAAAATTCCCCAGTATAGATCCACAAAATTTCCAAGTATAGATCCACAAAATTCCCAAATATAGATCCACAAAATTCCCATGTATAGATCCACAATATTCCCAAGTATAGATCCACAAAATTCACAAGTATAGATCCACAAAATTCACAAGTAGAGATTCCGCAAAATTCCCAAATATAGATCCACAAAATTCCCAAGTATAGATCCACAAAATTCCCAAGTATAGATCCACAAAATTCCCAAGTATAGATCCACAGAATTCCCAAGTATAGATCCACAAAATTCCCAAGTATAGATCCACCAAATTCCCAAGTATAGATCCACAAAATTCCCAACGATAGATCCAAAAATTTCCCTAGTATAGATCCACAAAATTCACAAGTATAGATTCCGCAAAATTCCCAAATATAGTTCCACAAAATTCCCAAGTATAGATCCAAAAAATTCCCAAGTATAGATCCACAAAATTCCCAAGTATAGATCCACAGAATTCCCAAGTATAGATCCACAAAATTCCCAAGTATAGATCCACCAAATTCCCAAGTATAGATCCACAAAATTCCCTAGTATAGATCCACAAAATTCCCAAGTATAGATCCACATAATTCCCAAGTATAGATCCACAAAATTCCCAAGTATAGATCCACCAAATTCCCAAATATAGATCCACAAATTTCCCAAGTATAGATCCACAAATTTCCCAGGTATAGATCCACAAATTTCCCAAGTATGGATCCACAAACTTCACAAGTATAGATCCACAAATTTCCCAAGTATAGATCCACAAATTTCCCATGTATGGATCCACAAATTTCCCAAGTATAGATACACAAATTTCCCAAGTATAGATCCACAAACTTCCCAAGTATAGATCCAAAAATTTCCCAAGTATAGATCCACAAACTTTCCAAGTATAGATCCACAAACTTCCCAAGTATGGATCCACAAACTTCACAAGTATAGATCCACAAATTTCCCAAGTATAGATCCAAAAATTTCCTAAGTATAGATCCACAAACTTCCCAAGTATAGATCCACAAATTTCCCAAGTATAGATCCACAAATTTCCCAGGTATAGATCCACAAATTTCCCAAGTATAGATCCACAAATTTCCCAAGTATAGATCTTCAAATTTCCCAAGGCTAGATCCACAAACTTCCCAAGTATAGATCCACAAATTTCCCAAGTATAGATCCACAAATTTCCCAAGTATAGATCCACAAATTTCCCAAGTATAGATCCACAAATTTCCCAGGTATAGATCCACAAATTTCCCAAGTATAGATCCACAAATTTCCCAAGTATAGATCCACAAATTTCCCAGGTATAGATCCACAAATTTCACAAGTATAGATCCACAAATTTCCCAAGTATAGATCCACAAACTTCCCAAGTATAGATCCAAAAATTTCCCAATTATAAATCCAAAAATTTCCCAGGTATAGATCCACAAATTTCCCAAGTATAGATCCACAAATTTCCCAAGTATAGATCCACAAATTTCCCAGGTATAGATCCACAAATTTCCCAAGTATAGATCCACAAATTTCCCAAGTATAGATCCACAAATTTCCCAAGTATAGGTCCACAAATTTCCCAAGTATAGATCCACAAATTTCCCAGGTATAGATCCACAAATTTCCCTAGCATAGATCCACAAACTTCCCAAGTATAGATCCACAAATTTCCCAAGTATAGATCCACAAATTTCCCAAGTATAGATCCACAAATTTCCCAAGTATAGATCCACAAACTTCCCAAGTATGGATCCACAAACTTACCAATTATGGATCCACAAACTTCACAAGTATAGATCCACAAAATTCCCAAGTATAGATCCACAAAATTCCCAAGTATAGATCCACAAAATTTCCAAGTATAGATCCACAAAATTCCCAAATATAGATCCACAAAATTCCCAAGTATAGATCCACAAAATTCCCCAGTATAGATCCACAAAATTTCCAAGTATAGATCCACAAAATTCCCAAATATAGATCCACAAAATTCCCATGTATAGATCCACAATATTCCCAAGTATAGATCCACAAAATTCACAAGTATAGATCCACAAAATTCACAAGTATAGATTCCGCAAAATTCCCAAATATAGATCCACAAAATTCCCAAGTATAGATCCACAATATTCCCAAGTATAGATCCACAAAATTCCCAAGTATAGATCCACAAAATTCCCCAGTATAGATCCACAAAATTTCCAAGTATAGATCCACAAAATTCCCAAATATAGATCCACAAAATTCCCATGTATAGATCCACAATATTCCCAAGTATAGATCCACAAAATTCACAAGTATAGATTCCGCAAAATTCCCAAATATAGATCCACAAAATTCCCAAGTATAGATCCACAAAATTCCCAAGTATAGATCCACAAAATTCCCAAGTATAGATCCACAGAATTCCCAAGTATAGATCCACAAAATTCCCAAGTATAGATCCACCAAATTCCCAAGTATAGATCCAAAAATTTCCCTAGTATAGATCCACAAAATTCACAAGTATAGATTCCGCAAAATTCCCAAATATAGTTCCACAAAATTCCCAAGTATAGATCCACAAAATTCCCAAGTATAGATCCACAAAATTCCCAAGTAGAGATCCACAAAATTCCCAAGTATAGATCCACAAAATTCCCAAGTATAGATCCACAAAATTCCCAAGTATAGATCCACAAAATTCCCAAGTATAGATCCACAAAATTTCCAAGTATAGATCCACAAAATTCCCAAATATAGATCCACAAAATTCCCAAGTATAGATCCACAAAATTCCCCAGTATAGATCCACAAAATTTCCAAGTATAGATCCACAAAATTCCCAAATATAGATCCACAAAATTCCCATGTATAGATCCACAATATTCCCAAGTATAGATCCACAAAATTCACAAGTATAGATCCACAAAATTCACAAGTAGAGATTCCGCAAAATTCCCAAATATAGATCCACAAAATTCCCAAGTATAGATCCACAAAATTCCCAAGTATAGATCCACAAAATTCCCAAGTATAGATCCACAGAATTCCCAAGTATAGATCCACAAAATTCCCAAGTATAGATCCACCAAATTCCCAAGTATAGATCCACAAAATTCCCAACGATAGATCCAAAAATTTCCCTAGTATAGATCCACAAAATTCACAAGTATAGATTCCGCAAAATTCCCAAATATAGTTCCACAAAATTCCCAAGTATAGATCCAAAAAATTCCCAAGTATAGATCCACAAAATTCCCAAGTATAGATCCACAGAATTCCCAAGTATAGATCCACAAAATTCCCAAGTATAGATCCACCAAATTCCCAAGTATAGATCCACAAAATTCCCTAGTATAGATCCACAAAATTCCCAAGTATAGATCCACATAATTCCCAAGTATAGATCCACAAAATTCCCAAGTATAGATCCGAAAAATTCCCAAGTATAGATCCACCAAATTCCCAAGTATAGATCCACAAAATTCCCAACCATAGATCCAAAAATTTCCCTAGTATAGATCCAAAAATTTCCCTAGTATAGATCCACAAATTTCCCAAGTATAGATCCACAAATTTCCCAAGTATAGATCCACAAAATTCCCAAATATAGATCCACAAAATTCCCAAGTATAGATCAACAAAATTCCCAAGTATAGATCCACAAAATTCCCAAGTATAGATCCACAGAATTCCCAAGTATAGATCCACAAAATTCCCAAGTATAGATCCACCAAATTCCCAAGTATAGATCCACAAAATTCCCAACCATAGATCCAAAAATTTCCCTAGTATAGATCCAAAAATTTCCCTAGTATAGATCCACAAATTTCCCAAGTATAGATCCACAAATTTCCCAAGTATAGATCCACAAATTTCCCAAGTATAGATCCACAAAATTCACAAGTATAGATCCACAAAATTCCCAAGTATAGATCCACAAAATTCCCCAGTATAGATCCACAAAATTTCCAAGTATAGATCCACAAAATTCCCAAATATAGATCCACAAAATTCCCAAGTATAGATCCACAATATTCCCAAGTATAGATCCACAAAATTCACAAGTATAGATCCACAATATTCACAAGTATAGATCCACAATATTCCCAAGTATAGATCCACAAAATTCCCAAGTATAGATCCACAAAATTCCCAAGTATAGATCCACAAAATTACCAAGTATAGATCCACAAAATTCCCAAGTATAGATCCAAAAAATTCCCAAGTATAGATCCACAAAATTCCCAACCATAGATCCACAAAATTCCCAAGTATAGATCCACAAATTTCCCAAGTATAGATCCACAAATTTCCCAAGTATAGATCCACAAATTTCCCAAGTATAGATCCACAAACTTCCCAAGTATGGATCCACAAACTTACCAATTATGGATCCATAAACTTCACAAGTATAGATCCACAAACTTCCCAAGTATAGATCCACAAATTTCCCAGGTATAGATCCACAAATTTCCCAAGTATGGATCCACAAACTTCACAAGTATAGATCCACAAATTTCCCAACTATAGATCCACAAATTTCCCATGTATAGATCCACAAATTTCCCAAGTATAGATACACAAATTTCCCAAGTATAGATCCACAAACTTCCCAAGTATAGATCCACAAATTTCCCAGGTATAGATCCACAAATTTCCCAAGTATGGATCCACAAACTTCACAAGTATAGATCCACAAATTTCCCAAGTATAGATCCACAAATTTCCCATGTATAGATCCACAAATTTCCCAAGTATAGATACACAAATTTCCCAAGTATAGATCCACAAACTTCCCAAGTATAGATCCAAAAATTTCCCAAGTATAGATCCACAAACTTCCCAAGTATGGATCCACAAACTTCACAAGTATAGATCCACAAATTTCCCAAGTATAGATCCAAAAATTTCCATGTATAGATCCACAAACTTCCCAAGTATAGATCCACAAATTTCCCAAGTATAGATCCACAAATTTCCTAGGTATAGATCCACAAATTTCCCAAGTATAGATCCACAAATTTCCCAAGTATAGATCTTCAAATTTCCCAAGTATAGATCCACAAATTTCCCAGGTATAGATCCACAAATTTCCCAAGTATAGATCCACAAATTTCCCAAGTATAGATCCACAAACTTCCCAAGTATAGATCCACAAACTTCCCAAGTATAGATCCAAAAATTTCCCAATTATAAATCCAAAAATTTCCCAGGTATAGATCCATAAATTTCCCAAGTATAGATCCACAAACTTCCCAAGTATAGATCCACAAACTTCCCAAGTATAGATCCACAAATTTCCCAAGTATAGATCCACAAATTTCCCAAGTATAGATCCACAAATTTCCCAAGTATAGATCTTCAAATTTCCCAAGGCTAGATCCACAAACTTCCCAAGTATAGATCCACAAATTTCCCAAGTATAGATCCACAAATTTCCCAAGTATAGATCCACAAATTTCCCAGGTATAGATCCACAAATTTCCCAAGTATAGATCCACAAATTTCCCAAGTATATATCCACAAATTTCCCAAGTATAGATCCACAAATATCCCAAGTATAGATCCAAAAATTTCCCAAGTATAGATCCACAAACTTTCCAAGTATAGATCCACAAATTTCCCAAGTATAGATCCACAAATTTCCCAAGTATAGATCTTCAAATTTCCCAAGGCTAGATCCACAAACTTCCCAAGTATAGATCCACAAATTTCCCAAGAATAGATCCACAAATTTCCCAAGTATAGATCCACAAATTTCCCAAGTATAGATCCACAAATTTCCCAGGTATAGATCCACAAATTTCCCAAGTATAGATCCACAAATTTCCCAAGTATAGATCCACAAATTTCCCAGGTATAGATCCACAAATTTCACAAGTATAGATCCACAAATTTCCCAAGTATAGATCCACAAACTTCCCAAGTATAGATCCAAAAATTTCCCAATTATAAATCCAAAAATTTCCCAGGTATAGATCCACAAATTTCCCAAGTATAGATCCACAAATTTCCCAAGTATAGATCCACAAATTTCCCAGGTATAGATCCAAAAATTTCCTAAGTATAGATCCACAAACTTCCCAAGTATAGATCCACAAATTTCCCAAGTATAGATCCACAAATTTCCCAGGTATAGATCCACAAATTTCCCAAGTATAGATCCACAAATTTCCCAAGTATAGATCTTCAAATTTCCCAAGGCTAGATCCACAAACTTCCCAAGTATAGATCCACAAATTTCCCAAGTATAGATCCACAAATTTCCCAAGTATAGATCCACAAATTTCCCAAGTATAGATCCACAAATTTCCCAGGTATAGATCCACAAATTTCCCAAGTATAGATCCACAAATTTCCCAAGTATAGATCCACAAATTTCCCAGGTATAGATCCACAAATTTCACAAGTATAGATCCACAAATTTCCCAAGTATAGATCCACAAACTTCCCAAGTATAGATCCAAAAATTTCCCAATTATAAATCCAAAAATTTCCCAGGTATAGATCCACAAATTTCCCAAGTATAGATCCACAAATTTCCCAAGTATAGATCCACAAATTTCCCAGGTATAGATCCACAAATTTCCCAAGTATAGATCCACAAATTTCCCAAGTATAGATCCACAAATTTCCCAAGTATAGGTCCACAAATTTCCCAAGTATAGATCCACAAATATCCCAGGTATAGATCCACAAATTTCCCTAGCATAGATCCACAAACTTCCCAAGTATAGATCCACAAATTTCCCAAGTATAGATCCACAAATTTCCCAAGTATAGATCCACAAATTTCCCAAGTATAGATCCACAAACTTACCAATTATGGATCCACAAACTTCACAAGTATAGATCCACAAACTTCCCAAGTATAGATCCACAAATTTCCCAGGTATAGATCCACAAATTTCCCAAGTATGGATCCACAAACTTCACAAGTATAGATCCACAAATTTCCCAAGTATAGATCCACAAATTTCCCATGTATGGATCCACAAATTTCCCAAGTATAGATACACAAATTTCCCAAGTATAGATCCACAAACTTCCCAAGTATAGATCCAAAAATTTCCCAAGTATAGATCCACAAACTTTCCAAGTATAGATCCACAAACTTCCCAAGTATGGATCCACAAACTTCACAAGTATAGATCCACAAATTTCCCAAGTATAGATCCAAAAATTTCCTAAGTATAGATCCACAAACTTCCCAAGTATAGATCCACAAATTTCCCAAGTATAGATCCACAAATTTCCCAGGTATAGATCCACAAATTTCCCAAGTATAGATCCACAAATTTCCCAAGTATAGATCTTCAAATTTCCCAAGGCTAGATCCACAAACTTCCCAAGTATAGATCCACAAATTTCCCAAGTATAGATCCACAAATTTCCCAAGTATAGATCCACAAATTTCCCAAGTATAGATCCACAAATTTCCCAGGTATAGATCCACAAATTTCCCAAGTATAGATCCACAAATTTCCCAAGTATAGATCCACAAATTTCCCAGGTATAGATCCACAAATTTCACAAGTATAGATCCACAAATTTCCCAAGTATAGATCCACAAACTTCCCAAGTATAGATCCAAAAATTTCCCAATTATAAATCCAAAAATTTCCCAGGTATAGATCCACAAATTTCCCAAGTATAGATCCACAAATTTCCCAAGTATAGATCCACAAATTTCCCAGGTATAGATCCACAAATTTCCCAAGTATAGATCCACAAATTTCCCAAGTATAGATCCACAAATTTCCCAAGTATAGGTCCACAAATTTCCCAAGTATAGATCCACAAATTTCCCAGGTATAGATCCACAAATTTCCCTAGCATAGATCCACAAACTTCCCAAGTATAGATCCACAAATTTCCCAAGTATAGATCCACAAATTTCCCAAGTATAGATCCACAAATTTCCCAAGTATAGATCCACAAACTTCCCAAGTATGGATCCACAAACTTACCAATTATGGATCCACAAACTTCACAAGTATAGATCCACAAACTTCCCAACTATAGATCCACAAACTTCCCAACTATAGATCCACAAATTTCTCAATTATAGATCCACAAATTTCCCAAGTATAGATCTACAAACTTCCCAAGTATAGATCCACAAATTTCCCAAGTATAGATCCACAAACTTCCCAAGTATAGATCCAAAAATTTCACAAGTATAGATCCACAAATTTCCCAAGTATAGATCCACAAATTTCCCAAGTATAGATCCACAAACTTCCCAAGTATAGATCCAAAAATTTAGCAAGTATAGATCCACAAACTTTCCAAGTATAGATCCACAAATTTCCCAAGTATAGATCCACAAACTTCCCAAGTATAGATCCAAAAATTTCCCAATTATAAATCCAAAAATTTCCCAGGTATAGATCCACAAATTTCCCAAGTATAGATCCACAAATTTCCCAAGTATAGATCCACAAATTTCCCAGGTATAGATCCACAAATTTCCCAAGTATGGATCCACAAACTTCACAAGTATAGATCCACAAATTTCCCAAGTATAGATCCACAAATTTCCCATGTATGGATCCACAAATTTCCCAAGTATAGATACACAAATTTCCCAAGTATAGATCCACAAACTTCCCAAGTATAGATCCAAAAATTTCCCAAGTATAGATCCACAAACTTTCCAAGTATAGATCCACAAACTTCCCAAGTATGGATCCACAAACTTCACAAGTATAGATCCACAAATTTCCCAAGTATAGATCCAAAAATTTCCTAAGTATAGATCCACAAACTTCCCAAGTATAGATCCACAAATTTCCCAAGTATAGATCCACAAATTTCCCAGGTATAGATCCACAAATTTCCCAAGTATAGATCCACAAATTTCCCAAGTATAGATCTTCAAATTTCCCAAGGCTAGATCCACAAACTTCCCAAGTATAGATCCACAAATTTCCCAAGTATAGATCCACAAATTTCCCAAGTATAGATCCACAAATTTCCCAAGTATAGATCCACAAATTTCCCAGGTATAGATCCACAAATTTCCCAAGTATAGATCCACAAATTTCCCAAGTATAGATCCACAAATTTCCCAGGTATAGATCCACAAATTTCACAAGTATAGATCCACAAATTTCCCAAGTATAGATCCACAAACTTCCCAAGTATAGATCCAAAAATTTCCCAATTATAAATCCAAAAATTTCCCAGGTATAGATCCACAAATTTCCCAAGTATAGATCCACAAATTTCCCAAGTATAGATCCACAAATTTCCCAGGTATAGATCCACAAATTTCCCAAGTATAGATCCACAAATTTCCCAAGTATAGATCCACAAATTTCCCAAGTATAGGTCCACAAATTTCCCAAGTATAGATCCACAAATTTCCCAGGTATAGATCCACAAATTTCCCTAGCATAGATCCACAAACTTCCCAAGTATAGATCCACAAATTTCCCAAGTATAGATCCACAAATTTCCCAAGTATAGATCCACAAATTTCCCAAGTATGGATCCACAAACTTACCAATTATGGATCCACAAACTTCACAAGTATAGATCCACAAACTTCCCAACTATAGATCCACAAACTTCCCAACTATAGATCCACAAATTTCCCAATTATAGAGCCACAAATTTCCCAAGTATAGATCCACAAACTTCCCAAGTATAGATCCACAAATTTCCCAAGTATAGATCCACAAACTTCCCAAGTATAGATCCAAAAATTTCCCGAGTATAGATCCACAAATTTCCCAATTATAGATCCACAAATTTCCCAAGTATAGATCTACAAACTTCCCAAGTATGGATCCACAAACTTCACAAGTATAGATCCACAAATTTCCCAAGTATAGATCCACAAATTTCCCAGGTATAGATCCACAAATTTCCCAAGTATAGATCCACAAATTTCCCAAGTATAGATCCACATATTTCCCAGGTATAGATCCACAAATTTCCCAAGTATAGATCCACAAATTTCCCAAGTATAGATCTTCAAATTTCCCAAGTATAGATCCACAAATTTCCCAGGTATAGATCCACAAATTTCACAAGTATAGATCCACAAATTTCCCAAGTATAGATCCACAAACTTCCCAAGTATAGATCCACAAACTTCCCAAGTATAGATCCAAAAATTTCCCAATTATAAATCCAAAAATTTCCCAGGTATAGATCCACAAATTTCCCAAGTATAGATCCACAAATTTCCCAAGTATAGATCCACAAATTTCCCAGGTATAGATCCACAAATTTCCCAAGTATAGATCCACAAATTTCCCAAGTATAGATCCACAAATTTCCCAGGTATAGATCCACAAATTTCCCAAGTATAGATCCACAAATTTCCCAAGTATAGGTCCACAAATTTCCCAAGTATAGATCCACAAATTTCCCAGGTATAGATCCACAAATTTCCCTAGCATAGATCCACAAACTTCCCAAGTATAGATCCACAAACTTCACAAGTATAGATCCACAAACTTCCCAAGTATAGATCCACAAATTTCCCAAGTATGGATCCACAAACTTCACAAGTATAGATCCACAAATTTCCCAAGTATAGATACACAAATTTCCCAAGTATAGATCCACAAATTTCCCAAGTATAGGTCCACAAATTTCCCAAGTATAGATCCACAAATTTCCCAAGTATAGATCCACAAATTTCCCAGGTATAGATCCACAAATTTCCCTAGCATAGATCCACAAACTTCCCAAGTATAGATCCACAAATTTCCCAAGTATAGATCCACAAATTTCCCAAGTATAGATCCACAAATTTCCCAAGTATAGATCCACAAACTTCCCAAGTATGGATCCACAAACTTACCAATTATGGATCCATAAACTTCACAAGTATAGATCCACAAACTTCCCAAGTATAGATCCACAAATTTCCCAGGTATAGATCCACAAATTTCCCAAGTATGGATCCACAAACTTCACAAGTATAGATCCACAAATTTCCCAAGTATAGATCCACAAATTTCCCATGTATAGATCCACAAATTTCCCAAGTATAGATACACAAATTTCCCAAGTATAGATCCAAAAATTTCCCAAGTATAGATCCACAAACTTTCCAAGTATAGATCCACAAACTTTCCAAGTATAGATCCACAAACTTCCCAAGTATGGATCCACAAACTTCACAAGTATAGATCCACAAATTTCCATGTATAGATCCACAAACTTCCCAAGTATAGATCCACAAATTTCCCAAGTATAGATCCACAAATTTCCCAGGTATAGATCCACAAATTTCCCAAGTATAGATCCACAAATTTCCCAAGTATAGATCTTCAAATTTCCCAAGTATAGATCCACAAATTTCCCAGGTATAGATCCACAAATTTCCCAAGTATAGATCCACAAATTTCCCAAGTATAGATCCACAAACTTCCCAAGTATAGATCCACAAACTTCCCAAGTATAGATCCAAAAATTTCCCAATTATAAATCCAAAAATTTCCCAGGTATAGATCCACAAATTTCCCAAGTATAGATCCACAAATTTCCCAGGTATAGATCCACAAATTTCCCTAGCATAGATCCACAAACTTCCCAAGTATAGATCCACAAATTTCCCAAGTATAGATCCACAAATTTCCCAAGTATAGATCCACAAATTTCCCAGGTATAGATCCACAAATTTCCCAAGTATAGATCCACAAATTTCCCAAGTATAGGTCCACAAATTTCCCAAGTATAGATCCACAAATTTCCCAGGTATAGATCCACAAATTTCCCTAGCATAGATCCACAAACTTCCCAAGTATAGATCCACAAACTTCCCAAGTATGGATCCACAAACTTACCAATTATGGATCCATAAACTTCACAAGTATAGATCCACAAACTTCCCAAGTATAGATCCACAAATTTCCCAGGTATAGATCCACAAATTTCCCAAGTATGGATCCACAAACTTCACAAGTATAGATCCACAAATTTCCCAAGTATAGATCCACAAATTTCCCATGTATAGATCCACAAATTTCCCAAGTATAGATACACAAATTTCCCAAGTATAGATCCAAAAATTTCCCAAGTATAGATCCACAAACTTTCCAAGTATAGATCCACAAACTTTCCAAGTATAGATCCACAAACTTCCCAAGTATGGATCCACAAACTTCCCAAGTATGGATCCACAAACTTCACAAGTATAGATCCACAAATTTCCCAAGTATAGATCCAAAAATTTCCATGTATAGATCCACAAACTTCCCAAGTATAGATCCACAAATTTCCCAAGTATAGATCCACAAATTTCCCAGGTATAGATCCACAAATTTCCCAAGTATAGATCCACAAATTTCCCAAGTATAGATCTTCAAATTTCCCAAGTATAGATCCACAAATTTCCCAGGTATAGATCCACAAATTTCCCAAGTATAGATCCACAAATTTCCCAAGTATAGATCCACAAACTTCCCAAGTATAGATCCACAAACTTCCCAAGTATAGATCCAAAAATTTCCCAATTATAAATCCAAAAATTTCCCAGGTATAGATCCACAAATTTCCCAAGTATAGATCCACAAATTTCCCAAGTATAGATCCACAAATTTCCCAGGTATAGATCCACAAATTTCCCAAGTATAGATCCACAAATTTCCCAAGTATAGGTCCACAAATTTCCCAAGTATAGATCCACAAATTTCCCAGGTATAGACCCACAAATTTCCCTAGCATAGATCCACAAACTTCCCAAGTATAGATCCACAAACTTCCCAAGTATGGATCCACAAACTTCACAAGTATAGATACACAAATTTCCCAAGTATAGATCCACAAATTTCCCATGTATAGATCCACAAATTTCCCAAGTATAGATACACAAATTTCCCAAGTATAGATCCACAAACTTTCCAAGTATAGATCCACAAACTTCCCAAGTATGGATCCACAAACTTCACAAGTATAGATCCACAAATTTCCCAAGTATAGATCCAAAAATTTCCCAAATATAGATCCACAAACTTCCCAAGTATAGATCCACAAATTTCCCAAGTATAGATCCACAAATTTCCCAGGTATAGATCCACAAATTTCCCAAGTATAGATCCACAAATTTCCCAAGTATAGATCTTCAAATTTCCCAAGGCTAGATCCACAAACTTCCCAAGTATAGATCCACAAATTTCCCAAGTATAGATCCACAAATTTCCCAAGTATAGATCCACAAATTTCCCAAGTATAGATCCACAAATTTCCCAGGTATAGATCCACAAATTTCCCAAGTATAGATCCACAAATTTCCCAAGTATAGATCCACAAACTTCCCAAGTATAGATCCACAAACTTCCCAAGTATAGATCCAAAAATTTCCCAATTATAAATCCAAAAATTTCCCAGGTATAGATCCACAAATTTCCCAAGTATAGATCCACAAATTTCCCAAGTATAGATCCACAAATTTCACAAGTATAGATCCACAAATTTCCCAAGTATAGATCCACAAATTTCCCAAGTATAGGTCCACAAATTTCCCAAGTATAGATCCACAAATTTCCCAGGTATAGATCCACAAATTTCCCTAGCATAGATCCACAAACTTCCCAAGTATAGATCCACAAATTTCCCAAGTATAGATCCACAAATTTCCCAAGTATAGATCCACAAACTTCCCAAGTATGGATCCACAAACTTACCAATTATGGATCCACAAACTTCACAAGTATAGATCCACAAACTTCCCAACTATAGATCCACAAACTTCACAACTATAGATCCACAAATTTCCCAATTATAGATCCACAAATTTCCCAAGTATAGATCTACAAACTTCCCAAGTATAGATCCACAAATTTCCCAAGTATAAATCCACAAACTTCCCAAGTATAGATCCAAAAATTTCCCGAGTATAGATCCACAAATTTTCCAAGTATAGATCCACAAACTTCCCAAGTATAGATCCAAAAATTTCCCAATTATACATCCACAAATTTGCCAAGTAGAGATCCACAAACTTCCCAAGTATAGATCCACAAATTTCCCAAGTATAGATCTACAAACTTCCCAAGTATAGATACACAAATTTCCCAAATATAGATCCACAAACTTCCCAAGTATATATCCAAAAATTTCCCGAGTATAGATTAACAAATTTCCCAAGTATAGATCCACAAACTTCCCAAGTATAGATCCACAAATTTCCCAAGTATAGATCCAAAAATTTCCATGTATAGATCCACAAATTTCCCAGGTATAGATCCACAAACTTCCCAAGTATAGATCCACAAATTTCCCAAGTATAGATCTTCAAATTTCCCAAGTATAGATCCACAAATTTCCCAGGTATAGATCCACAAATTTCCCACGTAGAGATCCACAAATTTCCCAAGTATAGATCCACAAACTTCCCAAGTATAGATCCACAAACTTCCCAAGTATAGATCCAAAAATTTCCCAATTATAAATCCAAAAATTTCCCAGGTATAGATCCACAAATTTCCCAAGTATAGATCCACAAATTTCCCAAGTATAGATCCACAAATTTCCCAGGTATAGATCCACAAATTTCCCAAGTATAGATCCACAAATTTCCCAAGTATAGGTCCACAAATTTCCCAAGTATAGATCCACAAATTTCCCAGGTATAGATCCACAAATTTCCCTAGCATAGATCCACAAACTTCCCAAGTATAGATCCACAAACTTCACAAGTATAGATCCACAAACTTCCCAAGTATAGATCCACAAATTTCCCAAGTATGGATCCACAAACTTCACAAGTATAGATACACAAATTTCCCAAGCATAGATCCACAAATTTCCCATGTATAGATCCACAAATTTCCCAAGTATAGATACACAAATTTCCCAAGTATAGATCCACAAACTTTCCAAGTATAGATCCACAAACTTCCCAAGTATGGATCCACAAACTTCACAAGTATAGATCCACAAATTTCCCAAGTATAGATCCACAAATTTCCCAAGTATAGATCCACAAATTTCCCAAGTATAGATCCACAAATTTCCCAAGTATAGATCCACAAATTTCCCAAGTATAGATCCACAAATTTCCCAGGTATAGATCCACAAATTTCCCAAGTATAGATCCACAAATTTCCCAAGTATAGATCTTCAAATTTCCCAAGGCTAGATCCACAAACTTCCCAAGTATAGATCCACAAATTTCCCAAGTATAGATCCACAAATTTCCCAAGTATAGATCCACAAATTTCCCAAGTATAGATCCACAAATTTCCCAAGTATAGATCCACAAATTTCCCAGGTATAGATCCACAAATTTCCCAAGTATAGATCCACAAATTTCCCAAGTATAGATCCACAAACTTCCCAAGTATAGATCCACAAACTTCCCAAGTATAGATCCAAAAATTTCCCAATTATAAATCCAAAAATTTCCCAATTATAAATCCAAAAATTTCCCAGGTATAGATCCACAAATTTCCCAAGTATAGATCCACAAATTTCCCAAGTATAGATCCACAAATTTCCCAGGTATAGATCCACAAATTTCCCAAGTATAGATCCACAAATTTCCCAAGTATAGATCCACAAATTTCCCAAGTATAGATCCACAAATTTCCCAGGTATAGATCCACAAATTTCCCAAGTATAGATCCACAAATTTCCCAAGTATAGATCCACAAATTTCCCAAGTATAGATCCACAAATTTCCCAAGTATAGATCCACAAATTTCCCAAGTATAGATCCACAAACTTCCCAAGTATGGATCCACAAACTTACCAAGTATGGATCCACAAACTTCACAAGTATAGATCCACAAACTTCCCAACTATAGATCCACAAACTTCACAACTATAGATCCACAAATTTCCCAATTATAGATCCACAAATTTCCCAAGTATAGATCCACAAACTTCCCAAGTATAGATCCACAAATTTCCCAAGTATAAATCCACAAACTTCCCAAGTATAGATCCACAAATTTTCCAAGTATACATCCACAAATTTCCCAAGTAGAGATCCACAAACTTCCCAAGTATAGATCCACAAATTTCCCAAGTATAGATCTACAAACTTCCCAAGTATAGATACACAAATTTCCCAAATATAGATCCACAAACTTCCCAAGTATATATCCAAAAATTTCCCGAGTATAGATTAACAAATTTCCCAAGTATAGATCCACAAACTTCCCAAGTATAGATCCAAAAATTTCCCAAGTATAGATCCACAAATTTCCCATGTATAGATCCACAAATTTCCCAAGTATAGATCTACAAACTTCCCAAGTATAGATACACAAATTTCCCAAGTATAGATCCACAAACTTCCCAAGTATAGATCCAAAAATTTCCCAAGTATAGATCCACAAACTTTCCAAGTATAGATCCACAAACTTCCCAAGTATGGATCCACAAATTTCCCAAGTATAGATCCAAAAATTTCCCAAGTATAGATCCACAAACTTCCCAAGTATAGATCCACAAATTTCCCAAGTATAGATCCACAAATTTCCCAGGTATAGATCCACAAATTTCCCAAGTATAGATCCACAAATTTCCCAAGTATAGATCTTCAAATTCCCAAGTATAGATCCACAAACTTCCCAAGTATAGATCCACAAATTTCCCAAGTATAGATCCACAAATTTCCCAGGTATAGATCCACAAATTTCCCAAGTATAGATCCACAAATTTCCCAGGTATAGATCCAAAAATTTCCCAAGTATAGATCCACAAATTTCCCAAGTATAGATCCACAAACTTCCCAAGTATAGATCCACAAACTTCCCAAGTATAGATCCAAAAATTTCCCAATTATAAATCCAAAAATTTCCCAGGTATAGATCCACAAATTTCCCAAGTATAGATCCACAAATTTCCCAAGTATTGTCACGATTATTTTACCCTAACGTAAGCAGGAGTAAAAAGAACGTGTACATTGGTCTACTACCAGCGAAGCAACAATTAGAATTCAGTATAGGTGGATTAAGTAGAAGTAGCTTACTATATCATGGATTTACTAAGTCTCTTAAAACAATTATAATACAAATCAATTTTAAACTATAAACAATACTAATAATACTAATAACCCCGACACTATACTACACCCCCAAAATAATTATAATATACACCCCTCAAAATAAAATACAGCATGCAGCCAGATTTATATATATATATATATTTTAACTTTGCCACTCTCTAGATATATTTCCTTTACGTAAATATATATTGTACTTATCACAAGTTGGAGCGCGTGGAGTTCACAGATCGTCGCGTATGCTCGTGAGTTGGAAACGAAGAATGTAGAAGTTGGTGAATATAGTCTTGTGGTTTGGCGCCAAAGGTAAAGGATTTAGATTGATTCCACAGGATTAGGATGATCGGAAACGGCTAAGACCGGGCGAACTCATCTCGTACTTTTCATTCTCTCTCCGAGCTTCGATCTTAAAAGTTGGTGTTTTCTCCTTCAAAGTTATTTTCTAACTGTCTTTTAGTCCTTCTTCAAAAAACGAGATCTCAACGAGGTTTTTTGGAATTGTAGAAGATACCAAGGCTTGGCAATATAATATGTTGCAGATGTATATTTCTCATCGATAGTTTTTGTAAGGGACGCCATCTCCTAATTAGTTCATGACGGGTTTCCGCGCACATGGCGGGAGGTGATTCTAAGATGGCGCACTTAACTCCGAATGTGTAGCGAGATCTTTTGCGCGGCCGGGTTGAAGATGAAAGGCGGCCAATAATAAAGGCACGGTCGAGGGCAAAGATTTATGGTGGCAAAGTTTTGTTAGCGAAGCTATTATCTGGCATCTGGCTTCAATACTTAAAATTACTTTTAAGACTATTTTCTATCAATCCATGGTACAGTAAAATATTTTAAAAGGGAAATAAAAAGACGTGTGTATCGAAAATATTCGTTACAGTATGGATCCACAAATTTCCCAAGTATAGATCCACAAATTTCCCAAGTATAGATCCACAAATTTCCCAAGTATAGGTCCACAAATTTCCCAAGTATAGATCCACAAATTTCCCAGGTATAGATCCACAAATTTCCCTAGCATAGATCCACAAACTTCCCAAGTATAGATCCACAAATTTCCCAAGTATAGATCCACAAATTTCCCAAGTATAGATCCACAAACTTCCCAAGTATGGATCCACAAACTTACCAATTATGGATCCACAAACTTACCAATTATGGATCCACAAACTTCACAAGTATAGATCCACAAACTTCCCAACTATAGATCCACAAACTTCCCAACTATAGATCCACAAACTTCCCAACTATAGATCCACAAATTTCCCAAGTATAGATCTACAAACTTCCCAAGTATAGATCCACAAATTTCCCAAGTATAGATCCACAAATTTCCCAGGTATAGATCCAAAAATTTCCCAAGTATAGATCCACAAATTTCCCAAGTATAGATCCACAAACTTCCCAAGTATAGATCCACAAACTTCCCAAGTATAAATCCAAAAATTTCCCAATTATAAATCCAAAAATTTCCCAGGTATAGATCCACAAATTTCCCAAGTATAGATCCACAAATTTCCCAAGTATGGATCCACAAATTTCCCAGGTATAGATCCACAAATTTCCCAAGTATAGATCCACAAATTTCCCAAGTATAGATCCACAAATTTCCCAAGTATAAGTCCACAAATTTCCCAAGTATAGATCCACAAATTTCCCAGGTATAGATCCACAAATTTCCCTAGCATAGATCCACAAACTTCCCAAGTATAGATCCACAAATTTCCCAAGTATAGATCCACAAATTTCCCAAGTATAGATCCACAAATTTCCCAAGTATAGATCCACAAACTTCCCAAGTATGGATCCACAAACTTACCAATTATGGATCCACAAACTTCACAAGTATAGATCCACAAACTTCCCAACTATAGATCCACAAACTTCCCAACTATAGATCCACAAATTTCCCAAGTATAGATCCACAAATTTCCCAAGTATAGATCTACAAACTTCCCAAGTATAGATCCACAAATTTCCCAAGTATAGATCCACAAACTTCCCAAGTATAGATCCAAAAATTTCCCGAGTATAGATCCACAAATTTTCCAAGTATAGATCCACAAACTTCCCAAGTATAGATCCAAAAATTTCCCAATTATAAATCCACAAATTTTCCAAGTATACATCCACAAATTTCCCAAGTAGAGATCCACAAATTTCCCAAGTATAGATCCACAAATTTCCCAAGTATAGATCTACAAACTTCCCAAGTATAGATACACAAATTTCCCAAATATAGATCCACAAACTTCCCAAGTATATATCCAAAAATTTCCCGAGTATAGATCCACAAACTTCCCAAGTATAGATCCAAAAATTTCCCAAGTATAGATCCACAAATTTCCCATGTATAGATCCACAAATTTCCCAAGTATAGATACACAAATTTCCCAAGTATAGATCCACAAACTTCCCAAGTATAGATCCAAAAATTTCCCAAGTATAGATCCACAAACTTTCCAAGTATAGATCCACAAACTTCCCAAGTATGGATCCACAAACTTCACAAGTATAGATCCACAAATTTCCCAAGTATAGATCCAAAAATTTCCCAAGTATAGATCCACAAACTTCCCAAGTATAGATCCACAAATTTCCCAAGTATAGATCCACAAACTTCCCAAGTATAGATCCACAAATTTCCCAAGTATAGATCCACAAATTTCCCAGGTATAGATCCACAAATTTCCCAAGTATAGATCCACAAATTTCCCAAGTATAGATCCACAAATTTCCCAAGTATAGATCCACAAATTTCCCAAGTATAGATCCACAAATTTCCCAGGTATAGATCCACAAATTTCCCAAGTATAGATCCACAAATTTCCCAAGTATAGATCCACAAATTTCCCAGGTATAGATCCAAAAATTTCCCAAGTATAGATCCACAAATTTCCCAAGTATAGATCCACAAACTTCCCAAGTATAGATCCACAAACTTCCCAAGTATAGATCCAAAAATTTCCCAATTATAAATCCAAAAATTTCCCAGGTATAGATCCACAAATTTCCCAAGTATAGATCCACAAATTTCCCAAGTATGGATCCACAAATTTCCCAGGTATAGATCCACAAATTTCCCAAGTATAGATCCACAAATTTCCCAAGTATAGATCCACAAATTTCCCAAGTATAGGTCCACAAATTTCCCAAGTATAGATCCACAAATTTCCTAGGTATAGATCCACAAATTTCCCTAGCATAGATCCACAAACTTCCCAAGTATAGATTCACAAATTTCCCAAGTATAGATCCACAAATTTCCCAAGTATAGATCCACAAATTTCCCAAGTATAGATCCACAAACTTCCCAAGTATGGATCCACAAACTTACCAATTATGGATCCACAAACTTCACAAGTATAGATCCACAAACTTCAGAACTATAGATCCACAAACTTCCCAACTATAGATCCACAAATTTCCCAAGTATAGATCCACAAATTTCCCAAGTATAGATCTACAAACTTCCCAAGTATAGATCCACAAATTTCCCAAGTATAGATCCACAAACTTCCCAAGTATAGATCCAAAAATTTCCCGAGTATAGATCCACAAATTTTCCAAGTATAGATCCACAAACTTCCCAAGTATAGATCCAAAAATTTCCCAATTATAAATCCACAAATTTTCCAAGTATACATCCACAAATTTCCCAAGTAGAGATCCACAAATTTCCCAAGTATAGATCCACAAATTTCCCAAGTATAGATACACAAATTTCCCAAATATAGATCCACAAACTTCCCAAGTATATATCCAAAAATTTCCCGAGTATAGATCCACAAATTTCCCAAGTATAGATCCACAAACTTCCCAAGTATAGATCCAAAAATTTCCCAAGTATAGATCCGCAAACTTCCCAAGTGTAGATCCACAAATTTCCCAAATATAGATCCACAAATTTCCCAGGTATAGATCCACAAATTTCCCAAGTATAGATCCACAAATTTCCCAAGTATAGATCCACAAACTTCCCAAGTATAGATCCACAAATTTCCCAAGTATAGATCCACAAATTTCCCAAGTATATATCCACAAATTTCCCAAGTATAGATCCACAAATTTCCCAGGTATAGATCCACAAATTTCCCAAGTATAGATCCACAAATTTCCCAAGTATAGATCCACAAATTTCCAAAGTATAGGTCCACAAATTTCCCAAGTATAGATCCACAAATTTCCCAGGTATAGATCCTCAAATTTCCCTAGCATAGATCCACAAACTTCCCAAGTATAGATCCACAAATTTCCCAAGTATAGATCCACAAATTTCCCAAGTATAGATCCACAAATTTCCCTAGTATAGATCCACAAACTTCCCAAGTATGGATCCACAAACTTACCAATTATGGATCCACAAACTTCACAAGTACAGATCCACAAACTTCCCAACTATAGATCCACAAACTTCCCAACTATAGATCCACAAATTTCCCAAGTATAGATCCACAAATTTCCCAAGTATAGATCCACAAATTTCCCAAGTATATATCCACAAATTTCCCAAGTATAGATCCACAAATTTCCCAGGTATAGATCCACAAATTTCCCAAGTATAGATCCACAAATTTCCCAAGTATAGATCCACAAATTTCCCAAGTATAGATCCACAAATTTCCCAGGTATAGATCCACAAATTTCCCAAGTATAGATCCACAAATTTCCCAAGTATAGATCTTCAAATTTCCCAAGTATAGATCCACAAACTTCCCAAGTATAGATCCACAAATTTCCCAAGTATAGATCCACAAATTTTCCAAGTATAGATCTACAAATTTCCCAGGTATAGATCCACAAATTTCCCTAGCATAGATCCACAAACTTCCCAAGTATAGATCCACAAATTTCCCAAGTATAGATCCACAAATTTCCCAAGTATAGATCCACAAATTTCCCAAGTATAGATCCACAAACCTCCCAAGTATGGATCCACAAACTTACCAATTATGGATCCACAAACTTCACAAGTATAGATCCACAAACTTCCCAAGTATAGATCCACAAATTTCCCAGGTATAGATCCACAAATTTCCCAAGTATGGATCCACAAACTTCACAAGTATAGATCCACAAATTTCCCAAGTATAGATCCACAAATTTCCCATGTATAGATCCACAAATTTCCCAAGTATAGATACACAAATTTCCCAAGTATAGATCCAAAAATTTCCCAAGTATAGATCCACAAACTTTCCAAGTATAGATCCACAAATTTCCCAGGTATAGATCCACAAATTTCCCAAGTATAGATCCACAAATTTCCCAAGTATAGATCCACAAATTTCCCAGGTATAGATCCAAAAATTTCCCAAGTATAGATCCACAAATTTCCCAAGTATAGATCCACAAACTTCCCAAGTATAGATCCACAAACTTCCCAAGTATAGATCCAAAAATTTCCCAATTATAAATCCAAAAATTTCCCAGGTATAGATCCACAAATTTCCCAAGTATAGATCCACAAATTTCCCAAGTATGGATCCACAAATTTCCCAGGTATAGATCCACAAATTTCCCAAGTATAGATCCACAAATTTCCCAAGTATAGATCCACAAATTTCCCAAGTATAGGTCCACAAATTTCCCAAGTATAGATCCACAAATTTCCTAGGTATAGATCCACAAATTTCCCTAGCATAGATCCACAAACTTCCCAAGTATAGATTCACAAATTTCCCAAGTATAGATCCACAAATTTCCCAAGTATAGATCCACAAACTTCCCAAGTATGGATCCACAAACTTACCAATTATGGATCCACAAACTTCACAAGTATAGATCCACAAACTTCAGAACTATAGATCCACAAACTTCCCAACTATAGATCCACAAATTTCCCAAGTATAGATCCACAAATTTCCCAAGTATAGATCTACAAACTTCCCAAGTATAGATCCACAAATTTCCCAAGTATAGATCCACAAACTTCCCAAGTATAGATCCAAAAATTTCCCGAGTATAGATCCACAAATTTTCCAAGTATAGATCCACAAACTTCCCAAGTATAGATCCAAAAATTTCCCAATTATAAATCCACAAATTTTCCAAGTATACATCCACAAATTTCCCAAGTAGAGATCCACAAATTTCCCAAGTATAGATCCACAAATTTCCCAAGTATAGATACAAAATTTCCCAAATATAGATCCACAAACTTCCCAAGTATATATCCAAAAATTTCCCGAGTATAGATCCACAAATTTCCCAAGTATAGATCCACAAACTTCCCAAGTATAGATCCAAAAATTTCCCAAGTATAGATCCGCAAACTTCCCAAGTGTAGATCCACAAATTTCCCAAATATAGATCCACAAATTTCCCAGGTATAGATCCACAAATTTCCCAAGTATAGATCCACAAATTTCCCAAGTATAGATCCACAAACTTCCCAAGTATAGATCCACAAATTTCCCAAGTATAGATCCACAAATTTCCCAAGTATATATCCACAAATTTCCCAAGTATAGATCCACAAATTTCCCAGGTATAGATCCACAAATTTCCCAAGTATAGATCCACAAATTTCCCAAGTATAGATCCACAAATTTCCAAAGTATAGGTCCACAAATTTCCCAAGTATAGATCCACAAATTTCCCAGGTATAGATCCTCAAATTTCCCTAGCATAGATCCACAAACTTCCCAAGTATAGATCCACAAATTTCCCAAGTATAGATCCACAAATTTCCCAAGTATAGATCCACAAATTTCCCTAGTATAGATCCACAAACTTCCCAAGTATGGATCCACAAACTTACCAATTATGGATCCACAAACTTCACAAGTACAGATCCACAAACTTCCCAACTATAGATCCACAAACTTCCCAACTATAGATCCACAAATTTCCCAAGTATAGATCCACAAATTTCCAAAGTATAGATCCACAAACTTCCCAAGTATAGATCCACAAATTTCCCAAGTATAGATCCACAAATTTCCCAAGTATATATCCACAAATTTCCCAAGTATAGATCCACAAATTTCCCAGGTATAGATCCACAAATTTCCCAAGTATAGATCCACAAATTTCCCAAGTATAGATCCACAAACTTCCCAAGTATAGATCCACAAATTTCCCAAGTATAGATCCACAAATTTCCCAAGTATATATCCACAAATTTCCCAAGTATAGATCCACAAATTTCCCAGGTATAGATCCACAAATTTCCCAAGTATAGATCCACAAATTTCCCAAGTATAGATCCACAAATTTCCAAAGTATAGGTCCACAAATTTCCCAAGTATAGATCCACAAATTTCCCAGGTATAGATCCTCAAATTTCCCTAGCATAGATCCACAAACTTCCCAAGTATAGATCCACAAATTTCCCAAGTATAGATCCACAAATTTCCCAAGTATAGATCCACAAATTTCCCAAGTATAGATCCACAAACTTCCCAAGTATGGATCCACAAACTTACCAATTATGGATCCACAAACTTCACAAGTACAGATCCACAAACTTCCCAACTATAGATCCACAAACTTCCCAACTATAGATCCACAAATTTCCCAAGTATAGATCCACAAATTTCCCAAGTATAGATCCACAAATTTCCCAAGTATATATCCACAAATTTCCCAAGTATAGATCCACAAATTTCCCAGGTATAGATCCACAAATTTCCCAAGTATAGATCCACAAATTTCCCAAGTATAGATCCACAAATTTCCCAAGTATAGATCCACAAATTTCCCAGGTATAGATCCACAAATTTCCCAAGTATAGATCCACAAATTTCCCAAGTATAGATCTTCAAATTTCCCAAGTATAGATCCACAAACTTCCCAAGTATAGATCCACAAATTTCCCAAGTATAGATCCACAAATTTTCCAAGTATAGATCTACAAATTTCCCAGGTATAGATCCACAAATTTCCCTAGCATAGATCCACAAACTTCCCAAGTATAGATCCACAAATTTCCCAAGTATAGATCCACAAATTTCCCAAGTATAGATCCACAAATTTCCCAAGTATAGATCCACAAACCTCCCAAGTATGGATCCACAAACTTACCAATTATGGATCCACAAACTTCACAAGTATAGATCCACAAACTTCCCAAGTATAGATCCACAAATTTCCCAGGTATAGATCCACAAATTTCCCAAGTATGGATCCACAAACTTCACAAGTATAGATCCACAAATTTCCCAAGTATAGATCCACAAATTTCCCATGTATAGATCCACAAATTTCCCAAGTATAGATACACAAATTTCCCAAGTATAGATCCAAAAATTTCCCAAGTATAGATCCACAAACTTTCCAAGTATAGATCCACAAATTTCCCAGGTATAGATCCACAAATTTCCCAAGTATAGATCCACAAATTTCCCAAGTATAGATCCACAAATTTCCCAGGTATAGATCCAAAAATTTCCCAAGTATAGATCCACAAATTTCCCAAGTATAGATCCACAAACTTCCCAAGTATAGATCCACAAACTTCCCAAGTATAGATCCAAAAATTTCCCAATTATAAATCCAAAAATTTCCCAGGTATAGATCCACAAATTTCCCAAGTATAGATCCACAAATTTCCCAAGTATGGATCCACAAATTTCCCAGGTATAGATCCACAAATTTCCCAAGTATAGATCCACAAATTTCCCAAGTATAGATCCACAAATTTCCCAAGTATAGGTCCACAAATTTCCCAAGTATAGATCCACAAATTTCCTAGGTATAGATCCACAAATTTCCCTAGCATAGATCCACAAACTTCCCAAGTATAGATTCACAAATTTCCCAAGTATAGATCCACAAATTTCCCAAGTATAGATCCACAAATTTCCCAAGTATAGATCCACAAACTTCCCAAGTATGGATCCACAAACTTACCAATTATGGATCCACAAACTTCACAAGTATAGATCCACAAACTTCAGAACTATAGATCCACAAACTTCCCAACTATAGATCCACAAATTTCCCAAGTATAGATCCACAAATTTCCCAAGTATAGATCTACAAACTTCCCAAGTATAGATCCACAAATTTCCCAAGTATAGATCCACAAACTTCCCAAGTATAGATCCAAAAATTTCCCGAGTATAGATCCACAAATTTTCCAAGTATAGATCCACAAACTTCCCAAGTATAGATCCAAAAATTTCCCAATTATAAATCCACAAATTTTCCAAGTATACATCCACAAATTTCCCAAGTTGAGATCCACAAATTTCCCAAGTATAGATCCACAAATTTCCCAAGTATAGATACAAAATTTCCCAAATATAGATCCACAAACTTCCCAAGTATATATCCAAAAATTTCCCGAGTATAGATCCACAAATTTCCCAAGTATAGATCCACAAACTTCCCAAGTATAGATCCAAAAATTTCCCAAGTATAGATCCGCAAACTTCCCAAGTGTAGATCCACAAATTTCCCAAATATAGATCCACAAATTTCCCAGGTATAGATCCACAAATTTCCCAAGTATAGATCCACAAATTTCCCAAGTATAGATCCACAAACTTCCCAAGTATAGATCCACAAATTTCCCAAGTATAGATCCACAAATTTCCCAAGTATATATCCACAAATTTCCCAAGTATAGATCCACAAATTTCCCAGGTATAGATCCACAAATTTCCCAAGTATAGATCCACAAATTTCCCAAGTATAGATCCACAAATTTCCAAAGTATAGGTCCACAAATTTCCCAAGTATAGATCCACAAATTTCCCAGGTATAGATCCTCAAATTTCCCTAGCATAGATCCACAAACTTCCCAAGTATAGATCCACAAATTTCCCAAGTATAGATCCACAAATTTCCCAAGTATAGATCCACAAATTTCCCTAGTATAGATCCACAAACTTCCCAAGTATGGATCCACAAACTTACCAATTATGGATCCACAAACTTCACAAGTACAGATCCACAAACTTCCCAACTATAGATCCACAAACTTCCCAACTATAGATCCACAAATTTCCCAAGTATAGATCCACAAATTTCCAAAGTATAGATCCACAAACTTCCCAAGTATAGATCCACAAATTTCCCAAGTATAGATCCACAAATTTCCCAAGTATATATCCACAAATTTCCCAAGTATAGATCCACAAATTTCCCAGGTATAGATCCACAAATTTCCCAAGTATAGATCCACAAATTTCCCAAGTATAGATCCACAAATTTCCCAAGTATAGATCCACAAATTTCCCAAGTATAGATCCACAAATTTCCCAAGTATAGATCTTCAAATTTCCCAAGTATAGATCCACAAACTTCCCAAGTATAGATCCACAAATTTCCCAAGTATAGATCCACAAATTTCCCAAGTATAGATCCACAAATTTCCCAGGTATAGATCCACAAATTTCCCTAGCATAGATCCACAAACTTCCCAAGTATAGATCCACAAATTTCCCAAGTATAGATCCACAAATTTCCCAAGTATAGATCCACAAATTTCCCAAGTATAGATCCACAAACCTCCCAAGTATGGATCCACAAACTTACCAATTATGGATCCACAAACTTCACAAGTATAGATCCACAAACTTCCCAAGTATAGATCCACAAATTTCCCAGGTATAGATCCACAAATTTCCCAAGTATGGATCCACAAACTTCACAAGTATAGATCCACAAATTTCCCAAGTATAGATCCACAAATTTCCCATGTATAGATCCACAAATTTCCCAAGTATAGATACACAAATTTCCCAAGTATAGATCCAAAAATTTCCCAAGTATAGATCCACAAACTTTCCAAGTATAGATCCACAAACTTCCCAAGTATGGATCCACAAACTTCACAAGTATAGATCCACAAATTTCCCAAGTATAGATCCAAAAATTTCCCAAGTATAGATCCACAAACTTCCCAAGTATAGATCCACAAATTTTCCAAGTATAGATCCACAAATTTCCCAGGTATAGATCCACAAATTTCCCAAGTATAGATCCACAAATTTCCCAAGTATAGATCTTCAAATTTCCCAAGTATAGATCCACAAACTTCCCAAGTATAGATCCACAAATTTTCCAAGTATAGATCCACAAACTTCCCAAGTATAGATCCACAAATTTCCCAAGTATAGATCCACAAATTTCCCAAGTATAGATCCACAAATTTCCCAGGTATAGATCCACAAATTTCCCAAGTATAGATCCACAAATTTCCCAGGTATAGATCCAAAAATTTCCCAAGTATAGATCCACAAATTTCCCAAGTATAGATCCACAAACTTCCCAAGTATAGATCCACAAACTTCCCAAGTATAGATCCACAAACTTCCCAAGTATAGATCCAAAAATTTCCCAATTATAAATCCACAAATTTCCCAAGTATAGATCCACAAATTTCCCAAGTATGGATCCACAAATTTCCCAGGTATAGATCCACAAATTTCCCAAGTATAGATCCACAAATTTCCCAAGTATAGATCCACAAATTTCCCAAGTATAGGTCCACAAATTTCCCAAGTATAGATCCACAAATTTCCTAGGTATAGATCCACAAATTTCCCTAGCATAGATCCACAAACTTCCCAAGTATAGATCCACAAATTTCCCAAGTATAGATCCACAAATTTCCCAAGTATAGATCCACAAATTTCCCAAGTATGGATCCACAAACTTACCAATTATGGATCCACAAACTTCACAAGTATAGATCCACAAACTTCAGAACTATAGATCCACAAATTTCCCAAGCATAGATCCACAAATTTCCCAAGTATAGATCTACAAACTTCCCAAGTATAGATCCACAAATTTCCCAAGTATAGATCCACAAACTTCCCAAGTATAGATCCAAAAATTTCCCGAGTATAGATCCACAAATTTTCCAAGTATAGATCCACAAACTTCCCAAGTATAGATCCAAAAATTTCCCAATTATAAATCCACAAATTTTCCAAGTATACATCCACAAATTTCCCAAGTAGAGATCCACAAATTTCCCAAGTATAGATCCACAAATTTCCCAAGTATAGATCTACAAACTTCCCAAGTATAGATACACAAATTTCCCAAATATAGATCCACAAACTTCCCAAGTATATATCCAAAAATTTCCCGAGTATAGATCCACAAATTTCCCAAGTATAGATCCACAAACTTCCCAAGTATAGATCCACAAATTTCCCAAATATAGATCCACAAACTTCCCAAGTATATATCCAAAAATTTCCCGAGTATAGATCCACAAATTTCCCAAGTATAGATCCACAAACTTCCCAAGTATAGATCCACAAATTTCCCAAGTATAGATCCACAAACTTCCCAAGTATAGATCCAAAAATTTCCCAATTATAAATCCAAAAATTTCCCAGGTATAGATCCACAAATTTCCCAAGTATAGATCCACAAATTTCCCAAGTATGGATCCACAAATTTCCCAGGTATAGATCCACAAATTTCCCAAGTATAGATCCACAAATTTCCCAAGTATAGATCCACAAATTTCCCAAGTATAGGTCCACAAATTTCCCAAGTATAGATCCACAAATTTCCTAGGTATAGATCCACAAATTTCCCTAGCATAGATCCACAAACTTCCCAAGTATAGATCCACAAATTTCCCAAGTATAGATCCACAAATTTCCCAAGTATAGATCCACAAATTTCCCAAGTATAGATCCACAAACTTCCCAAGTATGGATCCACAAACTTACCAATTATGGATCCACAAACTTCACAAGTATAGATCCACAAACTTCAGAACTATAGATCCACAAACTTCCCAACTATAGATCCACAAATTTCCCAAGTATAGATCCACAAATTTCCCAAGTATAGATCTACAAACTTCCCAAGTATAGATCCACAAATTTCCCAAGTATAGATCCACAAACTTCCCGAGTATAGATCCACAAATTTTCCAAGTATAGATCCACAAACTTCCCAAGTATAGATCCAAAAATTTCCCAATTATAAATCCACAAATTTTCCAAGTATACATCCACAAATTTCCCAAGTAGAGATCCACAAATTTCCCAAGTATAGATCCACAAATTTCCCAAGTATAGATCTACAAACTTCCCAAGTATAGATACACAAATTTCCCAAATATAGATCCACAAACTTCCCAAGTATATATCCAAAAATTTCCCGAGTATAGATCCACAAATTTCCCAAGTATAGATCCACAAACTTCCCAAGTATAGATCCACAAACTTCCCAAGTATAGATCCAAAAATTTCCCAAGTATAGATCCGCAAACTTCCCAAGTGTAGATCCACAAATTTCCCAAATATAGATCCACAAATTTCCCAGGTATAGATCCACAAATTTCCCAAGTATAGATCCACAAATTTCCCAAGTATATATCCACAAATTTCCCAAGTATAGATCCACAAATTTCCCAGGTATAGATCCACAAATTTCCGAAGTATAGATCCACAAATTTCCCAAGTATAGATCCACAAATTTCCAAAGTATAGGTCCACAAATTTCCCAAGTATAGATCCACAAATTTCCCAGGTATAGATCCTCAAATTTCCCTAGCATAGATCCACAAACTTCCCAAGTATAGATCCACAAATTTCCCAAGTATAGATCCACAAATTTCCCAAGTATAGATCCACAAATTTCCCTAGTATAGATCCACAAACTTCCCAAGTATGGATCCACAAACTTACCAATTATGGATCCACAAACTTCACAAGTACAGATCCACAAACTTCCCAACTATAGATCCACAAACTTCCCAACTATAGATCCACAAATTTCCCAAGTATAGATCCACAAATTTCCCAAGTATAGATCCACAAACTTCCCAAGTATAGATCCACAAATTTCCCAAGTATAGATCCACAAATTTCCCAAGTATATATCCACAAATTTCCCAAGTATAGATCCACAAATTTCCCAGGTATAGATCCACAAATTTCCCAAGTATAGATCCACAAATTTCCCAAGTATAGATCCACAAATTTCCCAAGTATAGATCCACAAATTTCCCAGGTATAGATCCACAAATTTCCCAAGTATAGATCCACAAATTTCCCAGGTATAGATCCACAAATTTCCCAAGTATAGATCCACAAATTTCCCAGGTATAGATCCAAAAATTTCCCAAGTATAGATCCACAAATTTCCCAAGTATAGATCCACAAACTTCCCAAGTATAGATCCACAAATTTCCCAAGTATAGATCCACAAATTTCCCAAGTATAGATCCACAAATTTCCCTAGTATAGATCCACAAACTTCCCAAGTATGGATCCACAAACTTACCAATTATGGATCCACAAACTTCACAAGTACAGATCCACAAACTTCCCAACTATAGATCCACAAACTTCCCAACTATAGATCCACAAATTTCCCAAGTATAGATCCACAAATTTCCCAAGTATAGATCCACAAACTTCCCAAGTATAGATCCACAAATTTCCCAAGTATAGATCCACAAATTTCCCAAGTATATATCCACAAATTTCCCAAGTATAGATCCACAAATTTCCCAGGTATAGATCCACAAATTTCCCAAGTATAGATCCACAAATTTCCCAAGTATAGATCCACAAATTTCCCAAGTATAGATCCACAAATTTCCCAGGTATAGATCCACAAATTTCCCAAGTATAGATCCACAAACTTCCCAAGTATAGATCCACAAATTTCCCAAGTATAGATCCACAAATTTCCCAGGTATAGATCCACAAATTTCCCAAGTATAGATCCACAAACTTCCCAAGTATAGATCCAAAAATTTCCCAATTATAAATCCAAAAATTTCCCAGGTATAGATCCACAAATTTCCCAAGTATAGATCCACAAATTTCCCAAGTATGGATCCACAAATTTCCCAGGTATAGATCCACAAATTTCCCAAGTATAGATCCACAAATTTCCCAAGTATAGATCCACAAATTTCCCAAGTATAGGTCCACAAATTTCCCAAGTATAGATCCACAAATTTCCTAGGTATAGATCCACAAATTTCCCTAGCATAGATCCACAAACTTCCCAAGTATAGATCCACAAATTTCCCAAGTATAGATCCACAAATTTCCCAAGTATAGATCCACAAATTTCCCAAGTATAGATCCACAAACTTCCCAAGTATGGATCCACAAACTTACCAATTATGGATCCACAAACTTCACAAGTATAGATCCACAAACTTCAGAACTATAGATCCACAAACTTCCCAACTATAGATCCACACATTTCCCAAGTATAGATCCACAAATTTCCCAAGTATAGATCTACAAACTTCCCAAGTATAGATCCACAAATTTCCCAAGTATAGATCCACAAACTTCCCAAGTATAGATCCAAAAATTTCCCGAGTATAGATCCACAAATTTTCCAAGTATAGATCCACAAACTTCCCAAGTATAGATCCAAAAATTTCCCAATTATAAATCCACAAATTTTCCAAGTATACATCCACAAATTTCCCAAGTAGAGATCCACAAATTTCCCAAGTATAGATCCACAAATTTCCCAAGTATAGATCTACAAACTTCCCAAGTATAGATACACAAATTTCCCAAATATAGATCCACAAACTTCCCAAGTATATATCCAAAAATTTCCCGAGTATAGATCCACAAATTTCCCAAGTATAGATCCACAAACTTCCCAAGTATAGATCCACAAACTTCCCAAGTATAGATCCAAAAATTTCCCAAGTATAGATCCGCAAACTTCCCAAGTGTAGATCCACAAATTTCCCAAATATAGATCCACAAATTTCCCAGGTATAGATCCACAAATTTCCCAAGTATAGATCCACAAATTTCCCAAGTATATATCCACAAATTTCCCAAGTATAGATCCACAAATTTCCCAGGTATAGATCCACAAATTTCCGAAGTATAGATCCACAAATTTCCCAAGTATAGATCCACAAATTTCCAAAGTATAGGTCCACAAATTTCCCAAGTATAGATCCACAAATTTCCCAGGTATAGATCCTCAAATTTCCCTAGCATAGATCCACAAACTTCCCAAGTATAGATCCACAAATTTCCCAAGTATAGATCCACAAATTTCCCAAGTATAGATCCACAAATTTCCCTAGTATAGATCCACAAACTTCCCAAGTATGGATCCACAAACTTACCAATTATGGATCCACAAACTTCACAAGTACAGATCCACAAACTTCCCAACTATAGATCCACAAACTTCCCAACTATAGATCCACAAATTTCCCAAGTATAGATCCACAAATTTCCCAAGTATAGATCCACAAACTTCCCAAGTATAGATCCACAAATTTCCCAAGTATAGATCCACAAATTTCCCAAGTATATATCCACAAATTTCCCAAGTATAGATCCACAAATTTCCCAGGTATAGATCCACAAATTTCCCAAGTATAGATCCACAAATTTCCCAAGTATAGATCCACAAATTTCCCAAGTATAGATCCACAAATTTCCCAGGTATAGATCCACAAATTTCCCAAGTATAGATCCACAAATTTCCCAAGTATAGATCCACAAATTTCCCAAGTATAGATCCACAAATTTCCCAGGTATAGATCCACAAATTTCCCAAGTATAGATCCACAAATTTCCCAAGTATAGATCTTCAAATTTCCCAAGTATAGATCCACAAACTTCCCAAGTATAGATCCACAAATTTCCCAAGTATAGATCCACAAACTTCCCAAGTATAGATCCACAAATTTCCCAAGTATAGATCCACAAATTTCCCAAGTATATATCCACAAATTTCCCAAGTATAGATCCACAAATTTCCCAGGTATAGATCCACAAATTTCCCAAGTATAGATCCACAAATTTCCCAAGTATAGATCCACAAATTTCCAAAGTATAGATCCACAAATTTCCCATGTATAGATCCACAAATTTCCCAAGTATAGATACACAAATTTCCCAAGTATAGATCCACAAACTTCCCAAGTATAGATCCAAAAATTTCCCAAGTATAGATCCACAAACTTTCCAAGTATAGATCCACAAACTTCCCAAGTATGGATCCACAAACTTCACAAGTATAGATCCACAAATTTCCCAAGTATAGATCCAAAAATTTCCCAAGTATAGATCCACAAACTTCCCAAGTATAGATCCACAAATTTCCCAAGTATAGATCCACAAATTTCCCAGGTATAGATCCACAAATTTCCCAAGTATAGGTCCACAAATTTCCCAAGTATAGATCTTCAAATTTCCCAAGTATAGATCCACAAACTTCCCAAGTATAGATCCACAAATTTCCCAAGTATAGATCCACAAATTTCCCAAGTATAGATCCACAAATTTCCCAGGTATAGATCCACAAATTTCCCAAGTATAGATCCACAAATTTCCCAAGTATAGATCCACAAATTTCCCAGGTATAGATCCACAAATTTCCCAAGTATAGATCCACAAATTTGCCAAGTATAGATCCACAAACTTCCCAAGTATAGATCCACAAACTTCCCAAGTATAGATCCAAAAATATCCCAATTATAAATCCAAAAATTTCCCAGGTATAGATCCAAAAATTTCCCAAGTATAGATCCACAAATTTCCCAAGTATAGATCCACAAATTTCCCAGGTATAGATCCACAAATTTCCCCAGTATAGATCCACAAATTTCCCAAGTATAGATCCACAAATTTCCCAAGTATAGGTCCACAAATTTCCCAAGTATAGATCCACAAATTTCCCTAGCATAGATCCACAAACTTCCCAAGTATAGATCCACAAATTTCCCAAGTATAGATCGACAAATTTCCCAAGTATAGATCCACAAATTTCCCAAGTATAGATCCACAAACTTCCCAAGTATAGATCCACAAACTTCCCAAGTATGGATCCACAAACTTCACAAGTATAGATCCACTAACTTCCCAACTATAGATCCACAAACTTCCCAACTATAGATCCACAAATTTCCCAAGTATAGATCCACAAATTTCCCAACTATAGATCCACAAACTTTCCAAGTATAGATCCACAAATTTCCAAAGTATAGATCCACAAATTTCCCAAGTATAGATCCACAAATTTCCCAAGTATAGATCCACAAACTTCCCAAGTATGGATCCACAAACTTACCAATTATGGATCCACAAACTTCACAAGTACAGATCCACAAACTTCCCAACTATAGATCCACAAACTTCCCAACTATAGATCCACAAATTTCCCAAGTATAGATCCACAAATTTCCCAAGTATAGATCCACAAACTTCCCAAGTATAGATCCACAAATTTCCCAAGTATAGATCCACAAATTTCCCAAGTATATATCCACAAATTTCCAAGTATAGATCCACAAACTTCCCAAGTATAGATCCAAAAATTTCCCGAGTATAGATCCACAAATTTTCCAAGTATAGATCCACAAACTTCCCAAGTATGGATCCACAAACTTACCAATTATGGATCCACAAACTTCACAAGTATAGATCCACAAACTTCCCAAGTATAGATCCACAAATTTCCCAAGTATAGATCCACAAATTTCCCAAGTATAGATCCACAAATTTCCCAAGTATAGATCCACAAATTTCCCAGGTATAGATCCACAAATTTCCCAAGTATAGATCTTCAAATTTCCCAAGTATAGATCCACAAATTTCCCAGGTATAGATCCACAAATTTCCCAAGTATAGATCCACAAATTTCCCAAGTATAGATCCACAAATTTCCCAGGTATAGATCCACAAATTTCCCAAGTATAGATCCACAAATTTGCCAAGTATAGATCCACAAACTTCCCAAGTATAGATCCACAAACTTCCCAAGTATAGATCCAAAAATATCCCAATTATAAATCCAAAAATTTCCCAGGTATAGATCCAAAAATTTCCCAAGTATAGATCCACAAATTTCCCAAGTATAGATCCACAAATTTCCCAGGTATAGATCCACAAATTTCCCAAGTATAGATCGACAAATTTCCCAAGTATAGATCCACAAATTTCCCTAGCATAGATCCACAAACTTCCCAAGTATAGATCCACAAATTTCCCAAGTATAGATCGACAAATTTCCCAAGTATAGATCGACAAATTTCCCAAGTATAGATCCACAAACTTCCCAAGTATAGATCCACAAACTTCCCAAGTATGGATCCACAAACTTCACAAGTATAGATCCACTAACTTCCCAACTATAGATCCACAAACTTCCCAACTATAGATCCACAAATTTCCCAAGTATAGATCCACAAATTTCCCAACTATAGATCCACAAACTTCCCAAGTATAGATCCAAAAATTTCCCGAGTATAGATCCACAAATTTTCCAAGTATAGATCCACAAACTTCCCAAGTATAGATCCAAAAATTTCCCAATTATAAATCCACAAATTTCCCAAGTAGAGATCCAAAAATTTCCCAAGTATAGATCCACAAATTTCCCAAGTATAGATCTACAAACTTCCCAAGTATAGATACACAAATTTCCCAAATATAGATCCACAAACTTCCAAAGTATATATCCAAAAATTTCCCGAGTGTAGATCCACAAATTTCCCAAGTATAGATCCACAAACTTCCCAAGTATAGATCCACAAATTTCCCAAGTATAGATCCACAAATTTCCCAAGTATATATCCACAAATTTCCCAAGTATAGATCCACAAATTTCCCAGGTATAGATCCACAACTTTCCCAAGTATAGATCCACAAATTTCCCAAGTATAGATCCACAAATTTCCAAAGTATAGGTCCACAAATTTCCCAAGTATAGATCCACAAATTTCCCAGGTATAGATCCACAAATTTCCCTAGCATAGATCCACAAACTTTCCAAGTATAGATCCACAAATTTCCCAAGTATAGATCCACAAATTTCCCAAGTATAGATCCACAAATTTCCCAAGTATAGATCCACAAACTTCCCAAGTATGGATCCACAAACTTACCAATTATGGATCCACAAACTTCACAAGTACAGATCCACAAACTTCCCAACTATAGATCCACAAACTTCCCAACTATAGATCCACAAATTTCCCAAGTATAGATCCACAAATTTCCCAAGTATAGATCCACAAACTTCCCAAGTATAGATCCACAAATTTCCCAAGTATAGATCCACAAATTTCCCAAGTATATATCCACAAATTTCCAAGTATAGATCCACAAACTTCCCAAGTATAGATCCAAAAATTTCCCGAGTATAGATCCACAAATTTTCCAAGTATAGATCAACAAACTTCCCAAGTATAGATCCAAAAATTTCCCAATTATAAATCCACAAATTTTCCAAGTATACATCCACAAATTTCCCAAGTAGAGATCCACAAATTTCCAAAGTATAGATCCACAAATTTCCCAAGTATAGATCTACAAACTTCCCAAGTATAGATACACAAATTTCCCAAATATAGATCCACAAACTTCCCAAGTATATATCCAAAAATTTCCCGAGTATAGATCCACAAATTTCCCAAGTATAGATCCACAAACTTCCCAAGTATAGATCCAAAAATTTCCCAAGTATAGATCCAAAAATTTCCCAAGTATAGATCCACAAACTTCCCAAGTGTAGATCCACAAATTTCCCAAATATAGATCCACAAATTTCCCAGGTATAGATCCACAAATTTCCCAAGTATAGATCCACAAATTTCCCAAGTATAGATCCACAAATTTCCCAAGTATAGATCCACAAACTTCCCAAGTATAGATCCAAAAATTTCCCAAGTATAGATCCACAAACTTCCCAACTATAGATCCACAAATTTCCCAAGTATAGATCCACAAATTTCCCAAGTATAGATCCACAAATTTCCCAAGTATATATCCACAAATTTCCCAAGTATAGATCCACAAACTTCCCAAGTATAGATCCAAAAATTTCCCGAGTATAGATCCACAAATTTTCCAAGTATAGATCAACAAACTTCCCAAGTATAGATCCAAAAATTTCCCAATTATAAATCCACAAATTTTCCAAGTATACATCCACAAATTTCCCAAGTAGAGATCCACAAATTTCCAAAGTATAGATCCACAAATTTCCCAAGTATAGATCTACAAACTTCCCAAGTTTAAATACACAAATTTCCCAAATATAGATCCACAAACTTCCCAAGTATATATCCACAAATTTCCCAAGTATAGATCCACAAATTTCCCAAGTATAGATCCACAAACTTCCCAAGTATAGATCCAAAAATTTCCCGAGTATAGATCCACAAATTTTCCAAGTATAGATCCACAAACTTCCCTAGTATAGATCCAAAAATTTCCCAATTATAAATCCACAAATTTTCCAAGTATACATCCACAAATTTCCCAAGTAGAGATCCAAAAATTTCCCAAGTATAGATCCACAAATTTCCCAAGTATAGATCTACAAACTTCCCAAGTATAGATACACAAATTTCCCAAATATAGATCCACAAACTTCCCAAGTATATATCCAAAAATTTCCCGAGTGTAGATCCACAAATTTCCCAAGTATAGATCCACAAACTTCCCAAGTATAGATCCAAAAATTTCCCAAGTATAGATCCACAAATTTCCCATGTATAGATCCACAAATTTCCCAAGTATAGATCTACAAACTACCCAAGTATAGATACACAAATTTCCCAAGTATAGATCCACAAATTTCCCAAGTATAGATCCACAAATTTCCCAAGTATAGATCCACAAACTTCCCAAGTATAGATCCACAAATTTCCCAAGTATAGATCCACAAATTTCCCAAGTATATATCCACAAATTTCCCAAGTATAGATCCACAAATTTCCCAGGTATAGATCCACAACTTTCCCAAGTATAGATCCACAAATTTCCCAAGTATAGATCCACAAATTTCCAAAGTATAGGTCCACAAATTTCCCAAGTATAGATCCACAAATTTCCCAGGTATAGATCCACAAATTTCCCTAGCATAGATCCACAAACTTTCCAAGTATAGATCCACAAATTTCCCAAGTATAGATCCACAAATTTCCCAAGTATAGATCCACAAATTTCCCAAGTATAGATCCACAAACTTCCCAAGTATGGATCCACAAACTTACCAATTATGGATCCACAAACTTCACAAGTACAGATCCACAAACTTCCCAACTATAGATCCACAAACTTCCCAACTATAGATCCACAAATTTCCCAAGTATAGATCCACAAATTTCCCAAGTATAGATCCACAAACTTCCCAAGTATAGATCCACAAATTTCCCAAGTATAGATCCACAAATTTCCCAAGTATATATCCACAAATTTCCAAGTATAGATCCACAAACTTCCCAAGTATAGATCCAAAAATTTCCCGAGTATAGATCCACAAATTTTCCAAGTATAGATCAACAAACTTCCCAAGTATAGATCCAAAAATTTCCCAATTATAAATCCACAAATTTTCCAAGTATACATCCACAAATTTCCCAAGTAGAGATCCACAAATTTCCAAAGTATAGATCCACAAATTTCCCAAGTATAGATCTACAAACTTCCCAAGTATAGATACACAAATTTCCCAAATATAGATCCACAAACTTCCCAAGTATATATCCAAAAATTTCCCGAGTATAGATCCACAAATTTCCCAAGTATAGATCCACAAACTTCCCAAGTATAGATCAAAAATTTCCCAAGTATAGATCCACAAACTTCCCAAGTGTAGATCCACAAATTTCCCAAATATAGATCCACAAATTTCCCAGGTATAGATCCACAAATTTCCCAAGTATAGATCCACAAATTTCCCAAGTATAGATCCACAAATTTCCCAAGTATAGATCCACAAACTTCCCAAGTATAGATCCACAAATTTCCCAAGTATAGATCCACAAATTTCCCAAGTATATATCCACAAATTTCCCAAGTATAGATCCACAAATTTCCCAGGTATAGATCCACAACTTTCCTAAGTATAGATCCACAAATTTCCCAAGTATAGATCCACAAATTTCCAAAGTATAGGTCCACAAATTTCCCAAGTATAGATCCACAAATTTCCCAGGTATAGATCCACAAATTTCCCTAGCATAGATCCACAAACTTCCCAAGTATAGATCCACAAATTTCCCAAGAATAGATCCACAAATTTCCCAAGTATAGATCCACAAATTTCCCAAGTATAGATCCACAAACTTTCCAAGTATGGATCCACAAACTTACCAATTATGGATCCACAAACTTCACAAGTACAGATCCACAAACTTCCCAACTATAGATCCACAAACTTCCCAACTATAGATCCACAAATTTCCCAAGTATAGATCCACAAATTTCCCAAGTATAGATCCACAAACTTCCCAAGTATAGATCCACAAATTTCCCAAGTATAGATCCACAAATTTCCCAAGTATATATCCACAAATTTCCCAAGTATAGATCCACAAATTTCCCAGGTATAGATCCACAAATTTCCCAAGTATAGATCCACAAATTTCCCAAGTATAGATCCACAAATTTCCCAAGTATAGATCCACAAATTTCCCAGGTATAGATCCACAAATTTCCCAAGTATAGATCTTCAAATTTCCCAAGTATAGATCCACAAATTTCCCAAGTATAGATCCACAAATTTCCCAAGTATAGATCCACAAACTTCCCAAGTATAGATCCACAAATTTCCCAAGTATAGATCCACAAATTTCCCAAGTATATATCCACAAATTTCCCAAGTATAGATCCACAAATTTCCCAGGTATAGATCCACAAATTTCCCAAGTATAGATCCACAAATTTCCCAAGTATAGATCCACAAATTTCCCAAGTATAGATCCACAAATTTCCCAGGTATAGATCCACAAATTTCCCAAGTATAGATCTTCAAATTTCCCAAGTATAGATCCACAAACTTCCCAAGTATAGATCCACAAATTTCCCAAGTATAGATCCACAAATTTCCCAAGTATAGATCCACAAATTTCCCAGGTATAGATCCACAAATTTCCCTAGCATAGATCCACAAACTTCCCAAGTATAGATCCACAAATTTCCCAAGTATAGATCCACAAATTTCCCAAGTATAGATCCTTAAATTTCCCAAGTATAGATCCACAAACTTCCCAAGTATGGATCCACAAACTTACCAATTATGGATCCACAAACTTCACAAGTATAGATCCACAAACTTCCCAAGTATAGATCCACAAATTTCCCAAGTATAGATCCACAAATTTCCCAAGTATAGATCCACAAATTTCCCAAGTATAGATCCACAAATTTCCCAGGTATAGATCCACAAATTTCCCAAGTATAGATCTTCAAATTTCCCAAGTATAGATCCACAAACTTCCCAAGTATAGATCCACAAATTTCCCAAGTATAGATCCACAAATTTCCCAAGTATAGATCCACAAATTTCCCAGGTATAGATCCACAAATTTCCCTAGCATAGATCCACAAACTTCCCAAGTATAGATCCACAAATTTCCCAAGTATAGATCCACAAATTTCCCAAGTATAGATCCTTAAATTTCCCAAGTATAGATCCACAAACTTCCCAAGTATGGATCCACAAACTTACCAATTATGGATCCACAAACTTCACAAGTATAGATCCACAAACTTCCCAAGTATAGATCCACAAATTTCCCAAGTATGGATCCACAAACTTCACAAGTATAGATCCACAAATTTCCCATGTATAGATCCACAAATTTCCCAAGTATAGATACACAAATTTCCCAAGTATAGATAAACAAACTTCCCAAGTATAGATCCAAAAATTTCCCAAGTATAGATCCACAAACTTTCCAAGTATAGATCCACAAACTTCCCAAGTATGGATCCACAAACTTCACAAGTATAGATCCACAAAATTCCCAAGTATAGATCCAAAAATTTCCCAAGTATAGATCCACAAACTTCCCAAGTATAGATCCACAAATTTCCCAGGTATAGATCCACAAATTTCCCAAGTATAGATCTACAAATTTCCCAAGTATAGATCTTCAAATTCCCAAGTATAGATCCACAAACTTCCCAAGTATAGATTCACAAATTTCCCAAGTATAGATCCACAAATTTCCCAAGTATAGATCCACGAATTTCCCAGGTATAGATCCACAAATTTCCCAAGTATAGATCCACAAATTTCCCAAGTATAGATCCACAAATTTCCCAGGTATAGATCCACAAATTTCCCAAGTATAGATCCACAAATTTCCCAAGTATAGATCCACAAACTTCCCAAGTATAGATCCACAAACTTCCCAAGTATAGATCCAAAAATTTCCCAATTATAAATCCAAAAATTTCCCAGGTATAGATCCACAAATTTCCCAAGTATAGATCCACAAATTTCCCAAGTATAGATCCACAAATTTTCCAGGTATAGATCCACAAATTTCCCAAGTATAGATCCACAAATTTCCCAAGTATAGATCCACAAACTTCCCAAGTATAGATCCACAAACTTCCCAAGTATAGATCCAAAAATTTCCCAATAATAAATCCAAAAATTTCCCAGGTATAGATCCACAAATTTCCCAAGTATAGATCCACAAATTTCCCAAGTATAGATCCACAAATTTTCCAGGTATAGATCCACAAATTTCCCAAGTATAGATCCACAAATTTCCCAAGTATAGATCCACAAATTTCCCAAGTATAGATCTTCAAATTCCCAAGTATAGATCCACAAACTTCCCAAGTATAGATTCACAAATTTCCCAAGTATAGATCCACAAATTTCCCAAGTATAGATCCACAAATTTCCCAGGTATAGATCCACAAATTTCCCAAGTATAGATCCACAAATTTCCCAAGTATAGATCCACAAATTTCCCAGGTATAGATCCACAAATTTCCCAAGTATAGATCCACAAATTTCCCAAGTATAGATCCACAAACTTCCCAAGTATAGATCCACAAACTTCCCAAGTATAGATCCAAAAATTTCCCAATTATAAATCCAAAAATTTCCCAGGTATAGATCCACAAATTTCCCAAGTATAGATCCACAAATTTCCCAAGTATAGATCCACAAATTTCCCAGGTATAGATCCACAAATTTCCCAAGTATAGATCCACAAATTTCCCAGGTATAGATCCACAAATTTCCCAAGTATAGATCCACAAACTTCCCAGGTATAGATCCACAAATTTCCCAAGTATAGATCCACAAATTTCCCAAGTATAGATCCACAAATTTCCCAAGTATAGGTCCACAAATTTCCCAAGTACAGATCCACAAACTTCCCAAGTATGGATCCACAAACTTACCAATTATGGATCCACAAACTTCACAAGTATAGATCCACAAACCTCCCAACTATAGATCCACAAACTTCCCAACCATAGATCCACAAATTTCCCAAGTATAGATCCACAAATTTCCCAAGTATAGATCTACAAACTTCCCAAGTATAGATCCACAAATTTCCCAAGTATAGATCCACAAACTTCCCAAGTATAGATCCAAAAATTTCCCGAGTATAGATCCACAAATTTTACAAGTATAGATCCACAAACTTCCCAAGTATAGATCCAAAAATTTCCCGAGTATAGATCCACAAATTTTCCAAGTATAGATCAACAAACTTCCCAAGTATAGATCCAAAAATTTCCCAATTATAAATCCACAAATTTTCCAAGTATACATCCACAAATTTCCCAAGTAGAGATCCACAAATTTCCCAAGTATAGATCCACAAATTTCCCAAGTACAGATCTACAAACTTCCCAAGTATAGATACACAAATTTCCCAAATATAGATCCACAAACTTCCCAAGTATATATCCAAAAATTTCCCGAGTATAGATCCACAAATTTCCCAAGTATAGATCCACAAACTTCCCAAGTATAGATCCAAAAATTTCCCAAGTATAGATCCACAAACTTCCCAAGTGTAGATCCACAAATTTCCCAAATATAGATCCACAAATTTCCCAGGTATAGATCCACAAATTTCCCAAGTATAGATCCACAAATTTCCCAAGTATAGATCCACAAACTTCCCATGTATAGATCCACAAATTTCCCAAGTATAGATCCACAAATTTCCCAAGTATATATCCACAAATTTCCCAAGTATAGATCCACAAATTTCCCAGGTATAGATCCACAAATTTCCCAAGTATAGATCCACAAATTTCCCAAGTATAGATCCACAAATTTCCCAAGTATAGGTCCACAAATTTCCCAAGTATAGATCCACAAATTTCCCAGGTATAGATCCACAAATTTCCCTAGCATAGATCCACAAACTTCCCAAGTATAGATCCACAAATTTCCCAAGTATAGATCCACAAATTTCCCAAGCATAGATCCACAAATTTCCCAAGTATAGATCCACAAACTTCCCAAGTATGGATCCACAAACTTACCAATTATGGATCCACAAACTTCACAAGTATAGATCCACAAACTTCCCAACTAAAGATCCACAAACTTCCCAACTATAGATCCACAAATTTCCCAAGTATAGATCCACAAACTTCCCAAGTATAGATCCACAAATTTCCCAAGTATACATCCACAAATTTCCCAAGTATAGATCCACAAATTTCCCAAGTATATATCCACAAATTTCCCAAGTATAGATCCACAAATTTCCCAGGTATAGATCCACAAATTTCCCAAGTATAGATCCACAAATTTCCCAAGTATAGATCCACAAATTTCCCAAGTATAGATCCACAAATTTCCCAGGTATAGATCCACAAATTTCCCAGGTATAGATCCACAAATTTCCCAAGTATAGATCCACAAATTTCCCAAGTATAGATCTTCAAATTTCCCAAGTATAGATCCACAAACTTCCCAAGTATAGATCCACAAACTTCCCAAGTATAGATCCACAAATTTCCCAAGTATAGATCCACAAATTTCCCAAGTATAGATCCACAAATTTCCCATGTATAGATCCACAAATTTCCCAAGTATGGATCCACAAACTTACCAATTATGGATCCACAAACTTCACAAGTATAGATCCACAAACTTCCCAACTATAGATCCACAAACTTCCCAACTATAGATCCACAAATTTCCCAAGTATAGATCCACAAATTTCCCAAGTATAGATCTACAAACTTCACAAGTATAGATCCACAAATTTCCCAAGTATAGATCCACAAACTTCCCAAGTATAGATCCAAAAATTTCCCGAGTATAGATCCACAAATTTTCCAAGTATAGATCCACAAACTTCCCAAGTATAGATCCAAAAATTTCCCAATTATAAATCCACAAATTTTCCAAGTATACATCCACAAATTTCCCAAGTAGAGATCCACAAATTTCCCAAGTATAGATCCACAAATTTCCCAAGTATATATCCACAAACTTCACAAGTATAGATCTACAAACTTCCCAAGTATAGATACACAAATTTCCCAAGTATAGATCCACAAATTTCCCAAGTATAGATCCACAAATTTCCCAAGTATAGATCCACAAACTTCCCAAGTATAGATCCACAAATTTCCCAAGCATAGATCCACAAATTTCCCAAGTATATATCCACAAATTTCCCAAGTATAGATCCACAAATTTCCCAGGTATAGATCCACAACTTTCCCAAGTATAGATCCACAAATTTCCCAAGTATAGATCCACAAATTTCCAAAGTATAGGTCCACAAATTTCCCAAGTATAGATCCACAAATTTCCCAGGTATAGATCCACAAATTTCCCTAGCATAGATCCACAAACTTCCCAAGTATAGATCCACAAATTTCCCAAGTATAGATCCACAAATTTCCCAAGTATAGATCCACAAATTTCCCAAGTATAGATCCACAAACTTCCCAAGTATGGATCCACAAACTTACCAATTATGGATCCACAAACTTCACAAGTACAGATCCACAAACTTCCCAACTATAGATCCACAAACTTCCCAACTATAGATCCACAAATTTCCCAAGTATAGATCCACAAATTTCCCAAGTATAGATCCACAAACTTCCCAAGTATAGATCCACAAATTTCCCAAGTATAGATCCACAAATTTCCCAAGTATATATCCACAAATTTCCCAAGTATAGATCCACAAATTTCCCAGGTATAGATCCACAAATTTCCCAAGTATAGATCCACAAATTTCCCAAGTATAGATCCACAAATTTCCCAAGTATAGATCCACAAATTTCCCAGGTATAGATCCACAAATTTCCCAGGTATAGATCCACAAATTTCCCAAGTATAGATCCACAAATTTCCCAAGTATAGATCTTCAAATTTCCCAAGTATAGATCCACAAATTTCCCAAGTATAGATCCACAAATTTCCCAAGTATAGGTCCACAAATTTCCCAAGTATAGATCCACAAATTTCCCAGGTATAGATCCACAAATTTCCCTAGCATAGATCCACAAACTTCCCAAGTATAGATCCACAAATTTCCCAAGTATAGATCCACAAATTTCCCAAGCATAGATCCACAAATTTCCCAAGTATAGATCCACAAACTTCCCAAGTATGGATCCACAAACTTACCAATTATGGATCCACAAACTTCACAAGTATAGATCCACAAACTTCCCAACTAAAGATCCACAAACTTCCCAACTATAGATCCACAAATTTCCCAAGTATAGATCCACAAATTTCCCAAGTATAGATCCACAAACTTCCCAAGTATAGATCCACAAATTTCCCAAGTATAGATCCACAAATTTCCCAAGTATATATCCACAAATTTCCCAAGTATAGATCCACAAATTTCCCAGGTATAGATCCACAAATTTCCCAAGTATAGATCCACAAATTTCCCAAGTATAGATCCACAAATTTCCCAAGTATAGATCCACAAATTTCCCAGGTATAGATCCACAAATTTCCCAGGTATAGATCCACAAATTTCCCAAGTATAGATCAACAAATTTCCCATGTATAGATCTTCAAATTTCCCAAGTATAGATCCACAAACTTCCCAAGTATAGATCCACAAATTTCCCAAGTATAGATCCACAAATTTCCCAAGTATAGATCCACAAATTTCCCATGTATAGATCCACAAATTTCCCAAGTATGGATCCACAAACTTACCAATTATGGATCCACAAACTTCACAAGTATAGATCCACAAACTTCCCAACTATAGATCCACAAACTTCCCAACTATAGATCCACAAATTTCCCAAGTATAGATCCACAAATTTCCCAAGTATAGATCTACAAACTTCCCAAGTATAGATCCACAAATTTCCCAAGTATAGATCCACAAACTTCCCAAGTATAGATCCAAAAATTTCCCGAGTATAGATCCACAAATTTTCCAAGTATAGATCCACAAACTTCCCAAGTATAGATCCAAAAATTTCCCAATTATAAATCCACAAATTTTCCAAGTATACATCCACAAATTTCCCAAGTAGGGATCCACAAATTTCCCAAGTATAGATCCACAAATTTCCCAAGTATATATCCACAAACTTCACAAGTATAGATCTACAAACTTCCCAAGTATAGATACACAAATTTCCCAAGTATAGATCCACAAATTTCCCAAGTATAGATCCACAAATTTCCCAAGTATAGATCCACAAACTTCCCAAGTATAGATCCACAAATTTCCCAAGCATAGATCCACAAATTTCCCAAGTATATATCCACAAATTTCCCAAGTATAGATCCACAAATTTCCCAGGTATAGATCCACAACTTTCCCAAGTATAGATCCACAAATTTCCCAAGTATAGATCCACAAATTTCCAAAGTATAGGTCCACAAATTTCCCAAGTATAGATCCACAAATTTCCCAGGTATAGATCCACAAATTTCCCTAGCATAGATCCACAAACTTCCCAAGTATAGATCCACAAATTTCCCAAGTATAGATCCACAAATTTCCCAAGTATAGATCCACAAATTTCCCAAGTATAGATCCACAAACTTCCCAAGTATGGATCCACAAACTTACCAATTATGGATCCACAAACTTCACAAGTACAGATCCACAAACTTCCCAACTATAGATCCACAAACTTCCCAACTATAGATCCACAAATTTCCCAAGTATAGATCCACAAATTTCCCAAGTATAGATCCACAAACTTCCCAAGTATAGATCCACAAATTTCCCAAGTATAGATCCACAAATTTCCCAAGTATATATCCACAAATTTCCCAAGTATAGATCCACAAATTTCCCAGGTATAGATCCACAAATTTCCCAAGTATAGATCCACAAATTTCCCAAGTATAGATCCACAAATTTCCCAGGTATAGATCCACAAATTTCCCAAGTATAGATCTTCAAATTTCCCAAGTATAGATCCACAAACTTCCCAAGTATAGATCCACAAATTTCCCAAGTATAGATCCACAAATTTCCCAAGTATAGATCCACAAATTTCCCAGGTATAGATCCACAAATTTCCCTAGCATAGATCCACAAACTTCCCAAGTATAGATCCACAAATTTCCCAAGTATAGATCCACAAATTTCCCAAGTATAGATCCTTAAATTTCCCAAGTATAGATCCACAAACTTCCCAAGTATGGATCCACAAACTTACCAATTATGGATCCACAAACTTCACAAGTATAGATCCACAAACTTCCCAAGTATAGATCCACAAATTTCCGAGGTATAGATCCACAAATTTCCCAAGTATGGATCCACAAACTTCACAAGTATAGATCCACAAATTTCCCATGTATAGATCCACAAATTTCCCAAGTATAGATACACAAATTTCCCAAGTATAGATAAACAAACTTCCCAAGTATAGATCCAAAAATTTCCCAAGTATAGATCCACAAACTTTCCAAGTATAGATCCACAAACTTCCCAAGTATGGATCCACAAACTTCACAAGTATAGATCCACAAATTTCCCAAGTATAGATCCAAAAATTTCCCAAGTATAGATCCACAAACTTCCCAAGTATAGATCCACAAATTTCCCAGGTATAGATCCACAAATTTCCCAAGTATAGATCCACAAATTTCCCAAGTATAGATCTTCAAATTCCCAAGTATAGATCCACAAACTTCCCAAGTATAGATTCACAAATTTCCCAAGTATAGATCCACAAATTTCCCAAGTATAGATCCACGAATTTCCCAGGTATAGATCCACAAATTTCCCAAGTATAGATCCACAAATTTCCCAGGTATAGATCCACAAATTTCCCAAGTATAGATCCACAAATTTCCCAAGTATAGATCCACAAACTTCCCAAGTATAGATCCACAAACTTCCCAAGTATAGATCCAAAAATTTCCCAATTATAAATCCAAAAATTTCCCAGGTATAGATCCACAAATTTCCCAAGTATAGATCCACAAATTTCCCAAGTATAGATCCACAAATTTTCCAGGTATAGATCCACAAATTTCCCAAGTATAGATCCACAAATTTCCCAAGTATAGATCCACAAACTTCCCAAGTATAGATCCACAAACTTCCCAAGTATAGATCCAAAAATTTCCCAATTATAAATCCAAAAATTTCCCAGGTATAGATCCACAAATTTCCCAAGTATAGATCCACAAATTTCCCAAGTATAGATCCACAAATTTTCCAGGTATAGATCCACAAATTTCCCAAGTATAGATCCACAAATTTCCCAAGTATAGATCCACAAATTTCCCAAGTATAGATCTTCAAATTCCCAAGTATAGATCCACAAACTTCCCAAGTATAGATTCACAAATTTCCCAAGTATAGATCCACAAATTTCCCAAGTATAGATCCACAAATTTCCCAGGTATAGATCCACAAATTTCCCAAGTATAGATCCACAAATTTCCCAAGTATAGATCCACAAATTTCCCAGGTATAGATCCACAAATTTCCCAAGTATAGATCCACAAATTTCCCAAGTATAGATCCACAAACTTCCCAAGTATAGATCCACAAACTTCCCAAGTATAGATCCAAAAATTTCCCAATTATAAATCCAAAAATTTCCCAGGTATAGATCCACAAATTTCCCAAGTATAGATCCACAAATTTCACAAGTATAGATCCACAAATTTCCCAGGTATAGATCCACAAATTTCCCAAGTATAGATCCACAAATTTCCCAAGTATAGATCCACAAATTTCCCAAGTATAGGTCCACAAATTTCCCAAGTATAGATCCACAAATTTCCCAGGTATAGATCCACAAATTTCCCTAGCATAGATCCACAAACTTCCCAAGTATAGATCCACAAATTTCCCAAGTATAGATCCACAAATTTCCCAAGTATAGATCCACAAACTTCCCAAGTATGGATCCACAAACTTACCAATTATGGATCCACAAACTTCACAAGTATAGATCCACAAACTTCCCAACTATAGATCCACAAACTTCCCAACTATAGATCCACAAATTTCCCAAGTATAGATCCACAAATTTCCCAAGTATAGATCTACAAACTTCCCAAGTATAGATCTACAAACTTCCCAAGTATAGATCCACAAATTTCCCAAGTATAGATCCACAAACTTCCCAAGTATAGATCCAAAAATTTCCCGAGTATAGATCCACAAATTTTCCAAGTATAGATCAACAAACTTCCCAAGTATAGATCCAAAAATTTCCCAATTATAAATCCACAAATTTTCCAAGTATACATCCACAAATTTCCCAAGTAGAGATCCACAAATTTCCCAAGTATAGATCCACAAATTTCCCAAGTATAGATCTACAAACTTCCCAAGTATAGATACACAAATTTCCCAAATATAGATCCACAAACTTCCCAAGTATATATCCAAAAATTTCCCGAGTATAGATCCACAAATTTCCCAAGTATAGATCCACAAACTTCCCAAGTATAGATCCAAAAATTTCCCAAGTATAGATCCACAAACTTCCCAAGTGTAGATCCACAAATTTCCCAAATATAGATCCAAAAATTTCCCAGGTATAGATCCACAAATTTCCCAAGTATAGATCCACAAATTTCCCAAGTATAGATCCACAAACTTCCCAAGTATAGATCCACAAATTTCCCAAGTATATATTCACAAATTTCCCAAGTATATATCCACAAATTTCCCAAGTATAGATCCACAAATTTCCCAGGTATAGTTCCACAAATTTCCCAAGTATAGATCCACAAATTTCCCAAGTATAGATCCACAAATTTCCCAAGTATAGGTCCACAAATTTCCCAAGTATAGATCCACAAATTTCCCAGGTATAGATCCACAAATTTCCCTAGCATAGATCCACAAACTTCCCAAGTATAGATCCACAAATTTCCCAAGTATAGATCCACAAATTTCCCAAGCATAGATCCACAAATTTCCCAAGTATAGATCCACAAACTTCCCAAGTATGGATCCACAAACTTACCAATTATGGATCGACAAACTTCACAAGTATAGATCCACAAACTTCCCAACTAAAGATCCACAAACTTCCCAACTATAGATCCACAAATTTCCCAAGTATAGATCCACAAATTTCCCAAGTATAGATCCACAAACTTCCCAAGTATAGATCCACAAATTTCCCAAGTATAGATCCACAAATTTCCCAAGTATATATCCACAAATTTCCCAAGTATAGATCCACAAATTTCCCAGGTATAGATCCACAAATTTCCCAAGTATAGATCCACAAATTTCCCAAGTATAGATCCACAAATTTCCCAAGTATAGATCCACAAATTTCCCAGGTATAGATCCACAAATTTCCCAGGTATAGATCCACAAATTTCCCAAGTATAGATCCACAAATTTCCCAAGTATAGATCCACAAACTTCCCAAGTATAGATCCACAAACTTCCCAAGTATAGATCCACAAATTTCCCAAGTATATATCCACAAATTTCCCAAGTATATATCCACAAATTTCCCAGGTATAGATCCACAAATTTCCCAAGTATAGATCCACAAATTTCCCAAGTATAGATCCACAAATTTCCCAAGTATAGGTCCACAAATTTCCCAAGTATAGATCCACAAATTTCCCAGGTATAGATCCACAAATTTCCCTAGCATAGATCCACAAACTTCCCAAGTATAGATCCACAAATTTCCCAAGTATAGATCCACAAATTTCCCAAGCATAGATCCACAAATTTCCCAAGTATAGATCCACAAACTTCCCAAGTATGGATCCACAAACTTACCAATTATGGATCCACAAACTTCACAAGTATAGATCCACAAACTTCCCAACTAAAGATCCACAAACTTCCCAACTATAGATCCACAAATTTCCCAAGTATAGATCCACAAATTTCCCAAGTATAGATCCACAAACTTCCCAAGTATAGATCCACAAATTTCCCAAGTATAGATCCACAAATTTCCCAAGTATATATCCACAAATTTTCCAAGTATAGATCCACAAATTTCCCAGGTATAGATCCACAAATTTCCCAAGTATAGATCCACAAATTTCCCAAGTATAGATCCACAAATTTCCCAAGTATAGATCCACAAATTTCCCAGGTATAGATCCACAAATTTCCCAGGTATAGATCCACAAATTTCCCAAGTATAGATCCACAAATTTCCCAAGTATAGATCTTCAAATTTCCCAAGTATAGATCCACAAACTTCCCAAGTATAGATCCACAAATTTCCCAAGTATAGATCCACAAATTTCCCAAGTATAGATCCACAAATTTCCCATGTATAGATCCACAAATTTCCCAAGTATGGATCCACAAACTTACCAATTATGGATCCACAAACTTCACAAGTATAGATCCACAAACTTCCCAACTATAGATCCACAAACTTCCCAACTATAGATCCACAAATTTCCCAAGTATAGATCCACAAATTTCCGAAGTATAGATCTACAAACTTCCCAAGTATAGATCCACAAATTTCCCAAGTATAGATCCACAAACTTCCCAAGTATAGATCCAAAAATTTCCCGAGTATAGATCCACAAATTTTCCAAGTATAGATCCACAAACTTCCCAAGTATAGATCCAAAAATTTCCCAATTATAAATCCACAAATTTTCCAAGTATACATCCACAAATTTCCCAAGTAGAGATCCACAAATTTCCCAAGTATAGATCCACAAATTTCCCAAGTATATATCCACAAATTTCCCAAGTATAGATCCACAAATTTCCCAGGTATAGATCCACAAATTTCCCAAGTATAGATCCACAAATTTCCCAAGTATAGATCCACAAATTTCCCAAGTATAGATCCACAAATTTCCCAGGTATAGATCCACAAATTTCCCAAGTATAGATCCACAAATTTCCCAAGTATAGATCTTCAAATTTCCCAAGTATAGATCCACAAACTTCCCAAGTATAGATCCACAAATTTCCCAAGTATAGATCCACAAATTTCCCAAGTATAGATCCACAAATTTCCCAGGTATAGATCCACAAATTTCCCAAGTATAGATCCACAAATTTCCCAAGTATAGGTCCACAAATTTCCCAAGTATAGATCCACAAATTTCCAAGGTATAGATCCACAAATTTCCCTAGCATAGATCCACAAACTTCCCAAGTATAGATCCACAAATTTCCCAAGTATAGATCCACAAATTTCCCAAGTATAGATCCACAAATTTCCCAAGTATAGATCCACAAACTTCCCAAGTATGGATCCACAAACTTACCAATTATGGATCCACAAACTTCACAAGTATAGATCCACAAACTTCCCAACTATAGATCCACAAACTTCCCAACTATAGATCCACAAATTTACCAAGTATAGATCCACAAATTTCCCAAGTATAGATCTACAAACTTCCCAAGTATAGATCCACAAATTTCCCAAGTATAGATCCACAAACTTCCCAAGTATAGATCCACAAATTTCCCAAGTATATATCCACAAATTTCCCAAGTATAGATCCACAAATTTCCCAGGTATAGATCCACAAATTTCCCAAGTATAGATCCACAAATTTCCCAAGTATAGATCCACAAATTTCCCAGGTATAGATCCACAAATTTCCCAAGTATAGATCCACAAATTTCCCAAGTATAGATCCACAAATTTCCCAGGTATAGATCCACAAATTTCCCAGGTATAGATCCACAAATTTCCCAAGTATAGATCCAAAAATTTCCCAAGTATAGATCCACAAACTTCCCAAGTATAGATCCACAAATTTCCCAAGTATAGATCCACAAATTTCCCAAGTATATATCCACAAATTTCCCAAGTATATATCCACAAATTTCCCAGGTATAGATTCACAAATTTCCCAAGTATAGATCCGCAAATTTCCCAAGTATAGATCCACAAATTTCCCAAGTATAGGTCCACAAATTTCCCAAGTATAGATCCACAAATTTCCCAAGTATAGATCCACAAATTTCCCAAGTATAGGTCCACAAATTTCCCAAGTATAGATCCACAAATTTCCCAGGTATAGATCCACAAATTTCCCTAGCATAGATCCACAAACTTCCCAAGTATAGATCCACAAATTTCCCAAGCATAGATCCACAAATTTCCCAAGTATAGATCCACAAACTTCCCAAGCATGGATCCACAAACTTACCAATTATGGATCGACAAACTTCACAAGTATAGATCCACAAACTTCCCAACTAAAGATCCACAAACTTCCCAACTATAGATCCACAAATTTCCCAAGTATAGATCCACAAATTTCCCAAGTATAGATCCACAAACTTCCCAAGTATAGATCCACAAATTTCCCAAGTATAGATCCACAAATTTCCCAAGTATATATCCACAAATTTCCCAAGTATAGATCCACAAATTTCCCAGGTATAGATCCACAAATTTCCCAAGTATAGATCCACAAATTTCCCAAGTATAGATCCACAAATTTCCCAAGTATAGATCCACAAATTTCCCAGGTATAGATCCACAAATTTCCCAGGTATAGATCCACAAATTTCCCAAGTATAGATCCACAAATTTCCCAAGTATAGATCCACAAACTTCCCAAGTATAGATCCACAAACTTCCCAAGTATAGATCCACAAATTTCCCAAGTATATATCCACAAATTTCCCAAGTATATATCCACAAATTTCCCAGGTATAGATCCACAAATTTCCCAAGTATAGATCCACAAATTTCCCAAGTATAGATCCACAAATTTCCCAAGTATAGGTCCACAAATTTCCCAAGTATAGATCCACAAATTTCCCAGGTATAGATCCACAAATTTCCCTAGCATAGATCCACAAACTTCCCAAGTATAGATCCACAAATTTCCCAAGTATAGATCCACAAATTTCCCAAGCATAGATCCACAAATTTCCCAAGTATAGATCCACAAACTTCCCAAGTATGGATCCACAAACTTACCAATTATGGATCCACAAACTTCACAAGTATAGATCCACAAACTTCCCAACTAAAGATCCACAAACTTCCCAACTATAGATCCACAAATTTCCCAAGTATAGATCCACAAATTTCCCAAGTATAGATCCACAAACTTCCCAAGTATAGATCCACAAATTTCCCAAGTATAGATCCACAAATTTCCCAGGTATAGATCCACAAATTTCCCAAGTATAGATCCACAAATTTCCCAAGTATAGATCCACAAATTTCCCAAGTATAGATTTACAAATTTCCCAGGTATAGATCCACAAATTTCCCAGGTATAGATCCACAAATTTCCCAAGTATAGATCCACAAATTTCCCAAGTATAGATCTTCAAATTTCCCAAGTATAGATCCACAAACTTCCCAAGTATAGATCCACAAATTTCCCAAGTATAGATCCACAAATTTCCCAAGTATAGATCCACAAATTTCCCATGTATAGATCCACAAATTTCCCAAGTATGGATCCACAAACTTACCAATTATGGATCCACAAACTTCACAAGTATAGATCCACAAACTTCCCAACTATAGATCCACAAACTTCCCAACTATAGATCCACAAATTTCCCAAGTATAGATCCACAAATTTCCGAAGTATAGATCTACAAACTTCCCAAGTATAGATCCACAAATTTCCCAAGTATAGATCCACAAACTTCCCAAGTATAGATCCAAAAATTTCCCGAGTATAGATCCACAAATTTTCCAAGTATAGATCCACAAACTTCCCAAGTATAGATCCAAAAATTTCCCAATTATAAATCCACAAATTTTCCAAGTATACATCCACAAATTTCCCAAGTAGAGATCCACAAATTTCCCAAGTATAGATCCACAAATTTCCCAAGTATATATCCACAAATTTCCCAAGTATAGATCCACAAATTTCCCAGGTATAGATCCACAAATTTCCCAAGTATAGATCCACAAATATCCCAAGTATAGATCCACAAATTTCCCAAGTATAGATCCACAAATTTCCCAGGTATAGATCCACAAATTTCCCAAGTATAGATCCACAAATTTCCCAAGTATAGATCTTCAAATTTCCCAAGTATAGATCCACAAACTTCCCAAGTATAGATCCACAAATTTCCTAAGTATAGATCCACAAATTTCCCAAGTATAGATCCACAAATTTCCCAGGTATAGATCCACAAATTTCCCAAGTATAGATCCACAAATTTCCCAAGTATAGGTCCACAAATTTCCCAAGTATAGATCCACAAATTTCCAAGGTATAGATCCACAAATTTCCCTAGCATAGATCCACAAACTTCCCAAGTATAGATCCACAAATTTCCCAAGTATAGATCCACAAATTTCCCAAGTATAGATCCACAAATTTCCCAAGTATAGATCCACAAACTTCCCAAGTATGGATCCACAAACTTACCAATTATGGATCCACAAACTTCACAAGTATAGATCCACAAACTTCCCAACTATAGATCCACAAACTTCCCAACTATAGATCCACAAATTTCCCAAGTATAGATCCACAAATTTCCCAAGTATAGATCTACAAACTTCCCAAGTATAGATCCACAAATTTCCCAAGTATAGATCCACAAACTTCCCAAGTATAGATCCACAAATTTCCCAAGTATATATCCACAAATTTCCCAAGTATAGATCCACAAATTTCCCAGGTATAGATCCACAAATTTCCCAAGTATAGATCCACAAATTTCCCAAGTATAGATCCACAAATTTCCCAGGTATAGATCCACAAATTTCCCAAGTATAGATCCACAAATTTCCCAAGTATAGATCCACAAATTTCCCAGGTATAGATCCACAAATTTCCCAGGTATAGATCCACAAATTTCCCAAGTATAGATCCACAAATTTCCCAAGTATAGATCCACAAACTTCCCAAGTATAGATCCACAAATTTCCCAAGTATAGATCCACAAATTTCCCAAGTATATATCCACAAATTTCCCAAGTATATATCCACAAATTTTCCAGGTATAGATTCACAAATTTCCCAAGTATAGATCCGCAAATTTCCCAAGTATAGATCCACAAATTTCCCAAGTATAGGTCCACAAATTTCCCAAGTATAGATCCACAAATTTCCCAGGTATAGATCCACAAATTTCCCTAGCATAGATCCACAAACTTCCCAAGTATAGATCCACAAATTTCCCAAGTATAGATCCACAAATTTCCCAAGCATAGATCCACAAATTTCCCAAGTATAGATCCACAAACTTCCCAAGTATGGATCCACAAACTTACCAATTATGGATCCACAAACTTCACAAGTATAGATCCACAAACTTCCCAACTAAAGATCCACAAACTTCCCAACTATAGATCCACAAATTTCCCAAGTATAGATCCACAAATTTCCCAAGTATAGATCCACAAACTTCCCAAGTATAGATCCACAAATTTCCCAAGTATAGATCCACAAATTTCCCAAGTATATATCCACAAATTTCCCAAGTATAGATCCACAAATTTCCCAGGTATAGATCCACAAATTTCCCAAGTATAGATCCACAAATTTCCCAAGTATAGATCCACAAATTTCCCAAGTATAGATCCACAAATTTCCCAGGTATAGATCCACAAATTTCCCAGGTATAGATCCACAAATTTCCCAAGTATAGATCCACAAATTTCCCAAGTATAGATCTTCAAATTTCCCAAGTATAGATCCACAAACTTCCCAAGTATAGATCCACAAATTTCCCAAGTATAGATCCACAAATTTCCCAAGTATAGATCCACAAATTTCCCATGTATAGATCCACAAATTTCCCAAGTATGGATCCACAAACTTACCAATTATGGATCCACAAACTTCACAAGTATAGATCCACAAACTTCCCAACTATAGATCCACAAACTTCCCAACTATAGATCCACAAATTTCCCAAGTATAGATCCACAAATTTCCGAAGTATAGATCTACAAACTTCCCAAGTATAGATCCACAAATTTCCCAAGTATAGATCCACAAACTTCCCAAGTATAGATCCAAAAATTTCCCGAGTATAGATCCACAAATTTTCCAAGTATAGATCCACAAACTTCCCAAGTATAGATCCAAAAATTTCCCAATTATAAATCCACAAATTTTCCAAGTATACATCCACAAATTTCCCAAGTAGAGATCCACAAATTTCCCAAGTATAGATCCACAAATTTCCCAAGTATATATCCACAAATTTCCCAAGTATAGATCCACAAATTTCCCAGGTATAGATCCACAAATTTCCCAAGTATAGATCCACAAATTTCCCAAGTATAGATCCACAAATTTCCCAAGTATAGATCCACAAATTTCCCAGGTATAGATCCACAAATTTCCCAAGTATAGATCCACAAATTTCCCAAGTATAGATCTTCAAATTTCCCAAGTATAGATCCACAAACTTCCCAAGTATAGATCCACAAATTTCCCAAGTATAGATCCACAAATTTCCCAAGTATAGATCCACAAATTTCCCAAGTATAGATCCACAAATTTCCCAAGTATAGGTCCACAAATTTCCCAAGTATAGATCCACAAATTTCCAAGGTATAGATCCACAAATTTCCCTAGCATAGATCCACAAACTTCCCAAGTATAGATCCACAAATTTCCCAAGTATAGATCCACAAATTTCCCAAGTATAGATCCACAAATTTCCCAAGTATAGATCCACAAACTTCCCAAGTATGGATCCACAAACTTACCAATTATGGATCCACAAACTTCACAAGTATAGATCCACAAACTTCCCAACTATAGATCCACAAACTTCCCAACTATAGATCCACAAATTTCCCAAGTATAGATCCACAAATTTCCCAAGTATAGATCCACAAACTTCCCAAGTATAGATCCACAAATTTCAAAAGTATATATCCACAAATTTCCCAAGTATAGATCCACAAATTTCCCAGGTATAGATCCACAAATTTCCCAAGTATAGATCCACAAATTTCCCAAGTATAGATCCACAAATTTCCCAAGTATAGATCCACAAATTTCCCAAGTATAGATCCACAAATTTCCCAGGTATAGATCCACAAATTTCCCAAGTATAGATCCACAAATTTCCCAAGTATAGATCTTCAAATTTCCCAAGTATAGATCCACAAACTTCCCAAGTATAGATCCACAAATTTCCCAAGTATAGATCCACAAATTTCCCAAGTATAGATCCACAAATTTCCCAGGTATAGATCCACAAATTTCCCAAGTATAGATCCACAAATTTCCCAAGTATAGGTCCACAAATTTCCCTAGTATAGATCCACAAATTTCCAAGGTATAGATCCACAAATTTCCCTAGCATAGATCCACAAACTTCCCAAGTATAGATCCACAAATTTCCCAAGTATAGATCCACAAATTTCCCAAGTATAGATCCACAAATTTCCCAAGTATAGATCCACAAACTTCCCAACTATAGATCCACAAACTTCCCAACTATAGATCCACAAATTTCCCAAGTATAGATCCACAAATTTCCCAAGTATAGATCCACAAACTTCCCAAGTATAGATCCACAAATTTCAAAAGTATATATCCACAAATTTCCCAAGTATAGATCCACAAATTTCCCAGGTATAGATCCACAAATTTCCCAAGTATAGATCCACAAATTTCCCAAGTATAGATCCACAAATTTCCCAAGTATAGATCCACAAATTTCCCAGGTATAGATCCACAAATTTCCCAAGTATAGATCCACAAATTTCCCAAGTATAGATCTTCAAATTTCCCAAGTATAGATCCACAAACTTCCCAAGTATAGATCCACAAATTTCCCAAGTATAGATCCACAAATTTCCCAAGTATAGATCCACAAATTTCCCAGGTATAGATCCACAAATTTCCCAAGTATAGATCCACAAATTTCCCAAGTATAGGTCCACAAATTTCCCTAGTATAGATCCACAAATTTCCAAGGTATAGATCCACAAATTTCCCTAGCATAGATCCACAAACTTCCCAAGTATAGATCCACAAACTTCCCAACTATAGATCCACAAATTTCCCAAGTATAGATCCACAAATTTCCCAAGTATAGATCTACAAACTTCCCAAGTATAGATCCACAAATTTCCCAAGTATAGATCCACAAACTTCCCAAGTATAGATCCAAAAATTTCCCAATTATAAATCCACAAATTTTCCAAGTATACATCCAAAAATTTCCCAAGTAGAGATCCACAAATTTCCCAAGTATAGATCCACAAATTTCCCAAGTATAGATCTACAAACTTCCCAAGTATAGATACACAAATTTCCCAAATATAGATCCACAAACTTCCCAAGTATATATCCAAAAATTTCCCGAGTATAGATCCACAAACTTCCCAAGTATAGATCCAAAAATTTCCCAAGTATAGATCCACAAACTTCCCAAGTGTAGATCCACAAATTTCCCAAATATAGATCCACAAATTTCCCAGGTATAGATCCACAAATTTCCCAAGTATAGATCCACAAATTTCCCAAGTATAGATCCACAAATTTCCCAAGTATAGATCCACAAACTTCCCAAGTATAGATCCACAAATTTCCCAAGTATAGATCCAAAATTTCCCAAGTATATATCCACAAATTTCCCAGGTATAGATCCACAAATTTCCCAAGTATAGATCCACAAATTTCCCAAGTATAGATCCACAAATTTCCCAAGTATAGGTCCACAAATTTCCCAAGTATAGATCCACAAATTTCCCAGGTATAGATCCACAAATTTCCCTAGCATAGATCCACAAACTTCCCAAGTATAGATCCACAAATTTCCCAAGTATAGATCCACAAATTTCCCAAGTATAGATCCACAAATTTCCCAAGTATAGATCCACAAACTTCCCAAGTATGGATCCACAAACTTACCAATTATGGATCCACAAACTTCACAAGTATAGATCCACAAACTTCCCAACTATATATCCACAAACTTCCCAACTATAGGTCCACAAATTTCCCAAGTATAGATCCACAAATTTCCCAGGTATAGATCCACAAATTTCCCTAGCATAGATCCACAAACTTCCCAAGTATAGATCCACAAATTTCCCAAGTATAGATCCACAAATTTCCCAAGTATAGATCCACAAACTTCCCAAGTATAGATCCAAAAATTTCCCGAGTATAGATCCACAAATTTTCCAAGTATAGATCCACAAACTTCCCAAGTATAGATCCACAAACTTCCCAAGTATAGATCGAAAAATTTCCCAATTATAAATCCAAAAATTTCCCAGGTATAGATCCACAAATTTCCCAAGTATAGATCCACAAATTTCCCAAGTATAGATCCACAAACTTCCCAAGTATAGATCCACAAACTTCCCAAGTATAGATCCAAAAATTTCCCAATTATAAATCCAAAAATTTCCCAGGTATAGATCCACAAATTTCCCAAGTATAGATCCACAAACTTCGCAAGTATAGATCCAAAAATCTCCCAAGTATAGATCCACAAAATTCCCTAGTATAGATCCACAAACTTCCCAAGTATAGATCCACAAATTTCCCAGGTATAGATCCACAAATTTCCCAAGTATAGATCCACAAATTTCCCAAGTATAGATCCACAAACTTCCCAAGTATAGATCCACAAACTTCCCAAGTATAGATCCAAAAATTTCCCAATTATAAATCCAAAAATTTCCCAGGTATAGATCCTCAAATTTCCCAAGTATAGATCCACAAATTTCCCAAGTATAGATCCACAAATTTCCCAAGTAGAGATCCACAAACTTCCCAAGTATAGATCCACAAATTTCCCAAGTATAGATCCACAAACTTCCCAAGTATAGATCCAAAAATTTCCCAAGTATAGATCCACAAACTTCCCAAGTATAGATCCAGAAATTTCCCAAGTATAGATCCACAAACTTCCCAAGTATAGATCCAGAAATTTCGCAAGTATAGATCCACAAATTTCCCAAGTATAGATCCACAAACTTTCCAAGTATAGATCCACAAACTTCCCAAGTATGGATCCACAAACTTCACAAGTATAGATCCACAAACTTCCCAAGTATAGATCCACAAATTTCCCAAGTATAGATCCACAAATTTCCCAAGTATAGATCTACAAACTTCCCAAGTATAGATCCACAAATTTCCCAAATATAGATCCACAAACTTCCCAAGTATAGATCGAAAAATTTCCCAATTATAAATCCAAAAATTTCCCAGGTATAGATCCACAAATTTCCCAAGTATAGATCCACAAATTTCCCAAGTATAGATCCACAAACTTCCCAAGTATAGATCCACAAACTTCCCAAGTATAGATCCAAAAATTTCCCAATTATAAATCCAAAAATTTCCCAGGTATAGATCCACAAATTTCCCAAGTATAGATCCACAAACTTCGCAAGTATAGATCCAAAAATCTCCCAAGTATAGATCCACAAAATTCCCTAGTATAGATCCACAAACTTCCCAAGTATAGATCCACAAATTTCCCAGGTATAGATCCACAAATTTCCCAAGTATAGATCCACAAATTTCCCAAGTATAGATCCACAAACTTCCCAAGTATAGATCCAGAAATTTCACAAGTATAGATCCACAAACTTCCCTAGTAAGGATCCACAAACTTCACAAGTACAGATCCACAAACTTCCCAAGTATAGATCCACAAATTTCCCAAGTATAGATCCACAAATTTCCCAAGTATAGATCTACAAACTTCCCAAGTATAGATCTACAAACTTCCCAAGTATAGATACACAAATTTCCCAAATATAGATCCACAAACTTCCCAAGTATATATCCAAAAATTTCCCGAGTATAGATCCACAAATTTCCCAAGTATAGATCCACAAACTTCCCAAGTATAGATCCAAAAATTTCCCAAGTATAGATCCACAAACTTCCCAAGTGTAGATCCACAAATTTCCCAAATATAGATCCACAAATTTCCCAGGTATAGATCCACAAATTTCCCAAGTATAGATCCACAAATTTCCCAAGTATAGATCCACAAATTTCCCAAGTATAGACCCACAAACTTCCCAAGTATAGATCCACAAATTTCCCAAGTATAGATCCACAAATTTCCCAAGTATATATCCACAAATTTCCCAAGTATATATCCACAAATTTCCCAAGTATAGATCCACAAATTTCCCAAGTAGAGATCCACAAACTTCCCAAGTATAGATCCACAAATTTCCCAAGTATAGATCCACAAACTTCCCAAGTATAGATCCAAAAATTTCCCAAGTATAGATCCACAAACTTCCCAAGTATAGATCCAGAAATTTCCCAAGTATAGATCCACAAACTTCCCAAGTATAGATCCAGAAATTTCGCAAGTATAGATCCACAAATTTCCCAAGTATAGATCCACAAACTTTCCAAGTATAGATCCACAAACTTCCCAAGTATGGATCCACAAACTTCACAAGTATAGATCCACAAACTTCCCAAGTATAGATCCACAAATTTCCCAAGTATAGATCCACAAATTTCCCAAGTATAGATCTACAAACTTCCCAAGTATAGATCCACAAATTTCCCAAATATAGATCCACAAACTTCGCAAGTATAGATCCAAAAATTTCTCGAGTATAGATCCACAAATTTCCCAAGTATAGATCCACAAATTTCCCAGGTATAGATCCACAAATTTCCCTAGTATAGATCCACAAATTTCCCAAGTATAGATCTTCAAATTTCCCAAGTATAGATCCACAAACTTCCCAAGTATAGATCCACAAATTTCCCAAGTATAGATCCACAAATTTCCCAAGTATAGATCCACAAATTTCCCAGGTATAGATCCACAAATTTCCCAGGTATAGATCCACAAATTTCCCAAGTATAGATCCACAAATTTCCCAAGTATAGGTCCACAAATTTCCCTAGTATAGATCCACAAATTTCCAAGGTATAGATCCACAAATTTCCCTAGCATAGATCCACAAACTTCCCAAGTATAGATCCACAAATTTCCCAAGTATAGATCCACAAATTTCCCAAGTATAGATCCACAAATTTCCCAAGTATAGATCCACAAACTTCCCAAGCATGGATCCACAAACTTACCAATTATGGATCCACAAACTTCACAAGTATAGATCCACAAACTTCCCAACTATAGATCCACAAACTTCCCAACTATAGATCCACAAATTTCCCAAGTATAGATCCACAAATTTCCCAAGTATAGATCTACAAACTTCCCAAGTATAGATCCACAAATTTCCCAAGTATAGATCCACAAACTTCCCAAGTATAGATCCACAAACTTCCCAAGTATAGATCCAAAAATTTCCCAATTATAAATCCACAAATTTTCCAAGTACACATCCAAAAATTTCCCAAGTAGAGATCCACAAATTTCCCAAGTATAGATCCACAAATTTCCCAAGTATAGATCCACAAATTTCCCAAGTATAGATCTACAAACTTCCCAAGTATAGATCCACAAATTTCCCAAATATAGATCCACAAACTTCGCAAGTATAGATCCAAAAATTTCTCGAGTATAGATCCACAAATTTCCCAAGTATAGATCCACAAATTTCCCAGGTATAGATCCACAAATTTCCCTAGTATAGATCCACAAATTTCCCAAGTATAGATCTTCAAATTTCCCAAGTATAGATCCACAAACTTCCCAAGTATAGATCCACAAATTTCCCAAGTATAGATCCACAAATTTCCCAAGTATAGATCCACAAATTTCCCAGGTATAGATCCACAAATTTCCCAAGTATAGATCCACAAATTTCCCAAGTATAGGTCCACAAATTTCCCTAGTATAGATCCACAAATTTCCAAGGTATAGATCCACAAATTTCCCTAGCATAGATCCACAAACTTCCCAAGTATAGATCCACAAATTTCCCAAGTATAGATCCACAAATTTCCCAAGTATAGATCCACAAATTTCCCAAGTATAGATCCACAAACTTCCCAAGCATGGATCCACAAACTTACCAATTATGGATCCACAAACTTCACAAGTATAGATCCACAAACTTCCCAACTATAGATCCACAAACTTCCCAACTATAGATCCACAAATTTCCCAAGTATAGATCCACAAATTTCCCAAGTATAGATCTACAAACTTCCCAAGTATAGATCCACAAATTTCCCAAGTATAGATCCACAAACTTCCCAAGTATAGATCCAAAAATTTCCCAATTATAAATCCACAAATTTTCCAAGTATACATCCAAAAATTTCCCAAGTAGAGATCCACAAATTTCCCAAGTATAGATCCACAAATTTCCCAAGTATAGATCTACAAACTTCCCAAGTATAGATACACAAATTTCCCAAATATAGATCCACAAACTTCCCAAGTATATATCCAAAAATTTCCCGAGTATAGATCCACAAACTTCCCAAGTATAGATCCAAAAATTTCCCAAGTATAGATCCACAAACTTCCCAAGTGTAGATCCACAAATTTCCCAAATATAGATCCACAAATTTCCCAGGTATAGATCCACAAATTTCCCAAGTATAGATCCACAAATTTCCCAAGTATAGATCCACAAATTTCCCAAGTATAGATCCACAAACTTCCCAAGTATAGATCCACAAATTTCCCAAGTATAGATCCAAAATTTCCCAAGTATATATCCACAAATTTCCCAGGTATAGATCCACAAATTTCCCAAGTATAGATCCACAAATTTCCCAAGTATAGATCCACAAATTTCCCAAGTATAGGTCCACAAATTTCCCAAGTATAGATCCACAAATTTCCCAGGTATAGATCCACAAATTTCCCTAGCATAGATCCACAAACTTCCCAAGTATAGATCCACAAATTTCCCAAGTATAGATCCACAAATTTCCCAAGTATAGATCCACAAATTTCCCAAGTATAGATCCACAAACTTCCCAAGTATGGATCCACAAACTTACCAATTATGGATCCACAAACTTCACAAGTATAGATCCACAAACTTCCCAACTATATATCCACAAACTTCCCAACTATAGGTCCACAAATTTCCCAAGTATAGATCCACAAATTTCCCAGGTATAGATCCACAAATTTCCCTAGCATAGATCCACAAACTTCCCAAGTATAGATCCACAAATTTCCCAAGTATAGATCCACAAATTTCCCAAGTATAGATCCACAAACTTCCCAAGTATAGATCCAAAAATTTCCCGAGTATAGATCCACAAATTTTCCAAGTATAGATCCACAAACTTCCCAAGTATAGATCCACAAACTTCCCAAGTATAGATCGAAAAATTTCCCAATTATAAATCCAAAAATTTCCCAGGTATAGATCCACAAATTTCCCAAGTATAGATCCACAAATTTCCCAAGTATAGATCCACAAACTTCCCAAGTATAGATCCACAAACTTCCCAAGTATAGATCCAAAAATTTCCCAATTATAAATCCAAAAATTTCCCAGGTATAGATCCACAAATTTCCCAAGTATAGATCCACAAACTTCGCAAGTATAGATCCAAAAATCTCCCAAGTATAGATCCACAAAATTCCCTAGTATAGATCCACAAACTTCCCAAGTATAGATCCACAAATTTCCCAGGTATAGATCCACAAATTTCCCAAGTATAGATCCACAAATTTCCCAAGTATAGATCCACAAACTTCCCAAGTATAGATCCACAAACTTCCCAAGTATAGATCCAAAAATTTCCCAATTATAAATCCAAAAATTTCCCAGGTATAGATCCTCAAATTTCCCAAGTATAGATCCACAAATTTCCCAAGTATAGATCCACAAATTTCCCAAGTAGAGATCCACAAACTTCCCAAGTATAGATCCACAAATTTCCCAAGTATAGATCCACAAACTTCCCAAGTATAGATCCAAAAATTTCCCAAGTATAGATCCACAAACTTCCCAAGTATAGATCCAGAAATTTCCCAAGTATAGATCCACAAACTTCCCAAGTATAGATCCAGAAATTTCGCAAGTATAGATCCACAAATTTCCCAAGTATAGATCCACAAACTTTCCAAGTATAGATCCACAAACTTCCCAAGTATGGATCCACAAACTTCACAAGTATAGATCCACAAACTTCCCAAGTATAGATCCACAAATTTCCCAAGTATAGATCCACAAATTTCCCAAGTATAGATCTACAAACTTCCCAAGTATAGATCCACAAATTTCCCAAATATAGATCCACAAACTTCCCAAGTATAGATCGAAAAATTTCCCAATTATAAATCCAAAAATTTCCCAGGTATAGATCCACAAATTTCCCAAGTATAGATCCACAAATTTCCCAAGTATAGATCCACAAACTTCCCAAGTATAGATCCACAAACTTCCCAAGTATAGATCCAAAAATTTCCCAATTATAAATCCAAAAATTTCCCAGGTATAGATCCACAAATTTCCCAAGTATAGATCCACAAACTTCGCAAGTATAGATCCAAAAATCTCCCAAGTATAGATCCACAAAATTCCCTAGTATAGATCCACAAACTTCCCAAGTATAGATCCACAAATTTCCCAGGTATAGATCCACAAATTTCCCAAGTATAGATCCACAAATTTCCCAAGTATAGATCCACAAACTTCCCAAGTATAGATCCAGAAATTTCACAAGTATAGATCCACAAACTTCCCTAGTAAGGATCCACAAACTTCACAAGTACAGATCCACAAACTTCCCAAGTATAGATCCACAAATTTCCCAAGTATAGATCCACAAATTTCCCAAGTATAGATCTACAAACTTCCCAAGTATAGATCTACAAACTTCCCAAGTATAGATACACAAATTTCCCAAATATAGATCCACAAACTTCCCAAGTATATATCCAAAAATTTCCCGAGTATAGATCCACAAATTTCCCAAGTATAGATCCACAAACTTCCCAAGTATAGATCCAAAAATTTCCCAAGTATAGATCCACAAACTTCCCAAGTGTAGATCCACAAATTTCCCAAATATAGATCCACAAATTTCCCAGGTATAGATCCACAAATTTCCCAAGTATAGATCCACAAATTTCCCAAGTATAGATCCACAAATTTCCCAAGTATAGACCCACAAACTTCCCAAGTATAGATCCACAAATTTCCCAAGTATAGATCCACAAATTTCCCAAGTATATATCCACAAATTTCCCAAGTATATATCCACAAATTTCCCAAGTATAGATCCACAAATTTCCCAAGTAGAGATCCACAAACTTCCCAAGTATAGATCCACAAATTTCCCAAGTATAGATCCACAAACTTCCCAAGTATAGATCCAAAAATTTCCCAAGTATAGATCCACAAACTTCCCAAGTATAGATCCAGAAATTTCCCAAGTATAGATCCACAAACTTCCCAAGTATAGATCCAGAAATTTCGCAAGTATAGATCCACAAATTTCCCAAGTATAGATCCACAAACTTTCCAAGTATAGATCCACAAACTTCCCAAGTATGGATCCACAAACTTCACAAATATAGATCCACAAACTTCCCAAGTATAGATCCACAAATTTCCCAAGTATAGATCCACAAATTTCCCAAGTATAGATCTACAAACTTCCCAAGTATAGATCCACAAATTTCCCAAATATAGATCCACAAACTTCGCAAGTATAGATCCAAAAATTTCTCGAGTATAGATCCACAAATTTCCCAAGTATAGATCCACAAATTTCCCAAGTATAGATCCACAAACTTCCCAAGTATAGATCGAAAAATTTCCCAATTATAAATCCAAAAATTTCCCAGGTATAGATCCACAAATTTCCCAAGTATAGATCCACAAATTTCCCAAGTATAGATCCACAAACTTCCCAAGTATAGATCCACAAACTTCCCAAGTATAGATCCAAAAATTTCCCAATTATAAATCCAAAAATTTCCCAGGTATAGATCCACAAATTTCCCAAGTATAGATCCACAAACTTCGCAAGTATAGATCCAAAAATCTCCCAAGTATAGATCCACAAAATTCCCTAGTATAGATCCACAAACTTCCCAAGTATAGATCCACAAATTTCCCAGGTATAGATCCACAAATTTCCCAAGTATAGATCCACAAATTTCCCAAGTATAGATCCACAAACTTCCCAAGTATAGATCCAAAAATTTCCCAAGTATAGATCCACAAACTTCCCAAGTATAGATCCAGAAATTTCACAAGTATAGATCCACAAATTTCCCAAGTATAGATCCACAAACTTTCCAAGTATAGATCCACAAACTTCCCTAGTATGGATCCACAAACTTCACAAGTACAGATCCACAAACTTCCCAAGTATAGATCCACAAATTTCCCAAGTATAGATCTACAAACTTTCCAAGTATAGATACACAAATTTCCCAAATATAGATCCACAAACTTCCCAAGTATATATCCAAAAATTTCCCGAGTATAGATCCACAAATTTCCCAAGTATAGATCCACAAACTTCCCAAGTATAGATCCAAAAATTTCCCAAGTATAGATCCACAAACTTCCTAAGTGTAGATCCACAAATTTCCCAAATATAGATCCACAAATTTCCCAGGTATAGTTCCACAAATTTCCCAAGTATAGATCCACAAATTTCCCAAGTATAGATCCACAAATTTCCCAAGTATAGACCCACAAACTTCCCAAGTATAGATCCACAAATTTCCCAAGTATAGATCCACAAATTTCCCAAGTATATATCCACAAATTTCCCAAGTATAGATCCACAAATATCACAAGTATAGATCCACAAATTTCCCAAGTATAGATCCACAAACTTCCCAAGTATAGATCCAGAAATTTCGCAAGTATAGATCCACAAATTTCCCAAGTATAGATCCACAAACTTTCCAAGTATAGATCCACAAACTTCCCAAGTATGGATCCACAAACTTCACAAGTATAGATCCACAAACTTCCCAAGTATAGATCCACAAATTTCCCAAGTATAGATCCACAAATTTCCCAAGTATAGATCTACAAACTTCCCAAGTATAGATCCACAAATTTCCCAAATATAGATCCACAAACTTCGCAAGTATAGATCCAAAAATTTCTCGAGTATAGATCCACAAATTTCCCAAGTATAGATCCACAAATTTCCCAAGTATAGATCCACAAACTTCCCAAGTATAGATCGAAAAATTTCCAATTATAAATCCAAAAATTTCCCAGGTATAGATCCACAAATTTCCCAAGTATAGATCCACAAATTTCCCAAGTATAGATCCACAAACTTCCCAAGTATAGATCCACAAACTTCCCAAGTATAGATCCAAAAATTTCCCAATTATAAATCCAAAAATTTCCCAGGTATAGATCCACAAATTTCCCAAGTATAGATCCACAAACTTCGCAAGTATAGATCCAAAAATCTCCCAAGTATAGATCCACAAAATTCCCTAGTATAGATCCACAAACTTCCCAAGTATAGATCCACAAATTTCCCAGGTATAGATCCACAAATTTCCCAAGTATAGATCCACAAATTTCCCAAGTATAGATCCACAAACTTCCCAAGTATAGATCCAAAAATTTCCCAAGTATAGATCCACAAACTTCCCAAGTATAGATCCAGAAATTTCACAAGTATAGATCCACAAATTTCCCAAGTATAGATCCACAAACTTTCCAAGTATAGATCCACAAACTTCCCTAGTATGGATCCACAAACTTCACAAGTACAGATCCACAAACTTCCCAAGTATAGATCCACAAATTTCCCAAGTATAGATCCACAAATTTCCCAAGTATAGATCTACAAACTTCCCAAGTATAGATACACAAATTTCCCAAATATAGATCCACAAACTTCCCAAGTATATATCCAAAAATTTCCCGAGTATAGATCCACAAATTTCCCAAGTATAGATCCACAAACTTCCCAAGTATAGATCCAAAAATTTCCCAAGTATAGATCCACAAACTTCCCAAGTGTAGATCCACAAATTTCCCAAATATAGATCCACAAATTTCCCAGGTATAGATCCACAAATTTCCCAAGTATAGATCCACAAATTTCCCAAGTATAGATCCACAAATTTCCCAAGTATAGACCCACAAACTTCCCAAGTATAGATCCACAAATTTCCCAAGAATAGATCCACAAATTTCCCAAGTATATATCCACAAATTTCCCAAGTATAGATCCACAAATATCACAAGTATAGATCCACAAATTTCCCAAGTATAGATCCACAAATTTCCCAAGTATAGATCCACAAATTTCCCAAGTATATATCCACAAATTTCCCAAGTATAGATCCACAAATTTCCCAGGTATAGATCCACAAATTTCCCAAGTATAGATCCACAAATTTCCCAAGTATTGATCCACAAATTTCCCAAGTATAGATCCACAAATTTCCCAAGTATAGATCCACAAATTTCCCAAGTATAGATCCACAAATTTCCCAAGTATAGATCTTCAAATTTCCCAAGTATAGATCCACAAACTTCCCAAGTATAGATCCACAAATTTCCCAAGAATAGATCCACAAATTTCCCATGTATAGATCCACAAATTTCCCAAGTATGGATCCACAAACTTACCAATTATGGATCCACAAACTTCACAAGTATAGATCCACAAACTTCCCAACTATAGATCCACAAACTTCCCAACTATAGATCCACAAATTTCCCAAGTATAGATCCACAAATTTCCCAAGAATAGATCTACAAACTTCCCAAGTATAGATCCACAAATTTCCCAAGTATAGATCCACAAACTTCCCAAGTATAGATCCAAAAATTTCCCGAGTATAGATCCACAAATTTTCCAAGTATAGATCCACAAACTTCCCAAGTATAGATCCAAAAGTTTCCCAATTATAAATCCACAAATTTTCCAAGTATACATCCACAAATTTCCCAAGTAGAGATCCACAAATTTCCCAAGTATAGATCCACAAATTTCCCAAGTATATATCCACAAATTTCCCAAGTATAGATCCACAAATTTCCCAGGTATAGATCCACAAATTTCCCAAGTATAGATCCACAAATTTCCCAAGTATAGATCCACAAATTTCCCAAGTATAGATCCACAAATTTCCCAGGTATAGATCCACAAATTTCCCAAGTATAGATCCACAAATTTCCCAAGTATAGATCTTCAAATTTCCCAAGTATAGATCCACAAACTTCCCAAGTATAGATCCACAAATTTCCCAAGTATAGATCCACAAATTTCCCAAGTATAGATCCACAAATTTCCCAGGTATAGATCCACAAATTTCCAAGGTATAGATCCACAAATTTCCCTAGCATAGATCCACAAACTTCCCAAGTATAGATCCACAAATTTCCCAAGTATAGATCCACAAATTTCCCAAGTATAGATCCACAAATTTCCCAAGTATAGATCCACAAACTTCCCAAGTATGGATCCACAAACTTACCAATTATGGATCCACAAACTTCACAAGTATAGATCCACAAACTTCCCAAGAATAGATCCACAAATTTCCCAGGTATAGATCCACAAATTTCCCAAGTATAGATCCACAAACTTCCCAAGTGTAGATCCACAAATTTCCCAAATATAGATCCACAAATTTCCCAGGTATAGATCCACAAATTTCCCAAGTATAGATCCACAAATTTCCCAAGTATAGATCCACAAATTTCCCAAGTATAGACCCACAAACTTCCCAAGTATAGATCCACAAATTTCCCAAGAATAGATCCACAAATTTCCCAAGTATATATCCACAAATTTCCCAAGTATAGATCCACAAATATCACAAGTATAGATCCACAAATTTCCCAAGTATAGATCCACAAATTTCCCAAGTATAGATCCACAAATTTCCCAAGTATATATCCACAAATTTCCCAAGTATAGATCCACAAATTTCCCAGGTATAGATCCACAAATTTCCCAAGTATAGATCCACAAATTTCCCAAGTATTGATCCACAAATTTCCCAAGTATAGATCCACAAATTTCCCAAGTATAGATCCACAAATTTCCCAAGTATAGATCCACAAATTTCCCAAGTATAGATCTTCAAATTTCCCAAGTATAGATCCACAAACTTCCCAAGTATAGATCCACAAATTTCCCAAGAATAGATCCACAAATTTCCCATGTATAGATCCACAAATTTCCCAAGTATGGATCCACAAACTTACCAATTATGGATCCACAAACTTCACAAGTATAGATCCACAAACTTCCCAACTATAGATCCACAAACTTCCCAACTATAGATCCACAAATTTCCCAAGTATAGATCCACAAATTTCCCAAGAATAGATCTACAAACTTCCCAAGTATAGATCCACAAATTTCCCAAGTATAGATCCACAAACTTCCCAAGTATAGATCCAAAAATTTCCCGAGTATAGATCCACAAATTTTCCAAGTATAGATCCACAAACTTCCCAAGTATAGATCCAAAAGTTTCCCAATTATAAATCCACAAATTTTCCAAGTATACATCCACAAATTTCCCAAGTAGAGATCCACAAATTTCCCAAGTATAGATCCACAAATTTCCCAAGTATATATCCACAAATTTCCCAAGTATAGATCCACAAATTTCCCAGGTATAGATCCACAAATTTCCCAAGTATAGATCCACAAATTTCCCAAGTATAGATCCACAAATTTCCCAAGTATAGATCCACAAATTTCCCAGGTATAGATCCACAAATTTCCCAAGTATAGATCCACAAATTTCCCAAGTATAGATCTTCAAATTTCCCAAGTATAGATCCACAAACTTCCCAAGTATAGATCCACAAATTTCCCAAGTATAGATCCACAAATTTCCCAAGTATAGATCCACAAATTTCCCAGGTATAGATCCACAAATTTCCAAGGTATAGATCCACAAATTTCCCTAGCATAGATCCACAAACTTCCCAAGTATAGATCCACAAATTTCCCAAGTATAGATCCACAAATTTCCCAAGTATAGATCCACAAATTTCCCAAGTATAGATCCACAAACTTCCCAAGTATGGATCCACAAACTTACCAATTATGGATCCACAAACTTCACAAGTATAGATCCACAAACTTCCCAACTATAGATCCACAAACTTCCCAACTATAGATCCACCAATTTCCCAAGTATAGATCCACAAATTTCCCAAGTATAGATCTACAAACTTCCCAAGTATAGATCCACAAATTTCCCAAGTATAGATCCACAAACTTCCCAAGTATAGATCCAAAAATTTCCCAATTATAAATCCACAAATTTTCCAAGTATACATCCAAAAATTTCCCAAGTAGAGATTCACAAATTTCCCAAGTATAGATCCACAAATTTCCCAAGTATAGATCTACAAACTTCCCAAGTATAGATACACAAATTTCCCAAATATAGATCCACAAACTTCCCAAGTATATATCCAAAAATTTCCCGAGTATAGATCCACAAACTTCCCAAGTGTAGATCCACAAATTTCCCAAATATAGATCCACAAATTTCCCAGGTATACATCCACAAATTTCCCAAGTATAGATCCACAAATTTCCCAAGTATAGATCCACAAATTTCCCAAGTATAGATCCACAAATTTCCCAAGTATAGATCCACAAACTTCCCAAGTATGGATCCACAAACTTACCAATTATGGATCCACAAACTTCACAAGTATAGATCCACAAACTTCCCAACTATAGATCCACAAACTTCCCAACTATAGATCCACAAATTTCCCAAGTATAGATCCACAAATTTCCCAAGTATAGATCTACAAACTTCCCAAGTATAGATCCACAAACTTCCCAAGTATAGATCCACAAACTTCCCAAGTATAGATCCACAAACTTCCCAAGTATAGATCCAAAAATTTCCCGAGTATAGATCCACAAATTTTCCAAGTATAGATCCACAAACTTCCCAAGTATAGATCCAAAAATTTCCCAATTATAAATCCACAAATTTTCCAAGTATACATCCACAAATTTTCCAAGTATACATCCACAAATTTCCCAAGTAGAGATCCACAAACTTCCCAAGTATATATCCAAAAATTTCCCGAGTATAGATCCACAAATTTCCCAAGTATAGATCCACAAACTTCCCAAGTATAGATCCAAAAATTTCCCAAGTATAGATCCACAAACTTCCCAAGTGTAGATCCACAAATTTCCCAAATATAGATCCACAAATTTCCCAGGTATAGATCCACAAATTTCCCAAGTATAGATCCACAAATTTCCCAAGTATAGATCCACAAATTTCCCAAATATAGATCCACAAATTTCCCAGGTATAGATCCACAAATTTCCCAGGTATAGATCCACAAATTTCCCAAGTATAGATCCACAAATTTCCCAAGTATAGATCCACAAATTTCCCAAGTATAGATCCACAAACTTCCCAAGTATAGATCCACAAATTTCCCAAGTATAGATCCAAAATTTCCCAAGTATATATCCACAAATTTCCCAGGTATAGATCCACAAATTTCCCAAGTATAGATCCACAAATTTCCCAAGTATAGGTCCACAAATTTCCCAAGTATAGATCCACAAATTTCCCAGGTATAGATCCACAAATTTCCCTAGCATAGATCCACAAACTTCCCAAGTATAGATCCACAAATTTCCCAAGTATAGATCCACAAATTTCCCAAGTATAGATCCACAAATTTCCCAAGTATAGATCCACAAACTTCCCAAGTATGGATCCACAAACTTACCAATTATGGATCCACAAACTTCACAAGTATAGATCCACAAACTTCCCAACTATAGATCCACAAACTTCCCAACTATAGATCCACAAATTTCCCAAGTATAGATCCACAAATTTCCCAAGTATAGATCTACAAACTTCCCAAGTATAGATCCACAAACTTCCCAAGTATAGATCCACAAATTTCCCAAGTATAGATCCACAAACTTCCCAAGTATAGATCCAAAAATTTCCCAAGTATAGATCCAAAAATTTCCCAATTATAAATCCACAAATTTTCCAAGTATACATCCACAAATTTTCCAAGTATATATCCACAAATTTCCCAAGTAGAGATCCACAAATTTCCCAAGTATAGATCCACAAATTTCCCAAGTATAGATCTACAAATTTCCCAGGTATAGATCCACAAATTTCCCAAGTATAGATCCACAAATTTCCCAAGTATAGATCCACAAATTTCCCAAATATAGATCCACAAATTTCCCAGGTATAGATCCACAAATTTCCCAAGTATAGATCCTCAAATTTCCCAAGTATAGATCCACAAATTTCCCAAGTATAGATCCACAAACTTCCCAAGTATAGATCCACAAATTTCCCAAGTATAGATCCAAAATTTCACAAGTATATATCCACAAATTTCCCAGGTATAGATCCACAAATTTCCCAAGTATAGATCCACAAATTTCCCAGGTATAGATCCACAAATTTCCCTAGCATAGATCCACAAACTTCCCAAGTATAGATCCACAAATTTCCCAAGTATAGATCCACAAATTTCCCAAGTATAGATCCACAAATTTCCCAAGTATAGATCCACAAACTTCCCAAGTATGGATCCACAAACTTACCAATTATGGATCCACAAACTTCACAAGTATAGATCCACAAACTTCCCAACTATAGATCCACAAACTTCCCAACTATAGATCCACAAATTTCCCAAGTATAGATCCACAAATTTCCCAAGTATAGATCTACAAACTTCCCAAGTATAGATCCACAAACTTCCCAAGTATAGATGCACAAATTTCCCAAGTATAGATCCACAAACTTCCCAAGTATAGATCCACAAACTTCCCAAGTATAGATCCAAAAATTTCCCAATTATAAATCCACAAATTTTCCAAGTATACATCCATAAATTTTCCAAGTATACATCCACAAATTTCCCATGTAGAGATCCACAAATTTCCCAAGTATAGATCCACAAATTTCCCAAGTATAGATCTACAAACTTCCCAAGTATAGATACACAAATTTCCCAAATATAGATCCACAAACTTCCCAAGTATATATCCAAAAATTTCCCGAGTATAGATCCACAAATTTCCCAAGTATAGATCCACAAACTTCCCAAGTATAGATCCAAAAATTTCCCAAGTATAGATCCACAAACTTCCCAAGTGTAGATCCACAAATTTCCCAAATATAGATCCACAAATTTCCCAGGTATAGATCCACAAATTTCCCAAGTATAGATCCACAAATTTCCCAAGTACAGATCCACAAACTTCCCAAGTATAGATCCACAAATTTCCCAAGTATAGATCCACAAATTTCTAAAGTATAGATCTACAAACTTCCCAAGTATAGATACACAAATTTCCCAAATATAGATTCACAAACATCCCAAGTATATATCCAAAAATTTCCCGAGTATAGATCCACAAACTTCCCAAGTATAGATCCAAAAATTTCCCAAGTATAGATCCACAAACTTCCCAAGTGTAGATCCACAAATTTCCCAAATATAGATCCACAAATTTCCCAGGTATAGATCCACAAATTTCCCAAGTATAGATCCACAAATTTCCCAAGTATAGATCCACAAATTTCCCAAGTATAGACCCACAAACTTCCCAAGTATAGATCCACAAATTTCCCAAGTATAGATCCACAAATTTCCCAAGTATATATCCACAAATTTCCCAAGTATAGATCCACAAATATCACAAGTATAGATCCACAAATTTCCCAAGTATAGATCCACAAACTTCCCAAGTATAGATCCACAAATTTCCCAAGTATAGATCCACAAATTTCCCAAGTATATATCCACAAATTTCCCAAGTATAGATCCACAAATTTCCCAGGTATAGATCCACAAATTTCCCAAGTATAGATCCACAAATTTCCCAAGTATAGATCCACAAATTTCCCAAGTATAGATCCACAAATTTCCCAAGTATAGATCCACAAATTTCCCAAGTATAGATCTTCAAATTTCCCAAGTATAGATCCACAAACTTCCCAAGTATAGATCCACAAATTTCCCAAGTATAGATCCACAAATTTCCCATGTATAGATCCACAAATTTCCCAAGTATGGATCCACAAACTTACCAATTATGGATCCACAAACTTCACAAGTATAGATCCACAAACTTCCCAACTATAGATCCAAACTTCCCAACTATAGATCCACAAATTTCCCAAGTATAGATCCACAAATTTCCCAAGAATAGATCTACAAACTTCCCAAGTATAGATCCACAAATTTCCCAAGTATAGATCCACAAACTTCCCAAGTATAGATCCAAAAATTTCCCGAGTATAGATCCACAAATTTTCCAAGTATAGATCCACAAACTTCCCAAGTATAGATCCAAAAATTTCCCAATTATAAATCCACAAATTTTCCAAGTATACATCCACAAATTTCCCAAGTAGAGATCCACAAATTTCCCAAGTATAGATCCACAAATTTCCCAAGTATATATCCACAAATTTCCCAAGTATAGATCCACAAATTTCCCAGGTATAGATCCACAAATTTCCCAAGTATAGATCCACAAATTTCCCAAGTATAGATCCACAAATTTCCCAAGTATAGATCCACAAATTTCCCAGGTATAGATCCACAAATTTCCCAAGTATAGATCCACAAATTTCCCAAGTATAGATCCACAAATTTCCCAAGTATAGATCCACAAATTTCCCAAGTATAGATCCACAAATTTCCCAGGTATAGATCCACAAATTTCCCAAGTATAGGTCCACAAATTTCCCAAGTATAGGTCCACAAATTTCCCAAGTATAGATCCACAAATTTCCCAGGTATAGATCCACAAATTTCCCAAGTATAGATCCACAAATTTCCCAAGTATAGATCCACAAATTTCCCAAGTATAGATCTACAAACTTCCCAAGTATAGATCCACAAATTTCCCAAGTATAGATCCACAAACTTCCCAAGTATAGATCCAAAAATTTCCCAATTATAAATCCACAAATTTTCCAAGTATACATCCAAAAATTTCCCAAGTAGAGATCCACAAATTTCCCAAGTATAGATCCACAAATTTCCCAAGTATAGATCTACAAACTTCCCAACTATAGATCCACAAATTTCCCAAGTATAGATCCACAAATTTCCCAAGTATAGATCCACAAATTTCCCAAGTATAGATCTACAAACTTCCCAAGTATAGATCCACAAATTTCCCAAGTATAGATCCACAAACTTCCCAAGTATAGATCCAAAAATTTCCCAATTATAAATCCACAAATTTTCCAAGTATACATCCAAAAATTTCCCAAGTAGAGATCCACAAATTTCCCAAGTATAGATCCACAAATTTCCCAAGTATAGATCTAAAAACTTCCCAAGTATAGATACACAAATTTCCCAAATATAGATCCACAAACTTCCCAAGTATATATCCAAAAATTTCCCGAGTATAGATCCACAAACTTCCCAAGTGTAGATCCACAAATTTCCCAAATATAGATCCACAAATTTCCCAGGTATAGATCCACAAATTTCCCAAGTATAGATCCACAAATTTCCCAAGTATAGATCCACAAACTTCCCAAGTATAGATCCACAAATTTCCCAAGTATAGATCCAAAATTTCCCAAGTATATATCCACAAATTTCCCAGGTATAGATCCACAAATTTCCCAAGTATAGATCCACAAATTTCCCAAGTATAGGTCCACAAATTTCCCAAGTATAAATCCACAAATTTCCCAGGTATAGATCCACAAATTTCCCTAGCATAGATCCACAAACTTCCCAAGTATAGATCCACAAATTTCCCAAGTATAGATCCACAAATTTCCCAAGTATAGATCCACAAATTTCCCAAGTATAGATCCACAAACTTCCCAAGTATGGATCCACAAACTTACCAATTATGGATCCACAAACTTCACAAGTATAGATCCACAAACTTCCCAACTATAGATCCACAAACTTCCCATATATAGATCCACAAATTTCCCAGGTATAGATCCACAAATTTCCCAAGTATAGATCCACAAATTTCCCAAGTATAGATCCATAAATTTCCCTAGTATAGACCCACAAACTTCCCAAGTATAGATCCACAAATTTCCCAAGTATAGATCCACAAATTTCCCAAGTATATATCCACAAATTTCCCAAGTATAGATCCACAAATATCACAAGTATAGATCCACAAATTTCCCAAGTATAGATCCACAAACTTCCCAAGTATAGATCCACAAATTTCCCAAGTATAGATCCACAAATTTCCCAAGTATATATCCACAAATTTCCCAAGTATAGATCCACAAATTTCCCAGGTATAGATCCACAAATTTCCCAAGTATAGATCCACAAATTTCCCAAGTATAGATCCACAAATTTCCCAAGTATAGATCCACAAATTTCCCAAGTATAGATCCACAAATTTCCCAAGTATAGATCTTCAAATTTCCCAAGTATAGATCCACAAACTTCCCAAGTATAGATCCACAAATTTCCCAAGTATAGATCCACAAATTTCCCAAGTATAGATCCACAAATTTCCCATGTATAGATCCACAAATTTCCCAAGTATGGATCCACAAACTTACCAATTATGGATCCACAAACTTCACAAGTATAGATCCACAAACTTCCCAACTATAGATCCACAAACTTCCCAACTATAGATCCACAAATTTCCCAAGTATAGATCCACAAATTTCCCAAGAATAGATCTACAAACTTCCCAAGTATAGATCCACAAATTTCCCAAGTATAGATCCACAAACTTCCCAAGTATAGATCCAAAAATTTCCCGAGTATAGATCCACAAATTTCCCAAGTATAGATCCACAAACTTCCCAAGTATGGATCCACAAACTTACCAATTATGGATCCACAAACTTCACAAGTATAGATCCACAAACTTCCCAACTATAGATCCACAAACTTCCCAACTATAGATCCACAAATTTCCCAAGTATAGATCCACAAATTTCCCAGGTATAGATCCACAAATTTCCCAAGTATAGATCCACAAATTTTCCAAGTATAGATCCACAAATTTCCCTAGTATAGACCCACAAACTTCCCAAGTATAGATCCACAAATTTCCCAAGTATAGATCCACAAATTTCCCAAGTATATATCCACAAATTTCCCAAGTATAGATCCACAAATATCACAAGTATAGATCCACAAATTTCCCAAGTATAGATCCACAAATTTCCCAAGTATAGATCCACAAATTTCCCAAGTATAGATCCACAAATTTCCCATGTATAGATCCACAAATTTCCCAAGTATGGATCCACAAATTTCCCATGTATGGATCCACAAATTTCCCAAGTATGGATCCACAAACTTACCAATTATGGATCCACAAACTTCACAAGTATAGATCCACAAACTTCCCAACTATAGATCCACAAACTTCCCAACTATAGATCCACAAATTTCCCAAGTATAGATCCACAAATTTCCCAAGAATAGATCTACAAACTTCCCAAGTATAGATCCACAAATTTCCCAAGTATAGATCCACAAACTTCCCAAGTATAGATCCAAAAATTTCCCGAGTATAGATCCACAAATTTCCCAAGTATAGATCCACAAACTTCCCAAGTATGGATCCACAAACTTACCAATTATGGATCCACAAACTTCACAAGTATAGATCCACAAACTTCCCAACTATAGATCCACAAACTTCCCAACTATAGATCCACAAATTTCCCAAGTATAGATCCACAAATTTCCCAGGTATAGATCCACAAATTTCCCAAGTATAGATCCACAAATTTCCCAAGTATAGATCCACAAATTTCCCTAGTATAGACCCACAAACTTCCCAAGTATAGATCCACAAATTTCCCAAGTATAGATCCACAAATTTCCCAAGTATATATCCACAAATTTCCCAAGTATAGATCCACAAATATCACAAGTATAGATCCACAAATTTCCCAAGTATAGATCCACAAATTTCCCAAGTATAGATCCACAAATTTCCCAAGTATAGATCCACAAATTTCCCATGTATAGATCCACAAATTTCCCAAGTATGGATCCACAAACTTACCAATTATGGATCCACAAACTTCACAAGTATAGATCCACAAACTTCCCAACTATAGATCCACAAACTTCCCAACTATAGATCCACAAATTTCCCAAGTATAGATCCACAAATTTCCCAAGAATAGATCTACAAACTTCCCAAGTATAGATCCACAAATTTCCCAAGTATAGATCCACAAACTTCCCGAGTATAGATCCAAAAATTTCCCGAGTATAGATCCACAAACTTCCCAAGTATAGATCCAAAAATTTCCCAATTATAAATCCACAAATTTTCCAAGTATACATCCACAAATTTCCCAAGTAGAGATCCACAAATTTCCCAAGTATAGATCCACAAATTTCCCAAGTATATATCCACAAATTTCCCAAGTATAGATCCACAAATTTCCCAGGTATAGATCCACAAATTTCCCAAGTATAGATCCACAAATTTCCCAAGTATAGATCCACAAATTTCCCAAGTATAGATCCACAAATTTCCCAGGTATAGATCCACAAATTTCCCAAGTATAGATCCACAAATTTCCCAAGTATAGATCCACAAATTTCCCAAGTATAGATCCACAAATTTCCCAAGTATAGATCCACAAATTTCCCAGGTATAGATCCACAAATTTCCCAAGTATAGATCCACAAATTTCCCAAGTATAGATCCACAAATTTCCCTAGTATAGACCCACAAACTTCCCAAGTATAGATCCACAAATTTCCCAAGTATAGATCCACAAATTTCCCAAGTATATATCCACAAATTTCCCAAGTATAGATCCACAAATATCACAAGTATAGATCCACAAATTTCCCAAGTATAGATCCACAAATTTCCCAAGTATAGATCCACAAATTTCCCAAGTATAGATCCACAAATTTCCCATGTATAGATCCACAAATTTCCCAAGTATGGATCCACAAACTTACCAATTATGGATCCACAAACTTCACAAGTATAGATCCACAAACTTCCCAACTATAGATCCACAAACTTCCCAACTATAGATCCACAAATTTCCCAAGTATAGATCCACAAATTTCCCAAGAATAGATCTACAAACTTCCCAAGTATAGATCCACAAATTTCCCAAGTATAGATCCACAAACTTCCCGAGTATAGATCCAAAAATTTCCCGAGTATAGATCCACAAACTTCCCAAGTATAGATCCAAAAATTTCCCAATTATAAATCCACAAATTTTCCAAGTATACATCCACAAATTTCCCAAGTAGAGATCCACAAATTTCCCAAGTATAGATCCACAAATTTCCCAAGTATATATCCACAAATTTCCCAAGTATAGATCCACAAATTTCCCAGGTATAGATCCACAAATTTCCCAAGTATAGATCCACAAATTTCCCAAGTATAGATCCACAAATTTCCCAAGTATAGATCCACAAATTTCCCAGGTATAGATCCACAAATTTCCCAAGTATAGATCCACAAATTTCCCAAGTATAGATCCACAAATTTCCCAAGTATAGATCCACAAATTTCCCAAGTATAGATCCACAAATTTCCCAGGTATAGATCCACAAATTTCCCAAGTATAGGTCCACAAATTTCCCAAGTATAGGTCCACAAATTTCCCAAGTATAGATCCACAAATTTCCAAGGTATAGATCCACAAATTTCCCTAGCATAGATCCACAAACTTCCCAAGTATAGATCCACAAATTTCCCAAGTATAGATCCACAAACTTCCCAAGTATGGATCCACAAACTTACCAATTATGGATCCACAAACTTCACAAGTATAGATCCACAAACTTCCCAACTATAGATCCACAAACTTCCCAACTATAGATCCACAAATTTCCCAAGTATAGATCCACAAATTTCCCAAGTATAGATCTACAAACTTCCCAAGTATAGATCCACAAATTTCCCAAGTATAGATCCACAAACTTCCCAAGTATAGATCCAAAAATTTCAAAATTATAAATCCACAAATTTTCCAAGTATACATCCAAAAATTTCCCAAGTAGAGATCCACAAATTTCCCAAGTATAGATCCACAAATTTCCCAAGTATAGATCTACAAACTTCCCAAGTATAGATACACAAATTTCCCAAATATAGATCCACAAACTTCCCAAGTATATATCCAAAAATTTCCCGAGTATAGATCCACAAACTTCCCAAGTGTAGATCCACAAATTTCCCAAGTATAGATCCACAAATTTCCCAAGTATATATCCACAAATTTCCCAAGTATAGATCCACAAATTTCCCAGGTATAGATCCACAAATTTCCCAAGTATAGATCCACAAATTTCCCAAGTATAGATCCACAAATTTCCCAAGTATAGATCCACAAATTTCCCAAGTATAGATCCACAAATTTCCCAAGTATAGATCTTCAAATTTCCCAAGTATAGATCCACAAACTTCCCAAGTATAGATCCACAAATTTCCCAAGTATAGATCCACAAATTTCCCAAGTATAGATCCACAAATTTCCCATGTATAGATCCACAAATTTCCCAAGTATGGATCCACAAACTTACCAATTATGGATCCACAAACTTCACAAGTATAGATCCACAAACTTCCCAACTATAGATCCACAAACTTCCCAACTATAGATCCACAAATTTCCCAAGTATAGATCCACAAATTTCCCAAGAATAGATCTACAAACTTCCCAAGTATAGATCCACAAATTTCCCAAGTATAGATCCACAAACTTCCCAAGTATAGATCCAAAAATTTCCCGAGTATAGATCCACAAATTTTCCAAGTATAGATCCACAAACTTCCCAAGTATGGATCCACAAACTTACCAATTATGGATCCACAAACTTCACAAGTATAGATCCACAAACTTCCCAACTATAGATCCACAAACTTCCCAACTATAGATCCACAAACTTCCCAACTATAGATCCACAAATTTCCCAAGTATAGATCCACAAATTTCCCAGGTATAGATCCACAAATTTCCCAAGTATAGATCCACAAATTTCCCTAGTATAGACCCACAAACTTCCCAAGTATAGATCCACAAATTTCCCAAGTATAGATCCACAAATTTCCCAAGTATATATCCACAAATTTCCCAAGTATAGATCCACAAATATCACAAGTATAGATCCACAAATTTCCCAAGTATAGATCCACAAATTTCCCAAGTATAGATCCACAAATTTCCCAAGTATGGATCCACAAATTTCCCATGTATAGATCCACAAATTTCCCAAGTATGGATCCACAAACTTACCAATTATGGATCCACAAACTTCACAAGTATAGATCCACAAACTTCCCAACTATAGATCCACAAACTTCCCAACTATAGATCCACAAATTTCCCAAGTATAGATCCACAAATTTCCCAAGAATAGATCTACAAACTTCCCAAGTATAGATCCAAAAATTTCCCGAGTATAGATCCACAAATTTTCCAAGTATAGATCCACAAACTTCCCAAGTATAGATCCAAAAATTTCCCAATTATAAATCCACAAATTTTCCAAGTATACATCCACAAATTTCCCAAGTAGAGATCCACAAATTTCCCAAGTATAGATCCACAAATTTCCCAAGTATATATCCACAAATTTCCCAAGTATAGATCCACAAATTTCCCAGGTATAGATCCACAAATTTCCCAAGTATAGATCCACAAATTTCCCAAGTATAGATCCACAAATTTCCCAAGTATAGATCCACAAATTTCCCAGGTATAGATCCACAAATTTCCCAAGTATAGATCCACAAATTTCCCAAGTATAGATCCACAAATTTCCCAAGTATAGATCCACAAATTTCCCAAGTATAGATCCACAAATTTCCCAGGTATAGATCCACAAATTTCCCAAGTATAGGTCCACAAATTTCCCAAGTATAGGTCCACAAATTTCCCAAGTATAGATCCACAAATTTCCAAGGTATAGATCCACAAATTTCCCTAGCATAGATCCACAAACTTCCCAAGTATAGATCCACAAATTTCCCAAGTATAGATCCACAAATTTCCCAAGTATAGATCCACAAACTTCCCAAGTATGGATCCACAAACTTACCAATTATGGATCCACAAACTTCACAAGTATAGATCCACAAACTTCCCAACTATAGATCCACAAACTTCCCAACTATAGATCCACAAATTTCCCAAGTATAGATCCACAAATTTCAGAAGTATAGATCTACAAACTTCCCAAGTATAGATCCACAAACTTCCCAAGTATAGATCCAAAAATTTCCCAATTATAAATCCACAAATTTTCCAAGTATAAATCCAAAAATTTCCCAAGTAGAGATCCACAAATTTCCCAAGTATAGATCCACAAATTTCCCAAGTATAGATCTACAAACTTCCCAAGTATAGATACACAAATTTCCCAAATATAGATCCACAAACTTCCCAAGTATATATCCAAAAATTTCCCGAGTATAGATCCACAAACTTCCCAAGTGTAGATCCACAAATTTCCCAAATATAGATCCACAAATTTCCCAGGTATAGATCCACAAATTTCCCAAGTATAGATCCACAAATTTCCCAAGTATAGATCCACAAACTTCCCAAGTATAGATCCACAAATTTCCCAAGTATAGATCCAAAATTTCCCAAGTATATATCCACAAATTTCCCAGGTATAGATCCACAAATTTCCCAAGTATAGATCCACAAATTTCCCAAGTGTAGGTCCACAAATTTCCCAAGTATAAATCCACAAATTTCCCAGGTATAGATCCACAAATTTCCCAAGTATAGATCCACAAATTTCCCAAGTATAGATCCACAAATTTCCCAAGTATAGATCCACAAACTTCCCAAGTATGGATCCACAAACTTACCAATTATGGATCCACAAACTTCACAAGTATAGATCCACAAACTTCCCAACTATAGATCCACAAACTTCCCAACTATAGATCCACAAATTTCCCAAGTATAGATCCACAAATTTCCCTAGTATAGACCCACAAACTTCCCAAGTATAGATCCACAAATTTCCCAAGTATAGATCCACAAATTTCCCAAGTATATATCCACAAATTTCCCAAGTATAGATCCACAAATATCCCAAGTATAGATCCACAAACTTCCCAAGTATAGATCCACAAATTTCCCAAGTATAGATCCACAAATTTCCCAAGTATAGATCCACAAATTTCCCAAGTATAGATCCACAAACTTCCCAAGTATGGATCCACAAACTTACCAATTATGGATCCACAAACTTCACAAGTATAGATCCACAAACTTCCCAACTATAGATCCACAAACTTCCCAACTATAGATCCACAAATTTCCCAAGTATAGATCCACAAATTTCCCAGGTATAGATCCACAAATTTCCCAAGTATAGATCCACAAATTTCCCAAGTATAGATCCACAAATTTCCCTAGTATAGACCCACAAACTTCCCAAGTATAGATCCACAAATTTCCCAAGTATAGATCCACAAATTTCCCAAGTATATATCCACAAATTTCCCAAGTATAGATCCACAAATATCACAAGTATAGATCCACAAACTTCCCAAGTATAGATCCACAAATTTCCCAAGTATAGATCCACAAATTTCCCAAGTATATATCCACAAATTTCCCAAGTATAGATCCACAAATTTCCCAGGTATAGATCCACAAATTTCCCAAGTATAGATCCACAAATTTCCCAAGTATAGATCCACAAATTTCCCAAGTATAGATCCACAAATTTCCCAAGTATAGATCCACAAATTTCCCAAGTATAGATCTTCAAATTTCCCAAGTATAGATCCACAAACTTCCCAAGTATAGATCCACAAATTTCCCAAGTATAGATCCACAAATTTCCCAAGTATAGATCCACAAATTTCCCAAGTATAGATCCACAAATTTCCCAAGTATAGATCCACAAATTTCCCATGTATAGATCCACAAATTTCCCAAGTATGGATCCACAAACTTACCAATTATGGATCCACAAACTTCACAAGTATAGATCCACAAACTTCCCAACTATAGATCCACAAACTTCCCAACTATAGATCCAAAAATTTCCCAAGTATAGATCCACAAATTTCCCAAGAATAGATCTACAAACTTCCCAAGTATAGACCCACAAACTTCCCAAGTATAGATCCACAAATTTCCCAAGTATAGATCCACAAATTTCCCAAGTATATATCCACAAATTTCCCAAGTATAGATCCACAAATATCACAAGTATAGATCCACAAATTTCCCAAGTATAGATCCACAAATTTCCCAAGTATAGATCCACAAATTTCCCAAGTATGGATCCACAAATTTCCCATGTATAGATCCACAAATTTCCCAAGTATGGATCCACAAACTTACCAATTATGGATCCACAAACTTCACAAGTATAGATCCACAAACTTCCCAACTATAGATCCACAAACTTCCCAACTATAGATCCACAAATTTCCCAAGTATAGATCCACAAATTTCCCTAGTATAGACCCACAAACTTCCCAAGTATAGATCCACAAATTTCCCAAGTATAGATCCACAAATTTCCCAAGTATATATCCACAAATTTCCCAAGTATAGATCCACAAATATCCCAAGTATAGATCCACAAACTTCCCAAGTATAGATCCACAAATTTCCCAAGTATAGATCCACAAATTTCCCAAGTATAGATCCACAAATTTCCCAAGTATAGATCCACAAACTTCCCAAGTATGGATCCACAAACTTACCAATTATGGATCCACAAACTTCACAAGTATAGATCCACAAACTTCCCAACTATAGATCCACAAACTTCCCAACTATAGATCCACAAATTTCCCAAGTATAGATCCACAAATTTCCCAGGTATAGATCCACAAATTTCCCAAGTATAGATCCACAAATTTCCCAAGTATAGATCCACAAATTTCCCTAGTATAGACCCACAAACTTCCCAAGTATAGATCCACAAATTTCCCAAGTATAGATCCACAAATTTCCCAAGTATATATCCACAAATTTCCCAAGTATAGATCCACAAATATCACAAGTATAGATCCACAAACTTCCCAAGTATAGATCCACAAATTTCCCAAGTATAGATCCACAAATTTCCCAAGTATATATCCACAAATTTCCCAAGTATAGATCCACAAATTTCCCAGGTATAGATCCACAAATTTCCCAAGTATAGATCCACAAATTTCCCAAGTATAGATCCACAAATTTCCCAAGTATAGATCCACAAATTTCCCAAGTATAGATCCACAAATTTCCCAAGTATAGATCTTCAAATTTCCCAAGTATAGATCCACAAACTTCCCAAGTATAGATCCACAAATTTCCCAAGTATAGATCCACAAATTTCCCAAGTATAGATCCACAAATTTCCCAAGTATAGATCCACAAATTTCCCAAGTATAGATCCACAAATTTCCCATGTATAGATCCACAAATTTCCCAAGTATGGATCCACAAACTTACCAATTATGGATCCACAAACTTCACAAGTATAGATCCACAAACTTCCCAACTATAGATCCACAAACTTCCCAACTATAGATCCAAAAATTTCCCAAGTATAGATCCACAAATTTCCCAAGAATAGATCTACAAACTTCCCAAGTATAGACCCACAAACTTCCCAAGTATAGATCCACAAATTTCCCAAGTATAGATCCACAAATTTCCCAAGTATATATCCACAAATTTCCCAAGTATAGATCCACAAATATCACAAGTATAGATCCACAAATTTCCCAAGTATAGATCCACAAATTTCCCAAGTATAGATCCACAAATTTCCCAAGTATGGATCCACAAATTTCCCATGTATAGATCCACAAATTTCCCAAGTATGGATCCACAAACTTACCAATTATGGATCCACAAACTTCACAAGTATAGATCCACAAACTTCCCAACTATAGATCCACAAACTTCCCAACTATAGATCCACAAATTTCCCAAGTATAGATCCACAAATTTCCCAAGAATAGATCTACAAACTTCCCAAGTATAGATCCAAAAATTTCCCGAGTATAGATCCACAAATTTTCCAAGTATAGATCCACAAACTTCCCAAGTATAGATCCAAAAATTTCCCAATTATAAATCCACAAATTTTCCAAGTATACATCCACAAATTTCCCAAGTAGAGATCCACAAATTTCCCAAGTATAGATCCACAAATTTCCCAAGTATATATCCACAAATTTCCCAAGTATAGATCCACAAATTTCCCAGGTATAGATCCACAAATTTCCCAAGTATAGATCCACAAATTTCCCAAGTATAGATCCACAAATTTCCCAAGTATAGATCCACAAATTTCCCAGGTATAGATCCACAAATTTCCCAAGTATAGATCCACAAATTTCCCAAGTATAGATCCACAAATTTCCCAAGTATAGATCCACAAATTTCCCAAGTATAGATCCACAAATTTCCCAGGTATAGATCCACAAATTTCCCAAGTATAGGTCCACAAATTTCCCAAGTATAGGTCCACAAATTTCCCAAGTATAGATCCACAAATTTCCAAGGTATAGATCCACAAATTTCCCTAGCATAGATCCACAAACTTCCCAAGTATAGATCCACAAATTTCCCAAGTATAGATCCACAAATTTCCCAAGTATAGATCCACAAACTTCCCAAGTATGGATCCACAAACTTACCAATTATGGATCCACAATCTTCACAAGTATAGATCCACAAACTTCCCAACTATAGATCCACAAACTTCCCAACTATAGATCCACAAATTTCCCAAGTATAGATCCACAAACTTCCCAAGTATAGATCCACAAACTTCCCAAGTATAGATCCAAAAATTTCCCAATTATAAATCCACAAATTTTCCAAGTATAAATCCAAAAATTTCCCAAGTAGAGATCCACAAATTTCCCAAGTATAGATCCACAAATTTCCCAAGTATAGATCTACAAACTTCCCAAGTATAGATACACAAATTTCCCAAATATAGATCCACAAACTTCCCAAGTATATATCCAAAAATTTCCCGAGTATAGATCCACAAACTTCCCAAGTGTAGATCCACAAATTTCCCAAATATAGATCCACAAATTTCCCAGGTATAGATCCACAAATTTCCCAAGTATAGATCCACAAATTTCCCAAGTATAGATCCACAAACTTCCCAAGTATAGATCCACAAATTTCCCAAGTATAGATCCAAAATTTCCCAAGTATATATCCACAAATTTCCCAGGTATAGATCCACAAATTTCCCAAGTATAGATCCACAAATTTCCCAAGTGTAGGTCCACAAATTTCCCAAGTATAAATCCACAAATTTCCCAGGTATAGATCCACAAATTTTCCTAGCATAGATCCACAAACTTCCCAAGTATAGATCCACAAATTTCCCAAGTATAGATCCACAAATTTCCCAAGTATAGATCCACAAATTTCCCAAGTATAGATCCACAAACTTCCCAAGTATGGATCCACAAACTTACCAATTATGGATCCACAAACTTCACAAGTATAGATCCACAAACTTCCCAACTATAGATCCACAAACTTCCCAACTATAGATCCACAAATTTCCCAAGTATAGATCCACAAATTTCCCAGGTATAGATCCACAAATTTCCCAAGTATAGATCCACAAATTTCCCAAGTATAGATCCACAAATTTCCCTAGTATAGACCCACAAACTTCCCAAGTATAGATCCACAAATTTCCCAAGTATAGATCCACAAATTTCCCAAGTATATATCCACAAATTTCCCAAGTATAGATCCACAAATATCACAAGTATAGATCCACAAACTTCCCAAGTATAGATCCACAAATTTCCCAAGTATAGATCCACAAATTTCCCAAGTATAGATCCACAAATTTCCCAAGTATAGATCCACAAACTTCCCAAGTATGGATCCACAAACTTACCAATTATGGATCCACAAACTTCACAAGTATAGATCCACAAACTTCCCAACTATAGATCCACAAACTTCCCAACTATAGATCCACAAATTTCCCAAGTATAGATCCACAAATTTCCCAGGTATAGATCCACAAATTTCCCAAGTATAGATCCACAAATTTCCCAAGTATAGATCCACAAATTTCCCTAGTATAGACCCACAAACTTCCCAAGTATAGATCCACAAATTTCCCAAGTATAGATCCACAAATTTCCCAAGTATATATCCACAAATTTCCCAAGTATAGATCCACAAATATCACAAGTATAGATCCACAAACTTCCCAAGTATAGATCCACAAATTTCCCAAGTATATATCCACAAATTTCCCAAGTATAGATCCACAAATTTCCCAGGTATAGATCCACAAATTTCCCAAGTATAGATCCACAAATTTCCCAAGTATAGATCCACAAATTTCCCAAGTATAGATCCACAAATTTCCCAAGTATAGATCCACAAATTTCCCAAGTATAGATCTTCAAATTTCCCACGTATAGATCCACAAACTTCCCAAGTATAGATCCACAAATTTCCCAAGTATAGATCCACAAATTTCCCATGTATAGATCCACAAATTTCCCAAGTATAGATCCACAAATTTCCCATGTATAGATCCACAAATTTCCCAAGTATGGATCCACAAACTTACCAATTATGGATCCACAAACTTCACAAGTATAGATCCACAAACTTCCCAACTATAGATCCACAAACTTCCCAACTATAGATCCAAAAATTTCCCAAGTATAGATCCACAAATTTCCCAAGAATAGATCTACAAACTTCCCAAGTATAGATCCACAAATTTCCCAAGTATAGATCCACAAACTTCCCAAGTATAGATCCAAAAATTTCCCGAGTATAGATCCACAAATTTTCCAAGTATAGATCCACAAACTTCCCAAGTATAGATCCAAAAATTTCCCAATTATAAATCCACAAATTTTCCAAGTATACATCCACAAATTTCCCAAGTAGAGATCCACAAATTTCCCAAGTATAGATCCACAAATTTCCCAAGTATAGATCCACAAATTTCCTTAGTATAGACCCACAAACTTCCCAAGTATAGATCCACAAATTTCCCAAGTATAGATCCACAAATTTCCCAAGTATATATCCACAAATTTCCCAAGTATAGATCCACAAATATCACAAGTATAGATCCACAAACTTCCCAAGTATAGATCCACAAATTTCCCAAGTATAGATCCACAAATTTCCCAAGTATAGATCCACAAATTTCCCAAGTATAGATCCACAAACTTCCCAAGTATGGATCCACAAACTTCCCAAGTATGGATCCACAAACTTACCAATTATGGATCCACAAACTTCACAAGTATAGATCCACAAACTTCCCAACTATAGATCCACAAACTTCCCAACTATAGATCCACAAATTTCCCAAGTATAGATCCACAAATTTCCCAGGTATAGATCCACAAATTTCCCAAGTATAGATCCACAAATTTCCCTAGTATAGACCCACAAACTTCCCAAGTATAGATCCACAAATTTCCCAAGTATAGATCCACAAATTTCCCAAGTATATATCCACAAATTTCCCAAGTATAGATCCACAAATATCACAAGTATAGATCCACAAACTTCCCAAGTATAGATCCACAAATTTCCCAAGTATAGATCCACAAATTTCCCAAGTATATATCCACAAATTTCCCAAGTATAGATCCACAAATTTCCCAGGTATAGATCCACAAATTTCCCAAGTATAGATCCACAAATTTCCCAAGTATAGATCCACAAATTTCCCAAGTATAGATCCACAAATTTCCCAAGTATAGATCCACAAATTTCCCAAGTATAGATCCACAAATTTCCCAAGTATAGATCTTCAAATTTCCCAAGTATAGATCCACAAACTTCCCAAGTATAGATCCACAAATTTCCCAAGTATAGATCCACAAATTTCCCAAGTATAGATCCACAAATTTCCCAAGTATAGATCCACAAATTTCCCATGTATAGATCCACAAACTTACCAATTATGGATCCACAAACTTCACAAGTATAGATCCACAAACTTCCCAACTATAGATCCACAAACTTCCCAACTATAGATCCAAAAATTTCCCAAGTATAGATCCACAAATTTCCCAAGAATAGATCTACAAACTTCCCAAGTATAGATCCACAAATTTCCCAAGTATAGATCCACAAACTTCCCAAGTATAGATCCAAAAATTTCCCGAGTATATATCCACAAATTTCCCAAGTATAGATCCACAAATTTCCCAAGTATAGATCCACAAACTTCCCAACTATAGATCCACAAACTTCCCAACTATAGATCCACAAATTTCCCAAGTATAGATCCACAAATTTCCCAAGTATAGATCTACAAACTTCCCAAGTATAGATCCACAAACTTCCCAAGTATAGATCCACAAATTTCCCAAGTATAGATCCACAAACTTCCCAAGTATAGATCCAAAAATTTCCCGAGTATAGATCCACAAATTTTCCAAGTATAGATCCACAAACTTCCCAAGTATAGATCCAAAAATTTCCCAATTATAAATCCACAAATTTTCCAAGTATACATCCACAAATTTTCCAAGTATACATCCACAAATTTCCCAAGTAGAGATCCACAAATTTCCCAAGTATAGATCCACAAACTTTCCAAGTATAGATCCACAAACTTCCCAAGTATGGATCCACAAACTTCACAAGTATAGATCCACAAACTTCCCAAGTATAGATCCACAAATTTCCCAAGTATAGATCCACAAATTTCCCAAGTATAGATCTACAAACTTCCCAAGTATAGATACACAAATTTCCCAAGTATATATCCACAAATTTCCCAAGTATAGGTCCACAAACTTCCCAAGTATAGATCCAAAAATTTCCCAAGTATAGATCCACAAACTTCCCAAGTATAGATCCACAAATTTCCCAAGTATAGATCCACAAATTTCCCAGGTATAGATCCAAAAATTTCCCAAGTATAGATCCACAAATTTCCCAAGTATAGATCCAAAAACTTCCCAAGTATAGATCCACAAATTTCCCAAGTATAGATCCACAAAGTTCCCAGGTATAGATCCACAAATTTCCCAAGTATAGATCCACAAACTTCCCAAGTATGGATCCACAAACTTACCAATTATGGATCCACAAACTTCACAAGTATAGATCCACAAACTTCCCAAGTATAGATCCACAAATTTCCCAGGTATAGATCCACAAATTTCCCAAGTATAGATCCACAAACTTCCCAAGTATAGATCCAGAAATGTCGCAAGTATAGATCCACAAACTTCCCAAGTATAGATCCACAAACTTTCCAAGTATAGATCCACAAACTTCCCAAGTATCGATCCACAAACTTCACAAGTATAGATCCACAAATTTCCCAAGTATAGATCCACAAATTTCCCAGGTATAGATCCACGAATTTCCCAAGTATAGATCCACAAATTTCCCAAGTATAGATCCACAAACTTCCCAAGTATAGATCCACAAACTTCCCAAGTATAGATCCAAAAATTTCCCGAGTATAGATCCACAAATTTTCCAAGTATAGATCCACAAACTTCCCAAGTATAGATCCAAAAATTTCCCAATTATAAATCCACAAATTTTCCAAGTATACATCCACAAATTTTCCAAGTTTACATCCACAAATTTCCCAAGTAGAGATCCACAAATTTCCCAAGTATAGATCCACAAATTTCCCAAGTATAGATCTACAAATTTCCCAAGTATAGATACACAAATTTCCCAAATATAGATCCACAAACTTCCCAAGTATATATCCAAAAATTTCCCGAGTATAGATCCACAAATTTCCCAAGTATAGATCCACAAACTTCCCAAGTAGAGATCCAAAAATTTCCCAAGTATAGATCTACAAACTTCCCAAGTATAGATACACAAATTTCCCAAGTATATATCCACAAATTTCCCAAGTATAGGTCCACAAACTTCCCAAGTATAGATCCAAAATTTTCCCAAGTATAGATCCACAAACTTCCCAAGTATAGATCCACAAATTTCCCAAGTATAGATCCACAAATTTCCCAGGTATAGATCCAAAAATTTCCCAAGTATAGATCCAAAAACTTCCCAAGTATAGATCCACAAATTTCCCAAGTATAGATCCACAAAGTTCCCAGGTATAGATCCACAAATTTCCCAAGTATAGATCCACAAACTTCCCAAGTATGGATCCACAAACTTACCAATTATGGATCCACAAACTTCACAAGTATAGATCCACAAACTTCCCAAGTATAGATCCACAAATTTCCCAGGTATAGATCCACAAATTTCCCAAGTATAGATCCACAATCTTCCCAAGTATAGATCCAAAAATTTCCCAAGTATAGATCCACAAACTTCCCAAGTATAGATCCAGAAATGTCGCAAGTATAGATCCACAAACTTTCCAAGTATAGATCCACAAACTTTCCAAGTATAGATCCACAAACTTCCCAAGTATCGATCCACAAACTTCACAAGTATAGATCCACAAATTTCCCAAGTATAGATCCACAAATTTCCCAGGTATAGATCCACGAATTTCCCAAGTATAGATCCACAAATTTCCCAAGTATAGATCCACAAACTTCCCAAGTATAGATCCAAAAATTTCCCGAGTATAGATCCACAAATTTTCCAAGTATAGATCCACAAACTTCCCAAGTATAGATCCAAAAATTTCCCAATTATAAATCCACAAATTTTCCAAGTATACATCCACAAATTTTCCAAGTTTACATCCACAAATTTCCCAAGTAGAGATCCACAAATTTCCCAAGTATAGATCCACAAATTTCCCAAGTATAGATCTACAAACTTCCCAAGTATAGATACACAAATTTCCCAAATATAGATCCACAAACTTCCCAAGTATATATCCAAAAATTTCCCGAGTATAGATCCACAAATTTCCCAAGTATAGATCCACAAACTTCCCAAGTATAGATCCAAAAATTTCCCAAGTATAGATCCACAAACTTCCCAAGTGTAGATCCACAAATTTCCCAAATATAGATCCACAAATTTCTCAAGTATAGATCCACAAATTTCCCAAGTATAGATCCACAAATTTCCCAAGTATAGATCCACAAACTTCCCAAGTATAGATCCACAAATTTCCCAAGTATAGATCCACAAATTTCCCAAGTATATATCCACAAATTTCCCAAGTATAGATCCACAAATTTCCCAAGTATAGATCCACAAACTTCCCAACTATAGATCCACAAACTTCCCAACTATAGATCCACAAATTTCCCAAGTATAGATCCACAAATTTCCCAAGTATAGATCTACAAACTTCCCAAGTATAGATCCACAAACTTCCCAAGTATAGATCCACAAACTTCCCAAGTATAGATCCAAAAATTTCCCGAGTATAGATCCACAAATTTTCCAAGTATAGATCCACAAACTTCCCAAGTATAGATCCAAAAATTTCCCAATTATAAATCCACAAATTTTCCAAGTATACATCCACAAATTTTCCAAGTATACATCCACAAATTTCCCAAGTAGAGATCCACAAATTTCCCAAGTATAGATCCACAAACTTTCCAAGTATAGATCCACAAACTTCCCAAGTATGGATCCACAAACTTCACAAGTATAGATCCACAAACTTCCCAAGTATAGATCCACAAATTTCCCAAGTATAGATCCACAAATTTCCCAAGTATAGATCTACAAACTTCCCAAGTATAGATACACAAATTTCCCAAGTATATATCCACAAATTTCCCAAGTATAGGTCCACAAACTTCCCAAGTATAGATCCAAAAATTTCCCAAGTATAGATCCACAAACTTCCCAAGTATAGATCCACAAATTTCCCAAGTATAGATCCACAAATTTCCCAGGTATAGATCCAAAAATTTCCCAAGTATAGATCCACAAATTTCCCAAGTATAGATCCAAAAACTTCCCAAGTATAGATCCACAAATTTCCCAAGTATAGATCCACAAAGTTCCCAGGTATAGATCCACAAATTTCCCAAGTATAGATCCACAAACTTCCCAAGTATGGATCCACAAACTTACCAATTATGGATCCACAAACTTCACAAGTATAGATCCACAAACTTCCCAAGTATAGATCCACAAATTTCCCAGGTATAGATCCACAAATTTCCCAAGTATAGATCCACAATCTTCCCAAGTATAGATCCAAAAATTTCCCAAGTATAGATCCACAAACTTCCCAAGTATAGATCCAGAAATGTCGCAAGTATAGATCCACAAACTTCCCAAGTATAGATCCACAAACTTTCCAAGTATAGATCCACAAACTTCCCAAGTATCGATCCACAAACTTCACAAGTATAGATCCACAAATTTCCCAAGTATAGATCCACAAATTTCCCAGGTATAGATCCACGAATTTCCCAAGTATAGATCCACAAATTTCCCAAGTATAGATCCACAAACTTCCCAAGTATAGATCCACAAACTTCCCAAGTATAGATCCAAAAATTTCCCGAGTATAGATCCACAAATTTTCCAAGTATAGATCCACAAACTTCCCAAGTATAGATCCAAAAATTTCCCAATTATAAATCCACAAATTTTCCAAGTATACATCCACAAATTTTCCAAGTTTACATCCACAAATTTCCCAAGTAGAGATCCACAAATTTCCCAAGTATAGATCCACAAATTTCCCAAGTATAGATCTACAAATTTCCCAAGTATAGATACACAAATTTCCCAAATATAGATCCACAAACTTCCCAAGTATATATCCAAAAATTTCCCGAGTATAGATCCACAAATTTCCCAAGTATAGATCCACAAACTTCCCAAGTATAGATCCAAAAATTTCCCAAGTATAGATCCACAAACTTCCCAAGTGTAGATCCACAAATTTCCCAAATATAGATCCACAAATTTCCCAGGTATAGATCCACAAATTTCCCAAGTATAGATCCACAAATTTCCCAAGTATAGATCCACAAATTTCCCAAGTATAGATCCACAAACTTCCCAAGTATAGATCCACAAATTTCCCAAGTATAGATCCACAAATTTCCCAAGTATAGATCAACAATTGTCGCAAGTATAGATCCACAAATTTCCCAAGTATAGATCCACAAATTTCCCAAGTATAGATCAGCAAATTTCCCAAGTATAGATCCACAAATTTCCCAGGTATAGATCCACAAATTTCCCAAGTATAGATCCACAAATTTCCCAAGTATAGATCCACAAACTTCCCAAGTATAGATCCACAAACTTCCCAAGTATAGATCCAAAAATTTCCCAATTATAAATCCAAAAATTTCCCAGGTATAGATCCACAAATTTCCCAAGTATAGATCCACAAATTTCCCAAGTATAGATCCACAAATTTCCCAGGTATAGATCCACAAATTTCCCAAGTATAGATCCACAAATTTCCCAAGTATAGATCCACAAATTTCCCAAGTATAGATCCACAAATTTCCCAAGTATAGATCCACAAATTTCCCAGGTATAGATCCACAAACTTCCCAAGTATGGATCCACAAACTTCCCAAGTATGGATCCACAAACTTACCAATTATGGATCCACAAACTTCACAAGTATAGATCCACAAACTTCCCAAGTATAGATCCACAAATTTCCCAAGTATAGATCCACATATTTCCCAGGTATAGATCCACAAATTTCCCAAGTATAGATCCACAAATTTCCCAAGTATAGATCCAAAAATTTCCCAATTATAAATCCAAAAATTTCCCAGGTATAGATCCACAAATTTCCCAAGTATAGATCCACAAATTTCAAAAGTATAGATCCACAAACTTCCCAAGTATAGATCCAAAATTTCCCAATTATAAATCCAAAAATTTCCCAGGTATAGATCCACAAATTTCCCAAGTATAGATCCACAAATTTCCCAAGTATAGATCCACAAATTTCCCAAGTATAGATCCACAAATTTCCCAGGTATAGATCCACAAATTTCCCAAGTATAGATCCACAAATTTCCCAAGTATAGATCCACAAATTTCCCAGGTATAGATCCACAAATTTCCCAAGTATAGATCCACAAATTTCCCAAGTATAGATCCACAAACTTCCCAAGTATAGATCCAAAAATTTCCCAAGTATAGATCCACAAACTTCCCAAGTATAGATCCACAAATGTCGCAAGTATAGATCCACAAATTTCCCAAGTATAGATCCACAAACTTTCCAAGTATAGATCCACAAACTTCCCAAGTATGGATCCACAAACTTCACAAGTATAGATCCACAAACTTCCCAAGTATAGATCCACAAATTTCCCAAGTATAGATCCACAAATATTCCAAGTATAGATCCACAAATTTCCCAAGTATAGATCCACAAATTTCCCAAGTATAAATCCAAAAATTTCCCAGGTATAGATCCACAAATTTCCCAAGTATAGGTCCACAATCTTCCCAAGTATAGATCCAAAAATTTCCCAAGTATAGATCCACAAACTTCCCAAGTATAGATCCAGAAATGTCGCAAGTATAGATCCACAAACTTCCCAAGTATAGATCCACAAACTTTCCAAGTATAGATCCACAAACTTCCCAAGTATCGATCCACAAACTTCACAAGTATAGATCCACAAATTTCCCAAGTATAGATCCACAAATTTCCCAGGTATAGATCCACGAATTTCCCAAGTATAGATCCACAAATTTCCCAAGTATAGATCTACAAACTTCCCAAGTATAGATACACAAATTTCCCAAATATAGATCCACAAACTTCCCAAGTATATATCCAAAAATTTTCCGAGTATAGATCCACAAATTTCCCGAGTATAGGTCCACAAACTTCCCAAGTATAGATCCACAAACTTCCCAAGTATAGATCCAAAAATTTCCCAAGTATAGATCCACAAACTTCCCAAGTATAGATCCACAAATTTCCCAAGTATAGATCCACAAATTTCCCAGGTATAGATCCACGAATTTCCCAAGTATAGATCCACAAATTTCCCAAGTATAGATCTACAAACTTCCCAAGTATAGATCCACAAATTTCCCAAGTATAGATCCACAAATTTCCCAAGTATAGATCTACAAACTTCCCAAATATAGATACAAAAATTTCCCAAATATAGATCCACAAACTTCCCAAGTATATATCCACAAATTTCCCAAGTATAGGTCCACCAACTTCCAGAGTATAGATCCAAAAATTTCCCAAGTATAGATCCACAAATTTCCAAGTATAGATCCACAAATTTCCCAAGTATAGATCCACAAACTTCACAAGTATAGATCCAAAAATTTCCCAATTATAAATCCAAAATTTCCCAGGTATAGATCCACAAATTTCCCAAGTATAGATCCACAAATTTCCCAAGTATAGATCCACAAATTTCCCAAGTATAGATCCACAAATTTCCCAAGTATAGATCCACAAACTTCCCAAATATAGATCCACAAACTTCCCAAGTATAGATCCAAAAATTTCCCAATCATATATCCAAAAATTTCCCAGGTATAGATCCACAAATTTCCCAAGTATAGATCCACAAATTTCCCAAGTATAGATCCACAAATTTCCCAAGTATAGATCCACAAATTTCCCAGGTATAGATCCACAAATTTCCCAAGTATAGATCCACAAACTTCCCAAGTATGGATCCACAAACTTACCAATTATGGATCCACAAACTTCCCAAGTATAGATCCACAAATTTCCCAAGTATAGATCCACAAATTTCCCAAGTATAGATCCACAAACTTCCCAAGTATAGATCCAAAAATTTCCCAAGTATAGATCCACAAACTTCCCAAGTATAGATCCAGAAATTTCGCAAGTATAGATCCACAAATTTCACAAGTATAGATTCACAAACTTTCCAAGTATAGATCCCCAAACTTCCCAAGTATGGATCCACAAACTTCACAAGTATAGATCCACAAACTTCCCAAGTTTAGATCCACAAATTTCCCAAGTATAGATCCACAAATTTCCCAAGTATAGATCTACAAACTTCCCAAGTATAGATACACAAATTTCCCAAATATAGATCCACAAACTTCCCAAATATCCAAAAATTTCCCGAGTATAGGTCCACAAACTTCCCAAGTATAGATCCAAAAATTTCCCAAGTATAGATCCACAAACTTCCCAAGTATAGATCCACAAATTTCCCAAGTATAGATCCACAAATTTCCCAGGTATAGATCCACAAATTTCCCAAGTATAGATCCACAAACTTCCCAAGTATAGATCCACAAATTTCCCAAGTATAGATCCACAAATTTCCCAGGTATAGATCCACAAATTTCCCAAGTATAGATCCACAAATTTCCCAGGTATAGATCCACAAATTTCCCAAGTATAGATCCACAAATTTCCCAAGTATAGATCCACAAATTTCCCAAGTATAGATCCACAAATTTCCCAAGTATAGATCCACAAATTTCCCAGGTATAGATCCACAAACTTCCCAAGTATGGATCCACAAACTTCCCAAGTATGGATCCACAAACTTACCAATTATAGATCCACAAACTTCACAAGTATAGATCCACAAACTTCCCAAGTATAGATCCACAAATTTCCCAGGTATAGATCCACAAATTTCCCAAGTATAGATCCACAAATTTCCCAAGTATAGATCCACAAATTTCCCAGGTATAGATCCACAAATTTCCCAAGTATAGATCCACAAACTTCCCAAGTATAGATCCAAAAATTTCCCAAGTATAGATCCACAAACTTCCCAAGTATAGATCCAGAAATGTCGCAAGTATAGGTCCACAAATTTCCCAAGTATAGATCCACAAACTTTCCAAGTATAGATCCACAAACTTCCCAAGTATGGATCCACAAACTTCACAAGTATAGATCCACAAACTTCCCAAGTATAGATCCACAAATTTCCCAAGTATAGATCCACAAATTTCCCAAGTATATATCTACAAACTTCCCAAGTATAGATACACAAATTTCCCAAATATAGATCCACAAACTTCCCAAGTATAGATCCACAAATTTCCCAAGTATAGATCCACAAATTTCCCAGGTATAGATCCACAAATTTCCCAAGTATAGATCCACAAACTTCCCAAGTATGGATCCACAAACTTACCAATTATGGATCCACAAACTTCCCAAGTATAGATCCACAAATTTCCCAAGTATAGATCCACAAATTTCCCAAGTATAGATCCACAAACTTCCCAAGTATAGATCCACAAACTTCCCAAGTATAGATCCAAAAATTTCCCAAGTATAGATCTACAAACTTCCCAAGTATAGATACACAAATTTCCCAAATATAGATCCACAAACTTCCCAAGTATAGATCCACAAATTTCCCAAGTATAGATCCACAAATTTCCCAGGTATAGATCCACAAATTTCCCAAGTATAGATCCACAAACTTCCCAAGTATGGATCCACAAATTTCCCAAGTATAGATCCACAAATTTCCCAAGTATAGATCCACAAATTTCCCAAGTATAGATCCACAAACTTCCCAAGTATAGATCCAAAAATTTCCCAAGTATAGATCCACAAACTTCCCAAGTATAGATCCACAAACTTCCCAAGTATAGATCCAGAAATTTCGCAAGTATAGATCCATAAATTTCACAAGTATAGATTCACAAACTTTCCAAGTATAGATCCCCAAACTTCCCAAGTATGGATCCACAAACTTCACAAGTATAGATCCACAAACTTCCCAAGTTTAGATCCACAAATTTCCCAAGTATAGATCCACAAATTTCCCAAGTATAGATCTACAAACTTCCCAAGTATAGATACACAAATTTCCCAAATATAGATCCACAAACTTCCCAAATATATATCCAAAAATTTCCCGAGTATAGGTCCACAAACTTCCCAAGTATAGATCCAAAAATTTCCCAAGTATAGATCCACAAACTTCCCAAGTATAGATCCACAAATTTCCCAAGTATAGATCCACAAATTTCGCAGGTATAGATCCACAAATTTCCCAAGTATAGATCCACAAACTTCCCAAGTATAGATCCACAAATTTCCCAGGTATAGATCCACAAATTTCCCAAGTATAGATCCACAAATTTCCCAGGTATAGATCCACAAATTTCCCAAGTATAGATCCACAAATTTCCCAAGTATAGATCCACAAATTTCCCAAGTATAGATCCACAAATTTCCCAAGTATAGATCCACAAATTTCCCAGGTATAGATCCACAAACTTCCCAAGTATGGATCCACAAACTTCCCAAGTATGGATCCACAAACTTACCAATTATAGATCCACAAACTTCACAAGTATAGATCCACAAACTTCCCAAGTATGGATCCACAAATTTCTATGGATCCACAAACTTCACAAGTATAGATCCATAAACTTCCCAAGTATAGATCCACAAATTTCCCAAGTATAGATCCACAAACTTCACAAGTATAGATCCACAAACTTCCCAAGTATAGATACACAAATTTCCCAAATATAGATCCACAAATTTCCCAAGTATAGATCCAAAAATTTCCCAAGTATAGATCCACAAACTTCCCAAGTATAGATCCACAAATTTCCCAGGTATAGATCCACAAATTTCCCAAGTATAGATCCAAAAATTTCCCAAGTATAGATCCACAAACTTCCCAAGTATAGATCCAGAAATGTCGCAAGTATAGGTCCACAAATTTCCCAAGTATAGATCCACAAACTTTCCAAGTATAGATCCACAAACTTCACAAGTATAGATCCACAAACTTCCCAAGTATAGATCCACAAATTTCCCACGTATAGATCTACAAACTTCCCAAGTATAGATACACAAATTTCCCAAATATAGATCCACAAACTTCCCAAGTATAGATCCAAAAATTTCCCAAGTATAGATCCACAAACTTCCCAAGTATAGATCCACAAATTTCCCAAGTATAGATCCACAAATTTCCCAGGTATAGATCCACAAATTTCCAAGTATAGATCCACAAATTTCCCAAGTATAGATCCACAAATTTCCCAAGTATAGATCCACAAACTTCCCAAGTATAGATCCACAAATTTCCCAAGTATAGATCCACAAATTTCCCATGTATAGATCCACAAATTTCCCAGGTATAGATCCACAAATTTCCCAAGTATAGATCCAAAAATTTCCCAATTATAAATCCAAAAATTTCCCAGGTATAGATCCACAAATTTCCCAAGTATAGATCCACAAATTTCCCAAGTATAGATCCACAAATTTCCCAGGTATAGATCCACAAATTTCCCATGTATAGATCCACAAATTTCCCAAGTATAGATCCACAAACTTCCCAAGTATAGATCCACAAATTTCCCAAGTATAGATCCAAAAATTTCCCAACTATAAATCCAAAAATTTCCCAGGTATAGATCCACAAATTTCCCAAGTATAGATCCACAAATTTCCCAAGTATAGATCCACAAATTTCCCAGGTATAGATCCACAAATTTCCCAAGTATAGATCCACAAATTTCCCAAGTATAGATCCAAAAATTTCCCAATTATAAATCCAAAAATTTCCCAGGTATAGATCCACAAATTTCCCAAGTATAGATCCACAATCTTCCCAAGTATAGATCCACAAACTTTCCAAGTATAGATCCACAAACTTCCCAAGTATCGATCCACAAACTTCACAAGTATAGATCCACAAATTTCCCAAGTATAGATCCACAAATTTCCCAGGTATAGATCCACGAATTTCCCAAGTATAGATCCACAAATTTCCCAAGTATAGATCTACAAACTTCCCAAGTATAGATACACAAATTTCCCAAATATAGATCCACAAACTTCCCAAGTATATATCCAAAAATTTCCCGAGTATAGATCCACAAATTTCCCAAGTATAGGTCCACAAACTTCCCAAGTATAGATCCACAAACTTCCCAAGTATAGATCCAAAAATTTCCCAAGTATAGATCCACAAACTTCCCAAGTATAGATCCAGAAATGTCGCAAGTATAGATCCACAAATTTCCCAAGTATAGATCCACAAACTTTCCAAGTATAGATCCACAAACTTCCCAAGTATGGATCCACAAACTTCACAAGTATAGATCCACAAACTTCCCAAGTATAGATCCACAAATTTCCCAAGTATAGATCCACAAATTTCCCAGGTATAGATCCAAAAATTTCCCAAGTATAGATCCACAAATTTCCCAAGTATAGATCCAAAAACTTCCCAAGTATAGATCCACAAATTTCCCAAGTATAGATCCACAAATTTCCCAGGTATAGATCTACAAATTTCCCAAGTATAGATCCACAAACTTCCCAAGTATGGATCCACAAACTTACCAATTATGGATCCACAAACTTCACAAGTATAGATCCACAAACTTCCCAAGTATAGATCCACAAATTTCCCAGGTATAGATCCACAATCTTCCCAAGTATAGATCCAAAAATTTCCCAAGTATAGATCCACAAACTTCCCAAGTATAGATCCAGAAATGTCGCAAGTATAGATCCACAAACTTCCCAAGTATAGATCCACAAACTTTCCAAGTATAGATCCACAAACTTCCCAAGTATCGATCCACAAACTTCACAAGTATAGATCCACAAATTTCCCAAGTATAGATCCACAAATTTCCCAGGTATAGATCCACGAATTTCCCAAGTATAGATCCACAAATTTCCCAAGTCAGATCCACAAATTTCCCAAGTCAGATCCACAAATTTCCCAAGTATAGATCCACAAACTTTCCAAGTATAGATCCACAAATTTCCCAAGTATAGATCCACAAATTTCACAAGTATAGATCCACAAACTTCCCAAGTATAGATCCACAAATTTCCCAAGTATAGATCCACAAATTTCCCAAGTATAGATCTACAAACTTCCCAAGTATAGATACACAAATTTCCCAAATATAGATCCACAAACTTCCCAAGTATATATCCAAAAATTTCCCGAGTATAGATCCACAAATTTCCCAAGTATAGGTCCACAAACTTCCCAAGTATAGATCCACAAACTTCCCAAGTATAGATCCACAAACTTCCCAACTATAGATCCACAAATTTCCCAAGTATAGATCCACAAATTTCCCAGGTATAGATCCACAAATTTCCCAAGTATAGATCCACAAACTTCCCAAGTATAGATCCACAAACTTTCCAAGTATAGATCCACAAACTTCCCAAGTATGGATCCACAAACTTCACAAGTATAGATCCACAAACTTCCCAAGTATAGATCCACAAACTTCCCAAGTATAGATCCAAAAATTTCCCAATTATAAATCCAAAAATTTCCCAGGTATAGATCCTCAAATTTCCCAAGTATAGATCCACAAATTTCCCAGGTATAGATCCACAAATTTCCCAAGTATAGATCCACAAATTTCCCAAGTATAGATCCACAAATTTCCCATGTATAGATCCACAAACTTCCCAAGTATAGATCCACAAATTTCCCAAGTATAGATCCACAAATTTCCCAAGTATAGATCAGCAAATTTCCCAAGTATAGATCCACAAATTTCCCAAGTATAGATCCACAAATTTCCCAGGTATAGATCCACAAATTTCCCAAGTATAGATCCACAAATTTCCCAAGTATAGATCCACAAACTTCCCAAGTATAGATCCACAAACTTTCCAAGTATAGATCCAAAAATTTCCCAATTATAAATCCAAAAATTTCCCAGGTATAGATCCACAAATTTCCCAAGTATAGATCCACAAATTTCCCAAGTATAGATCCACAAATTTCCCAAGTATAGATCCACAAATTTCCCAGGTATAGATCCACAAATTTCCCAAGTATAGATCCACAAATTTCCCAAGTATAGATCCACAAATTTCCCAGGTATAGATCCACAAACTTCCCAAGTATGGATCCACAAACTTCCCAAGTATGGATCCACAAACTTACCAATTATGGATCCACAAACTTCACAAGTATGGATCCACAAACTTCCCAAGTATAGATCCACAAATTTCCCAAGTATAGATCCACAAATTTCCCAGGTATAGATCCACAAATTTCCCAAGTATAGATCCACAAATTTCCCAAGTATAGATCCACAAACTTCCCAAGTATAGATCCACAAATTTCCCAGGTATAGATCCACAAATTTCCCAAGTATAGATCCAAAAATTTCCCAAGTATAGATCCACAAACTTCCCAAGTATAGATCCACAAATTTCCCAAGTATAGATCCACAAACTTTCCAAGTATAGATCCACAAACTTCACAAGTATAGATCCACAAACTTCCCAAGTATAGATCCACAAATTTCCCAAGTATAGATCCACAAATTTCCCAAGTATAGATCTACAAACTTCCCAAGTATAGATACACAAATTTCCCAAATATAGATCCACAAACTTCCCAAGTATAGATCCACAAATTTCCCAAGTATAGATCCACAAATTTCCCAGGTATAGATCCACAAATTTCCAAGTATAGATCCACAAATTTCCCAGTATAGATCCACAAATTTCCCAAGTATAGATCCACAAATTTCCCAAGTATAGATCCACAAATTTCCCAAGTATAGATCCACAAATTTCCCATGTATAGATCCACAAATTTCCCAGGTATAGATCCACAAATTTCCCAGGTATAGATCCACAAATTTCCAAGTATAGATCCAAAAATTTCCCAATTATAAATCCAAAAATTTCCCAGGTATAGATCCACAAATTTCCCAAGTATAGATCCACAAATTTCCCAAGTATAGATCCACAAACTTCCCAAGTATAGATCCACAAATTTCCCAAGTATAGATCCACAAATTTCCCAAGTATAGATCTACAAACTTCCCAAGTATAGATACACAAATTTCCCAAATATAGATCCACAAACTTCCCAAGTATATATCCAAAAATTTCCCGAGTATAGATCCACAAATTTCCCAAGTATAGGTCCACAAACTTCCCAAGTATAGGTCCACAAACTTCCCAAGTATAGATCCACAAACTTCCCAAGTATAGATCCACAAACTTCCCAACTATAGATCCACAAATTTCCCAAGTATAGATCCACAAATTTCCCAGGTATAGATCCACAAATTTCCCAAGTATAGATCCACAAACTTCCCAAGTATAGATCCACAAACTTTCCAAGTATAGATCCACAAACTTCCCAAGTATGGATCCACAAACTTCACAAGTATAGATCCACAAACTTCACAAGTATAGATCCACAAACTTCCCAAGTATAGATCCACAAACTTCCCAAGTATAGATCCAAAAATTTCCCAATTATAAATCCAAAAATTTCCCAGGTATAGATCCTCAAATTTCCCAAGTATAGATCCACAAATTTCCCAAGTATAGATCCACAAATTTCCCAGGTATAGATCCACAAATTTCCCAAGTATAGATCCACAAATTTCCCAAGTATAGATCCACAAATTTCCCATGTATAGATCCACAAACTTCCCAAGTATAGATCCACAAATTTCCCAAGTATAGATCCACAAATTTCCCAAGTATAGATCAGCAAATTTCCCAAGTATAGATCCACAAATTTCCCAAGTATAGATCCACAAATTTCCCAGGTATAGATCCACAAATTTCCCAAGTATAGATCCAAAAATTTCCCAAGTATAGATCCACAAACTTCCCAAGTATAGATCCACAAACTTTCCAAGTATAGATCCAAAAATTTCCCAATTATAAATCCAAAAATTTCCCAGGTATAGATCCACAAATTTCCCAAGTATAGATCCACAAATTTCCCAAGTATAGATCCACAAATTTCCCAAGTATAGATCCACAAATTTCCCAAGTATAGATCCACAAATTTCCCAAGTATAGATCCACAAATTTCCCAAGTATAGATCCACAAATTTCCCAAGTATAGATCCACAAATTTCCCAGGTATAGATCCACAAACTTCCCAAGTATGGATCCACAAACTTCCCAAGTATGGATCCACAAACTTCCCAAGTATGGATCCACAAACTTACCAATTATGGATCCACAAACTTCCCAAGTATAGATCCACAAACTTCCCAAGTATAGATCCACAAATTTCCCAAGTATAGATCCACAAATTTCCCAGGTATAGATCCACAAATTTCCCAAGTATAGATCCACAAATTTCCCAAGTATAGATCCACAAACTTCCCAAGTATAGATCCACAAATTTCCCAGGTATAGATCCACAAATTTCCCAAGTATAGATCCAAAAATTTCCCAAGTATAGATCCACAAACTTCCCAAGTATAGATCCAGAAATGTCGCAAGTATAGGTCCACAAATTTCCCAAGTATAGATCCACAAACTTTCCAAGTATAGATCCACAAACTTCACAAGTATAGATCCACAAACTTCCCAAGTATAGTTCCACAAATTTCCCAAGTATAGATCCACAAATTTCCCAAGTATAGATCTACAAACTTCCCAAGTATAGATACACAAATTTCCCAAATATAGATCCACAAACTTCCCAAGTATAGATCCACAAATTTCCCAAGTATAGATCCACAAATTTCCCAGGTATAGATCCACAAATTTCCAAGTATAGATCCACAAATTTCCCAAGTATAGATCCACAAATTTCCCAAGTATAGATCCACAAATTTCCCAAGTATAGATCCACAAACTTCCCAAGTATAGATCCACAAATTTCCCAAGTATAGATCCACAAATTTCCCATGTATAGATCCACAAATTTCCCAGGTATAGATCCACAAATTTCCCAAGTATAGATCCAAAAATTTCCCAATTATAAATCCAAAAATTTCCCAGGTATAGATCCACAAATTTCCCAAGTATAGATCCACAAATTTCCCAAGTATAGATCCACAAATTTCCCAGGTATAGATCCACAAATTTCCCATGTATAGATCCACAAATTTCCCAAGTATAGATCCACAAACTTCCCAAGTATAGATCCACAAATTTCCCAAGTATAGATCCAAAAATTTCCCAACTATAAATCCAAAAATTTCCCAGGTATAGATCCACAAATTTCCCAAGTATAGATCCACAAATTTCCCAAGTATAGATCCACAAATTTCCCAGGTATAGATCCACAAATTTCCCAAGTATAGATCCACAAATTTCCCAAGTATAGATCCAAAAATTTCCCAATTATAAATCCAAAAATTTCCCAGGTATAGATCCACAAATTTCCCAAGTATAGGTCCACAATCTTCCCAAGTATAGATCCAAAAATTTCCCAAGTATAGATCCACAAACTTCCCAAGTATAGATCCAGAAATGTCGCAAGTATAGATCCACAAACTTCCCAAGTATAGATCCACAAACTTCCCAAGTATCGATCCACAAACTTCACAAGTATAGATCCACAAATTTCCCAAGTATAGATCCACAAATTTCCCAGGTATAGATCCACGAATTTCCCAAGTATAGATCCACAAATTTCCCAAGTATAGATCTACAAACTTCCCAAGTATAGATACACAAATTTCCCAAATATAGATCCACAAACTTCCCAAGTATATATCCAAAAATTTCCCGAGTATAGATCCACAAATTTCCCAAGTATAGGTCCACAAACTTCCCAAGTATAGATCCACAAACTTCCCAAGTATAGATCCAAAAATTTCCCAAGTATAGATCCACAAACTTCCCAAGTATAGATCCACAAATGTCGCAAGTATAGATCCACAAATTTCCCAAGTATAGATCCACAAACTTTCCAAGTATAGATCCACAAACTTCCCAAGTATGGATCCACAAACTTCACAAGTATAGATCCACAAACTTCCCAAGTATAGATCCACAAATTTCCCAAGTATAGATCCACAAATTTCCAAAGTATAGATCTACAAACTTCCCAAGTATAGATACAAAAATTTCCCAAATAAAGATCCACAAACTTCCCAAGTATATATCCACAAATTTCCCAAGTATAGGTCCACCAACTTCCCAAGTATAGATCCAAAAATTTCCCAAGTATAGATCCACAAATTTCCAAGTATAGATCCACAAATTTCCCAAGTATAGATCCACAAACTTCCCAAGTATAGATCCAAAAATTTCCCAATTATAAATCCAAAAATTTCCCAGGTATAGATCCACAAATTTCCCAAGTATAGATCCACAAAATTTCCCAAGTATAGATCCACAAATTTCCAAAGTATAGATCCACAAACTTCCCAAATATAGATCCACAAACTTCCCAAGTATAGATCCAAAAATTTCCCAATCATATATCCAAAAATTTCCCAGGTATAGATCCACAAATTTCCCAAGTATAGATCCACAAATTTCCCAAGTATAGATCCACAAATTTCCCAAGTATAGATCCACAAACTTCCCAAGTATAGATCCAAAAATTTCCCAAGTATAGATCCACAAACTTCCCAAGTATAGATCCAGAAATTTCGCAAGTATAGATCCACAAATTTCACAAGTATAGATCCACAAATTTCCCAGGTATAGATCCACAAATTTCCCAAGTATAGATCCACAAATTTCCCAAGTATAGATCCACAAATTTCCCAAGTATAGATCCACAAATTTCCCAAGTATAGATCCACAAATTTCCCAGGTATAGATCCACAAACTTCCCAAGTATGGATCCACAAACTTCCCAAGTATGGATCCACAAACTTACCAATTATAGATCCACAAACTTCACAAGTATAGATCCACAAACTTCCCAAGTATAGATCCACAAATTTCCCAGGTATAGATCCACAAATTTCCCAAGTATAGATCCACAAATTTCCCAAGTATAGATCCACAAATTTCCCAGGTATAGATCCACAAATTTCCCAAGTATAGATCCACAAACTTCCCAAGTATAGATCCAAAAATTTCCCAAGTATAGATCCACAAACTTCCCAAGTATAGATCCAGAAATGTCGCAAGTATAGGTCCACAAATTTCCCAAGTATAGATCCACAAACTTTCCAAGTATAGATCCACAAACTTCCCAAGTATGGATCCACAAACTTCACAAGTATAGATCCACAAACTTCCCAAGTATAGATCCACAAATTTCCCAAGTATAGATCCACAAACTTCCCAAGTATAGATCCACAAATTTCCCAAGTATAGATTGCAACGAAGTTTTTAGTGTTATCAAGACCCATAGGCTTAGGATACTGGGAGCCTCCCTTTTCGTTGGGATATTGAAGGTTTCAGTACTCCTTTATAAATTCAAAAAAAGATGGGAATGATAAAATTGACCCTTTTCGGTTATTCTTGGCTCCCCTTACCCGAGGGATCGCCGCGCTAGATGAGAAGCGGCCAAACTCAGTTGGTGGTACCCTTCGTGCAATCGTCGAGAGCGGCACGGTCTTTCTTATCCTTTATTACCTTAGTTTTCCCCCTTCCAAAATATTTCTTAGTAATGTCTTAAATATTAGCAAGCTAGTGTGGTGTTATTTTATATTTAACCTAGTCATCAATATTGTATTGAAACTAGGTTTATCAGTTTGACATTTTTTGAAACTAGGGCGATTCGTTCGCCGACTTGGTGGCGCCTGTTGATGAGGCGTCATAAATTTGGTATTGTTAAAACTCTATTCCTTGGCAGTTGAAGCCAATTTAGTCGGAATGAGTTTTTAAATATGTCATTTCAATTTCATATCTATTTTTGTAAATCTGTTTTTCTGTGCATGCTAGTCTTTAGGCCATTAACAACCATAAATAACCAGATGCCAATTAGTTAGGAAAAAACCCAGAGCCGACCCGATAACATCCGCGGTGCTGGTTTGTCGACAACCAATAAGAACATGGTGACGCGATGACCTTAACCAATGGGTTAAGTCGGAAAGCTATGACGCCAAAAAGCGCTGGTCGCGATTGGTGGTCAAGCTTGCCCCTCGCTTCGACTTTGAACAAAAAGCCAGGACACGACTAAAAATGGATACACTCGACACACTCGTCAGACTCTTCACTCTTGACTTAAATTGGATTCTGAAATGCGGACGTTTCTTAGAGTCGAAATAGCGGAGTAATATATTTATACCTGACTTGGAAAATAAGAGTTAGTCAAAATAACTTTGGCGAAACGCGACTTGTAGCCCGTAATGGGAAGCAGTTAAACGGAGTTTGTAAAGAAGTCGTCCGCGCCGCTCGTCGCGCTAAACAAGATCGGGTACGCGAAAGATCGGAAAGAGAAAGTAAACAGAAATCGCGATGGCCACGCACATCTGTTAACGATCGTAATCCGAGAAGGTGTCACTGGATTAGAGTGATGAAGACCAAAACCTCAGCGTTTCGTGAGTTGTAAATAAGTAAACTATATGATAGGGCGGCATCTGGTTAATTAAGTAGTTAGCTATAGGAACTAGTAGTAAGCCTACACGTAGTGTAAGTGTATATGTTTAAACCGTTATGTGTTTTGTTGTTTATTAAATACCACATTGGCTTGCTAATTAATAGTCCTCTTAATTAAACCCGTCCTATCGTCTATATGAACAAAGTAGCAAACGTAACCCCTTTATCGGCGAGATGTACTTTTGGTATCGCCATCGAGCCGAGTTATAGAAAGGGGGTTGCACTTTTTGGGGGCCCCTGCCGGTTATCTGCTTATCCAATAACGGTATAACTGTTATGAAGGCAGACCTAGAGCTAATTAACGTTAAAGTGGGATGTTAGTGTTAGGGTTTATGAATCAATGAACCGTTGCGACGACCCATCCAATTGTATTCCTAGTCTAGGGAGATCATCGGCTTGTTTTTACTGTTTAGATAAGTACCAGGCTTTTGAGCGTACTCGTAGGTATAAAATAAGAGATTCCGCTAGAATAAAGGTAATAGACAATTTGATGGCCGAAGCAACCTCTAACAATCCCCCCATTAACGTAGAAAACTTTGAAGACGCAATTGATAGTAGCGGTGACGAGACAGATATCGAAATGACTGCTACCGTAGGAAATATGAAAGGTTCAGGTGTTAACCCACAGACTGTAAATCAAAATAGCGCTAGTACTAGTAGCGGTAACGGCAGTATAGGTGCGGGTAACAATGGTTCCCTTAGTATCCCTCCCGGTATGCAACTTGTCCCCGCGTCTTTTTTGGCAACCATGCAACAAACAGATTTTAGATTTACAAAATTAATTAGTTCAACTTTCGCAAACAAATATTCAAAATTCCGTAGCGTCCGCCTTAGCGAACGTTCCCCCGACGCCACCCGTGAACCCTATTATATCTTTAGGTAGTAGTGGTACCAGCGTTTCCTCACAGAGTGGAGCGTCCAGTATAAGCCCCCCTGCCGCGCCCGTCATTCACGCGGCCGTTAGTAGTGTCCCCGCGGTTAAATTACCAAAGGTGGTCCCCCCTTCGTTCTCAGGAAAGCCGTCTGGGATGAGCGCGAAAGAGTTTTTAGCAAAAGCGAAACAGATTCGAGATTGTCAGGGTTTGACGGATTCCGTCTTTATACAGTATTGGGCACCCTCTATGTTTCTTTCGCCCGCCTTAGATTGGTGGTCTTCACTTACAGTGAAACCTGCAACTTTTAAGGAATTTCAAGGAAGGGTTAAAGCTGAGTTTGCATTTCCCGAAAATGATTCCTTTTTGAAAGAGAAACTCTTGGATAGAAAACAAAAGGATTTTGAGCGCGTTAGCGACTATATAGATAGCATGAGAGAAATAATTTTGCAGTTAGCAACACCCATGTCAGTGGAGGACCAAGTCCAGCACATTTATCGAAATTTCCATAGCGACTTACGAAAGTATTTAGCTTCAAACACGCATGCCAATGTGTGGGATCTCTCGGCCCACGCGGCGCGAGTAGAACACGCGGTAGGCATAGCTGGTTCGGTTAGTAGAGATAACTCGCGGACTCATGGTAGTTCCGATAGTCGAGTTACGTCGCGAAATGCTAATTACTCACGCCAGGGAAATGATTCTAGTCGCAATGGACTTTTCGGTAACGCGCACTGTTTTAACTGCAAAGCTATTGATCATTTATTGCCCCAATGCCCCGCTGTTATTTGTAAAGGTTGCGGTAGAAAAGGGCACATTAAGAAGTTTTGTCCCAACCCACATAATCAGGGAAACGGGGGCAAGGGAGGTCCATCCAACGAAGGGAACCTCCCCTCAAAAAATAATTAAGTTGAAAAATAGTCCGTTTGCTAGGGACGCGTGTCATGTGTCAAATGATAAGAATAATAAAACATTAATTAATATTACTATAGGAGGTATCCCGACTACAGCACTGGTAGACTCGGGAAGCTCAGTTACATTTATAGATAACAAATTTCATTCGGCTTTTCAAACTTTAAAATTTAATATTAAAAATGTTCATTTAAAATTCAGATTAGTTAATGGTAGATATTTCAAAGCAAAACAAACCGTGGAAATAAATTTAGGATTTCCCGGTAAACAAATGACACATGAGGCGCTTCTTCTAGACGACTTAGCATACCCATGCATTATTGGGCTAGATTTTCTACGAAAATCGGGTATGATAGTCGATTACGGACAATTTAGTTGGAGTTGGGGAGAGACCCCCAACATTGTTTACAATTTTTTAGACAGTTATAGTAGTTTGGACCTTTGTGAATGTTCCCTTTTTGAAGATGAGAATTTTGACAAAGAGGCGATTGATAAAGCAATTGATGAGTCCCCCATTTCCGATAGTCAGAAAGAAAGGTTAAGGGAACTAGTTTATAGATTTAAAGGGGTGTTTTCACTGACAGCAGGCAAGACCCAAGCCGCGGAGCATTACGTAGATACTGGGGATAGCTTACCCATAGCTCAGCCCCCGTATAGGTATTCGCCACATAAAAAGGAAATTATTGAGTCCATTGTGGAAGAAATGCTCGCGCTAGACTTGATAGAGCCCTGTAATAGCCCCTGGAGTGCCCCTACCTTATTAGTGAAAAAGAGTGACGGAACTCAGAGGCTATGTATCGACTATCGTAAATTAAACAACGTCACGCGTAAGGATGCTTACCCTTTGCCGCGTATGGAAGATATTTTAGAATCGGCACGTTCGCCCGAGTGTATTACTGTATTAGACATGCGATCAGGTTATTGGCAGGTTCCGCTTCATATTGGGAGTAGGGAGACCTGTGCCTTTGTCACGCACCAAGGGATTTTTAGGCCCAAAGTGTTAATGTTCGGATTAACGAATGCTCCGGCAACATTTCAAAGACTCGTAAATAACCTGTTCGGACACTTGGCGAAAGAAGGCGTGTTCGATTACTTCGACGACCTTTATATAATGTCAGATAGTTTTGATGAGCACCTTGTTAGTATTGAAAAGGTATTAGAGACTCTTAAAAGGGAGGGTTTAACAATCAAATCCTCAAAAACCCAGTTTTGTAATCCCAAAGCCCATATTTTGGGGCACATAGTATCGAAGGCGGGAACGGAAGTCCACCCTGATAAAATCGAAATCATGGTTTCATACCCACCCCCCCCCGAACCGTTCGCCAACTAAGACGATTCTTAGGAATGGCAGGTTTTTACCGAAGATTTATAAAAGATTTCGCTCATATAGCTCACCCATTGACCCAATTAACGCATTTAGATACTAAATGGACATGGGGGGAGGAACAACAGACAGCCTTTGAAGCATTAAAACATAGCTTGTCAACGGCTCCAGTTATAGCTTCTCCCGATTTTAAGTCTCCATTTTTGGTCCAGACGGATGCCTCGAATTACGGCCTTGGCGCAGTTTTGCTGCAGAAAATAAACGGTACCTTTCGGGTTATTCAGTACGCGAGTAAGTCGCTAGATCAAGCGCAGCGAAATTACTCAGTAACCGAAAGGGAGTGTTTAGCCATTGTTTGGGCAGTAGAGAAGTTTCGAGTGTATCTTGAGGGGAATCCCTTTGAGATTTGGACGGACCACAAGGCCTTAGAATGGTTGAAGAGAGCGCGCGATCCTACCGGTAAATACGCCCGTTGGAGCACTAGGCTACAGGCGTTTGATTATAAAGTAGTATATATCCCTGGCAGCACAAACATCGTAGCAGACGCCCTATCGAGAATCCCAGAACCCGATATCCCCGGGTTTGAACATAACGAAAATGTGCCCATTGTAGGAGTAGTAGATGTAGCGCTAGGAGAAAAGGATTCACACATTCGCGATGACGAGGAACTGTTAGTTTTGGATAAAGAGCTAATTTCAAATGCCCAAGACTCTGACGCTCGCGTTGGTAGTCTTAAGGCTTATTTAGAAGACAACAAGTCCCCTCTCGCTAATGATCAAATAGGGAAATGGGTAAAACAAATGAGCCCATCTTGCCAAATAATTAATAATCTAGTGTATAAAAATGTAAAAATACCAAATAGCACGGAGTCTCGGTTAACAATATTAGTCCCGTCTAGTTTAATTAAAACAGTATCAGTGGCATGCCACGATTTAAGATCATCAGGGCATAACCAAAACCCTCGATCGGGCCAGAAGGTATTATACTTGGACCGGAATGACTAGAGACATAACCCGTTACGTAAAATCTTGTAAGGTTTGCCAAGAGCATAAGAACCCCCACACCAAACAAGCTGGGCTAATGCAATCGGCTACTCCACCCGGCCGATGGGAGATAATAGGCATAGATCTAAAGGGAGAATACCCCCGCAGTAAAAAAGGGAATACGCACGTTCTCGTAGTGGTAGATTACGCCACCAAATGGGTAGAGGCGTTTCCCCTTAGAAAAGCGACCGCCAAAAATATTGCAAACAAGTTGGTCGATGAAGTGTTTTCCCGGTTTGGCTTGCCTAAATGCATAGTGAGCGATAACGGCAGCCAATTCGCGTCAAAACTCATGACCAAAGCTTGCAAAATTTTAGGAGTAAAACAGCGGTTTACGTCATTTTATAGTCCGCAGGGTAACCTAGCTGAGCGCTCTATCAAAGACCTAGGAGTCATGATAAAGTGTTACGTAGGAGAGAGCCATCAGCTATGGGACGAGGGACTTCAGCAACTCCTAATGGCATCTAGAACCGCCAAAAACGAGTCTACCGGTTACACCCCCGCATTCCTTAATTTTGGAAGAGAATTACGGGAGGCCCCAATCATGAACGTAGACAATGATCAATTAAATGAGCTTCCGAAATGTGATCAAATCACAGCTATTGCTAGAGCCGATTTGATTAATAGCGCACTTCGGAAGGCCCAAGAAAGTTTAATTAAATCACAGGAGAAAAATGCTAAATACTACAACAAAAGGAAACGTGACTTCCAGTTTTCGGAAGGCGATTTGGTCTTGAAGAGAACGCATTATCAGTCATCAAAAGGCGGAAAGTTCTCGGCCAAATTAGCGCGCTATTGGCACGGGCCCTTTAAAATTGAAAGTAAGCTTGGAGCGCAAACATATAAGTTATCTCCGATAGACAAGGGAAGTACTTTAAAGGGAACCTTCCATATTCGGGAATTAAAGCCGTTTATAGAACGAGAGGAGGAAACACCACCTCCTAGGGTTACTAGCCCACCAGCCAGAAACAAGTGTAAAACCCAAATCATTAGGCCACCACCTGATGATAGTTTTCACATGGTTTTAAGAAATCGATCTTAAATCCGCTGCTATCAAAACTGTAATTCATATGGGGATAAAAGAGAACTTTTAGTTTTCGCGTGATTTGGCGTGCTAGAAAGGATCCTTCTAGTCATTGTCACATATTTTCATGCCCATTGCCCCTGTGATAAGTTTTATTGTAAATTTTGTAGATAGACTGTTCTTTTTTTTTATTAAATTTTTTTTGTTAGTGTTTTTATTATTTTTGCTAATTGGGTGATATCCGGCCTCTCGTGGGCGATCGGCTTTAGGAGGGGGAGAGTGCCACGAAGTTTTTAGTGTTATCAAGACCCATAGGCTTAGGATACTGGGAGCCTCTCTTTTCGTTTGGATATTGAAGGTTTCAGTACTCCTTTATAAATTCAAAAAAAGATGGGAATGATAAAATTGACCCTTTTCGGTTATTCTTGGCTCCCCTTACCCGAGGGATCGCCGCGCTAGATGAGAAGCGGCCAAACTCAGTTGGTGGTACCCTTCGTGCAATCGTCGAGAGCGGCACGGTCTTTCTTATCCTTTATTACCTTAGTTTTCCCCCTTCCAAAATATTTCTTAGTAATGTCTTAAATATTAGCAAGCTAGTGTGGTGTTATTTTATATTTAACCTAGTCATCAATATTTTATTGAAACTAGGTTTATCAGTTTGACATTTTTTGAAACTAGGGCGATTCGTTCGCCGACTTGGTGGCGCCTGTTGATGAGGCGTCATAAATTTGGTATTGTTAAAACTCTATTCCTTGGCAGTTGAAGCCAATTTAGTCGGAATGAGTTTTTAAGTATGTCATTTCAATTTCATATCTATTTTTGTAAATCTGTTTTTCTGTGCATGCTAGTCTTTAGGCCATTAACAACCATAAATAACCAGATGCCAATTAGTTAGGAAAAAACCCAGAGCCGACCCGATAACATCCGCGGTGCTGGTTTGTCGACAACCAATAAGAACATGGTGACGCGATGACCTTAACCAATGGGTTAAGTCGGAAAGCTATGACGCCAAAAAGCGCTGGTCGCGATTGGTGGTCAAGCTTGCCCCTCGCTTCGACTTTGAACAAAAAGCCAGGACACGACTAAAAATGGATACACTCGACACACTCGTCAGACTCTTCACTCTTGACTTAAATTGGATTCTGAAATGCGGACGTTTCTTAGAGTCGAAATAGCGGAGTAATATATTTATACCTGACTTGGAAAATAAGAGTTAGTCAAAATAACTTTGGCGAAACGCGACTTGTAGCCCGTAATGGGAAGCAGTTAAAAGGAGTTTGTAAAGAAGTCGTCCGCGCCGCTCGTCGCGCTAAACAAGATCGGGTACGCGAAAGATCGGAAAGAGAAAGTAAACAGAAATCGCGATGGCCACGCACATCTGTTAACGATCGTAATCCGAGAAGGTGTCACTGGATTAGAGTGATGAAGACCAAAACCTCAGCGTTTCGTGAGTTGTAAATAAGTAAACTATATGATAGGGCGGCATCTGGTTAATTAAGTAGTTAGCTATAGGAACTAGTAGTAAGCCTACACGTAGTGTAAGTGTATATGTTTAAACCGTTATGTGTTTTGTTGTTTATTAAATACCACATTGGCTTGCTAATTAATAGTCCTCTTAATTAAACCCGTCCTATCGTCTATATGAACAAAGTAGCAAACGTAACCCCTTTATCGGCGAGATGTACTTTTGGTATCGCCATCGAGCCGAGTTATAGAAAGGGGGTTGCAAGATCCACAAATTTCCCAGGTATAGATCCAAAAATTTCCCAAGTATAGATCCACAAATTTCCCAAGTATAGATCCACAAATTTCCCAAGTATAGATCCACAAACTTCCCAAGTATAGATCCACAAACTTCCCAAGTATAGATCCACAAACTTCAGAAGTATGGATCCACAAACTTACCAATTATGGATCCACAAACTTCACAAGTATAGATCCACAAACTTCCCAAGTATAGATCCAAAAATTTCCCAAGTATAGATCCAGAAATTTCGCAAGTATAGATCCACAAATTTCCCAAGTATAGATCCACAAACTTCCCAAGTATAGATCCACAAATTTCCCAAGTATAGATCCACAAATTTCCCAAGTATAGATCTACAAACTTCCCAAGTATAGATACACAAATTTCCCAAATATAGATCCACAAACTTCCCAAATATATATCCAAAAATTTCCTGAGTATAGATCCACAAACTTCCCAAGTATGGATCCACAAACTTACCAATTATGGATCCACAAACTTCACAAGTATAGATCCACAAACTTCCCAAGTATAGATCCACAAATTTCCCAGGTATAGATCCACAAATTTCCCAAGTATAGATCCACAATCTTCCCAAGTATAGATCCACAATCTTCCCAAGTATAGATCCACAAACTTCCCAAGTATAGATCCACAAACTTTCCAAGTATAGATCCACAAACTTTCCAAGTATAGATCCACAAACTTCCCAAGTATCGATCCACAAACTTCACAAGTATAGATCCACAAATTTCCCAAGTATAGATCCACAAATTTCCCAAGTATAGATCTACAAACTTCCCAAGTATAGATACACAAATTTCCCAAATATAGATCCACAAACTTCCCAAGTATATATCCAAAAATTTCCCGAGTATAGATCCACAAATTTCCCAAGTATAGGTCCACAAACTTCCCAAGTATAGATCCACAAACTTCCCAACTATAGATCCACAAATTTCCCAAGTATATATCCACAAATTTCCCAGGTATAGATCCACAAATTTCCCAAGTATAGATCCACAAACTTCCCAAGTATAGATCCACAAACTTTCCAAGTTTAGATCCACAAACTTTCCAAGTATAGATCCACAAACTTCCCACGTATGGATCCACAAACTTCACAAGTATAGATCCACAAACTTCCCAAGTATAGATCCACAAACTTCCCAAGTATAGATCCAAAAATTTCCCAATTATAAATCCAAAAATTTCCCAGGTATAGATCCAAAAATTTCCCAGGTATAGATCCACAAATTTCCCAAGTATAGATCCACAAATTTCCCAAGTATAGATCCACAAATTTCCCAAGTATAGATCCACAAATTTCCCAAGTATAGATCCACAAACTTCCCAAGTATAGATCCACAAATTTCCCAGGTATAGATCCACAAATTTCCCAAGTATAGATCCACAAATTTCCCAAGTATAGATCCACAAATTTCCCAAGTATAGATCCACAAACTTCCCAAGTATAGATCCAAAAATTTCCCAATTATAAATCCAAAAATTTCCCAGGTATAGATCCACAAATTTCCCAAGTATAGATCCACAAATTTCCCAAGTATAGATCCACAAATTTCCCAAGTATAGATCCACAAATTTCCCAGGTATAGATCCACAAATTTCCCAAGTATAGATCCAAAAATTTCCCAAGTATAGATCCACAAATTTCCCAAGTATAGATCCACAAACTTCCCAAGTATAGATCCAAAAATTTCCCAATTATAAATCCAAAAATTTCCCAGGTATAGATCCACAAATTTCCCAAGTATAGATCCACAAATTTCCCAAGTATAGATCCACAAATTTCCCAAGTATAGATCCACAAATTTCCCAAGTATAGATCCACAAATTTCCCAGGTATAGATCCACAAATTTCCCAAGTATAGATCCACAAACTTCCCAAGTATAGATCCACAAATTTCCCAAGTATAGATCCACAAATTTCCCAAGTATAGATCCACAAATTTCAAAAGTATAGATCCACAAACTTCCCAAGTATAGATCCACAAATTTCCCAGGTATAGATCCACAAATTTCCCAAGTATAGATCCACAAACTTCCCAAGTATAGATCCAAAAATTTCCCAAGTATAGATCCACAAATTTCCCAAGTATAGATCCACAAACTTCCCAAGTATAGATCCAGAAATGTCGCAAGTATAGATCCACAAATTTCCCAAGTATAGATCCACAAACTTTCCAAGTATGGATCCACAAACTTCCCAAGTATAGATCCACAAATTTCCCAAGTATAGATCCACAAATTTCCCAAGTATATATCTACAAACTTCCCAAGTATAGATACAAAAATTTCCCAAATATAGATCCACAAACTTCCCAAGTATATATCCACAAATTTCCCAAGTATAGGTCCACCAACTTCCCAAGTATAGATCCAAAAATTTCCCAAGTATAGATCCACAAACTTCCCAAGTATAGATCCACAAATTTCCCAAGTATAGATCCACAAATTTCCCAGGTATAGATCCACAAATTTCCCAGGTATAGATCCACAAATTTCCCAAGTATAGATCCACAAACTTCCCAAGTATAGATCCAAAAATTTCCCAATTATAAATCCAAAAATTTCCCAGGTATAGATCCACAAATTTCCCAAGTAGAGATCCACAAATTTCCCAAGTAGAGATCCACAAATTTCCCAAGTATAGATCCACAAATTTCCCAAGTATAGATCCACAAACTTCCCAAATATAGATCCACAAACTTCCCAAGTATAGATCCAAAAATTTCCCAATTATATATCCAAAAATTTCCCAGGTATAGATCCACAAATTTCCCAAGTATAGATCCACAAATTTCCCAAGTATAGATCCACAAACTTCCCAAGTATAGATCCAAAAATTTCCCAAGCATAGATCCAGAAATTTCGCAAGTATAGATCCACAAATTTCCCAAGTATAGATCCACAAATTTCCCAAGTATAGATCCACAAATTTCCCAAGTATAGATCCACAATCTTCCCAAGTATAGATCCAAAAATTTCCCAAGTATAGATCCACAAACTTCCCAAGTATAGATCCAGAAATGTCGCGAGTATAGATCCACAAACTTCCCAAGTATAGATCCACAAACTTTCCAAGTATAGATCCACAAACTTTCCAAGTATAGATCCACAAACTTCCCAAGTATCGATCCACAAACTTCACAAGTATAGATCCACAAATTTCCCAAGTATAGATCCACAAATTTCCCAAGTATAGATCCACAAATTTCCCAGGTATAGATCCACGAATTTCCCAAGTATAGATCTACAAACTTCCCAAGTATAGATACACAAATTTCCCAAATATAGATCCACAAACTTCCCAAGTATATATCCAAAAATTTCCCGAGTATAGATCCACAAATTTCCCAAGTATAGGTCCACAAACTTCCCAAGTATAGATCCACAAACTTCCCAACTATAGATCCACAAATTTCCCAAGTATATATCCACAAATTTCCCAGGTATAGATCCACAAATTTCCCAAGTATAGATCCACAAACTTCCCAAGTATAGATCCACAAACTTTCCAAGTTTAGATCCACAAACTTTCCAAGTATAGATCCACAAACTTCCCACGTATGGATCCACAAACTTCCCAAGTATAGATCCACAAACTTCCCAAGTATAGATCCACAAACTTCCCAAGTATAGATCCAAAAATTTCCCAGGTATAGATCCAAAAATTTCCCAGGTATAGATCCACAAATTTCCCAAGTATAGATCCACAAATTTCCCAAGTATAGATCCACAAATTTCCCAGGTATAGATCCACAAATTTCCCAAGTATAGATCCACAAATTTCCCAAGTATAGATCCACAAATTTCCCAAGTATAGATCCACAAACTTCCCAAGTATAGATCCACAAATTTCCCAAGTATAGATCCACAAATTTCCCAGGTATAGATCCACAAATTTCCCAAGTATAGATCCACAAATTTCCCAAGTATAGATCCACAAATTTCCCAAGTATAGATCCACAAACTTCCCAAGTATAGATCCAAAAATTTCCCAATTATAATTCCAAAAATTTCCCAGGTATAGATCCACAAATTTCCCAGGTATAGATCCACAAATTTCCCAAGTATAGATCCACAAATTTCCCAAGTATAGATCCACAAATTTCCCAAGTATAGATCCACAAATTTCCCAGGTATAGATCCACAAATTTCCCAAGTATAGATCCACAAATTTCCCAAGTATAGATCCACAAACTTCCCAAGTATAGATCCACAAATTTCCCAAGTATAGATCCACAAATTTCCCAAGTATAGATCCACAAATTTCCCAAGTATAGATCCACAAATTTCAAAAGTATAGATCCACAAACTTCCCAAGTATAGATCCACAAATTTCCCAGGTATAGATCCACAAATTTCCCAAGTATAGATCCACAAACTTCCCAAGTATAGATCCAAAAATTTCCCAAGTATAGATCCACAAACTTCCCAAGTATAGATACAGAAATGTCGCAAGTATAGATCCACAAATTTCCCAAGTATAGATCCACAAACTTTCCAAGTATAGATCCACAAACTTCCCAAGTATGGATCCACAAACTTCCCAAGTATAGATCCACAAACTTCCCAAGTATAGATCCACAAATTTCCCAAGTATAGATCCACAAATTTCCCAAGTATAGATCTACAAACTTCCCAAGTATAGATACAAAAATTTCCCAAATATAGATCCACAAACTTCCCAAGTATATATCCACAAATTTCCCAAGTATAGGTCCACCAACTTCCCAAGTATAGATCCAAAAATTTCCCAAGTATAGATCCACAAACTTCCCAAGTATAGATCCACAAATTTCCCAAGTATAGATCCACAAATTTCCCAGGTATAGATCCACAAATTTCCCAGGTATAGATCCACAAATTTCCCAAGTATAGATCCACAAACTTCCCAAGTATAGATCCAAAAATTTCCCAATTATAAATCCAAAAATTTCCCAGGTATAGATCCACAAATTTCCCAAGTATAGATCCACAAACTTCCCAAGTATAGATCCACAAACTTTCCAAGTTTAGATCCACAAACTTTCCAAGTATAGATCCACAAACTTCCCACGTATGGATCCACAAACTTCACAAGTATAGATCCACAAACTTCCCAAGTATAGATCCACAAACTTCCCAAGTATAGATCCAAAAATTTCCCAATTATAAATCCAAAAATTTCCCAGGTATAGATCCAAAAATTTCCCAGGTATAGATCTACAAATTTCCCAAGTATAGATCCACAAATTTCCCAAGTATAGATCCACAAATTTCCCAGGTATAGATCCACAAATTTCCCAAGTATAGATCCACAAATTTCCCAAGTATAGATCCACAAACTTCCCAAGTATAGATCCACAAATTTCCCAGGTATAGATCCACAAATTTCCCAAGTATAGATCCACAAATTTCCCAAGTATAGATCCACAAATTTCCCAAGTATAGATCCACAAACTTCCCAAGTATAGATCCAAAAATTTCCCAATTATAAATCCAAAAATTTCCCAGGTATAGATCCACAAATTTCCCAGGTATAGATCCACAAATTTCCCAAGTATAGATCCACAAATTTCCCAAGTATAGATCCACAAATTTCCCAAGTATAGATCCACAAATTTCCCAGGTATAGATCCACAAATTTCCCAAGTATAGATCCACAAATTTCAAAAGTATAGATCCACAAACTTCCCAAGTATAGATCCACAAATTTCCCAGGTATAGATCCACAAATTTCCCAAGTATAGATCCACAAACTTCCCAAGTATAGATCCAAAAATTTCCCAAGTATAGATCCACAAACTTCCCAAGTATAGATCCAGAAATGTCGCAAGTATAGATCCACAAATTTCCCAAGTATAGATCCACAAACTTCCCAAGTATGGATCCACAAACTTCCCAAGTATAGATCCACAAACTTCCCAAGTATAGATCCACAAATTTCCCAAGTATAGATCCACAAATTTCCCAAGTCTAGATCTACAAACTTCCCAAGTATAGATACAAAAATTTCCCAAATATAGATCCACAAACTTCCCAAGTATATATCCACAAATTTCCCAAGTATAGGTCCACCAACTTCCCAAGTATAGATCCAAAAATTTCCCAAGTATAGATCCACAAACTTCCCAAGTATAGATCCACAAATTTCCCAGGTATAGATCCACAAATTTCCCAAGTATAGATCCACAAACTTCCCAAGTATAGATCCAAAAATTTCCCAAGTATAGATCCACAAACTTCCCAAGTATAGATCCACAAATTTCCCAAGTATAGATCCACAAATTTCCCAAGTATAGATCCACAAACTTTCCAAGTATAGATCCACAAACTTCCCAAGTATGGATCCACAAACTTCCCAAGTATAGATCCACAAACTTCCCAAGTATAGATCCACAAATTTCCCAAGTATAGATCCACAAATTTCCCAAGTATAGATCTACAAACTTCCCAAGTATAGATACAAAAATTTCCCAAATATAGATCCACAAACTTCCCAAGTATATATCCACAAATTTCCCAAGTATAGGTCCACCAACTTCCCAAGTATAGATCCAAAAATTTCCCAAGTATAGATCCACAAACTTCCCAAGTATAGATCCACAAATTTCCCAAGTATAGATCCACAAATTTCCCAGGTATAGATCCACAAATTTCCCAGGTATAGATCCACAAATTTCCCAAGTATAGATCCACAAACTTCCCAAGTATAGATCCAAAAATTTCCCAATTATAAATCCAAAAATTTCCCAGGTATAGATCCACAAATTTCCCAAATATAGATCCACAAACTTCCCAAGTATAGATCCACAAACTTCCCAAGTATAGATCCACAAACTTTCCAAGTTTAGATCCACAAACTTTCCAAGTATAGATCCACAAACTTCCCACGTATGGATCCACAAACTTCACAAGTATAGATCCACAAACTTCCCAAGTATAGATCCACAAACTTCCCAAGTATAGATCCAAAAATTTCCCAATTATAAATCCAAAAATTTCCCAGGTATAGATCCAAAAATTTCCCAGGTATAGATCCACAAATTTCCCAAGTATAGATCCACAAATTTCCCAAGTATAGATCCACAAATTTCCCAGGTATAGATCCACAAATTTCCCAAGTATAGATCCACAAATTTCCCAGGTATAGATCCACAAATTTCCCAAGTATAGATCCACAAATTTCCCAAGTATAGATCCACAAATTTCCCAAGTATAGATCCACAAACTTCCCAAGTATAGATCCACAAATTTCCCAGGTATAGATCCACAAATTTCCCAAGTATAGATCCACAAATTTCCCAAGTATAGATCCACAAATTTCCCAAGTATAGATCCACAAATTTCCCAGGTATAGATCCACAAATTTCCCAAGTATAGATCCACAAATTTCCCAAGTATAGATCCACAAATTTCCCAAGTATAGATCCACAAACTTCCCAAGTATAGATCCACAAATTTCCCAGGTATAGATCCACAAATTTCCCAAGTATAGATCCACAAATTTCCCAAGTATAGATCCACAAATTTCCCAAGTATAGATCCACAAACTTCCCAAGTATAGATCCAAAAATTTCCCAATTATAAATCCAAAAATTTCCCAGGTATAGATCCACAAATTTCCCAGGTATAGATCCACAAATTTCCCAAGTATAGATCCACAAATTTCCCAAGTATAGATCCACAAATTTCCCAAGTATAGATCCACAAATTTCCCAGGTATAGATCCACAAATTTCCCAAGTATAGATCCACAAATTTCCCAAGTATAGATCCACAAATTTCAAAAGTATAGATCCACAAACTTCCCAAGTATAGATCCACAAATTTCCCTGGTATAGATCCACAAATTTCCCAAGTATAGATCCACAAACTTCCCAAGTATAGATCCAAAAATTTCCCAAGTATAGATCCACAAACTTCCCAAGTATAGATCCAGAAATGTCGCAAGTATAGATCCACAAATTTCCCAAGTATAGATCCACAAACTTCCCAAGTATGGATCCACAAACTTCCCAAGTATAGATCCACAAATTTCCCAAGTATAGATCCACAAATTTCCCAAGTATAGATCCACAAATTTCCCAAGTCTAGATCTACAAACTTCCCAAGTATAGATACAAAAATTTCCCAAATATAGATCCACAAACTTCCCAAGTATATATCCACAAATTTCCCAAGTATAGGTCCACCAACTTCCCAAGTATAGATCCAAAAATTTCCCAAGTATAGATCCACAAACTTCCCAAGTATAGATCCACAAATTTCCCAAGTATAGATCCACAAATTTCCCAGGTATAGATCCACAAATTTCCCAGGTATAGATCCACAAATTTCCCAAGTATAGATCCACAAACTTCCCAAGTATAGATCCAAAAATTTCCCAATTATAAATCCAAAAATTTCCCAGGTATAGATCCACAAATTTCCCAAGTAGAGATCCACAAATTTCCCAAGTAGAGATCCACAAATTTCCCAAGTATAGATCCACAAATTTCCCAAGTATAGATCCACAAACTTCCCAAATATAGATCCACAAACTTCCCAAGTATAGATCCAAAAATTTCCCAATTATATATCCAAAAATTTCCCAGGTATAGATCCACAAATTTCCCAAGTATAGATCCACAAATTTCCCAAGTATAGATCCACAAACTTCCCAAGTATAGATCCAAAAATTTCCCAAGTATAGATCCAGAAATTTCGCAAGTATAGATCCACAAATTTCCCAAGTATAGATCCACAAACTTCCCAAGTATAGATCCACAAATTTCCCAAGTATAGATCCACAAATTTCCCAAGTATAGATCTACAAACTTCCCAAGTATAGATACACAAATTTCCCAAATATAGATCCACAAACTTCCCAAATATATATCCAAAAATTTCCCGAGTATAGATCCACAAACTTCCCAAGTATGGATCCACAAACTTACCAATTATGGATCCACAAACTTCACAAGTATAGATCCACAAACTTCCCAAGTATAGATCCACAAATTTCCCAGGTATAGATCCACAAATTTCCCAAGTATAGATCCACAAATTTCCCAAGTATAGATCCACAAATTTCCCAAGTATAGATCCACAATCTTCCCAAGTATAGATCCACAAACTTCCCAAGTATAGATCCAGAAATGTCGCAAGTATAGATCCACAAACTTCCCAAGTATAGATCCACAAACTTTCCAAGTATAGATCCACAAACTTTCCAAGTATAGATCCACAAACTTCCCAAGTATCGATCCACAAACTTCACAAGTATAGATCCACAAATTTCCCAAGTATAGATCCACAAATTTCCCAAGTATAGATCCACAAATTTCCCAGGTATAGATCCACGAATTTCCCAAGTATAGATCTACAAACTTCCCAAGTATAGACACACAAATTTCCCAAATATAGATCCACAAACTTCCCAAGTATATATCCAAAAATTTCCCGAGTATAGATCCACAAATTTCCCAAGTATAGGTCCACAAACTTCCCAAGTATAGATAGACAAACTTCCCAACTATAGATCCACAAATTTCCCAAGTATATATCCACAAATTTCCCAGGTATAGATCCACAAATTTCCCAAGTATAGATCCACAAACTTCCCAAGTATAGATCCACAAACTTTCCAAGTTTAGATCCACAAACTTTCCAAGTATAGATCCACAAACTTCCCACGTATGGATCCACAAACTTCACAAGTATAGATCCACAAACTTCCCAAGTATAGATCCACAAACTTCCCAAGTATAGATCCAAAAATTTCCCAAATATAAATCCAAAAATTTCCCAGGTATAGATCCAAAAATTTCCCAGGTATAGATCCACAAATTTCCCAAGTATAGATCCACAAATTTCCCAAGTATAGATCCACAAATTTCCCAGGTATAGATCCACAAATTTCCCAAGTATAGATCCACAAATTTCCCAAGTATAGATCCACAAATTTCCCAAGTATAGATCCACAAATTTCCCAAGTATAGATCCACAAACTTCCCAAGTATAGATCCACAAATTTCCCAAGTATAGATCCTCAAATTTCCCAGGTATAGATCCACAAATTTCCCAAGTATAGATCCACAAATTTCCCAAGTATAGATCCACAAATTTCCCAAGTATAGATCCACAAACTTCCCAAGTATAGATCCAAAAATTTCCCAATTATAAATCCAAAAATTTCCCAGGTATAGATCCACAAATTTCCCAAGTATAGATCCACAAATTTCCCAAGTATAGATCCACAAATTTCCCAAGTATAGATCCACAAATTTCCCAGGTATAGATCCACAAATTTCCCAAGTATAGATCCACAAATTTCCCAAGTATAGATCCACAAACTTCCCAAGTATAGATCCACAAATTTCCCAAGTATAGATCCACAAATTTCCCAAGTATAGATCCACAAATTTCCCAAGTATAGATCCACAAATTTCAAAAGTATAGATCCACAAACTTCCCAAGTATAGATCCACAAATTTCCCAGGTATAGATCCACAAATTTCCCAAGTATAGATCCACAAACTTCCCAAGTATAGATCCAAAAATTTCCCAAGTATAGATCCACAAACTTCCCAAGTATAGATACAGAAATGTCGCAAGTATAGATCCACAAATTTCCCAAGTATAGATCCACAAACTTTCCAAGTATAGATCCACAAACTTCCCAAGTATGGATCCACAAACTTCCCAAGTATAGATCCACAAACTTCCCAAGTATAGATCCACAAATTTCCCAAGTATAGATCCACAAATTTCCCAAGTATAGATCTACAAACTTCCCAAGTATAGATACAAAAATTTCCCAAATATAGATCCACAAACTTCCCAAGTATATATCCACAAATTTCCCAAGTATAGGTCCACCAACTTCCCAAGTATAGATCCAAAAATTTCCCAAGTATAGATCCACAAACTTCCCAAGTATAGATCCACAAATTTCCCAAGTATAGATCCACAAATTTCCCAGGTATAGATCCACAAATTTCCCAAGTATAGATCCACAAATTTCCCAAGTATAGATCCACAAACTTCCCAAGTATAGATCCAAAAATTTCCCAATTATAAATCCAAAAATTTCCCAGGTATAGATCCACAAATTTCCCAAGTAGAGATCCACAAATTTCCCAAGTAGAGATCCACAAATTTCCCAAGTATAGATCCACAAATTTCCCAAGTATAGATCCACAAACGTCCCAAATATAGATCCACAAACTTCCCAAGTATAGATCCAAAAATTTCCCAATTATATATCCAAAAATTTCCCAGGTATAGATCCACAAATTTCCCAAGTATAGATCCACAAATTTCCCAAGTATAGATCCACAAATTTCCCAAGTATAGATCCACAAATTTCCCAGGTATAGATCCACAAATTTCCCAAGTATAGATCCACAAACTTCCCAAGTATGGATCCACAAACTTCACAAGTATAGATCCACAAATTTCCCAAGTATATATCCACAAATTTCCCAAGTATATATCCACAAAATTCCCAGGTATAGATCCACAAATTTCCCAAGTATAGATCCACAAACTTCCCAAGTATAGATCCACAAACTTCCCACGTATGGATCCACAAACTTCACAAGTATAGATCCACAAACTTCCCAAGTATAGATCCACAAACTTCCCAAGAACAGATCCAAAAATTTCCCAATTATAAATCCAAAAATTTCCCAGGTATAGATCCAAAAATTTCCCAGGTATAGATCCACAAATTTCCCAAGTATAGATCCACAAATTTCCCAAGTATAGATCCACAAATTTCCCAGGTATAGATCCACAAATTTCCCAAGTATAGATCCACAAATTTCCCAAGTATAGATCCACAAACTTCCCAAGTATAGATCCACAAATTTCCCAAGTATAGATCCACAAATTTCCCAAGTATAGATCCACAAATTTCCCAGGTATAGATCCACAAATTTCCCAAGTATAGATCCACAAATTTCCCAAGTATAGATCCACAAACTTCCCAAGTATAGATCCAAAAATTTCCCAATTATAAATCCAAAAATTTCCCAGGTATAGATCCACAAATTTCCCAAGTATAGATCCACAAATTTCCCAAGTATAGATCCACAAATTTCCCAGGTATAGATCCACAAATTTCCCAAGTATAGATCCACAAATTTCCCAAGTATAGATCCACAAATTTCCCAAGTATAGATCCACAAATTTCCCAAGTATAGATCCACAAATTTCCCAGGTATAGATCCACAAACTTCCCAAGTATGGATCCACAAACTTCCCAAGTATGGATCCACAAACTTACCAATTATGGATCCACAAACTTCACAAGTATAGATCCACAAACTTCCCAAGTATAGATCCACAAATTTCCCAAGTATAGATCCACAAATTTCCCAGGTATAGATCCACAAATTTCCCAAGTATAGATCCACAAATTTCCCAGGTATAGATCCACAAATTTCCCAAGTATAGATCCACAAATTTCCCAAGTATAGATCCACAAACTTCCCAAGTATAGATCCACAAATTTCCCAAGTATAGATCCACAAATTTCCCAAGTATAGATCCACAAATTTCCCAGGTATAGATCCACAAATTTCCCAAGTATAGATCCACAAATTTCCCAAGTATAGATCCACAAACTTCCCAAGTATAGATCCACAAATTTCCCAAGTATAGATCCACAAATTTCCCAAGTATAGATCCACAAATTTCCCAGGTATAGATCCACAAATTTCCCAAGTATAGATCCACAAATTTCCCAAGTATAGATCCACAAACTTCCCAAGTATAGATCCAAAAATTTCCCAATTATAAATCCAAAAATTTCCCAGGTATAGATCCACAAATTTCCCAAGTATAGATCCACAAATTTCCCAAGTATAGATCCACAAATTTCCCAGGTATAGATCCACAAATTTCCCAAGTATAGATCCACAAATTTCCCAAGTATAGATCCACAAATTTCCCAAGTATAGATCCACAAATTTCCCAAGTATAGATCCACAAATTTCCCAGGTATAGATCCACAAACTTCCCAAGTATGGATCCACAAACTTCCCAAGTATGGATCCACAAACTTACCAATTATGGATCCACAAACTTCACAAGTATAGATCCACAAACTTCCCAAGTATAGATCCACAAATTTCCCAAGTATAGATCCACAAATTTCCCAGGTATAGATCCACAAATTTCCCAAGTATAGATCCACAAATTTCCCAAGTATAGATCCACAAACTTCCCAAGTATAGATCCACAAACTTTCCAAGTATAGATCCACAAACTTCCCACGTATGGATCCACAAACTTCACAAGTATAGATCCACAAACTTCCCAAGTATAGATCCACAAACTTCCCAAGTATAGATCCAAAAATTTCCCAATTATAAATCCAAAAATTTCCCAGGTATAGATCCAAAAATTTCCCAGGTATAGATCGACAAATTTCCCAAGTATAGATCCACAAATTTCCCAGGTATAGATCCACAAATTTCCCAAGTATAGATCCACAAATTTCCCAAGTATAGATCCACAAATTTCCCAAGTATAGATCCACAAACTTCCCAAGTATAGATCCACAAATTTCCCAAGTATAGATCCACAAATTTCCCAAGTATAGATCCACAAATTTCCCAAGTATAGATCCACAAATTTCCCAAGTATAGATCCACAAACTTCCCAAGTATAGATCCAAAAATTTCCCAATTATAAATCCAAAAATTTCCCAGGTATAGATCCACAAATTTCCCAAGTATAGATCCACAAATTTACCAAGTATAGATCCACAAATTTCCCAGGTATAGATCCACAAACCTCCCAAGTATGGATCCACAAACTTCCCAAGTATGGATCCACAAACTTACCAATTATGGATCCACAAACTTCACAAGTATAGATCCACAAACTTCCCAAGTATAGATCCACAAATTTCCCAAGTATAGATCCAAAAATTTCCCAGGTATAGATCCACAAATTTCCCAAGTATAGATCCACAAATTTCCCAAGTATAGATCCACAAATTTCCCAGGTATAGATCCACAAACCTCCCAAGTATGGATCCACAAACTTCCCAAGTATGGATCCACAAACTTACCAATTATGGATCCACAAACTTCACAAGTATAGATCCACAAACTTCCCAAGTATAGATCCACAAATTTCCCAAGTATAGATCCACAAATTTCCCAAGTATAGATCTACACACTTCCCAAGTATAGATACAAAAATTTCCCAAATATAGATCCACAAACTTCCCAAGTATATATCCACAAATTTCCCAAGTATAGGTCCACCAACTTCCCAAGTATAGATCCAAAAATTTCCCAAGTATAGATCCACAAACTTCCCAAGTATAGATCGACAAATTCCCAAGTATAGATCCACAAATTTCCCAGGTATAGATCCACAAATTTCCAAGTATAGGTCCACAAATTTCCCAAGTATAGATCCACAAATTTCCCAAGTATAGATATACAAACTTCCGAAGTATAGATCCACAAATTTCCCAAGTATAGATCCACAAATTTCCCATGTATAGATCCACAAATTTCCCAGGTATAGATCCACAAACTTCCCAAGTATAGATCCAAAAATTTCCCAAGTATAGATCCACAAACTTCCCAAGTATAGATCCAGAAATGTCGCAAGTATAGATCCACAAATTTCCCAAGTATAGATCCACAAACTTTCCAAGTATAGATCCACAAACTTCCCAAGTATGGATCCACAAACTTCACAAGTATAGATCCACAAACTTCCCAAGTATAGATCCACAAATTTCCCAGGTATAGATCCACAAACTTCCCAAGTATGGATCCACAAACTTCCCAAGTATGGATCCACAAACTTACCAATTATGGATCCACAAACTTCACAAGTATAGATCCACAAACTTCCCAAGTATAGATCCACAAATTTCCCAAGTATAGATCCACAAATTTCCCAGGTATAGATCCACAAATTTCCCAAGTATAGATCCACAAATTTCCCAAGTATAGATCCACAAACTTCCCAAGTATAGATCCACAAACTTTCCAAGTATAGATCCACAAACTTCCCACGTATGGATCCACAAACTTCACAAGTATAGATCCACAAACTTCCCAAGTATAGATCCACAAACTTCCCAAGTATAGATCCAAAAATTTCCCAATTATAAATCCAAAAATTTCCCAGGTATAGATCCAAAAATTTCCCAGGTATAGATCCACAAATTTACCAAGTATAGATCCACAAATTTCCCAGGTATAGATCCACAAATTTCCCAAGTATAGATCCACAAATTTCCCAAGTATAGATCCACAAATTTCCCAAGTATAGATCCACAAATTTCCCAAGTATAGATCCACAAATTTCCCAAGTATAGATCCACAAATTTCCCAGGTATAGATCCACAAATTTCCCAAGTATAGATCCACAAATTTCCCAAGTATAGATCCACAAATTTCCCAAGTATAGATCCACAAACTTCCCAAGTATAGATCCACAAACTTTCCAAGTATAGATCCACAAACTTCCCACGTATAGATCCACAAATTTCCCAAGTATAGATCCACAAATTTCCCAAGTATGGATCCACAAACTTCCCAAGTATGGATCCACAAACTTACCAATTATGGATCCACAAACTTCACAAGTATAGATCCACAAACTTCCCAAGTATAGATCCACAAATTTCCCAAGTATAGATCCACAAATTTCCCAGGTATAGATCCACAAATTTCCCAAGTATAGATCCAAAAATTTCCCAAGTATAGATCCACAAACTTCCCAAGTATAGATCCACAAATTTCCCAAGTATAGATCCACAAATTTCCCAGGTATAGATCCACAAATTTCCAAGTATAGGTCCACAAATTTCCCAAGTATAGATCCACAAACTTCCCAAGTATAGATCCACAAATTTCCCAAGTATAGATCCACAAATTTCCCATGTATAGATCCACAAATTTCCCAGGTATAGATCCACAAATTTCCCGAGTATAGATCCACAAATTTCCCAAGTATAGATCCACAAACTTCCCAAATATAGATCCACAAACTTCCCAAGTATAGATCCAAAAATTTCCCAATTATAAATCCAAAAATTTCCCAGGTATAGATCCACAAATTTCCCAAGTATAGATCCACAAATTTCCCAGGTATAGATCCACAAACTTCCCAAGTATGGATCCACAAACTTCCCAAGTATGGATCCACAAACTTACCAATTATAGATCCACAAACTTCACAAGTATAGATCCACAAACTTCCCAAGTATAGATCCACAAATTTCCCAAGTATAGATCCACAAACTTCCCAAGTATGGATCCACAAACTTACCAATTATGGATCCACAAACTTCACAAGTATAGATCCACAAACTTCCCAAGTATAGATCCACAAATTTCCCAGGTATAGATCCACAAATTTCCCAAGTATAGATCCACAAACTTCCCAAGTATTGATCCACAAACTTCCCAAGTATAGATCCAGAAATGTCGCAAGTATAGGTCCACAAATTTCCCAAGTATAGATCCACAAACTTTCCAAGTATAGATCCACAAACTTCCCAAGTATGGATCCACAAACTTCACAAGTATAGATCCACAAACTTCCCAAGTATAGATCCACAAATTTCCCAAGTATAGATCCACAAATTTCCCAAGTATAGATCTACAAACTTCCCAAGTATAGATACACAAATTTCCCAAATATAGATCCACAAACTTCCCAAGTATAGAGCCAAAAATTTCCCAAGTATAGATCCACAAACTTCCCAAGTATAGATCCACAAATTTCCCAAGTATAGATCCACAAATTTCCCAAGTATAGATCCACAAATTTCCCAGGTATAGATCCACAAATTTCCCAGGTATAGATCCACAAATTTCCAAGTATAGATCCACAAATTTCCCAAGTATAGATCCACAAATTTCCCAAGTATAGATCCACAAACTTCCCAAGTATAGATCCACAAATTTCCCATGTATAGATCCACAAATTTCCCAGGTATAGATCCACAAATTTCCCAAGTATAGATCCACAAATTTCCCAAGTATAGATCCACAAACTTCCCAAATATAGATCCACAAACTTCCCAAGTATAGATCCAAAAATTTCCCAATTATAAATCCAAAAATTTCCCAGGTATAGATCCACAAATTTCCCAAGTATAGATCCACAAATTTCCCAAGTATAGATCCACAAATTTCCCAGGTATAGATCCACAAATTTCCCAAGTATAGATCCACAAATTTCCCAAGTATAGATCCACAAACTTCCCAAGTATAGATCCACAAACTTCCCAAGTATAGATCCAAAAATTTCCCAGGTATAGATCCACAAATTTCCCAAGTATAGATCCACAAATTTCCCAAGTATAGATCCACAAATTTCCCAAGTATAGATCCACAAATTTCCCAGGTATAGATCCACAAATTTCCCAAGTATAGATCCACAAATTTCCCAAGTATAGATCCACAAATTTCCCAAGTATAGATCCACAAATTTCAAAAGTATAGATCCACAAACTTCCCAAGTATGGATCCACAAAATTACCAATTATGGATCCACAAACTTACCAATTATGGATCCACAAACTTCACAAGTATAGATCCACAAATTTCCCAGGTATAGATCCACAAATTTCCCAAGTATAGATCCACAAACTTCCCAAGTATAGATCCAAAAATTTCCCAAGTATAGATCCACAAACTTCCCAAGTATAGATCCAGAAATGTCGCAAGTATAGATCCACAAATTTCCCAAGTATAGATCCACAAACTTTCCAAGTATAGATCCACAAACTTCCCAAGTATGGATCCACAAACTTCACAAGTATAGATCCACAAACTTCCCAAGTATAGATCCACAAATTTCCCAAGTATAGATCCACAAATTTCCCAAGTATAGATCTACACACTTCCCAAGTATAGATACAAAAATTTCCCAAATATAGATCCACAAACTTCCCAAGTATATATCCACAAATTTCCCAAGTATAGGTCCACCAACTTCCCAAGTATAGATCCAAAAATTTCCCAAGTATAGATCCACAAACTTCCCAAGTATAGATCCACAAATTTCCCAAGTATAGATCCACAAATTTCCCAGGTATAGATCCACAAATTTCCAAGTATAGGTCCACAAATTTCCCAAGTATAGATCCACAAATTTCCCAAGTATAGATCCACAAACTTCCCAAGTATAGATCCACAAATTTCCCAAGTATAGATCCACAAATTTCCCATGTATAGATCCACAAATTTCCCAGGTATAGATCCACAAACTTCCCAAGTATAGATCCAAAAATTTCCCAAGTATAGATCCACAAACTTCCCAAGTATAGATCCACAAACTTCCCAAGTATAGATCCAGAAATGTCGCAAGTATAGATCCACAAATTTCCCAAGTATAGATCCACAAACTTTCCAAGTATAGATCCACAAACTTCCCAAGTATGGATCCACAAACTTCACAAGTATAGATCCACAAACTTCCCAAGTATAGATCCACAAATTTCCCAAGTATAGATCCACAAATTTCCCAAGTATAGATCTACAAACTTCCCAAGTATAGATACAAAAATTTCCCAAGTATAGGTCCACCAACTTCCCAAGTATAGATCCAAAAATTTCCCAAGTATAGATCCACAAACTTCCCAAGTATAGATCCACAAATTTCCCAAGTATAGATCCACAAATTTCCCAGGTATAGATCCACAAATTTCCAAGTATATGTCCACAAATTTCCCAAGTATAGATCCACAAATTTCCCAAGTATAGATCCACAAACTTCCCAAGTATAGATCCACAAATTTCCCAAGTATAGATCCACAAATTTCCCATGTATAGATCCACAAATTTCCCAGGTATAGATCCACAAATTTCCCAAGTATAGATCCACAAATTTCCCAAGTATAGATCCACAAACTTCCCAAATATAGATCCACAAACTTCCCAAGTATAGATCCAAAAATTTCCCAATTATAAATCCAAAAATTTCCCAGGTATAGATCCACAAATTTCCCAAGTATAGATCCACAAATTTCCCAAGTATAGATCCACAAACTTCCCAAGTATGGATCCAAAAACTTACCAATTATGGATCCACAAACTTCACAAGTATAGATCCACAAACTTCCCAAGTATAGATCCACAAATTTCCCAAGTATAGATCCACAAATTTCCCAAGTATATATCCACAAACTTCCCAAGTATAGATCCAAAAATTTCCCAAGTATAGATCCACAAACTTCTCAAGTATAGATCCACAAATTTCACAAGTATAGATTCACAAACTTTCCAAGTATAGGTCCACCAACTTCCCAAGTATAGATCCAAAAATTTCCCAAGTATAGATCCACAAACTTCCCAAGTATAGATCCACAAATTTCCCAAGTATAGATCCACAAATTTCCCAGGTATAGATCCACAAATTTCCAAGTATAGATCCACAAATTTCCCAAGTATGGATCCACAAATTTCCCAAGTATGGATCCACAAATTTCCCAAGTATAGATCCACAAACTTCCCAAGTATAGATCCACAAATTTCCCAAGTATAGATCCACAAATTTCCCATGTATAGATCCACAAATTTCCCAGGTATAGATCCACAAATTTCCCAAGTATAGATCCACAAATTTCCCAAGTATAGATCCACAAACTTCCCAAATATAGATCCACAAACTTCCCAAGTATAGATCCAAAAATTTCCTTATTATAAATCCAAAAATTTCCCAGGTATAGATCCACAAATTTCCCAAGTATAGATCCACAAATTTCCCAAGTATAGATCCACAAATTTCCCAAGTATAGATCCACAAATTTCCCAGGTATAGATCCACAAATTTCCCAAGTATAGATCCACAAACTTCCCAAGTATGGATCCACAAACTTACCAATTATGGATCCACAAACTTCACAAGTATAGATCCACAAATTTCCCAAGTATAGATCCACAAATTTCCCAAGTATAGATCCACAAATTTCCCAGGTATAGATCCACAAATTTCCCAAGTATAGATCCACAAACTTCCCAAGTATAGATCCACAAATTTCCCAAGTATAGATCCACAAATTTCCCAAGTATAGATCCACAAATTTCAAAAGTATAGATCCACAAACTTCCCAAGTATGGATCCACAAACTTACCAATTATGGATCCACAAACTTCACAAGTATAGATCCACAAACTTCCCAAGTATAGATCCACAAATTTCCCAGGTATAGATCCACAAATTTCCCAAGTATAGATCCACAAACCTCCCAAGTATAGATCCAAAAATTTCCCAAGTATAGATCCACAAACTTCCCAAGTATAGATCCAGAAATGTCGCAAGTATAGGTCCACAAATTTCCCAAGTATAGATCCACAAACTTTCCAAGTATAGATCCACAAACTTCCCAAGTATGGATCCACAAACTTCACAAGTATAGATCCACAAACTTCCCAAGTATAGATCCACAAATTTCCCAAGTATAGATCCACAAATTTCCCAAGTATAGATCTACAAACTTCCCAAGTATAGATACACAAATTTCCCAAATATAGATCCACAAACTTCCCAAGTATAGATCCAAAAATTTCCCAAGTATAGATCCACAAACTTCCCAAGTATAGATCCACAAATTTCCCAAGTATAGATACAAAAATTTCCCAGGTATAGATCCACAAATTTCCCAGGTATAGATCCACAAATTTCCAAGTATAGATCCACAAATTTCCCAAGTATAGATCCACAAATTTCCCAAGTATAGATCCACAAACTTCCCAAGTATAGATCCACAAATTTCCCATGTATAGATCCACAAATTTCCCAGGTATAGATCCACAAATTTCCCAAGTATAGATCCACAAACTTCCCAAATATAGATCCACAAACTTCCCAAGTATAGATCCAAAAATTTCCCAATTATAAATCCAAAAATTTCCCAATTATAAATCCAAAAATTTCCCAGGTATAGATCCACAAATTTCCCAAGTATAGATCCACAAATTTCCCAAGTATAGATCCACAAACTTCCCAAATATAGATCCACAAACTTCCCAAGTATAGATCCAAAAATTTCCCAATTATAAATCCAAAAATTTCCCAGGTATAGATCCACAAATTTCCCAAGTATAGATCCACAAATTTCCCAAGTATAGATCCACAAATTTCCCAAGTATAGATCCACAAATTTCCCAGGTATAGATCCACAAATTTCCCAAGTATAGATCCACAAATTTCCCAAGTATAGATCCACAAACTTCCCAAGTATAGATCCACAAACTTCCCAAGTATAGATCCAAAAATTTCCCAGGTATAGATCCACAAATTTCCCAAGTATAGATCCACAAATTTCCCAAGTATAGATCCACAAATTTCCCAAGTATAGATCCACAAATTTCCCAGGTATAGATCCACAAATTTCCCAAGTATAGATCCACAAATTTCCCAAGTATAGATCCACAAATTTCCCAAGTATAGATCCACAAATTTCCCAAGTATAGATCCACAAATTTCCCAGGTATAGATCCACAAACTTCCCAAGTATAGATCCAAAAATTTCCCAATTATAAATCCAAAAATTTCCCAGGTATAGATCCACAAATTTCCCAAGTATAGATCCACAAATTTCCCAAGTATAGATCCACAAATTTCCCAAGTATAGATCCACAAATTTCCCAGGTATAGATCCACAAATTTCCCAAGTATAGATCCACAAATTTCCCAAGTATAGATCCACAAACTTCCCAAGTATAGATCCACAAACTTCCCAAGTATAGATCCAAAAATTTCCCAGGTATAGATCCACAAATTTCCCAAGTATAGATCCACAAATTTCCCAAGTATAGATCCACAAATTTCCCAAGTATAGATCCACAAATTTCCCAGGTATAGATCCACAAATTTCCAAAGTATAGATCCACAAATTTCCCAAGTATAGATCCACAAATTTCCCAAGTATAGATCCACAAATTTCCCAAGTATAGATCCACAAATTTCCCAGGTATAGATCCACAAACCTCCCAAGTATGGATCCACAAACTTGCCAAGTATGGATCCACAAACTTACCAATTATGGATCCACAAACTTCACAAGTATAGATCCACAAACTTCCCAAGTATAGATCCACAAATTTCCCAAGTATAGATCCACAAATTTCCCAGGTATAGATCCACAAATTTCCCAAGTATAGATCCACAAATTTCCCAAGTATAGATCCACAAACTTCCCAAGTATAGATCCACAAATTTCCCAAGTATAGATCCACAAATTTCCCAAGTATAGATCCACAAATTTCCCAAGTATAGATCCACAAACCTCCCAAGTATAGATCCAAAAATTTCCCAAGTATAGATCCACAAACTTCCCATGTATAGATCCAGAAATGTCGCAAGTATAGGTCCACAAATTTCCCAAGTATAGATCCACAAACTTTCCAAGTATAGATCCACAAACTTCCCAAGTATGGATCCACAAACTTCACAAGTATAGATCCACAAACTTCCCAAGTATAGATCCACAAATTTCCCAAGTATAGATCCACAAATTTCCCAAGTATAGATCTACAAACTTCCCAAGTATAGATACACAAATTTCCCAAATATAGATCCACAAACTTCCCAAGTATAGATCCAAAAATTTCCCAAGTATAGATCCACAAACTTCCCAAGTATAGATCCACAAATTTCCCAAGTATAGATACACAAATTTCCCAGGTATAGATCCACAAATTTCCCAGGTATAGATCCACAAATTTCCAAGTATAGATCCACAAATTTCCCAAGTATAGATCCACAAATTTCCCAAGTATAGATCCACAAACTTCCCAAGTATAGATCCACAAATTTCCCATGTATAGATCCACAAATTTCCCAGGTATAGATCCACAAATTTCCCAAGTATAGATCCACAAACTTCCCAAATATAGATCCACAAACTTCCCAAGTATAGATCCAAAAATTTCCCAATTATAAATCCAAAAATTTCCCAATTATAAATCCAAAAATTTCCCAGGTATAGATCCACAAATTTCCCAAGTATAGATCCACAAATTTCCCAAGTATAGATCCACAAACTTCCCAAATATAGATCCACAAACTTCCCAAGTATAGATCCAAAAATTTCCCAATTATAAATCCAAAAATTTCCCAGGTATAGATCCACAAATTTCCCAAGTATAGATCCACAAATTTCCCAAGTATAGATCCACAAATTTCCCAAGTATAGATCCACAAATTTCCCAGGTATAGATCCACAAATTTCCCAAGTATAGATCCACAAATTTCCCAAGTATAGATCCACAAACTTCCCAAGTATAGATCCACAAACTTCCCAAGTATAGATCCAAAAATTTCCCAGGTATAGATCCACAAATTTCCCAAGTATAGATCCACAAATTTCCCAAGTATAGATCCACAAATTTCCCAAGTATAGATCCACAAATTTCCCAGGTATAGATCCACAAATTTCCCAAGTATAGATCCACAAATTTCCCAAGTATAGATCCACAAATTTCCCAAGTATAGATCCACAAATTTCCCAAGTATAGATCCACAAATTTCCCAGGTATAGATCCACAAACCTCCCAAGTATGGATCCACAAACTTGCCAAGTATGGATCCACAAACTTACCAATTATGGATCCACAAACTTCACAAGTATAGATCCACAAACTTCCCAAGTATAGATCCACAAATTTCCCAAGTATAGATCCACAAATTTCCCAAGTATAGATCCACAAATTTCCCAGGTATAGATCCACAAATTTCCCAAGTATAGATCCACAAACTTCCCAAGTATGGATCCACAAACTTACCAATTATGGATTCACAAACTTCACAAGTATAGATCCACAAACTTCCCAAGTATAGATCCACAAATTTCCCAAGTATAGATCCACAAATTTCCCAGGTATAGATCCACAAATTTCCCAAGTATAGATCCACAAACTTCCCAAGTATAGATCCACAAATTTCCCAAGTATAGATCCACAAATTTCCCAAGTATAGATCCACAAATTTCAAAAGTATAGATCCACAAACTTCCCAAGTATGGATCCACAAACTTACCAATTATGGATCCACAAACTTCACAAGTATAGATCCACAAACTTCCCAAGTATAGATCCACAAATTTCCCAGGTATAGATCCACAAATTTCCCAAGTATAGATCCACAAACCTCCCAAGTATAGATCCAAAAATTTCCCAAGTATAGATCCACAAACTTCCCAAGTATAGATCCAGAAATGTCGCAAGTATAGGTCCACAAATTTCCCAAGTATAGATCCACAAACTTTCCAAGTATAGATCCACAAACTTCCCAAGTATGGATCCACAAACTTCACAAGTATAGATCCACAAACTTCCCAAGTATAGATCCACAAATTTCCCAAGTATAGATCCACAAATTTCCCAAGTATAGATCTACAAACTTCCCAAGTATAGATACACAAATTTCCCAAATATAGATCCACAAACTTCCCAAGTATAGATCCAAAAATTTCCCAAGTATAGATCCACAAACTTCCCAAGTATAGATCCACAAATTTCCCAAGTATAGATACACAAATTTCCCAGGTATAGATCCACAAATTTCCCAGGTATAGATCCACAAATTTCCAAGTATAGATCCACAAATTTCCCAAGTATAGATCCACAAATTTCCCAAGTATAGATCCACAAACTTCCCAAGTATAGATCCACAAATTTCCCATGTATAGATCCACAAATTTCCCAGGTATAGATCCACAAATTTCCCAAGTATAGATCCACAAACTTCCCAAATATAGATCCACAAACTTCCCAAGTATAGATCCAAAAATTTCCCAATTATAAATCCAAAAATTTCCCAATTATAAATCCAAAAATTTCCCAGGTATAGATCCACAAATTTCCCAAGTAAAGATCCACAAATTTCCCAAGTATAGATCCACAAACTTCCCAAATATAGATCCACAAACTTCCCAAGTATAGATCCAAAAATTTCCCAATTATAAATCCAAAAATTTCCCAGGTATAGATCCACAAATTTCCCAAGTATAGATCCACAAATTTCCCAAGTATAGATCCACAAATTTCCCAAGTATAGATCCACAAATTTCCCAGGTATAGATCCACAAATTTCCCAAGTATAGATCCACAAATTTCCCAAGTATAGATCCACAAACTTCCCAAGTATAGATCCACAAACTTCCCAAGTATAGATCCAAAAATTTCCCAGGTATAGATCCAAAAATTTCCCAAGTATAGATCCACAAATTTCCCAAGTATAGATCCACAAATTTCCCAAGTATAGATCCACAAATTTCCCAGGTATAGATCCACAAATTTCCCAAGTATAGATCCACAAATTTCCCAAGTATAGATCCACAAATTTCCCAAGTATAGATCCACAAATTTCCCAAGTATAGATCCACAAATTTCCCAGGTATAGATCCACAAACCTCCCAAGTATGGATCCACAAACTTGCCAAGTATGGATCCACAAACTTACCAATTATGGATCCACAAACTTCACAAGTATAGATCCACAAACTTCACAAGTATAGATCCACAAACTTCCCAAGTATAGATCCACAAATTTCCCAAGTATAGATCCACAAATTTCCCAAGTATAGATCCACAAATTTCCCAGGTATAGATCCACAAATTTCCCAAGTATAGATCCACAAACTTCCCAAGTATGGATCCACAAACTTACCAATTATGGATCCACAAACTTCACAAGTATAGATCCACAAACTTCCCAAGTATAGATCCACAAATTTCCCAAGTATAGATCCACAAATTTCCCAGGTATAGATCCACAAATTTCCCAAGTATAGATCCACAAACTTCCCAAGTATAGATCCACAAATTTCCCAAGTATAGATCCACAAATTTCCCAAGTATAGATCCACAAATTTCAAAAGTATAGATCCACAAACTTCCCAAGTATGGATCCACAAACTTACCAATTATGGATCCACAAACTTCACAAGTATAGATCCACAAACTTCCCAAGTATAGATCCACAAATTTCCCAAGTATAGATCCAAAAATTTCCCAAGTATAGATCCACAAACTTCCCAAGTATAGATCCAGAAATGTCGCAAGTATAGGTCCACAAATTTCCCAAGTATAGATCCACAAACTTTCCAAGTATAGATCCACAAACTTCCCAAGTATGGATCCACAAACTTCACAAGTATAGATCCACAAACTTCCCAAGTATAGATCCACAAATTTCCCAAGTATAGATCCACAAATTTCCCAAGTATAGATCTACAAACTTCCCAAGTATAGATACACAAATTTCCCAAATATAGATCCACAAACTTCCCAAGTATAGATCCAAAAATTTCCCAAGTATAGATCCACAAACTTCCCAAGTATAGATCCACAAATTTCCCAAGTATAGATACACAAATTTCCCAGGTATAGATCCACAAATTTCCCAGGTATAGATCCACAAATTTCCAAGTATAGATCCACAAATTTCCCAAGTATAGATCCACAAATTTCCCAAGTATAGATCCACAAACTTCCCAAGTATAGATCCACAAATTTCCCATGTATAGATCCACAAATTTCCCAGGTATAGATCCACAAATTTCCCAAGTATAGATCCACAAACTTCCCAAATATAGATCCACAAACTTCCCAAGTATAGATCCAAAAATTTCCCAATTATAAATCCAAAAATTTCCCAATTATAAATCCAAAAATTTCCCAGGTATAGATCCACAAATTTCCCAAGTATAGATCCACAAATTTCCCAAGTATAGATCCACAAACTTCCCAAATATAGATCCACAAACTTCCCAAGTATAGATCCAAAAATTTCCCAATTATAAATCCAAAAATTTCCCAGGTATAGATCCACAAATTTCCCAAGTATAGATCCACAAATTTCCCAAGTATAGATCCACAAATTTCCCAAGTATAGATCCACAAATTTCCCAGGTATAGATCCACAAATTTCCCAAGTATAGATCCACAAATTTCCCAAGTATAGATCCACAAACTTCCCAAGTATAGATCCACAAACTTCCCAAGTATAGATCCAAAAATTTCCCAGGTATAGATCCACAAATTTCCCAAGTATAGATCCACAAATTTCCCAAGTATAGATCCACAAATTTCCCAAGTATAGATCCACAAATTTCCCAGGTATAGATCCACAAATTTCCCAAGTATAGATCCACAAATTTCCCAAGTATAGATCCACAAATTTCCCAAGTATAGATCCACAAATTTCCCAAGTATAGATCCACAAATTTCCCAGGTATAGATCCACAAACCTCCCAAGTATGGATCCACAAACTTGCCAAGTATGGATCCACAAACTTACCAATTATGGATCCACAAACTTCACAAGTATAGATCCACAAACTTCCCAAGTATAGATCCACAAATTTCCCAAGTATAGATCCACAAATTTCCCAGGTATAGATCCACAAATTTCCCAAGTATAGATCCACAAATTTCCCAAGTATAGATCCACAAACTTCCCAAGTATAGATCCACAAATTTCCCAAGTATAGATCCACAAATTTCCCAAGTATAGATCCACAAATTTCAAAAGTATAGATCCACAAACTTCCCAAGTATGGATCCACAAACTTACCAATTATGGATCCACAAACTTCACAAGTATAGATCCACAAACTTCCCAAGTATAGATCCACAAATTTCCCAGGTATAGATCCACAAATTTCCCAAGTATAGATCCACAAACTTCCCAAGTATAGATCCAAAAATTTCCCAAGTATAGATCCACAAACTTCCCAAGTATAGATCCAGAAATGTCGAGAGTATAGATCCACAAATTTCCCAAGTATAGATCCACAAACTTTCCAAGTATAGATCCACAAACTTCCCAAGTATGGATCCACAAACTTCACAAGTATAGATCCACAAACTTCCCAAGTATAGATCCACAAATTTCCCAAGTATAGATCCACAAATTTCCCAAGTACAGATCTACACACTTCCCAAGTATAGATACAAAAATTTCCCAAATATAGATCCACAAACTTCCCAAGTATATATCCACAAATTTCCCAAGTATAGGTCCACCAACTTCCCAAGTATAGATCCAAAAATTTCCCAAGTATAGATCCACAAACTTCCCAAGTATAGATCCACAAATTTCCCAAGTATAGATCCACAAACTTCCCAAATATAGATCCACAAACTTCCCAAGAATAGATCCACAAATTTCCCAAGTATAGATCCACAAATTTCCCAAGTATAGATCCACAAACTTCCCAAGTATAGATCCACAAACTTCCCAAGTATAGATCCAAAAATTTCCCAATTATAAATCCAAAAATTTCCCAGGTATAGATCCACAAATTTCCCAAGTATAGATCCACAAATTTCCCAGGTATAGATCCACAAATTTCCCAAGTATAGATCCACAAATTTCCCAAGTATAGATCCACAAATTTCCCAAGTATAGATCCACAAATTTCCCAAGTATAGATCCACAAATTTCCCAGGTATAGATCCACAAACTTCCCAAGTATGGATCCACAAACTTCCCAAGTATATATCCAAAAATTTCCCGAGTATAGGTCCACAAACTTCCCAAGTATAGATCCAAAAATTTCCCAAGTATAGATCCACAAACTTCCCAAGTATAGATCCACAAATTTCCCAAGTATAGATCCACAAATTTCCCAGGTATAGATCCACAAATTTCCCAAGTATAGATCCACAAATTTCCCAAGTATAGATCCACAAATTTCCCAAGTATAGATCCACAAACTTCCCAAGTATAGATCCACAAATTTCCCAAGTATAGATCCACAAATTTCCCAGTAATAGATCCACAAATTTCCCAAGTATAGATCCACAAATTTCCCAGGTATAGATCCACAAATTTCCCAAGTATAGATCCACAAATTTCCCAAGTATAGATCCACAAATTTCCCAAGTATAGATCCACAAATTTCCCAGGTATAGATCCACAAATTTCCAAGTATAGGTCCACAAATTTCCCAAGTATAGATCCACAAATTTCCCAAGTATAGATCCACAAATTTCCCAAGTATAGATCCACAAACTTCCCAAATATAGATCCACAAACTTCCCAAGTATAGATCCAAAAATTTCCCAATTATAAATCCAAAAATTTCCCAGGTATAGATCCACAAATTTCCCAAGTATAGATCCACAAATTTCCCAGGTATAGATCCACAAATTTCCCAAGTATAGATCCACAAATTTCCCAAGTATAGATCCACAAATTTCCCAAGTATAGATCCACAAACTTCCCAAGTATAGATCCAAAAATTTCCCAATTATAAATCCAAAAATTTCCCAGGTATAGATCCACAAATTTCCCAAGTATAGATCCACAAATTTCCCAGGTATAGATCCACAAATTTCCCAAGTATAGATCCACAAATTTCCCAAGTATAGATCCACAAATTTCCCAAGTATAGATCCACAAATTTCCAAGTATAGATCCACAAATTTCCCAAGTATAGATCCACAAATTTCCCAGGTATAGATCCACAAACTTCCCAAGTATGGATCCACAAACTTCCCAAGTATATATCCAAAAATTTCCCGAGTATAGGTCCACAAACTTCCCAAGTATAGATCCAAAAATTTCCCAAGTATAGATCCACAAACTTCCCAAGTATAGATCCACAAATTTCCCAAGTATAGATCCACAAATTTCCCAGGTATAGATCCACAAATTTCCCAAGTATAGATCCACAAATTTCCCAAGTATAGATCCACAAATTTCCCAAGTATAGATCCACAAACTTCCCAAGTATAGATCCACAAATTTCCCAAGTATAGATCCACAAATTTCCCAGGTATAGATCCACAAATTTCCCAAGTATAGATCCACAAATTTCCCAGGTATAGATCCACAAATTTCCCAAGTTTAGATCCACAAATTTCCCAAGTATAGATCCACAAATTTCCCAAGTATAGATCCACAAATTTCCCAAGTATAGATCCACAAATTTCCCAGGTATAGATCCACAAACTTCCCAAGTATGGATCCACAAACTTCCCAAGTATGGATCCACAAACTTACCAATTATAGAACCACAAACTTCACAAGTATAGATCCACAAACTTCCCAAGTATAGATCCACAAATTTCCCAGGTATAGATCCACAAATTTCCCAAGTATAGATCCACAAATTTCCCAGGTATAGATCCACAAACTTCACAAGTATAGATCCACAAACTTCACAAGTATAGATCCACAAATTTCCCAAGTATAGATCCACAAATTTCCCAGGTATAGATCCACAAATTTCCCAAGTATAGATCTACAAACTTCCCAAGTATAGATACACAAATTTCCCAACTATAGATCCACAAACTTCCCAAGTATAGATCCACAAACTTCCCAAGTATAGATCCACAAATTTCCCAAGTATAGATCCACAAATTTCCCAAGTATAGATCCACAAATTTCCCAAGTATAGATCCACAAATTTCCCAGGTATAGATCGACAAATTTCCCAAGTATAGATCCACAAATTTCCCAAGTATAGATCCACAAATTTCCCAAGTATAGATCCACAAACTTCCCAAGTATAGATCCACAAATTTCCCAAGTATAGATCCACAAATTTCCCAGGTATAGATCCACAAATTTCCCAAGTATAGATCCACAAATTTCCCAGGTATAGATCCACAAATTTCCCAAGTATAGATCCACAAATTTCCCAAGTATAGATCCACAAATTTCCCAAGTATAGATCCACAAATTTCCCAAGTATAGATCCACAAATTTCCCAGGTATAGATCCACAAACTTCCCAAGTATGGATCCACAAACTTCCCAAGTATGGATCCACAAACTTACCAATTATAGAACCACAAACTTCACAAGTATAGATCCACAAACTTCCCAAGTATAGATCCACAAATTTCCTAGGTATAGATCCACAAATTTCCCAAGTATAGATCCACAAATTTCCCAGGTATAGATCCACAAACTTCACAAGTATAGATCCACAAACTTCACAAGTATAGATCCACAAATTTCCCAAGTATAGATCCACAAATTTCCCAGGTATAGATCCACAAATTTCCCAAGTATAGATCTACAAACTTCCCAAGTATAGATACACAAATTTCCCAACTATAGATCCACAAACTTCCCAAGTATAGATCCACAAACTTCCCAAGTATAGATCCACAAATTTCCCAAGTATAGATCCACAAATTTCCCAGGTATAGATCCACAAATTTCCCAGGTATAGATCCACAAATTTCCAAGTATGGATCCACAAATTTCCCAAGTATAGATCCACAAATTTCCCAAGTATAGATCCACAAACTTCCCAAGTATAGATCCACAAATTTCCCATGTATAGATCCACAAATTTCCCAGGTATAGATCCACAAATTTCCCAAGTATAGATCCACAAATTTCCCAAGTATAGATCCACAAACTTCCCAAATATAGATCCACAAACTTCCCAAGTATAGATCCAAAAATTTCCCAATTATAAATCCACAAATTTCCCAAGTATAGATCCACAAATTTCCCAAGTATAGATCCACAAATTTCCCAGGTATAGATCCACAAATTTCCCAAGTATAGATCCACAAATTTCCCAAGTATAGATCCACAAACTTCCCAAGTATAGATCCACAAACTTCCCAAGTATAGATCCAAAAATTTCCCAGGTATAGATCCACAAATTTCCCAAGTATAGATCCACAAATTTCCCAAGTATAGATCCACAAATTTCCCAAGTATAGATCCACAAATTTCCCAGGTATAGATCCACAAATTTCCCAAGTATAGATCCACAAATTTCCCAAGTATAGATCCACAAATTTCCCAAGTATAGATCCACAAATTTCCCAAGTATAGATCCACAAATTTCCCAGGTATAGATCCACAAACCTCCCAAGTATGGATCCACAAACTTCCCAAGTATGGATCCACAAACTTACCAATTATGGATCCACAAACTTCACAAGTATAGATCCACAAACTTCCCAAGTATAGATCCACAAATTTCCCAAGTATAGATCCACAAATTTCCCAGGTATAGATCCACAAATTTCCCAAGTATAGATCCACAAATTTCCCAAGTGTAGATCCACAAATTTCCCAAGTATAGATCCACAAATATCAAAAGTATAGATCCACAAACTTCCCAAGTATGGATCCACAAACTTACCAATTATGGATCCACAAACTTCACAAGTATAGATCCACAAACTTCCCAAGTATAGATCCACAAATTTCCCAGGTATAGATCCACAAATTTCCCAAGTATAGATCCACAAACTTCCCAAGTATAGATCCAAAAATTTCCCAAGTATAGATCCACAAACTTCCCAAGTATAGATCCACAAATTTCCCAAGTATAGATCCACAAATTTCCCAAGTATAGATCCACAAACTTTCCAAGTATAGATCCACAAACTTCCCAAGTATGGATCCACAAACTTCACAAGTATAGATCCACAAACTTCCCAAGTATAGATCCACAAATTTCCCAAGTATAGATCTACACACTTCCCAAGTATAGATACAAAAATTTCCCAAATATAGATCCACAAACTTCCCAAGTATATATCCACAAATTTCCCAAGTATAGGTCCACCAACTTCCCAAGTATAGATCCAAAAATTTCCCAGGTATAGATCCACAAATTTCCAAGTATAGGTCCACAAATTTCCCAAGTATAGATCCACAAATTTCCCAAGTATAGATCCACAAACTTCCCAAGTATAGATCCACAAACTTCCCAAGTATAGATCCACAAATTTCCCAAGTATAGATCCACAAATTTCCCATGTATAGATCCACAAATTTCCCAGGTATAGATCCACAAACTTCCCAAGTATAGATCCAAAAATTTCTCAAGTATAGATCCACAAACTTCCCAAGTATAGATCCAGAAATGTCGCAAGTATAGATCCACAAATTTCCCAAGTATAGATCCACAAACTTTCCAAGTATAGATCCACAAACTTCCCAAGTATGGATCCACAAACTTCACAAGTATAGATCCACAAACTTCCCAAGTATAGGTCCACAAATTTCCCAAGTATAGATCCACAAATTTCCCAAGTATAGATCTACACACTTCCCAAGTATAGATACAAAAATTTCCCAAATATAGATCCACAAACTTCCCAAGTATATATCCACAAATTTCCCAAGTATAGGTCCACCAACTTCCCAAGTATAGATCCAAAAATTTCCCAAGTATAGATCCACAAACTTCCCAAGTATAGATCCACAAATTTCCCAAGTATAGATCCACAAATTTCCCAGGTATAGATCCACAAATTTCCCAGGTATAGATCCACAAATTTCCAAGTATAGGTCCACAAATTTCCCAAGTATAGATCCACAAATTTCCCAAGTATAGATCCACAAACTTCCCAAGTATAGATCCACAAATTTCCCAAGTATAGATCCACAAATTTCCCATGTATAGATCCACAAATTTCCCAGGTATAGATCCACAAATTTCCCAAGTATAGATCCACAAATTTCCCAAGTATAGATCCACAAACTTCCCAAATATAGATCCACAAACTTCCCACGTATAGATCCAAAAATTTCCCAATTATAAATCCAAAAATTTCCCAGGTATAGATCCACAAATTTCCCAAGTATAGATCCACAAATTTCCCAGGTATAGATCCACAAACTTCCCAAGTATGGATCCACAAACTTCCCAAGTATGGATCCACAAACTTACCAATTATAGATCCACAAACTTCACAAGTATAGATCCACAAACTTCCCAAGTATAGATCCACAAATTTGCCAAGTATAGATCCACAAACTTCCCAAGTATGGATCCACAAACTTACCAATTATGGATCCACAAACTTCACAAGTATAGATCCACAAACTTCCCAAGTATAGATCCACAAATTTCCCAGGTATAGATCCACAAATTTCCCAAGTATAGATCCACAAACTTCCCAAGTATAGATCCAAAAATTTCCCAAGTATAGATCCACAAACTTCCCAAGTATAGATCCAGAAATGTCGCAAGTATAGGTCCACAAATTTCCCAAGTATAGATCCACAAACTTCCCAAGTATGGATCCACAAACTTCACAAGTATAGATCCACAAACTTCCCAAGTATAGATCCACAAATTTCCCAAGTATAGATCCACAAATTTCCCAAGTATAGATCTACAAACTTCCCAAGTATAGATACACAAATTTCCCAAATATAGATCCACAAACTTCCCAAGTATAGAGCCAAAAATTTCCCAAGTATAGATCCACAAACTTCCCAAGTATAGATCCACAGTAGTAAAGTACGCACCCGTTAAGCAAAAATTCATCCCCCTTTCCAGCCCCAGCCTGCTAGAGCCCCTCCCCAGGTTTGGGAGAACCTGTTTTTGACATCACCAACTTGTAAAATTTTTTTTTTTCAAAATTTCCGCTCGCGCCGGAGGGATTATTTGGTACGCGGGAGTCTCAAACATCTTTCTCCTTTACTTTTACTCTCGTCATAATCAAAAACTAGGTTACTTTTTAAAGCTGTTGTGCCACGGGGGAAAATCAAAATTGTTACAATTTTATTTAAATAAAATTGTTACTTTTACCTCATAATCTTATTTAAATATAAGTATTACTTTTACCTACTAACCTCATTTAAATTACTTTAAAAAGGCTTCTCAACAATATTAAATTTATAGTCACCATGGCTTGTTTAACTGAATACCCCGCTCCACGTCAAGCCCATAGATTAGAAGGAGTGTTATCTCTCCAATGTTTAGCGTTCGCGGTAGTTGACTCTAAATATATTCTACAAACAAGTAAGAGCACAGACGATTATCATCCCGAAATATTCGAAGCAAAAACAAATCTATTAATCAAGTTATCAGAACCAGTCTTTAATGAGTGTCAACAGTTGTTATCGTCCCGCTCTTTTTCGCATTTTATAACACCCGAATTTTGCAAATTAAATGTGTGGGAATTTGACCATTATTTATTTCATCCTCAAGCCGTATTATGGGATTGTGACGTCAAAACTTTTGGGGAAAAAACTGTAACAGTATGTCCTTATCCTTATCATTATACGAACCTTCATTGTCCGTATAAATCATTAACTTTGATGGGCTGGGAGTTCCACGACAAAGAAATGTTTCATCAATTCATCTCGTACAAAATTGTTATTTTTGCTCTCAAGTATGTTATTTTTTTTTTTCAACAAATAAAAAATGAACTAAAAATACTTTATATTAGATATCGCGAATTCTTTGACGGCCAATATAATTCAATTGCGGATTATGACAAAAAAGTGTTAAGATTAGAAGAAAAGGTATGTAGCCAAAAATACAGTTTTAATAAATAAAATATTAATATTTTTTTTTTAGATCCGTAAATATTATTGTCAATTTAAAGAACTAAAAAAATGGCTGAAAGATTATAGTTTTAACTATAAAAAATACGAGTCAGATAACTTTTATAGTGATGAAGAAGATTCATCTTAAAAATAAATTTTGATTTTAAAAAATAAAAATAGATTTTGATTTTAAAAAATAAAAATAGATTTTGATTTAAAAAAATATCTTGAAAAATAAAAATACATTTTGAATTAAAAAATTTGTGTTCTTATCTCTTTAATAAGAAATAAGAGTTCACCAATGAAAAAAAGGTTTAAGAGGCTCACATGTTCTTTGACGGCAGTAAAAAAGAAGTCTTAGAAGACTACATTTCTTAAAAAAGATACGAAGAGTAGGACGCCATTTTTATATTTTATTTTTCAGGTATGTAAATGTATTTTTGTTCGTTATTTTATATTTAATTATTATCAATTATTATTTATTATTATATATCATGGCATACGAAAAAAAGATTTGACCAAGGAAATGAAGAAGTTTATACTGAATTTAAATGGCTAAAAAGAAATAAAGTCATCAATTTATAACGCAACAAGAAATTCAAGGTAAAATCAGATTTAATAATTTTTTTCACAGTTAATATACATCAATTACTAGAGCCGAAACCACCAATACCCCTGACTGTTGTACTTAACTCCTAACAAATTTAAAAAAAAATAGTTTTTTTAGTAAAAATTAAAATTTAATATTTAAAAAAAAAAACATACCGTGGCTTCGCAGAGAACGGGGATTAGTATGGGAGTTATGACTAATTGGGCAATTTTGTCACCGGCTTTTATGGTGTATTCAGTTTCCAAATTAGTCCTTAGCATTATTTGCAACTCGCCTCGAAAGTCGGAGTCTATAATACCCGGGTAGACAAAAATACCCTCCAAAAGCTTCGCTAAAATAGAAATTTTAGCTATTATTTGATAAGTTAGTTTTAAGTTTTATATCGTAAAAAACTTACACGATCTTCCTAGCAACGTCCCCACGGTGTAAGGGGGTAGTTCAAGTGCAATCCCCGTATGAACTTTGACAAGTCCATTGACGGGAATTACTGTGTCGTACAGCGAGTAAAAATCTAAACCTGCCGACCAATTTGTAGCTCTAGTTGGTACAAAAGCGGCTGGACTCAATTTTAAATATTTTAGAACAGGGTAAAATGGCTGCACCACGGCGATATTTTTACTAGACATACTTGGAGGTTTGATAACAAGATTCAAAAGTGAAAAAATGAACCTAATTTTTGCTTATTTATATATTTTGAGGTTAAATGTAAAAAAGTAATTATCTACGTATGTATATTAATAACGTGAAAAATATAGAATGTCATTTTCAATGTCGTCCAGTTTTAAATTTTTTATTCGAATATCAAAATATTAAAATTATACACGTAGGGATTATAATAATTAAGATAAATTATCTAGTTATATAGATAAAATATATAGATTATAAAAATATTCATTATAATTACATTTAATTGATACAATTATCATTTTACAAAATAATATTTTTGAAAGAATATATTTATGATAAAGAAATAGTTTCACAAACAAAAATTATCAAATTATAAAATGACAAGAAAAATTCATATTTGGTTTTAAAGAAAAGTATATAGTTTTATTTTTTTCATGTATACATTATAGACATTAATAATTCATCCATATTTGGCTCCAACATTAAATATATTTTTTTAATTTTTTTCATCTAAAAGATGATAACATTAAAATTTGAAATAAATAAAGGTTAAAAAAAAAATACGTACTTGTCGACTCAGATAGTTAATTTTTCTTCTTCTCACTTTTTTCATTTCCAGCGTAAAATTTTCGTAATAAATGTTGATGTCCCGATATCTAAATAAGGATATCGTTATTTTTTGGATACCAAGGTGGCATTTATTAAATAACGTACATGGTAACAAAAATGGCAGCTTTATAGTAAGTCCATTTACGTATATAATGACTGGTGTGAATTTGAAATGTAGAACAGCGAAAATTAAAAAAGGGACAGACAGGATGAAGAATGTGCACCTCAAAAGGACAAAAGGGAGGAAGGATTTCTAAATCACGATTATACCGATTGAAACAGAAAATTCCATGTTTTTCGTGTAAATAATAGTTAAAGTCTTTTAAAAATTCATAACACTCGTCAAAAACGCGTTTACTTATTACATTAACAAAGTGATTGCGCTTTTCTACTGGTATTTTGTTAAAAAGACTATTTTTATCACAAATGTGAAAACTCAGCGTGGTTAATGACAAAATTTCATAAAAAGGCTCAGCATTTTTAATATCGCAATTTGTACTTAAACAAGCCATTTTAAAACTTCTTATGTTACTAAGACTTTAAAAATGTTAATATTTTTTAGCTTTATATATGGAAATAAATGGGTTATATCTATGTAAAAATTTAACTAGAGGGGATAATTATCCTAGATTAAAATATTTTTATAAATAGGCGTTGTGCCATAAAAGGGTTTTTGATACATATTTTAAAAAAAAAAAAAACTAATTATCTTTGTACGTGACTTAAAAATATTAAATTCTAATTTTTGAAAAAAACAAAAAATATCTATTTTTTTTTATTTATTTTTGAAATTTTCGTCTATATAAAGATAGATCATAACGTATAAAAGTTTACTTTCAGTTTTTGATAGTTTAGGGTCGACTAGGGTCTGATAAAAATAGTTAGAATATGAGTCAATTACTCGAATCACAAGATATACTGGACTTGTCCAGCCCTTTACCGTCTCCTGACATTACGATCGAAGAAGCAGAATCTGATTTAAACGAATTGCCAGACATCAATCGGCCCAGTCCCTCTCATAAATTGAATAGCTCAAAACGAAAAATAACTTCGTTTTTAACATTCGAAAAATTAATAGCACCCGATGATAATGTTTTTTTGGAAAAAGTAAAAGAAAGTTCTACTGTTTCAACACTTGGATTAGAAAGTAGAGTGCGGTTGAGAGTCAACGGTAATTACTACGAATCAAAAACGAGACCCCGTACGAATGGACTATTTTATATGGAAATGAACTTGTATAAAATGGATGACATTGGAAACAGTCCCGTCGACGAACTCTGGAAAGCGGATCACAAAAAATTAAAATACATGTAAGATTTTTAAATAATTTTAAATGCGTAAAATTTGAGTTTAATTTACAATTATTAATTTTGTAGTGTCAGTGATGAATCGGACCGAGATGGTGTAAAATTGGTCAATGCCTTTTACAAATGTTGCGAACGAATTCAAAACAGTAAAGAAACTCAAATTATTGCTCCAAAGAAGGTAACAAGTAAATATTTTTGACATATAAAATAACCCTCGAATTAAAACTTTGTGTCTTTAATTAGAAATATTTTAAAAAATAATTCCGTATAAAAAATGGCTGACTACTCAACAACCTCTTCATCTTCTACCGCTAGTGATTCGGAGTCACCTTCTTTCCCTAATCTTAAACGTTTCTATCACATTCAACGCCGCTTAAATAAACGTTCGTATAAATGGAAGACAAAAGAAATAGATGTCCGAATTCAATTTCATGATTTAACTAAAATTCCCGTTAAAGACTTTTATAAAGTCTTTAAAAGAATTTTAGCAGAAATAATTCGTGAAATATTATTGGATCGCGAAAACTTTACTCATTTGCGTTTCAGTTTAAATTCCGAAAGTTTAAATACGCCAGTTAATATAAATTTAATTAAAATAGACAAACTCACCCCCAAGCGTATTATTCGAACGTTAAGTCGGGTAATACAATCAAATTCGAAAGACTTGATTGTAGAAAGTGATAACTGGAAATTTGATTTAATTTTCATAGACTTGCCTCAAAATATTGGTGGTTATCAACGTTCGGTTAAAAACAGAACTTTAGCTAACTTAAACGACTGGCTCCAAAAAAATTCCAATTTTATTTTTATTGACAATGACACGGATAATTTTTGTTTCGGACGAGGCATTGTATTAGGTCAATTACTCGCGGATCGATTTTATTTCACTGAAATTAAACAGCTCGAATTATTTGATCAAAAAGAATTTCAAAAAATTAAATACGGGAAAAAAATACAATTAAAAATGGCCAAAGAGTTACACGAAAAAGCGGGTCTAGATGAAGGCGCCGTAAATATGATTAGTATTAACAAAATGCAAAATTTTTTACTTCCCCTTTATCGAATTGTTATAATAGACGCTTTAGATCAATATAGTATTTTTTACGAAGGTCCCGACGCTCCTCGTTATATTTATCTATTAAAGGTAGGCTCTCACATTCATGTCGCAAAAACTCTTCATTCAATAATGGGAGGTAGAAGTTCGTGTAATCCTTGTTTAAAAACGTTTCATACAGATTATCAAAAAAGGAAACATAGATGTCCGAACACAACTGAATATATTTGTTTTCGTTGTCAGTCCCCCGCTTATCATACTATGAATAATTTAGAACGGTGCACGGAATGTTTTCGCTACTTTGCTCGAGGGGCTTGTTTTGAAGCGCATATTTCTAACGGAACATGCGAATCAAAAAAGAGGTGCTTAAAATGTGGACATTTACTAGGTGAAAATCACGATTGTTTACCCCGTTGTCAGCGTTGTCTAATTAAACATCCCGAACAATTGCATTACGTCATGCCCCTTTGCAGCCCACGTGAAAAAAGTCGATTAATTTTTTTTGATACTGAAACTATTTTAGAAAACGATATTTTTGTTCCCATTTTATTAATTAGTGAAGCTGAATTAGAAAATGGTAGTTACGAAAAAATGATTTTTTATGGAAAAGATTGCATCGACAAGTTTTTAGATTATATTCTATCAACGGAAGTAACTGTTGGTTCTCAAAAAATTAGAAAACGTAAAACTAGAAAGGCGCGCTTCCATGGATTTTCTATATTAGGTCACTATGCACAAGGTTTCGACCTGTACTTCATTATAAGAAAGTTAATTGAGCGAAATTTATTGCCCTTTCTTATTTATGACGGTTCCAAAATTTTACTTATCTCTTTAAAAAATTTACAGTTAAGATTTATTGACAGTTATTCTTACGTCGCAGCCCCTTTAAGAAATTTTACGCAAATGTTTGGGCTTGATGATGACGTAGTGAAAGGATATTTTCCTTACTCTTTTTACAATAACTCGACTTTAGATTACAAAGGGGCACTGCCACCAAAACATTATTTTAGCCCGGAAAAAATGAAAGATCAAGATTTCTTAAATTTTGAAAAATGGTACGAAAGTCGAGAAAAGGAAAAGTATGACATTCACGAAGAAGTTTTAAAATACTGTAGCCAGGATGTAAAATTGTTACGGGAAGGAATGGTAATTTTTCGAGACATTTATTTAAAAATTACGAATTTTGACATTTTTAGTTTTCCTAACGTCACGATTGCCGGGTGTCTAACTACAATTTTTCTAAACAATTATCTTCAACCATACGCAATGGGTATTGTCCCTCCCAATGGGTATAACAATCAATTTGCCTATTCTCAAATTAGTTTAAAATATTTAGCTTGGTTTGAAAAACAAGAAGGCGTAAAACTTCAAACAGCTTTGTACGGAGGGGAAAAACAAGTTGGCCCATACCGATTAGACGGCTACTCTAACGACCCACCGTTAGCTATTAATTTTGATGGCTGTTTTTATCACGGTTGCGAGCTTTGTTTGGCTTTAAATTCTTATAATTCGCTATTAAAAACAACCAATAAGCATCTTCACGAACGCACTTTGGATAGAGATATTTTTATTCGAGAAACTCTTCCAAACCATAAATATATTACAGTAAAAGAATGTCAATTTTATCGCTTTTTGAAGGAAAATGCCGAAGCCAAAGCTTTTTGCAAAAGTTTAACATTACGCCCCCGTATTAATGGACGTAGCGCTTTATACGGTGGCCGCTGTAGCGTTTTCAAATTAAAAAGCGTTCCCCAAACACATCAAACTATAAAATATTTAGACATAATTTCGCTTTACCCCCATATCTGTCACGATAAGGTTTTTCCGGGATTACACCCTAGTATTATTACCTCTAACTTTAATTACGAAGCAGATGCGTACTTTGGGGTTATTCACGCGCGCGTACTGCCCCCCCAAAATCTTTATATTCCCGTTTTACCCGTTCGAGTGCATGGAAAATTATATTACCCGCTATGTAAAATGTGTGCTAAATTTCAGTTAAACGTTTGTAATCACGGAGAGAACGATAGAGCCTTAGAAGGCGTTTGGGTTAGCAACGAGCTCTACTGGGCCGTAAAGTATGCTAATTACAAAATCTTAGATATTTACGAAGTTTATCACTATCACAAACAAGAAAATTTCTTTAGTCAGTACATGACGGACTTTATTGGCCTTAAAATAGCGAATTCGGGATTTCCAAGTGATGCTGTCACAGAAAAAAAAAAAAAAAATTTTGTCGAAAAAATTAATCAAAGCGAAAAATTAAATTTAAATATTTTTGACATTACTGATAACCCTGGATTGCGTCATGTCGGGAAATTAAATATTAATGCGTTGTGGGGGAGGGTAGGGTTGAATACGAACCATAATAAAACAATACTAATTAATAAATATGCAGAATTAATTAAATATTTAGGAGACCCGAGCGTGGAAATAGCCGATTTGCGACCCGTAACTGACGAAATTGCGATGTTGAGTCTCAAAAGCGAAAGCGATTACGCGCCTTCGTATAATTACGGTAATGCTATTGTAGCTAGTTTCGTTTCCGCTTATGGGCGTATTAGATTAAATGAAACTTTGTTTAAATTGGACAGGGCTTGCGCGTACGCAGATACAGACTCGTGCCTTTATATAGCTACCCCCGGGGCGTGGGAACCTTCTATTGGCACTGCGGTAGGCTCGTGGGCCGACGAATTAAAGGGCAATTCGATAGATTTATTTATGGCGACGGGACCAAAAAGTTACGTCTATAAATTAAAAGAATCTCAAAAAATTGTACAAAAATGTAAAGGCATCACTTTAAATCGTGAAAATGTCGAAGCTATTGGCCTAGAAAATTTCGAAGAATTAATCATGGATCCTCAAAAAGAATTAACGCTCCAAATTCCCTTTAACGTAAAAAGACATAAAATACAGATGGCCCTAGAGTCGACCAAACCGACCAAAAAGTTTAGACGCACAAATGATAAACGATATATTTTAAATAATCTCGACACTTTGCCTTTCGGCTACAAAGCGGACGGAAGCGAAAAAAATGAATCACGAATTGACCCGCCTAGAAAGTTTTAAAGGGCGTTGGAAAGGTTGCGTTCCCATTGAAGCCTTAGCCAAAGCTGGATTTTTTTTATTAGACTCGAAAATTCAAGCTTGTCAATGCTTTCAATGCGGGCTTCTTTTATATCGCTGGGAATGTTTAGACATTCCCTTTAAAGAGCACGAAAAATATAGTCCAAATTGCGATTTTGTTACTAAACGAAATTTGACTACGAACATCCCTCTCGTACCATTTCAACCGCTTCAAACTGGTTTTGACGAATGTGGCAGCATTCCTTTCGCGAAATATAACTCGAATCCAAGCGGTAAAGATGAAAGGGGACGTATAGTAAATACAATAATAAACGGTGCCCCTGAAAAAACTATCGTTGAAGAAAAAATTAAATGTCCACCCTTTATAAATAGCCAATCATGCCCAAGAATGGAAACAGGCACGTGCATTTTTCTAAAGTAATTCAAATTTATGAAATCCCCGCGGAAAATAGAAAAAATTATAAATGGATTGATCAATTACGTTTTCAACATAAAATTAAAAAATTTGAACAAATATTTTTAGCGTGTAAAAGAGGACAAGATTTAAAAAAGGAAATATAATATGGTGGTGGAAACTACATAGCATATAAACTGGTGTCGGGTTCATAAAAATGTAAATTGCTGGTAAAACTTTAAAGTGACGGGTTTTATTATATGGTGTTGGACTTTTTTTTTGTAATAATGAATGATAATACTTTAAAATTTATTACTCCATTTCGAAGTTTAATTTGCGGGCCTTCTATGTGTGGTATGCTTTTTTTTGCCTGTATTTTATTATTAATAAAATTATATACATATATAATAATCTAGCATTTAAAAAAAAAATGTGTTTTCTTTATTTTTATAGGAAAAAGCACTTTTGTCTCTAATTTTTTAAAACAATTACCATTAATTACATACCCCCCTCCCGAAAAAATAATTTATTGTTTTCAAGCTTATCAACCCAATTTTGACGTTTTACGCCAGACACTTCCCAATATTGTTTTTATTCAGGGTTTACCCGATTCTAACGTTGAATTTTGGGAAAAAAATCGTAATTCACTTATTGTTTTGGACGATCTAGCTAATGAAATCTTTAACAATCCTTTTATCGCTAATTTAGTGACCGTCAAATCGCATCACTTTAATATTAGTGTCATGATCCTTTGTCAAACTTTATTTCCGAAAGGCAGCCAAGCTCGGTTAATATCTCTAAACACTTGTTACATTATTTATTTTAAAAATCCCCGAGATTCCTTAGGAATTTCTTTGTTAGGCTCGCAAATCGCTCCGGGTCAGGGGAAAAAAATAGTAGAAGCATATAAACTAGCGACGCGAGAGCCCTATAGTTATTTACTCATAGACAATAAACAAGAAACACCTGACCTTTTAAGACTAAGGAGTCGTATTTTAATTAACGAAGCACCGATGATAATTTATTGTGATTAGCAAATAATTTTGAAACTATATTCACGAGCATGGTTTTAAAGCGAAAACGTCGCTCGAAAGGATCCAAAAAACATCCGATAGCCTATCCGAGCAAAAAATTTAAGACTTTTTTACCATTTCTACAAGCATTACGTCAAAGTACAGGCCCCACCCGTCGCGCTTTATTAAACAATAGTAGCGCGAATCAATTAAATTCTATTTCCACTTTATGCAAAAATTTGAAAGGTGGCGGTATCTTTTTAACCACGGCTCGTAAAAAGCGATTAGCCAAATATAAAGCGCTCATTCGGAAGTTAGCTTCGCCCAAACTCTCCCGAAAAACCAAACGTAAATTATTGCTTAATCAAAAAGGCGGATTTGTTGGTACTTTATTAACTACTTTGTTACCGTCTTTAGTGGGTTTAATCGCCCGTCAATTATGAAATCAATGATTCTCGTCCCCGCTACCTCCCTAACCGAAAGCACCGAGAGTAAAGTTTTTCAAACGCTTGACGAAGAAATTGAGCAAATTTTAAAATCAAACGCCCCTGCTTCGGCTAAATTATACATTTATATGGATACGCTACGGCGTTATTTAGATATGAAAGAAAATATTCCCTTGCCCAAGTTTGAAGTTAGTAATTTATCAGCCCTCAATCATCCGCCCCAATCTACCGCACCCTTAACTCCCGGATTGCAACCTTTGAAAGCTTCACCGCAAACTTTTATTACGCCGAGATATCCTACGACGAAAGGATTCCGCGGGAGAACGCCGCGTTCAAAGATTTCCCCTTTATATCAAGAGCATTCGACTCCATTGTCAAAAGAAGAAATGGAACAAAAACTTGGCCCAAATTACGTGTCTGATTTAATAAGAGATTCCGCCTCAAAAATTACCCGTCAATTACATCAAGATTTATTTCAAGAACCCCCCGAAGAGCTTTTAGGCGCCGTTGGAGGCACGCCTACTCCGGAGCGGGGAAATTTTCTCCGGGCGAAACAAGAAGCGCTCGATTCGATATCCGAAGTTTTAAGTAACGAATCGAGCAAAAACGATCAAACACCCGACATCGATCAAACCCCCCGTAATGGTAAATCATCGAGAAAGAAAAGAAAAAAGAGAAGAAGAGGCGTCGAGAGGTTGGAACCGGTTTCTCCCCGAGCGCGCACTCGTAGTAAACAATTTTCACGAGAGCAAAAGGGAACTGGAAAACCTCAAAAATGGAGAGACTAAATAACATTTTATATATGTTTATTGACAATAGTAACCGTTATGCATTTGTAAATGTAAACATAAAAATAATAAAATTAAAATATCATTTAATTTTAAATTTGAATAATACATTTTATTTATAATATCATTATAATTAATATTATTACAGCGAGCCGTTAAAAAGTAGACACAATGCAAACCGCACGTTTCCGCCCGAGTTGGTTGTATCTGATTTGTATTATAGTATATTTTGGGATGATATTTTTCGAGAGATAAATTATAAAAATCCGGCCCTAAACCGAAACTATCAAAAAATTCTAATTTTTCTTTAGTTCGAAAAACCGCTAACCAATGTTGACCTTCTTGATTGTGCTTATCAGTGTTGAGAATAAAACAATAAGTTTCTTGATGAGGGGGCCTTGGTAAGCGGTCCCTAGGAAAGACCCCTAGAAAGTATTTTCGAGTTTCAGGATTGCAATGCATAAGAGCCATGAGCTGATGCGTATCCATCTTGTTTTTCTTCAAGTTTCTGGTAAACGGACTCGTTGAAGCTCGTTCGCGTAAAATGGACCCGCAATTTCTTCGTTTTTCAAATCTTTGAGTTTGTACACCGGAGGGTGGCGTTTTATAACCCGGTCAACGACAAATATTTCGGGTGTAAACGTTCCGGTATAAATCTTTCTAAAGGCCCTTTCACCCACCGACAGACGGACCAGATCTCCTTTTTGTAACGACGTTGATTTTTTAGAAATATTTTTCACACGTCCGTATAGCGTGTTCCAAACAATATTTTCGTTATGTAACGTGACTTGATCCGGTGCTATATTAGTCGTACCATGAACTCGAGCGTTGTACGCTTTTAAAATTTGAGGCAGATATTGAATATAATTATTTTGCCCCGTATGGGTCAATATTTTATAAATTTGACCCTTCAAGGTTCGAATAAATCGTTCGGCGATAGCCGCTTTATGGGTGCCTAAAGCGAAATAAAGCGAGACGCCATGTTTTTTGAGGAATTTCTTAAAGGCGTTATTATCATATTCTTTCCCCATATCGGTAATTAACTTTAAAGGTTTTCGATATCGAAAGATATCCCGAAAAGCTTTGATAATTTCCACACTAGATTTATCTTTTAAAGGTCTAGCGAAAGCGTAGCGGCTTAAAATGTCAACGGCGACTAAAATAAATCTCACATTTTTATTGTATTTCTTCAATTTAGGTAAATCAATTAAATCCGACTGCCAAGTTTCATTAAGACTATTGACGAATATTTGATTCGTTTTAAATCGTTTTCTTCGAAATCGATGCCTAGTGTACGATTTTTGACTTTCTAACCATTCCAGTATCACTTTACGAGAAATATCTGGAAATTCCTTATTTAAGATCTCTACGTTGCTGTACGAGGCGGGATGTTCGATATTATAATACACCGCCTTTAAGCGTTTTTTAATAGGGGCAGATAATTTCGATATTTTTTTCATAATATATTTAATAGCTCTACAAAAAATCAGTGGAAAAAAATACGAAAAACGTGACCAAAATGAAATTTTTTATTTCAGAACATCGATTAATATACATTTTTAATATCCAAAAACAAGGGCATTCTTTAGTTCTTGTAAATTAGTACTCATATAATTAAATAATAAATTTTCGTCGTCTTCAAATCCGTATTCGGCGCGAAATTTATTTAATATAACAGACCGATCGATTAAAGGTAAAGCCTCAGATAGAGTTATTTCTACTCTATTTTCCCAGCTTCCTCCGCCCGCGTTACATTCTGGAGTATGGGCTAGAGATTTTTTACAATCGGTATTTGGACAATTATCAGTCATATCAAAAATAATATTAGTTAAATGATTAACCAATAATTCTTTCATATGAAGTCGCGCGGCTTTCTTGCTTTTGATTTCACGATCCAAAACTGGTTTTAAGATGAGCAGTCTTTCCCAATCCTTCAGCTTCAGACTAAAACCTCTGGCGGTGGAAAACAATATGAAATAATTTGCTTGATTGCCCCGTTCATAGTAACGAATGTCCACGAGTCTATCATTAGACGAGTTCACGAAACATTCCAGCTTGATCCTTTCATTGCTTATTGGAAGCCATAGATGAAACCGTCTCGAGTTATTTTTTAAAAAAGCGGTAATGTCGTCGGCAAATCGAAATAAAGCTATCCAAGCCTCTTCTTTCAGATTCAATGTTGTCAGCGTATCGACTCGTCGAACATTTATTTCAGGTTCCAAGGCATTTACCACCGTAATTTCGAGCTTCTCGGACAAGTTGTGCACGGGACCCATGTTGATCGTTAAATAATTAAATTTTGAAAGACGACGGAGTTTTTATTGCGGGGTGTAGATGACATCTCGTTCTTGAGAAATAAGAATCGTGTTTTCAAATTCAGCGTATATTAAAACGCAAACATTTTCCGGCAGGGGTTTTTCAAATTTCATGGAGATTCGGACGCTGCCTGTTTGCGTCACGGAGCTGTGACTCGCCGAGGCGAGATGCTCATTTGTAAGGTCCAACGCGTATAAACAGTTTCCATGAAGATATCTCTGATATGATATCCCATTCCCGCTGTCTGTCAGATACGTGTCAAGGCCATCAAACAAAGATTGGTATTCACGGGTGTAATTAAGAGATTTATTCGTATTGAAATTTGGGGTAAAAGCCTGGTCAGGAAAATTTAGCGTACCGACGGTTATTTGAAGAAAGTTTAAGGTGAAGTGCTTAAAATTAAAGGGATTTGTATCGAGCGAACCGTTTTTACATTTATTCGTTACCAACCCAATAACAACACGATTGGGAACTAAACCTAAAAATACGTTTTCCCTCACGACATCCGTTGAGTTCGCCATGATGACGAAACTTTTCATCGTGACGTTTGTCAAAGGATAAATGGCGGGAGTTTTTCTCATTACAGCCGCGTGAGACAAAACAATTTGGTCCAATACTTCTACATGTTTGGCGTATAAACTAACTTCGACAAGTTCAATTTTATATTGTTTATTCGCTTCTGTGCTAATAATAGAAAAAGCGTTAGGAGCGCGAAGTAATCTAACTCGAACATCCACATCGTTAATTAAAAATTTATCGAGTTTAGTAATATCTAAAAATAAAGGGCCTAAAAATTCAAAAACATTTGATTGGTGGACAAAAGTAGAGCGAGTTTTAATGCCATTTTTAATAGAATCAGCCGCGACAAAAGCATCGTCTGGCTTAGAGGGATAATCACTGTAATATCCCCAATTGGTTAATTGACTTTCTTTGGCCGCCGGCCCGTAATTTAGATGAGTTGCCAAGTAGGCCTGATATGGATAAAGAGCATTTGAAGATTGTACCGGTTTTGTTCCAAGATACGCTTCAACTTGGCTAAAAAGACTCGCGATAGGAATGTTACTTAAGGAAACTTTTTTCTCGTCAGGTTCTAAAATACTCCCGTCCGTATGAACAATACGCGCTCTAATTTTAATGCGTAGTTTTGATAAATCAAGATATAATGGGTTTCCAGCGATAAAAAACTCTATTTGCTCGGTATTTTCATTGACGGGGCTGATGGGATGATACTGAGTCGTTTTATTGGAAATAATATTTCTATTTAATAAAGGGCGAGTAAACAAATCTAAATTTGACATCATTCCTTCGTAAAGAGCCATTTTTTCTTTCAATCTAAATAATCCGATCTAATTTGACGGGGTTTTCTGCGTTTTTTCCGTGGATTTTTAAAACGTTTGTCAGAGCCTAGTTTTGAACCCCTGCGTCTCCTTTTATTGCCACTTCCACTCTGAGGTCTAATGGTATTATCCACCACTTTATTTATCAAATTGGCTACGGCAATTCGCGAGTTTCTTTTTAAACTGGGTTTAGGCTCCATACCTCCTTGAATATCTTTAAGAATGTTATGACTCATGCTTAACGCTTCGGTGCCCAAATTTGAAGCTAACGGTTTTAAAATTGGCGTGACGTATTTTAATAAAGACCTAAAAATTGAACCGAGGCCTCTGCCGGACTGATATACCCCCCCGTGAAAACCTCGGATACCACCCCCTTTTTGTTGAGAACTATAATATTCGAGATATCTATTCATAATGACGATTCTTTATGAAATGAAGCTTTACTAGAGTTCGACCTTTATTTGTAAAGGGAATTAGTTCGTTAAAATCTGTTTTTAATTCAATTTCTATAATTCGATTTGAATCGAGACGTAAAGGATAATAATCAATGTTTAAAAAATTCGCTTCATTTTGATCGATATTTTCTTGGTGGGAATTTTCAATTTTGAGGGCTCTTAGCAACATGCTTTCTGTATCACCCGTTAATTGCGGTAATATTATATCGCTATAAATATACATAATGTGAATGCCTCTTTGTAAATCGTATGGATATTCGCTCGTCACTTCTTTGTAAACGGCGTCTTGATCGATTCGAAAGCCTAACATATCACCTAACCCCCCAAGATGATCGTCGGGATGTGAGACGTAATGAAAACAAATCCAAATATTTTTATCGCACGAAACCTTGACCGTCCCATTTTTATTTACCGAAAACTGCATACTTTTTTGGTTAATCTCTGCGGGTAAGGCTTCAATCATAGCAGAAAAAACATCTTCTATTGACGTGTATGTCCCAAGGGGAATTTCGCAAGTGTAAACTTTGGTGTTTTGCTGATATAAGGGTTGGTCGCTATAAAATGATAAATCACCCGCCTTTCTTTTTCTTATAAAAACTTTTTGATTGGTCTCTTTATCACGATTCATTTCAAACGCAAATTGAAAACTATTCGGTTCAATGTCAATCTTCACCACGAGCGGATCGAGAGTACCCCCCTGGTAATAAAGACTAACGTATTCATCTGATGGAAATTTAAATAAATCGGCTAAAGATTCGCTCATTTTGAAACGAATACCCGCTGGTAATTCTACCGCGAGTCGAAAATCGTTTTCATTTACTTTAAAAATATTAAAAGAACATCCCCTTAGTTGACGTAATTTTATTTGCTCTCTTAAAGCGGCTAAAATTTTTAAATGCAACCCAAATGGAATAATTTCTTTATTTTGACGATTGTACATGGGCATATAATTTTTACCATCTAGTCGAACAGAAGTTTCCGTATGGTCACCACCCATGATAAACAAATGATTGTGAACTCGAAAATTAATCGAACTATTTTTATCCGCTTGAAATTTCTTATAATTAGCGTGTAAATTTCTAGTACTAACTAATATATTTTTTTGATATCCGCTTAACTCTAAATTTAAAATATCAGCGAGAGAGCCGCTAATTGAACACTCGACGTACGGGGGGAGACTAATTTGAAAGTATTTTTCTTCATTGCGATTGATAATGTCAAATTTTATATTATAAGCGCGCAAAGGCTCGTAATTTAAACTTTCTTTTAATTTTTCTAAAATCTCTTCGTACATGGAAAAGGGAACATAAACGTTATTTTCATCCATTTTCCCTTTAAAAACTATTTCAGGATCCAAATTAAAATTATAGTAAACGTAATCGTTTTGGTTCGAAAGAACCGGGTTACCAAATGGATTTATTCTGTAATCGATATAATTACCATTATCCTTAATATATATTTTTTCTGTTTTGGGGTCCATAAAATTATAGCCCGTAATATTCGAATGAAACGCGTATGGAATATTTAAGAGCTGACTTAATTGAGGCGATAAACGAATTTCGATACCTGGAGGAGCTCTCATGGTAAAACTAGGATCATTCGCGTAATTAAATTCTACTTTAAAAACTGCCCCCCGAACTCGATTAAATATAGTTAAACTAAACGCGTCGCAAATTTTTTGGGCTAAGGTCTCGTTAATAACGCGTCCTCGTTCGTCTAAATCAGCGGATATGCTCCCCGGTTTCATCAAAACCCTGTAATTTGCCCAGTGTTCGTACGAAGTGGGAGTTGGCGGGGGTAAAGTTGTTATCGCCGGGCTCAATGTAGGTACTGATTTATTTTCTGGGGCCTTTTCAAGCGGTATCGGCTCAGACTCTACTACGGGGGCCTCGATACCAGATTGATCCGCTTCTTTCGTAAGAGGTTGAATAGGGGGAATAGATGGCTTGAAGGGCGTGGTTTCTTTAAACGACGGTTTTGCGCTTATAGATGGAGGGATATCGATTTTTACAGCCTCGGATATTTCAGGGGAGTTAATTAAAGTAGTTTCACCCGGAGGTTTTGAATCTGCTATATAATCCGACTGCGAATTTTTCTTGGGCACTTTTGAATCGAACACGTTGCCTGCCAATAATCTTTTTTCAACCAGCGGAGACGGAATTCTGATATCAATGTAATTATTTGTATATTGCAAACTTATCGTCCTAGCGTACTTGCTTAATGGTATAGGACTTAGAAAATTATCTTTAACAAATTCGTTCTCTCTAAATTCGAATACAGTTGCTAACGGAGACATGGAAGGAATCCGTACTTCGACATTATTTGCCGTGCGAATGCTCAAAAACCGAGGTAATTTTTTGTCAATTAACGGATTTTTTGAAAATAGCTCTAAATGTTTATTATTTCCCGCCAAACGATTGGTGATACCAAATTCAATTTTGTCCCTCGTCAGCTCGTTCTCTTGAATTAGTTTACTAATTTCATTAATTAGCATTTCTTGCAAAGAATATTCTATAATTTTATCATTTTGGGTGGTGGCTTTATAATTTCCAGGCGGTAATTCGAGTTTATAGTAAATATAGGGTTCGTCTAGTAAATTATTTTGGCTATTCTCGTCCGTCAATATCCAAAATTTGTTATATTTAGGACCGCTTACGTTATGCCAGGACGCGGGATAGATTATTTCGCTTAACCCTACACTCCATTCGTGATTATTAAGTTGTAGCTCTTTAACGAGTACATTTTTAAACGAACTTTGAATATTATTTGGAAAAATATCGAGTGAAGCGTTAGAGCTTAAAGTACAATGGAATTGTTCCATAACGTAACGAAACCAAATGTTAAATGAGAGTTTTTTATGAGAATTTTTTCTTTTAAGAACAAAAAAGACTAGCGTGGTTTAAGGGTAGGAACTATTATTTTATCGAAGGGGATTCGAACCCCGGACTTTTTTTTACAATATTCATACTTTTACCCCTAAACCACGCTAGTCTTTAATTTTACAGTCATATAATTTTGCTTTTTTTTTTTTTGTTTCAGCGGACTGTAAACACCTCTGGCCATATATTACCACTCTTTTACGGCCAGAGTGTAATATATTTTTTTATGTTGGTTCTACCAATGCGGTATAGATGGGGGAGTGTAATATATTTTTTTATCATAGTCTCTTTCTTTGCTTCTCATATCTTTACTATAATTTTTATTACTCCTCATATCTTTACTATGTCTTTGGAACCTGCAATTTTATTCCTTTTGGCTGTCATGATTTTGGTCCTCTATCGTCTTCTTAAGCCTTAAGTTTCATAAATCATCATTATTCTTTTTTTGCGTTAAGTTTCATAAATGCATGATTTGTTTTCTTCAATCTTAAGTTTCATAAATTGTAATTTTTTAGTTTTAATTTTTTAAGCAATCTGATAGCGGTTGTGGTAATTTATTCTTTTTTGGTTAGGTAAATGAACTCTTTTGCATGCTCAGTCCCTTTCTTTTAGTTGACAAAGATTTTTTTACTACTCATATCTTTGCTAAGTCTTCTGGAACATGAAATTATTTTTTTTGCTTTTCATCTCTTTTTCCAAGTATGGTAATAAAAATATATTTACACGTACCAACCAAAATACCGTTCGCGTCGAGTAAGAAGGACCCTTCAATCTTAGTCCTGGTGTAAGACTCTACGATGAAATAGACGAATCAGAGTATCACTATTAACGGGCGAATTAATTGCTATAAATTTAATAAAAATCGTATCGTTCCGGTCTCTAAATTTTTGCAATTACTTAGGCCCAGACTTAGGTCCGTGATGACTCGAAAAATAAATCCCTTTTTTGTTGTAGAGTCTTGCATTAACTCGAAAAAGAATGTTGCTCTAAATGGTCAAAGAGCAACATCATTGGTAAAAATCCAACTTTACATATAGGCAGTTCTGCTCGGGTGAGCAGGAAGCTTTAAAATAACTAGATCTCTTGCTAGAGTTCAAACCTCACTAAATTGATACAAATATCATAAAAAGTCTTATATTGGAAAAAACGTTAACTGTCCAAGAAACCCACTTAGACCTATCAAGCAAATACAGACGGCGCAAAGATAAAAAATTGAGCTCAAGAATTTGGTCTTCTGAACTTCTGGTCATGGATCTCTAATCTTTCATCGAATATTGCGATGATCGAACAATTTACAAAAATTGTGGACGTCGGGGGATTAAAACTTTGGCAAGATGATTGGAACTTGCGATGACGTTCTAAATTCGAACTTTCTGGGTTTCAAATAAAACTTGAGAATGACATCACTATCTTTGAAAAAAGTTTCATTCGAAACTGATTATTAAGGCAAAAATTATCTACCAGTGGAACTCGAGAAAAATATCTACGAGGGAAACTCGATAAAAATATCTGCGAGGGAAACTCAAGGAATTCTTACAATTTCCATACTTTTAAAAATAATAAATACCAACTTTTGATGAAAAAAAAAACATTTATTACATTTTTAATTTATATAATATACAATAAAAATTACACATTTCTTTGTAACATATTACAATTTTTCACAAAAAATAAAATTTATAATTGTTCTTTTACTCGTGATAATTTTTGGATGTTTTGAAAGTAATAGTCCAGGCTCACATTATATAGTATTTCTCCACATGTCACAGGTATCAATACGAGCTTCTTTAGGACTTGGTAAATAAGTAGCGATAACCACAAGTACGGTGCAAAAATAACCAGAACACAGTACATGTCTCCTTGCAAAAGTCCAATTAGAAAGGCGATTGGCACAGTCAATGGGCTTATTAAAATCAAGAAAAAAGCCGCGAAATATTCCGCCGGTAAAAACATCAGAAATATCCAAATTATCAAAATTGAAAAAAGCGGATAAGTTAGAATAATTTCGAACAGAGCTGAGAATATCGATTCCCACATGATGAAAAGCTCACGAGTGACTAAAAATTCTCTCATTAGAAAACTAAAATATTTATTTTAAAATTAAAGGAAACGCCCACAGTTGTGGCATAATTTGTCTAAAGGTTCTCCCATTTTAATGTAGATGTAAAGGAGCGGTAAAAAACTGGTTATCAAATAAATTGGATCAGCAGAAAAGACTGACATAACAAAACCAATAGGAACGAGAATGGGGGTTAGCAACGTTACCCCAAACCCAATAGCGAATCTTCGAGTATACGAATCATTGTATTTCCATCTTTTAAAATAATTACAATGACAATAACGTTTAATAACAATTTTTTCTGGCGTTTTTCTTGACATGATGATCTTGAATAAGTGATTATAAATTATGAGCCTTAATATATGTCAATATATTCTTTTATAATCCTCGGGACAATGATATAAAACCCCCTTATTTTCTATTGGTTATTCAGATATAGAGAACAACAAATATCCAAATAAAAATAATAACAATTTTAATTCGTGACACCACCACTTTAAAAATCAAACGCGCGAAACCTTTGTATAACGAGAAGGGAGAACCTCGCTAGTACCAAAGCCCTCCGGCGCGAGCGGAAATTTTGAAAAAAAAAAATTTTACAAGTTGGTGATGTCAAAAACAGGTTCTCCCAAACCTGGGGAGGGGCTCTAGCAGGCTGGGGCTGGAAAGGGGGATGAATTTTTGCTTAACGGGTGCGTACTTTACTACTATCCACAAATTTCCCAAGTATAGATCCACAAATTTCCCAAGTATAGATCCACAAATTTCCCAGGTATAGATCCACAAATTTCCCAGGTATAGATCCACAAATTTCCAAGTATAGATCCACAAATTTCCCAAGTATAGATCCACAAATTTCCCAAGTATAGATCCACAAACTTCCCAAGTATAGATCCACAAATTTCCCATGTATAGATCCACAAATTTCCCAGGTATAGATCCACAAATTTCCCAAGTATAGATCCACAAATTTCCCAAGTATAGATCCACAAACTTCCCAAATATAGATCCACAAACTTCCCAAGTATAGATCCAAAAATTTCCCAATTATAAATCCAAAAATTTCCCAGGTATAGATCCACAAATTTCCCAAGTATAGATCCACAAATTTCCCAAGTATAGATCCACAAATTTCCCAGGTATAGATCCACAAATTTCCCAAGTATAGATCCACAAATTTCCCAAGTATAGATCCACAAACTTCCCAAGTATAGATCCACAAACTTCCCAAGTATAGATCCAAAAATTTCCCAGGTATAGATCCACAAATTTCCCAAGTATAGATCCACAAATTTCCCAAGTATAGATCCACAAATTTCCCAAGTATAGATCCACAAATTTCCCAGGTATAGATCCACAAATTTCCCAAGTATAGATCCACAAATTTCCCAAGTATAGATCCACAAATTTCCCAAGTATAGATCCACAAATTTCCCAAGTATAGATCCACAAATTTCCCAGGTATAGATCCACAAACCTCCCAAGTATGGATCCACAAACTTCCCAAGTATGGATCCACAAACATACCAATTATGGATCCACAAACTTCACAAGTATAGATCCACAAATTTCCCAAGTATAGATCCACAAATTTCCCAAGTATAGATCCACAAACTTTCCAAGTATAGATCCACAAACTTCCCAAGTATGGATCCACAAACTTCACAAGTATAGATCCACAAACTTCCCAAGTATAGATCCACAAATTTCCCAAGTATAGATCTACACACTTCCCAAGTATAGATACAAAAATTTCCCAAATATAGATCCACAAACTTCCCAAGTATATATCCACAAATTTCCCAAGTATAGGTCCACCAACTTCCCAAGTATAGATCCAAAAATTTCCCAGGTATAGATCCACAAATTTCCAAGTATAGGTCCACAAATTTCCCAAGTATAGATCCACAAATTTCCCAAGTATAGATCCACAAACTTCCCAAGTATAGATCCACAAACTTCCCAAGTATAGATCCACAAATTTCCCAAGTATAGATCCACAAATTTCCCATGTATAGATCCACAAATTTCCCAGGTATAGATCCACAAACTTCCCAAGTATAGATCCAAAAATTTCTCAAGTATAGATCCACAAACTTCCCAAGTATAGATCCAGAAATGTCGCAAGTATAGATCCACAAATTTCCCAAGTATAGATCCACAAACTTTCCAAGTATAGATCCACAAACTTCCCAAGTATGGATCCACAAACTTCACAAGTATAGATCCACAAACTTCCCAAGTATAGGTCCACAAATTTCCCAAGTATAGATCCACAAATTTCCCAAGTATAGATCTACACACTTCCCAAGTATAGATACAAAAATTTCCCAAATATAGATCCACAAACTTCCCAAGTATATATCCACAAATTTCCCAAGTATAGGTCCACCAACTTCCCAAGTATAGATCCAAAAATTTCCCAAGTATAGATCCACAAACTTCCCAAGTATAGATCCACAAATTTCCCAAGTATAGATCCACAAATTTCCCAGGTATAGATCCACAAATTTCCCAGGTATAGATCCACAAATTTCCAAGTATAGGTCCACAAATTTCCCAAGTATAGATCCACAAATTTCCCAAGTATAGATCCACAAACTTCCCAAGTATAGATCCACAAATTTCCCAAGTATAGATCCACAAATTTCCCATGTATAGATCCACAAATTTCCCAGGTATAGATCCACAAATTTCCCAAGTATAGATCCACAAATTTCCCAAGTATAGATCCACAAACTTCCCAAATATAGATCCACAAACTTCCCACGTATAGATCCAAAAATTTCCCAATTATAAATCCAAAAATTTCCCAGGTATAGATCCACAAATTTCCCAAGTATAGATCCACAAATTTCCCAGGTATAGATCCACAAACTTCCCAAGTATGGATCCACAAACTTCCCAAGTATGGATCCACAAACTTACCAATTATAGATCCACAAACTTCACAAGTATAGATCCACAAACTTCCCAAGTATAGATCCACAAATTTGCCAAGTATAGATCCACAAACTTCCCAAGTATGGATCCACAAACTTACCAATTATGGATCCACAAACTTCACAAGTATAGATCCACAAACTTCCCAAGTATAGATCCACAAATTTCCCAGGTATAGATCCACAAATTTCCCAAGTATAGATCCACAAACTTCCCAAGTATAGATCCAAAAATTTCCCAAGTATAGATCCACAAACTTCCCAAGTATAGATCCAGAAATTTCCCAAGTATAGATCCACAAACTTCCCAAGTATAGATCCACAAATTTCCCATGTATAGATCCACAAATTTCCCAGGTATAGATCCACAAATTTCCCAAGTATAGATCCACAAATTTCCCAAGTATAGATCCACAAACTTCCCAAATATAGATCCACAAACTTCCCAAGTATAGATCCAAAAATTTCCCAATTATAAATCCAAAAATTTCCCAGGTATAGATCCACAAATTTCCCAAGTATAGATCCACAAATTTCCCAAGTATAGATCCACAAATTTCCCAGGTATAGATCCACAAATTTCCCAAGTATAGATCCACAAATTTCCCAAGTATAGATCCACAAACTTCCCAAGTATAGATCCACAAACTTCCCAAGTATAGATCCAAAAATTTCCCAGGTATAGATCCACAAATTTCCCAAGTATAGATCCACAAATTTCCCAAGTATAGATCCACAAATTTCCCAAGTATAGATCCACAAATTTCCCAGGTATAGATCCACAAATTTCCCAAGTATAGATCCACAAATTTCCCAAGTATAGATCCACAAATTTCCCAAGTATAGATCCACAAATTTCCCAAGTATAGATCCACAAATTTCCCAGGTATAGATCCACAAACCTCCCAAGTATGGATCCACAAACTTCCCAAGTATGGATCCACAAACATACCAATTATGGATCCACAAACTTCACAAGTATAGATCCACAAACTTCCCAAGTATAGATCCACAAATTTCCCAAGTATAGATCCACAAATTTCCCAGGTATAGATCCACAAATTTCCCAAGTATAGATCCACAAATTTCCCAAGTATAGATCCACAAACTTCCCAAGTATAGATCCACAAATTTCCCAAGTATAGATCCACAAATTTCCCAAGTATAGATCCACAAATTTCAAAAGTATAGATCCACAAACTTCCCAAGTATGGATCCACAAACTTACCAATTATGGATCCACAAACTTCACAAGTATAGATCCACAAACTTCCCAAGTATAGATCCACAAATTTCCCAGGTATATATCCACAAATTTCCCAAGTATAGGTCCACCAACTTCCCAAGTATAGATCCAAAAATTTCCCAAGTATAGATCCACAAACTTCCCAAGTATAGATCCACAAATTTCCCAAGTATAGATCCACAAATTTCCCAGGTATAGATCCACAAATTTCCAAGTATAGGTCCACAAATTTCCCAAGTATTGATCCACAAATTTCCCAAGTATAGATCCACAAACTTCCCAAGTATAGATCCACAAATTTCCCAAGTATAGATCCACAAATTTCCCATGTATAGATCCACAAATTTCCCAGGTATAGATCCACAAACTTCCCAAGTATAGATCCACAAATTTCCCAAGTATAGATCCACAAATTTCCCAAGTATAGATCTACACACTTCCCAAGTATAGATACAAAAATTTCCCAAATATAGATCCACAAACTTCCCAAGTATATATCCACAAATTTCCCAAGTATAGGTCCACCAACTTCCCAAGTATAGATCCAAAAATTTCCCAAGTATAGATCCACAAACTTCCCAAGTATAGATCCACAAATTTCCCAAGTATAGATCCACAAATTTCCCAGGTATAGATCCACAAATTTCCAAGTATAGGTCCACAAATTTCCCAAGTATTGATCCACAAATTTCCCAAGTATAGATCCACAAACTTCCCAAGTATAGATCCACAAATTTCCCAAGTATAGATCCACAAATTTCCCATGTATAGATCCACAAATTTCCCAGGTATATATCCACAAACTTCCCAAGTATAGATCCAAAAATTTCCCAAGTATAGATCCACAAACTTCCCAAGTATAGATCCAGAAATGTCGCAAGTATAGATCCACAAATTTCCCAAGTATTGATCCACAAACTTTCCAAGTATAGATCCACAAACTTCCCAAGTATGGATCCACAAACTTCACAAGTATAGATCCACAAACTTCCCAAGTATAGATCCACAAATTTCCCAAGTATAGATCCACAAATTTCCCAAGTATAGATCTACACACTTCCCAAGTATAGATACAAAAATTCCCAAATATAGATCCACAAACTTCCCAAGTATATATCCACAAATTTCCCAAGTATAGGTCCACCAACTTCCCAATTATAGATCCAAAAATTTCCCAAGTATAGATCCACAAACTTCCCAAGTATAGATCCACAAATTTCCCAAGTATAGATCCACAAATTTCCCAGGTATAGATCCACAAATTTCCAAGTATAGGTCCACAAATTTCCCAAGTATAGATCCACAAATTTCCCAAGTATAGATCCACAAACTTCCCAAGTATAGATCCACAAATTTCCCAAGTATAGATCCACAAATTTCCCATGTATAGATCCACAAATTTCCCAGGTATAGATCCACAAATTTCCCAAGTATAGATCCACAAATTTCCCAAGTATAGATCCACAAACTTCCCAAATATAGATCCACAAACTTCCCAAGTATAGATCCAAAAATTTCCCAATTATAAATCCAAAAATTTCCCAGGTATAGATCCACAGATTTCCCAAGTATAGATCCACAAATTTCCCAAGTATAGATCCACAAATTTCCCAGGTATAGATCCACAAATTTCCCAAGTATAGATCCACAAACTTCCCAAGTATGGATCCACAAACTTACCAATTATGGATCCACAAACTTCACAAGTATAGATCCACAAACTTCCCAAGTATAGATCCACAAATTTCCCAGGTATAGATCCACAAATTTCCCAAGTATAGATCCACAAACTTCCCAAGTATAGATCCAAAAATTTCCCAAATATAGATCCACAAACTTCCCAAGTATAGATCCAGAAATGTCGCAAGTATAGATCCACAAATTTCCCAAGTATAGATCCACAAACTTTCCAAGTATAGATCCACAAACTTCCCAAGTATGGATCCACAAACTTCACAAGTATAGATCCACAAACTTCCCAAGTATAGATCCACAAATTTCCCAAGTATAGATCCACAAATTTCCCAAGTATAGATCTACACACTTCCCAAGTATAGATACAAAAATTTCCCAAATATAGATCCACAAACTTCCCAAGTATATATCCACAAATTTCCCAAGTATAGGTCCACCAACTTCCCAAGTATAGATCCAAAAATTTCCCAAGTATAGATCCACAAACTTCCCAAGTATAGATCCACAAATTTCCCAAGTATAGATCCACAAATTTCCCAAGTATAGATCCACAAATTTCCCAGGTATAGATCCACAAACCTCCCAAGTATGGATCCACAAACTTCCCAAGTATGGATCCACAAACATACCAATTATGGATCCACAAACTTCACAAGTATAGATCCACAAACTTCCCAAGTATAGATCCACAAATTTCCCAAGTATAGATCCACAAATTTCCCAGGTATAGATCCACAAATTTCCCAAGTATAGATCCACAAATTTCCCAAGTATAGATCCACAAACTTCCCAAGTATAGATCCACAAATTTCCCAAGTATAGATCCACAAATTTCCCAAGTATAGATCCACAAATTTCAAAAGTATAGATCCACAAACTTCCCAAGTATGGATCCACAAACTTACCAATTATGGATCCACAAACTTCACAAGTATAGATCCACAAACTTCCCAAGTATAGATCCACAAATTTCCCAAGTATAGATCCACAAATTTCCCAGGTATAGATCCACAAATTTCCCAAGTATAGATCCACAAACTTCCCAAGTATAGATCCACAAATTTCCCAAGTATAGATCCACAAATTTCCCAAGTATAGATCCACAAATTTCAAAAGTATAGATCCACAAACTTCCCAAGTATGGATCCACAAACTTACCAATTATGGATCCACAAACTTCACAAGTATAGATCCACAAACTTCCCAAGTATAGATCCACAAATTTCCCAGGTATAGATCCACAAATTTCCCAAGTATAGATCCACAAACCTCCCAAGTATAGATCCAAAAATTTCCCAAGTATAGATCCACAAACTTCCCAAGTATAGATCCAGAAATGTCGCAAGTATAGGTCCACAAATTTCCCAAGTATAGATCCACAAACTTTCCAAGTATAGATCCACAAACTTCCCAAGTATGGATCCACAAACTTCACAAGTATAGATCCACAAACTTCCCAAGTATAGATCCACAAATTTCCCAAGTATAGATCCACAAATTTCCCAAGTATAGATCTACAAACTTCCCAAGTATAGATACACAAATTTCCCAAATATAGATCCACAAACTTCCCAAGTATAGATCCAAAAATTTTCCAAGTATAGATCCACAAACTTCCCAAGTATAGATCCACAAATTTCCCAAGTATAGATACACAAATTTCCCAGGTATAGATCCACAAATTTCCCAGGTATAGATCCACAAATTTCCAAGTATAGATCCACAAATTTCCCAAGTATAGATCCACAAATTTCCCAAGTATAGATCCACAAACTTCCCAAGTATAGATCCACAAATTTCCCATGTATAGATCCACAAATTTCCCAGGTATAGATCCACAAATTTCCCAAGTATAGATCCACAAACTTCCCAAATATAGATCCACAAACTTCCCAAGTATAGATCCAAAAATTTCCCAATTATAAATCCAAAAATTTCCCAGGTATAGATCCACAAATTTCCCAAGTATAGATCCACAAATTTCCCAAGTATAGATCCACAAACTTCCCAAATATAGATCCACAAACTTCCCAAGTATAGATCCAAAAATTTCCCAATTATAAATCCAAAAATTTCCCAGGTATAGATCCACAAATTTCCCAAGTATAGATCCACAAATTTCCCAAGTATAGATCCACAAATTTCCCAAGTATAGATCCACAAATTTCCCAGGTATAGATCCACAAATTTCCCAAGTATAGATCCACAAATTTCCCAAGTATAGATCCACAAACTTCCCAAGTATAGATCCACAAACTTCCCAAGTATAGATCCAAAAATTTCCCAGGTATAGATCCACAAATTTCCCAAGTATAGATCCACAAATTTCCCAAGTATAGATCCACAAATTTCCCAAGTATAGATCCACAAATTTCCCAGGTATAGATCCACAAATTTCCCAAGTATAGATCCACAAATTTCCCAAGTATAGATCCACAAATTTCCCAAGTATAGATCCACAAATTTCCCAAGTATAGATCCACAAATTTCCCAAGTATAGATCCACAAATTTCCCAGGTATAGATCCACAAACCTCCCAAGTATGGATCCACAAACTTGCCAAGTATGGATCCACAAACTTACCAATTATGGATCCACAAACTTCACAAGTATAGATCCACAAACTTCCCAAGTATAGATCCACAAATTTCCCAAGTATAGATCCACAAATTTCCCAGGTATAGATCCACAAATTTCCCAAGTATAGATCCACAAATTTCCCAAGTATAGATCCACAAACTTCCCAAGTATAGATCCACAAATTTCCCAAGTATAGATCCACAAATTTCCCAAGTATAGATCCACAAATTTCAAAAGTATAGATCCACAAACTTCCCAAGTATGGATCCACAAACTTACCAATTATGGATCCACAAACTTCACAAGTATAGATCCACAAACTTCCCAAGTATAGATCCACAAATTTCCCAGGTATAGATCCACAAATTTCCCAAGTATAGATCCACAAACTTCCCAAGTATAGATCCAAAAATTTCCCAAGTATAGATCCACAAACTTCCCAAGTATAGATCCAGAAATGTCGAGAGTATAGATCCACAAATTTCCCAAGTATAGATCCACAAACTTTCCAAGTATAGATCCACAAACTTCCCAAGTATGGATCCACAAACTTCACAAGTATAGATCCACAAACTTCCCAAGTATAGATCCACAAATTTCCCAAGTATAGATCCACAAATTTCCCAAGTACAGATCTACACACTTCCCAAGTATAGATACAAAAATTTCCCAAATATAGATCCACAAACTTCCCAAGTATATATCCACAAATTTCCCAAGTATAGGTCCACCAACTTCCCAAGTATAGATCCAAAAATTTCCCAAGTATAGATCCACAAACTTCCCAAGTATAGATCCACAAATTTCCCAAGTATAGATCCACAAATTTCCCAGGTATAGATCCACAAATTTCCAAGTATAGGTCCACAAATTTCCCAAGTATAGATCCACAAATTTCCCAAGTATAGATCCACAAATTTCCCAAGTATAGATCCACAAACTTCCCAAATATAGATCCACAAACTTCCCAAGTATAGATCCAAAAATTTCCCAATTATAAATCCAAAAATTTCCCAGGTATAGATCCACAAATTTCCCAAGTATAGATCCACAAATTTCCCAGGTATAGATCCACAAATTTCCCAAGTATAGATCCACAAATTTCCCAAGTATAGATCCACAAATTTCCCAAGTATAGATCCACAAACTTCCCAAGTATAGATCCAAAAATTTCCCAATTATAAATCCAAAAATTTCCCAGGTATAGATCCACAAATTTCCCAAGTATAGATCCACAAATTTCCCAGGTATAGATCCACAAATTTCCCAAGTATAGATCCACAAATTTCCCAAGTATAGATCCACAAATTTCCCAAGTATAGATCCACAAATTTCCCAAGTATAGATCCACAAATTTCCCAAGTATAGATCCACAAATTTCCCAGGTATAGATCCACAAACTTCCCAAGTATGGATCCACAAACTTCCCAAGTATATATCCAAAAATTTCCCGAGTATAGGTCCACAAACTTCCCAAGTATAGATCCAAAAATTTCCCAAGTATAGATCCACAAACTTCCCAAGTATAGATCCACAAATTTCCCAAGTATAGATCCACAAATTTCTCAGGTATAGATCCACAAATTTCCCAAGTATAGATCCACAAATTTCCCAAGTATAGATCCACAAATTTCCCAAGTATAGATCCACAAACTTCCCAAGTATAGATCCACAAATTTCCCAAGTATAGATCCACAAATTTCCCAGGTATAGATCCACAAATTTCCCAAGTATAGATCCACAAATTTCCCAGGTATAGATCCACAAATTTCCCAAGTATAGATCCACAAATTTCCCAAGTATAGATCCACAAATTTCCCAAGTATAGATCCACAAATTTCCCAGGTATAGATCCACAAATTTCCAAGTATAGGTCCACAAATTTCCCAAGTATAGATCCACAAATTTCCCAAGTATAGATCCACAAATTTCCCAAGTATAGATCCACAAACTTCCCAAATATAGATCCACAAACTTCCCAAGTATAGATCCAAAAATTTCCCAATTATAAATCCAAAAATTTCCCAGGTATAGATCCACAAATTTCCCAAGTATAGATCCACAAATTTCCCAGGTATAGATCCACAAATTTCCCAAGTATAGATCCACAAATTTCCCAAGTATAGATCCACAAATTTCCCAAGTATAGATCCACAAACTTCCCAAGTATAGATCCAAAAATTTCCCAATTATAAATCCAAAAATTTCCCAGGTATAGATCCACAAATTTCCCAAGTATAGATCCACAAATTTCCCAGGTATAGATCCACAAATTTCCCAAGTATAGATCCACAAATTTCCCAAGTATAGATCCACAAATTTCCCAAGTATAGATCCACAAATTTCCAAGTATAGATCCACAAATTTCCCAAGTATAGATCCACAAATTTCCCAGGTATAGATCCACAAACTTCCCAAGTATGGATCCACAAACTTCCCAAGTATATATCCAAAAATTTCCCGAGTATAGGTCCACAAACTTCCCAAGTATAGATCCAAAAATTTCCCAAGTATAGATCCACAAACTTCCCAAGTATAGATCCACAAATTTCCCAAGTATAGATCCACAAATTTCCCAGGTATAGATCCACAAATTTCCCAAGTATAGATCCACAAATTTCCCAAGTATAGATCCACAAATTTCCCAAGTATAGATCCACAAACTTCCCAAGTATAGATCCACAAATTTCCCAAGTATAGATCCACAAATTTCCCAGGTATAGATCCACAAATTTCCCAAGTATAGATCCACAAATTTCCCAAGTATAGATCCACAAATTTCCCAAGTATAGATCCACAAATTTCCCAAGTATAGATCCACAAATTTCCCAAGTATAGATCCACAAATTTCCCAGGTATAGATCCACAAACTTCCCAAGTATGGATCCACAAACTTCCCAAGTATGGATCCACAAACTTACCAATTATAGAACCACAAACTTCACAAGTATAGATCCACAAACTTCCCAAGTATAGATCCACAAATTTCCCAGGTATAGATCCACAAATTTCCCAAGTATAGATCCACAAATTTCCCAGGTATAGATCCACAAACTTCACAAGTATAGATCCACAAACTTCACAAGTATAGATCCACAAATTTCCCAAGTATAGATCCACAAATTTCCCAGGTATAGATCCACAAATTTCCCAAGTATAGATCCACAAATTTCCCAAGTATAGATCTACAAACTTCCCAAGTATAGATACACAAATTTCCCAACTATAGATCCACAAACTTCCCAAGTATAGATCCACAAACTTCCCAAGTATAGATCCACAAATTTCCCAAGTATAGATCCACAAATTTCCCAAGTATAGATCCACAAATTTCCCAAGTATAGATCCACAAATTTCCCAGGTATAGATCCACAAATTTCCAAAGTATAGATCCACAAATTTCCCAAGTATAGATCCACAAATTTCCCAAGTATAGATCCACAAACTTCCCAAGTATAGATCCACAAATTTCCCAAGTATAGATCCACAAATTTCCCAGGTATAGATCCACAAATTTCCCAAGTATAGATCCACAAATTTCCCAGGTATAGATCCACAAATTTCCCAAGTATAGATCCACAAATTTCCCAAGTATAGATCCACAAATTTCCCAAGTATAGATCCACAAATTTCCAAAGTATAGATCCACAAATTTCCCAGGTATAGATCCACAAACTTCCCAAGTATGGATCCACAAACTTCCCAAGTATGGATCCACAAACTTACCAATTATAGAACCACAAACTTCACAAGTATAGATCCACAAACTTCCCAAGTATAGATCCACAAATTTCCCAGGTATAGATCCACAAATTTCCCAAGTATAGATCCACAAATTTCCCAAGTATAGATCCACAAACTTCCCAAGTATAGATCCACAAATTTCCCAAGTATAGATCCACAAATTTCCCATGTATAGATCCACAAATTTCCCAGGTATAGATCCACAAATTTCCCAAGTATAGATCCACAAATTTCCCAAGTATAGATCCACAAACTTCCCAAATATAGATCCACAAACTTCCCAAGTATAGATCCAAAAATTTCCCAATTATAAATCCAAAAATTTCCCAGGTATAGATCCACAGATTTCCCAAGTATAGATCCACAAATTTCCCAAGTATAGATCCACAAATTTCCCAGGTATAGATCCACAAATTTCCCAAGTATAGATCCACAAACTTCCCAAGTATGGATCCACAAACTTACCAATTATGGATCCACAAACTTCACAAGTATAGATCCACAAACTTCCCAAGTATAGATCCACAAATTTCCCAGGTATAGATCCACAAATTTCCCAAGTATAGATCCACAAACTTCCCAAGTATAGATCCAAAAATTTCCCAAATATAGATCCACAAACTTCCCAAGTATAGATCCAGAAATGTCGCAAGTATAGATCCACAAATTTCCCAAGTATAGATCCACAAACTTTCCAAGTATAGATCCACAAACTTCCCAAGTATGGATCCACAAACTTCACAAGTATAGATCCACAAACTTCCCAAGTATAGATCCACAAATTTCCCAAGTATAGATCCACAAATTTCCCAAGTATAGATCTACACACTTCCCAAGTATAGATACAAAAATTTCCCAAATATAGATCCACAAACTTCCCAAGTATATATCCACAAATTTCCCAAGTATAGGTCCACCAACTTCCCAAGTATAGATCCAAAAATTTCCCAAGTATAGATCCACAAACTTCCCAAGTATAGATCCACAAATTTCCCAAGTATAGATCCACAAATTTCCCAAGTATAGATCCACAAATTTCCCAGGTATAGATCCACAAACCTCCCAAGTATGGATCCACAAACTTCCCAAGTATGGATCCACAAACATACCAATTATGGATCCACAAACTTCACAAGTATAGATCCACAAACTTCCCAAGTATAGATCCACAAATTTCCCAAGTATAGATCCACAAATTTCCCAGGTATAGATCCACAAATTTCCCAAGTATAGATCCACAAATTTCCCAAGTATAGATCCACAAACTTCCCAAGTATAGATCCACAAATTTCCCAAGTATAGATCCACAAATTTCCCAAGTATAGATCCACAAATTTCAAAAGTATAGATCCACAAACTTCCCAAGTATGGATCCACAAACTTACCAATTATGGATCCACAAACTTCACAAGTATAGATCCACAAACTTCCCAAGTATAGATCCACAAATTTCCCAAGTATAGATCCACAAATTTCCCAGGTATAGATCCACAAATTTCCCAAGTATAGATCCACAAACTTCCCAAGTATAGATCCACAAATTTCCCAAGTATAGATCCACAAATTTCCCAAGTATAGATCCACAAATTTCAAAAGTATAGATCCACAAACTTCCCAAGTATGGATCCACAAACTTACCAATTATGGATCCACAAACTTCACAAGTATAGATCCACAAACTTCCCAAGTATAGATCCACAAATTTCCCAGGTATAGATCCACAAATTTCCCAAGTATAGATCCACAAACCTCCCAAGTATAGATCCAAAAATTTCCCAAGTATAGATCCACAAACTTCCCAAGTATAGATCCAGAAATGTCGCAAGTATAGGTCCACAAATTTCCCAAGTATAGATCCACAAACTTTCCAAGTATAGATCCACAAACTTCCCAAGTATGGATCCACAAACTTCACAAGTATAGATCCACAAACTTCCCAAGTATAGATCCACAAATTTCCCAAGTATAGATCCACAAATTTCCCAAGTATAGATCTACAAACTTCCCAAGTATAGATACACAAATTTCCCAAATATAGATCCACAAACTTCCCAAGTATAGATCCAAAAATTTTCCAAGTATAGATCCACAAACTTCCCAAGTATAGATCCACAAATTTCCCAAGTATAGATACACAAATTTCCCAGGTATAGATCCACAAATTTCCCAGGTATAGATCCACAAATTTCCAAGTATAGATCCACAAATTTCCCAAGTATAGATCCACAAATTTCCCAAGTATAGATCCACAAACTTCCCAAGTATAGATCCACAAATTTCCCATGTATAGATCCACAAATTTCCCAGGTATAGATCCACAAATTTCCCAAGTATAGATCCACAAACTTCCCAAATATAGATCCACAAACTTCCCAAGTATAGATCCAAAAATTTCCCAATTATAAATCCAAAAATTTCCCAGGTATAGATCCACAAATTTCCCAAGTATAGATCCACAAATTTCCCAAGTATAGATCCACAAACTTCCCAAATATAGATCCACAAACTTCCCAAGTATAGATCCAAAAATTTCCCAATTATAAATCCAAAAATTTCCCAGGTATAGATCCACAAATTTCCCAAGTATAGATCCACAAATTTCCCAAGTATAGATCCACAAATTTCCCAAGTATAGATCCACAAATTTCCCAGGTATAGATCCACAAATTTCCCAAGTATAGATCCACAAATTTCCCAAGTATAGATCCACAAACTTCCCAAGTATAGATCCACAAACTTCCCAAGTATAGATCCAAAAATTTCCCAGGTATAGATCCACAAATTTCCCAAGTATAGATCCACAAATTTCCCAAGTATAGATCCACAAATTTCCCAAGTATAGATCCACAAATTTCCCAGGTATAGATCCACAAATTTCCCAAGTATAGATCCACAAATTTCCCAAGTATAGATCCACAAATTTCCCAAGTATAGATCCACAAATTTCCCAAGTATAGATCCACAAATTTCCCAAGTATAGATCCACAAATTTCCCAGGTATAGATCCACAAACCTCCCAAGTATGGATCCACAAACTTGCCAAGTATGGATCCACAAACTTACCAATTATGGATCCACAAACTTCACAAGTATAGATCCACAAACTTCCCAAGTATAGATCCACAAATTTCCCAAGTATAGATCCACAAATTTCCCAGGTATAGATCCACAAATTTCCCAAGTATAGATCCACAAATTTCCCAAGTATAGATCCACAAACTTCCCAAGTATAGATCCACAAATTTCCCAAGTATAGATCCACAAATTTCCCAAGTATAGATCCACAAATTTCAAAAGTATAGATCCACAAACTTCCCAAGTATGGATCCACAAACTTACCAATTATGGATCCACAAACTTCACAAGTATAGATCCACAAACTTCCCAAGTATAGATCCACAAATTTCCCAGGTATAGATCCACAAATTTCCCAAGTATAGATCCACAAACTTCCCAAGTATAGATCCAAAAATTTCCCAAGTATAGATCCACAAACTTCCCAAGTATAGATCCAGAAATGTCGAGAGTATAGATCCACAAATTTCCCAAGTATAGATCCACAAACTTTCCAAGTATAGATCCACAAACTTCCCAAGTATGGATCCACAAACTTCACAAGTATAGATCCACAAACTTCCCAAGTATAGATCCACAAATTTCCCAAGTATAGATCCACAAATTTCCCAAGTACAGATCTACACACTTCCCAAGTATAGATACAAAAATTTCCCAAATATAGATCCACAAACTTCCCAAGTATATATCCACAAATTTCCCAAGTATAGGTCCACCAACTTCCCAAGTATAGATCCAAAAATTTCCCAAGTATAGATCCACAAACTTCCCAAGTATAGATCCACAAATTTCCCAAGTATAGATCCACAAATTTCCCAGGTATAGATCCACAAATTTCCAAGTATAGGTCCACAAATTTCCCAAGTATAGATCCACAAATTTCCCAAGTATAGATCCACAAATTTCCCAAGTATAGATCCACAAACTTCCCAAATATAGATCCACAAACTTCCCAAGTATAGATCCAAAAATTTCCCAATTATAAATCCAAAAATTTCCCAGGTATAGATCCACAAATTTCCCAAGTATAGATCCACAAATTTCCCAGGTATAGATCCACAAATTTCCCAAGTATAGATCCACAAATTTCCCAAGTATAGATCCACAAATTTCCCAAGTATAGATCCACAAACTTCCCAAGTATAGATCCAAAAATTTCCCAATTATAAATCCAAAAATTTCCCAGGTATAGATCCACAAATTTCCCAAGTATAGATCCACAAATTTCCCAGGTATAGATCCACAAATTTCCCAAGTATAGATCCACAAATTTCCCAAGTATAGATCCACAAATTTCCCAAGTATAGATCCACAAATTTCCCAAGTATAGATCCACAAATTTCCCAAGTATAGATCCACAAATTTCCCAGGTATAGATCCACAAACTTCCCAAGTATGGATCCACAAACTTCCCAAGTATATATCCAAAAATTTCCCGAGTATAGGTCCACAAACTTCCCAAGTATAGATCCAAAAATTTCCCAAGTATAGATCCACAAACTTCCCAAGTATAGATCCACAAATTTCCCAAGTATAGATCCACAAATTTCTCAGGTATAGATCCACAAATTTCCCAAGTATAGATCCACAAATTTCCCAAGTATAGATCCACAAATTTCCCAAGTATAGATCCACAAACTTCCCAAGTATAGATCCACAAATTTCCCAAGTATAGATCCACAAATTTCCCAGGTATAGATCCACAAATTTCCCAAGTATAGATCCACAAATTTCCCAGGTATAGATCCACAAATTTCCCAAGTATAGATCCACAAATTTCCCAAGTATAGATCCACAAATTTCCCAAGTATAGATCCACAAATTTCCCAGGTATAGATCCACAAATTTCCAAGTATAGGTCCACAAATTTCCCAAGTATAGATCCACAAATTTCCCAAGTATAGATCCACAAATTTCCCAAGTATAGATCCACAAACTTCCCAAATATAGATCCACAAACTTCCCAAGTATAGATCCAAAAATTTCCCAATTATAAATCCAAAAATTTCCCAGGTATAGATCCACAAATTTCCCAAGTATAGATCCACAAATTTCCCAGGTATAGATCCACAAATTTCCCAAGTATAGATCCACAAATTTCCCAAGTATAGATCCACAAATTTCCCAAGTATAGATCCACAAACTTCCCAAGTATAGATCCAAAAATTTCCCAATTATAAATCCAAAAATTTCCCAGGTATAGATCCACAAATTTCCCAAGTATAGATCCACAAATTTCCCAGGTATAGATCCACAAATTTCCCAAGTATAGATCCACAAATTTCCCAAGTATAGATCCACAAATTTCCCAAGTATAGATCCACAAATTTCCAAGTATAGATCCACAAATTTCCCAAGTATAGATCCACAAATTTCCCAGGTATAGATCCACAAACTTCCCAAGTATGGATCCACAAACTTCCCAAGTATATATCCAAAAATTTCCCGAGTATAGGTCCACAAACTTCCCAAGTATAGATCCAAAAATTTCCCAAGTATAGATCCACAAACTTCCCAAGTATAGATCCACAAATTTCCCAAGTATAGATCCACAAATTTCCCAGGTATAGATCCACAAATTTCCCAAGTATAGATCCACAAATTTCCCAAGTATAGATCCACAAATTTCCCAAGTATAGATCCACAAACTTCCCAAGTATAGATCCACAAATTTCCCAAGTATAGATCCACAAATTTCCCAGGTATAGATCCACAAATTTCCCAAGTATAGATCCACAAATTTCCCAAGTATAGATCCACAAATTTCCCAAGTATAGATCCACAAATTTCCCAAGTATAGATCCACAAATTTCCCAAGTATAGATCCACAAATTTCCCAGGTATAGATCCACAAACTTCCCAAGTATGGATCCACAAACTTCCCAAGTATGGATCCACAAACTTACCAATTATAGAACCACAAACTTCACAAGTATAGATCCACAAACTTCCCAAGTATAGATCCACAAATTTCCCAGGTATAGATCCACAAATTTCCCAAGTATAGATCCACAAATTTCCCAGGTATAGATCCACAAACTTCACAAGTATAGATCCACAAACTTCACAAGTATAGATCCACAAATTTCCCAAGTATAGATCCACAAATTTCCCAGGTATAGATCCACAAATTTCCCAAGTATAGATCCACAAATTTCCCAAGTATAGATCTACAAACTTCCCAAGTATAGATACACAAATTTCCCAACTATAGATCCACAAACTTCCCAAGTATAGATCCACAAACTTCCCAAGTATAGATCCACAAATTTCCCAAGTATAGATCCACAAATTTCCCAAGTATAGATCCACAAATTTCCCAAGTATAGATCCACAAATTTCCCAGGTATAGATCCACAAATTTCCAAAGTATAGATCCACAAATTTCCCAAGTATAGATCCACAAATTTCCCAAGTATAGATCCACAAACTTCCCAAGTATAGATCCACAAATTTCCCAAGTATAGATCCACAAATTTCCCAGGTATAGATCCACAAATTTCCCAAGTATAGATCCACAAATTTCCCAGGTATAGATCCACAAATTTCCCAAGTATAGATCCACAAATTTCCCAAGTATAGATCCACAAATTTCCCAAGTATAGATCCACAAATTTCCAAAGTATAGATCCACAAATTTCCCAGGTATAGATCCACAAACTTCCCAAGTATGGATCCACAAACTTCCCAAGTATGGATCCACAAACTTACCAATTATAGAACCACAAACTTCACAAGTATAGATCCACAAACTTCCCAAGTATAGATCCACAAATTTCCCAGGTATAGATCCACAAATTTCCCAAGTATAGATCCACAAATTTCCCAGGTATAGATCCACAAACTTCACAAGTATAGATCCACAAACTTCACAAGTATAGATCCACAAATTTCCCAAGTATAGATCCACAAATTTCCCAGGTATAGATCCACAAATTTCCCAAGTATAGATCTACAAACTTCCCAAGTATAGATACACAAATTTCCCAACTATAGATCCACAAACTTCCCAAGTATAGATCCACAAACTTCCCAAGTATAGATCCACAAATTTCCCAAGTATAGATCCACAAATTTCCCAGGTATAGATCCACAAATTTCCCAGGTATAGATCCACAAATTTCCAAGTATGGATCCACAAATTTCCCAAGTATAGATCCACAAATTTCCCAAGTATAGATCCACAAACTTCCCAAGTATAGATCCACAAATTTCCCATGTATAGATCCACAAATTTCCCAGGTATAGATCCACAAATTTCCCAAGTATAGATCCACAAATTTCCCAAGTATAGATCCACAAACTTCCCAAATATAGATCCACAAACTTCCCAAGTATAGATCCAAAAATTTCCCAATTATAAATCCACAAATTTCCCAAGTATAGATCCACAAATTTCCCAAGTATAGATCCACAAATTTCCCAGGTATAGATCCACAAATTTCCCAAGTATAGATCCACAAATTTCCCAAGTATAGATCCACAAACTTCCCAAGTATAGATCCACAAACTTCCCAAGTATAGATCCAAAAATTTCCCAGGTATAGATCCACAAATTTCCCAAGTATAGATCCACAAATTTCCCAAGTATAGATCCACAAATTTCCCAAGTATAGATCCACAAATTTCCCAGGTATAGATCCACAAATTTCCCAAGTATAGATCCACAAATTTCCCAAGTATAGATCCACAAATTTCCCAAGTATAGATCCACAAATTTCCCAAGTATAGATCCACAAATTTCCCAGGTATAGATCCACAAACCTCCCAAGTATGGATCCACAAACTTCCCAAGTATGGATCCACAAACTTACCAATTATGGATCCACAAACTTCACAAGTATAGATCCACAAACTTCCCAAGTATAGATCCACAAATTTCCCAAGTATAGATCCACAAATTTCCCAGGTATAGATCCACAAATTTCCCAAGTATAGATCCACAAATTTCCCAAGTGTAGATCCACAAATTTCCCAAGTATAGATCCACAAATATCAAAAGTATAGATCCACAAACTTCCCAAGTATGGATCCACAAACTTACCAATTATGGATCCACAAACTTCACAAGTATAGATCCACAAACTTCCCAAGTATAGATCCACAAATTTCCCAGGTATAGATCCACAAATTTCCCAAGTATAGATCCACAAACTTCCCAAGTATAGATCCAAAAATTTCCCAAGTATAGATCCACAAACTTCCCAAGTATAGATCCACAAATTTCCCAAGTATAGATCCACAAATTTCCCAAGTATAGATCCACAAACTTTCCAAGTATAGATCCACAAACTTCCCAAGTATGGATCCACAAACTTCACAAGTATAGATCCACAAACTTCCCAAGTATAGATCCACAAATTTCCCAAGTATAGATCTACACACTTCCCAAGTATAGATACAAAAATTTCCCAAATATAGATCCACAAACTTCCCAAGTATATATCCACAAATTTCCCAAGTATAGGTCCACCAACTTCCCAAGTATAGATCCAAAAATTTCCCAGGTATAGATCCACAAATTTCCAAGTATAGGTCCACAAATTTCCCAAGTATAGATCCACAAATTTCCCAAGTATAGATCCACAAACTTCCCAAGTATAGATCCACAAACTTCCCAAGTATAGATCCACAAATTTCCCAAGTATAGATCCACAAATTTCCCATGTATAGATCCACAAATTTCCCAGGTATAGATCCACAAACTTCCCAAGTATAGATCCAAAAATTTCTCAAGTATAGATCCACAAACTTCCCAAGTATAGATCCAGAAATGTCGCAAGTATAGATCCACAAATTTCCCAAGTATAGATCCACAAACTTTCCAAGTATAGATCCACAAACTTCCCAAGTATGGATCCACAAACTTCACAAGTATAGATCCACAAACTTCCCAAGTATAGGTCCACAAATTTCCCAAGTATAGATCCACAAATTTCCCAAGTATAGATCTACACACTTCCCAAGTATAGATACAAAAATTTCCCAAATATAGATCCACAAACTTCCCAAGTATATATCCACAAATTTCCCAAGTATAGGTCCACCAACTTCCCAAGTATAGATCCAAAAATTTCCCAAGTATAGATCCACAAACTTCCCAAGTATAGATCCACAAATTTCCCAAGTATAGATCCACAAATTTCCCAGGTATAGATCCACAAATTTCCCAGGTATAGATCCACAAATTTCCAAGTATAGGTCCACAAATTTCCCAAGTATAGATCCACAAATTTCCCAAGTATAGATCCACAAACTTCCCAAGTATAGATCCACAAATTTCCCAAGTATAGATCCACAAATTTCCCATGTATAGATCCACAAATTTCCCAGGTATAGATCCACAAATTTCCCAAGTATAGATCCACAAATTTCCCAAGTATAGATCCACAAACTTCCCAAATATAGATCCACAAACTTCCCACGTATAGATCCAAAAATTTCCCAATTATAAATCCAAAAATTTCCCAGGTATAGATCCACAAATTTCCCAAGTATAGATCCACAAATTTCCCAGGTATAGATCCACAAACTTCCCAAGTATGGATCCACAAACTTCCCAAGTATGGATCCACAAACTTACCAATTATAGATCCACAAACTTCACAAGTATAGATCCACAAACTTCCCAAGTATAGATCCACAAATTTGCCAAGTATAGATCCACAAACTTCCCAAGTATGGATCCACAAACTTACCAATTATGGATCCACAAACTTCACAAGTATAGATCCACAAACTTCCCAAGTATAGATCCACAAATTTCCCAGGTATAGATCCACAAATTTCCCAAGTATAGATCCACAAACTTCCCAAGTATAGATCCAAAAATTTCCCAAGTATAGATCCACAAACTTCCCAAGTATAGATCCAGAAATGTCGCAAGTATAGGTCCACAAATTTCCCAAGTATAGATCCACAAACTTCCCAAGTATGGATCCACAAACTTCACAAGTATAGATCCACAAACTTCCCAAGTATAGATCCACAAATTTCCCAAGTATAGATCCACAAATTTCCCAAGTATAGATCTACAAACTTCCCAAGTATAGATACACAAATTTCCCAAATATAGATCCACAAACTTCCCAAGTATAGAGCCAAAAATTTCCCAAGTATAGATCCACAAACTTCCCAAGTATAGATCCACAAATTTCCCAAGTATAGATCCACAAATTTCCCAAGTATAGATCCACAAATTTCCCAGGTATAGATCCACAAATTTCCCAAGTATAGATCCACAAATTTCCCAGGTATAGATCCACAAATTTCCCAAGTATAGATCCACAAATTTCCCAAGTATAGATCCACAAATTTCCCAAGTATAGATCCACAAATTTCCAAAGTATAGATCCACAAATTTCCCAGGTATAGATCCACAAACTTCCCAAGTATGGATCCACAAACTTCCCAAGTATGGATCCACAAACTTACCAATTATAGAACCACAAACTTCACAAGTATAGATCCACAAACTTCCCAAGTATAGATCCACAAATTTCCCAGGTATAGATCCACAAATTTCCCAAGTATAGATCCACAAATTTCCCAGGTATAGATCCACAAACTTCACAAGTATAGATCCACAAACTTCACAAGTATAGATCCACAAATTTCCCAAGTATAGATCCACAAATTTCCCAGGTATAGATCCACAAATTTCCCAAGTATAGATCTACAAACTTCCCAAGTATAGATACACAAATTTCCCAACTATAGATCCACAAACTTCCCAAGTATAGATCCACAAACTTCCCAAGTATAGATCCACAAATTTCCCAAGTATAGATCCACAAATTTCCCAGGTATAGATCCACAAATTTCCCAGGTATAGATCCACAAATTTCCAAGTATGGATCCACAAATTTCCCAAGTATAGATCCACAAATTTCCCAAGTATAGATCCACAAACTTCCCAAGTATAGATCCACAAATTTCCCATGTATAGATCCACAAATTTCCCAGGTATAGATCCACAAATTTCCCAAGTATAGATCCACAAATTTCCCAAGTATAGATCCACAAACTTCCCAAATATAGATCCACAAACTTCCCAAGTATAGATCCAAAAATTTCCCAATTATAAATCCACAAATTTCCCAAGTATAGATCCACAAATTTCCCAAGTATAGATCCACAAATTTCCCAGGTATAGATCCACAAATTTCCCAAGTATAGATCCACAAATTTCCCAAGTATAGATCCACAAACTTCCCAAGTATAGATCCACAAACTTCCCAAGTATAGATCCAAAAATTTCCCAGGTATAGATCCACAAATTTCCCAAGTATAGATCCACAAATTTCCCAAGTATAGATCCACAAATTTCCCAAGTATAGATCCACAAATTTCCCAGGTATAGATCCACAAATTTCCCAAGTATAGATCCACAAATTTCCCAAGTATAGATCCACAAATTTCCCAAGTATAGATCCACAAATTTCCCAAGTATAGATCCACAAATTTCCCAGGTATAGATCCACAAACCTCCCAAGTATGGATCCACAAACTTCCCAAGTATGGATCCACAAACTTACCAATTATGGATCCACAAACTTCACAAGTATAGATCCACAAACTTCCCAAGTATAGATCCACAAATTTCCCAAGTATAGATCCACAAATTTCCCAGGTATAGATCCACAAATTTCCCAAGTATAGATCCACAAATTTCCCAAGTGTAGATCCACAAATTTCCCAAGTATAGATCCACAAATATCAAAAGTATAGATCCACAAACTTCCCAAGTATGGATCCACAAACTTACCAATTATGGATCCACAAACTTCACAAGTATAGATCCACAAACTTCCCAAGTATAGATCCACAAATTTCCCAGGTATAGATCCACAAATTTCCCAAGTATAGATCCACAAACTTCCCAAGTATAGATCCAAAAATTTCCCAAGTATAGATCCACAAACTTCCCAAGTATAGATCCACAAATTTCCCAAGTATAGATCCACAAATTTCCCAAGTATAGATCCACAAACTTTCCAAGTATAGATCCACAAACTTCCCAAGTATGGATCCACAAACTTCACAAGTATAGATCCACAAACTTCCCAAGTATAGATCCACAAATTTCCCAAGTATAGATCTACACACTTCCCAAGTATAGATACAAAAATTTCCCAAATATAGATCCACAAACTTCCCAAGTATATATCCACAAATTTCCCAAGTATAGGTCCACCAACTTCCCAAGTATAGATCCAAAAATTTCCCAGGTATAGATCCACAAATTTCCAAGTATAGGTCCACAAATTTCCCAAGTATAGATCCACAAATTTCCCAAGTATAGATCCACAAACTTCCCAAGTATAGATCCACAAACTTCCCAAGTATAGATCCACAAATTTCCCAAGTATAGATCCACAAATTTCCCATGTATAGATCCACAAATTTCCCAGGTATAGATCCACAAACTTCCCAAGTATAGATCCAAAAATTTCTCAAGTATAGATCCACAAACTTCCCAAGTATAGATCCAGAAATGTCGCAAGTATAGATCCACAAATTTCCCAAGTATAGATCCACAAACTTTCCAAGTATAGATCCACAAACTTCCCAAGTATGGATCCACAAACTTCACAAGTATAGATCCACAAACTTCCCAAGTATAGGTCCACAAATTTCCCAAGTATAGATCCACAAATTTCCCAAGTATAGATCTACACACTTCCCAAGTATAGATACAAAAATTTCCCAAATATAGATCCACAAACTTCCCAAGTATATATCCACAAATTTCCCAAGTATAGGTCCACCAACTTCCCAAGTATAGATCCAAAAATTTCCCAAGTATAGATCCACAAACTTCCCAAGTATAGATCCACAAATTTCCCAAGTATAGATCCACAAATTTCCCAGGTATAGATCCACAAATTTCCCAGGTATAGATCCACAAATTTCCAAGTATAGGTCCACAAATTTCCCAAGTATAGATCCACAAATTTCCCAAGTATAGATCCACAAACTTCCCAAGTATAGATCCACAAATTTCCCAAGTATAGATCCACAAATTTCCCATGTATAGATCCACAAATTTCCCAGGTATAGATCCACAAATTTCCCAAGTATAGATCCACAAATTTCCCAAGTATAGATCCACAAACTTCCCAAATATAGATCCACAAACTTCCCACGTATAGATCCAAAAATTTCCCAATTATAAATCCAAAAATTTCCCAGGTATAGATCCACAAATTTCCCAAGTATAGATCCACAAATTTCCCAGGTATAGATCCACAAACTTCCCAAGTATGGATCCACAAACTTCCCAAGTATGGATCCACAAACTTACCAATTATAGATCCACAAACTTCACAAGTATAGATCCACAAACTTCCCAAGTATAGATCCACAAATTTGCCAAGTATAGATCCACAAACTTCCCAAGTATGGATCCACAAACTTACCAATTATGGATCCACAAACTTCACAAGTATAGATCCACAAACTTCCCAAGTATAGATCCACAAATTTCCCAGGTATAGATCCACAAATTTCCCAAGTATAGATCCACAAACTTCCCAAGTATAGATCCAAAAATTTCCCAAGTATAGATCCACAAACTTCCCAAGTATAGATCCAGAAATGTCGCAAGTATAGGTCCACAAATTTCCCAAGTATAGATCCACAAACTTCCCAAGTATGGATCCACAAACTTCACAAGTATAGATCCACAAACTTCCCAAGTATAGATCCACAAATTTCCCAAGTATAGATCCACAAATTTCCCAAGTATAGATCTACAAACTTCCCAAGTATAGATACACAAATTTCCCAAATATAGATCCACAAACTTCCCAAGTATAGAGCCAAAAATTTCCCAAGTATAGATCCACAAACTTCCCAAGTATAGATCCACAAATTTCCCAAGTATAGATCCACAAATTTCCCAAGTATAGATCCACAAATTTCCCAGGTATAGATCCACAAATTTCCCAGGTATAGATCCACAAATTTCCAAGTATAGATCCACAAATTTCCCAAGTATAGATCCACAAATTTCCCAAGTATAGATCCACAAACTTCCCAAGTATAGATCCACAAATTTCCCATGTATAGATCCACAAATTTCCCAGGTATAGATCCACAAATTTCCCAAGTATAGATCCACAAATTTCCCAAGTATAGATCCACAAACTTCCCAAATATAGATCCACAAACTTCCCAAGTATAGATCCAAAAATTTCCCAATTATAAATCCAAAAATTTCCCAGGTATAGATCCACAAATTTCCCAAGTATAGATCCACAAATTTCCCAAGTATAGATCCACAAATTTCCCAGGTATAGATCCACAAATTTCCCAAGTATAGATCCACAAATTTCCCAAGTATAGATCCACAAACTTCCCAAGTATAGATCCACAAACTTCCCAAGTATAGATCCAAAAATTTCCCAGGTATAGATCCACAAATTTCCCAAGTATAGATCCACAAATTTCCCAAGTATAGATCCACAAATTTCCCAAGTATAGATCCACAAATTTCCCAGGTATAGATCCACAAATTTCCCAAGTATAGATCCACAAATTTCCCAAGTATAGATCCACAAATTTCCCAAGTATAGATCCACAAATTTCCCAAGTATAGATCCACAAATTTCCCAGGTATAGATCCACAAACCTCCCAAGTATGGATCCACAAACTTCCCAAGTATGGATCCACAAACATACCAATTATGGATCCACAAACTTCACAAGTATAGATCCACAAACTTCCCAAGTATAGATCCACAAATTTCCCAAGTATAGATCCACAAATTTCCCAGGTATAGATCCACAAATTTCCCAAGTATAGATCCACAAATTTCCCAAGTATAGATCCACAAACTTCCCAAGTATAGATCCACAAATTTCCCAAGTATAGATCCACAAATTTCCCAAGTATAGATCCACAAATTTCAAAAGTATAGATCCACAAACTTCCCAAGTATGGATCCACAAACTTACCAATTATGGATCCACAAACTTCACAAGTATAGATCCACAAACTTCCCAAGTATAGATCCACAAATTTCCCAAGTATAGATCCACAAATTTCCCAAGTATAGATCCACAAACTTCCCAAGTATAGATCCACAAACTTCCCAAGTATAGATCCACAAATTTCCCAAGTATAGATCCACAAATTTCCCATGTATAGATCCACAAATTTCCCAGGTATAGATCCACAAACTTCCCAAGTATAGATCCAAAAATTTCTCAAGTATAGATCCACAAACTTCCCAAGTATAGATCCAGAAATGTCGCAAGTATAGATCCACAAATTTCCCAAGTATAGATCCACAAACTTTCCAAGTATAGATCCACAAACTTCCCAAGTATGGATCCACAAACTTCACAAGTATAGATCCACAAACTTCCCAAGTATAGGTCCACAAATTTCCCAAGTATAGATCCACAAATTTCCCAAGTATAGATCTACACACTTCCCAAGTATAGATACAAAAATTTCCCAAATATAGATCCACAAACTTCCCAAGTATATATCCACAAATTTCCCAAGTATAGGTCCACCAACTTCCCAAGTATAGATCCAAAAATTTCCCAAGTATAGATCCACAAACTTCCCAAGTATAGATCCACAAATTTCCCAAGTATAGATCCACAAATTTCCCAGGTATAGATCCACAAATTTCCCAGGTATAGATCCACAAATTTCCAAGTATAGGTCCACAAATTTCCCAAGTATAGATCCACAAATTTCCCAAGTATAGATCCACAAACTTCCCAAGTATAGATCCACAAATTTCCCAAGTATAGATCCACAAATTTCCCATGTATAGATCCACAAATTTCCCAGGTATAGATCCACAAATTTCCCAAGTATAGATCCACAAATTTCCCAAGTATAGATCCACAAACTTCCCAAATATAGATCCACAAACTTCCCACGTATAGATCCAAAAATTTCCCAATTATAAATCCAAAAATTTCCCAGGTATAGATCCACAAATTTCCCAAGTATAGATCCACAAATTTCCCAGGTATAGATCCACAAACTTCCCAAGTATGGATCCACAAACTTCCCAAGTATGGATCCACAAACTTACCAATTATAGATCCACAAACTTCACAAGTATAGATCCACAAACTTCCCAAGTATAGATCCACAAATTTGCCAAGTATAGATCCACAAACTTCCCAAGTATGGATCCACAAACTTACCAATTATGGATCCACAAACTTCACAAGTATAGATCCACAAACTTCCCAAGTATAGATCCACAAATTTCCCAGGTATAGATCCACAAATTTCCCAAGTATAGATCCACAAACTTCCCAAGTATAGATCCAAAAATTTCCCAAGTATAGATCCACAAACTTCCCAAGTATAGATCCAGAAATGTCGCAAGTATAGGTCCACAAATTTCCCAAGTATAGATCCACAAACTTCCCAAGTATGGATCCACAAACTTCACAAGTATAGATCCACAAACTTCCCAAGTATAGATCCACAAATTTCCCAAGTATAGATCCACAAATTTCCCAAGTATAGATCTACAAACTTCCCAAGTATAGATACACAAATTTCCCAAATATAGATCCACAAACTTCCCAAGTATAGAGCCAAAAATTTCCCAAGTATAGATCCACAAACTTCCCAAGTATAGATCCACAAATTTCCCAAGTATAGATCCACAAATTTCCCAAGTATAGATCCACAAATTTCCCAGGTATAGATCCACAAATTTCCCAGGTATAGATCCACAAATTTCCAAGTATAGATCCACAAATTTCCCAAGTATAGATCCACAAATTTCCCAAGTATAGATCCACAAACTTCCCAAGTATAGATCCACAAATTTCCCATGTATAGATCCACAAATTTCCCAGGTATAGATCCACAAATTTCCCAAGTATAGATCCACAAATTTCCCAAGTATAGATCCACAAACTTCCCAAATATAGATCCACAAACTTCCCAAGTATAGATCCAAAAATTTCCCAATTATAAATCCAAAAATTTCCCAGGTATAGATCCACAAATTTCCCAAGTATAGATCCACAAATTTCCCAAGTATAGATCCACAAATTTCCCAGGTATAGATCCACAAATTTCCCAAGTATAGATCCACAAATTTCCCAAGTATAGATCCACAAACTTCCCAAGTATAGATCCACAAACTTCCCAAGTATAGATCCAAAAATTTCCCAGGTATAGATCCACAAATTTCCCAAGTATAGATCCACAAATTTCCCAAGTATAGATCCACAAATTTCCCAAGTATAGATCCACAAATTTCCCAGGTATAGATCCACAAATTTCCCAAGTATAGATCCACAAATTTCCCAAGTATAGATCCACAAATTTCCCAAGTATAGATCCACAAATTTCCCAAGTATAGATCCACAAATTTCCCAGGTATAGATCCACAAACCTCCCAAGTATGGATCCACAAACTTCCCAAGTATGGATCCACAAACATACCAATTATGGATCCACAAACTTCACAAGTATAGATCCACAAACTTCCCAAGTATAGATCCACAAATTTCCCAAGTATAGATCCACAAATTTCCCAGGTATAGATCCACAAATTTCCCAAGTATAGATCCACAAATTTCCCAAGTATAGATCCACAAACTTCCCAAGTATAGATCCACAAATTTCCCAAGTATAGATCCACAAATTTCCCAAGTATAGATCCACAAATTTCAAAAGTATAGATCCACAAACTTCCCAAGTATGGATCCACAAACTTACCAATTATGGATCCACAAACTTCACAAGTATAGATCCACAAACTTCCCAAGTATAGATCCACAAATTTCCCAAGTATAGATCCACAAATTTCCCAAGTATAGATCCACAAACTTCCCAAGTATAGATCCACAAACTTCCCAAGTATAGATCCACAAATTTCCCAAGTATAGATCCACAAATTTCCCATGTATAGATCCACAAATTTCCCAGGTATAGATCCACAAACTTCCCAAGTATAGATCCAAAAATTTCTCAAGTATAGATCCACAAACTTCCCAAGTATAGATCCAGAAATGTCGCAAGTATAGATCCACAAATTTCCCAAGTATAGATCCACAAACTTTCCAAGTATAGATCCACAAACTTCCCAAGTATGGATCCACAAACTTCACAAGTATAGATCCACAAACTTCCCAAGTATAGGTCCACAAATTTCCCAAGTATAGATCCACAAATTTCCCAAGTATAGATCTACACACTTCCCAAGTATAGATACAAAAATTTCCCAAATATAGATCCACAAACTTCCCAAGTATATATCCACAAATTTCCCAAGTATAGGTCCACCAACTTCCCAAGTATAGATCCAAAAATTTCCCAAGTATAGATCCACAAACTTCCCAAGTATAGATCCACAAATTTCCCAAGTATAGATCCACAAATTTCCCAGGTATAGATCCACAAATTTCCCAGGTATAGATCCACAAATTTCCAAGTATAGGTCCACAAATTTCCCAAGTATAGATCCACAAATTTCCCAAGTATAGATCCACAAACTTCCCAAGTATAGATCCACAAATTTCCCAAGTATAGATCCACAAATTTCCCATGTATAGATCCACAAATTTCCCAGGTATAGATCCACAAATTTCCCAAGTATAGATCCACAAATTTCCCAAGTATAGATCCACAAACTTCCCAAATATAGATCCACAAACTTCCCACGTATAGATCCAAAAATTTCCCAATTATAAATCCAAAAATTTCCCAGGTATAGATCCACAAATTTCCCAAGTATAGATCCACAAATTTCCCAGGTATAGATCCACAAACTTCCCAAGTATGGATCCACAAACTTCCCAAGTATGGATCCACAAACTTACCAATTATAGATCCACAAACTTCACAAGTATAGATCCACAAACTTCCCAAGTATAGATCCACAAATTTGCCAAGTATAGATCCACAAACTTCCCAAGTATGGATCCACAAACTTACCAATTATGGATCCACAAACTTCACAAGTATAGATCCACAAACTTCCCAAGTATAGATCCACAAATTTCCCAGGTATAGATCCACAAATTTCCCAAGTATAGATCCACAAACTTCCCAAGTATAGATCCAAAAATTTCCCAAGTATAGATCCACAAACTTCCCAAGTATAGATCCAGAAATGTCGCAAGTATAGGTCCACAAATTTCCCAAGTATAGATCCACAAACTTCCCAAGTATGGATCCACAAACTTCACAAGTATAGATCCACAAACTTCCCAAGTATAGATCCACAAATTTCCCAAGTATAGATCCACAAATTTCCCAAGTATAGATCTACAAACTTCCCAAGTATAGATACACAAATTTCCCAAATATAGATCCACAAACTTCCCAAGTATAGAGCCAAAAATTTCCCAAGTATAGATCCACAAACTTCCCAAGTATAGATCCACAAATTTCCCAAGTATAGATCCACAAATTTCCCAAGTATAGATCCACAAATTTCCCAGGTATAGATCCACAAATTTCCCAGGTATAGATCCACAAATTTCCAAGTATAGATCCACAAATTTCCCAAGTATAGATCCACAAATTTCCCAAGTATAGATCCACAAACTTCCCAAGTATAGATCCACAAATTTCCCATGTATAGATCCACAAATTTCCCAGGTATAGATCCACAAATTTCCCAAGTATAGATCCACAAATTTCCCAAGTATAGATCCACAAACTTCCCAAATATAGATCCACAAACTTCCCAAGTATAGATCCAAAAATTTCCCAATTATAAATCCAAAAATTTCCCAGGTATAGATCCACAAATTTCCCAAGTATAGATCCACAAATTTCCCAAGTATAGATCCACAAATTTCCCAGGTATAGATCCACAAATTTCCCAAGTATAGATCCACAAATTTCCCAAGTATAGATCCACAAACTTCCCAAGTATAGATCCACAAACTTCCCAAGTATAGATCCAAAAATTTCCCAGGTATAGATCCACAAATTTCCCAAGTATAGATCCACAAATTTCCCAAGTATAGATCCACAAATTTCCCAAGTATAGATCCACAAATTTCCCAGGTATAGATCCACAAATTTCCCAAGTATAGATCCACAAATTTCCCAAGTATAGATCCACAAATTTCCCAAGTATAGATCCACAAATTTCCCAAGTATAGATCCACAAATTTCCCAGGTATAGATCCACAAACCTCCCAAGTATGGATCCACAAACTTCCCAAGTATGGATCCACAAACATACCAATTATGGATCCACAAACTTCACAAGTATAGATCCACAAACTTCCCAAGTATAGATCCACAAATTTCCCAAGTATAGATCCACAAATTTCCCAGGTATAGATCCACAAATTTCCCAAGTATAGATCCACAAATTTCCCAAGTATAGATCCACAAACTTCCCAAGTATAGATCCACAAATTTCCCAAGTATAGATCCACAAATTTCCCAAGTATAGATCCACAAATTTCAAAAGTATAGATCCACAAACTTCCCAAGTATGGATCCACAAACTTACCAATTATGGATCCACAAACTTCACAAGTATAGATCCACAAACTTCCCAAGTATAGATCCACAAATTTCCCAGGTATAGATCCACAAATTTCCCAAGTATAGATCCACAAACTTCCCAAGTATAGATCCAAAAATTTCCCAAATATAGATCCACAAACTTCCCAAGTATAGATCCAGAAATGTCGCAAGTATAGATCCACAAATTTCCCAAGTATAGATCCACAAACTTTCCAAGTATAGATCCACAAACTTCCCAAGTATGGATCCACAAACTTCACAAGTATAGATCCACAAACTTCCCAAGTATAGATCCACAAATTTCCCAAGTATAGATCCACAAATTTCCCAAGTATAGATCTACACACTTCCCAAGTATAGATACAAAAATTTCCCAAATATAGATCCACAAACTTCCCAAGTATATATCCACAAATTTCCCAAGTATAGGTCCACCAACTTCCCAAGTATAGATCCAAAAATTTCCCAAGTATAGATCCACAAACTTCCCAAGTATAGATCCACAAATTTCCCAAGTATAGATCCACAAATTTCCCAGGTATAGATCCACAAATTTCCAAGTATAGGTCCACAAATTTCCCAAGTATTGATCCACAAATTTCCCAAGTATAGATCCACAAACTTCCCAAGTATAGATCCACAAATTTCCCAAGTATAGATCCACAAATTTCCCAAGTATAGATCCACAAATTTCCCATGTATAGATCCACAAATTTCCCAGGTATATATCCACAAACTTCCCAAGTATAGATCCAAAAATTTCCCAAGTATAGATCCACAAACTTCCCAAGTATAGATCCAGAAATGTCGCAAGTATAGATCCACAAATTTCCCAAGTATAGATCCACAAACTTTCCAAGTATAGATCCACAAACTTCCCAAGTATGGATCCACAAACTTCACAAGTATAGATCCACAAACTTCCCAAGTATAGATCCACAAATTTCCCAAGTATAGATCCACAAATTTCCCAAGTATAGATCTACACACTTCCCAAGTATAGATACAAAAATTCCCAAATATAGATCCACAAACTTCCCAAGTATATATCCACAAATTTCCCAAGTATAGGTCCACCAACTTCCCAATTATAGATCCAAAAATTTCCCAAGTATAGATCCACAAACTTCCCAAGTATAGATCCACAAATTTCCCAAGTATAGATCCACAAATTTCCCAGGTATAGATCCACAAATTTCCAAGTATAGGTCCACAAATTTCCCAAGTATAGATCCACAAATTTCCCAAGTATAGATCCACAAACTTCCCAAGTATAGATCCACAAATTTCCCAAGTATAGATCCACAAATTTCCCATGTATAGATCCATAAATTTCCCAGGTATAGATCCACAAATTTCCCAAGTATAGATCCACAAATTTCCCAAGTATAGATCCACAAACTTCCCAAATATAGATCCACAAACTTCCCAAGTATAGATCCAAAAATTTCCCAATTATAAATCCAAAAATTTCCCAGGTATAGATCCACAGATTTCCCAAGTATAGATCCACAAATTTCCCAAGTATAGATCCACAAATTTCCCAAGTATAGATCCACAAATTTCCCAGGTATAGATCCACAAATTTCCCAAGTATAGATCCACAAACTTACCAAGTATGGATCCACAAACTTACCAATTATGGATCCACAAACTTCACAAGTATAGATCCACAAACTTCCCAAGTATAGATCCACAAATTTCCCAGGTATAGATCCACAAATTTCCCAAGTATAGATCCACAAACTTCCCAAGTATAGATCCAAAAATTTCCCAAATATAGATCCACAAACTTCCCAAGTATAGATCCAGAAATGTCGCAAGTATAGATCCACAAATTTCCCAAGTATAGATCCACAAACTTTCCAAGTATAGATCCACAAACTTCCCAAGTATGGATCCACAAACTTCACAAGTATAGATCCACAAACTTCCCAAGTATAGATCCACAAATTTCCCAAGTATAGATCCACAAATTTCCCAAGTATAGATCTACACACTTCCCAAGTATAGATACAAAAATTTCCCAAATATAGATCCACAAACTTCCCAAGTATATATCCACAAATTTCCCAAGTATAGGTCCACCAACTTCCCAAGTATAGATCCAAAAATTTCCCAAGTATAGATCCACAAACTTCCCAAGTATAGATCCACAAATTTCCCAAGTATAGATCCACAAATTTCCCAAGTATAGATCCACAAATTTCCCAGGTATAGATCCACAAACCTCCCAAGTATGGATCCACAAACTTCCCAAGTATGGATCCACAAACATACCAATTATGGATCCACAAACTTCACAAGTATAGATCCACAAACTTCCCAAGTATAGATCCACAAATTTCCCAAGTATAGATCCACAAATTTCCCAGGTATAGATCCACAAATTTCCCAAGTATAGATCCACAAATTTCCCAAGTATAGATCCACAAACTTCCCAAGTATAGATCCACAAATTTCCCAAGTATAGATCCACAAATTTCCCAAGTATAGATCCACAAATTTCAAAAGTATAGATCCACAAACTTCCCAAGTATGGATCCACAAACTTACCAATTATGGATCCACAAACTTCACAAGTATAGATCCACAAACTTCCCAAGTATAGATCCACAAATTTCCCAGGTATAGATCCACAAATTTCCCAAGTATAGATCCACAAACTTCCCAAGTATAGATCCAAAAATTTCCCAAATATAGATCCACAAACTTCCCAAGTATAGATCCAGAAATGTCGCAAGTATAGATCCACAAATTTCCCAAGTATAGATCCACAAACTTTCCAAGTATAGATCCACAAACTTCCCAAGTATGGATCCACAAACTTCACAAGTATAGATCCACAAACTTCCCAAGTATAGATCCACAAATTTCCCAAGTATAGATCCACAAATTTCCCAAGTATAGATCTACACACTTCCCAAGTATAGATACAAAAATTTCCCAAATATAGATCCACAAACTTCCCAAGTATATATCCACAAATTTCCCAAGTATAGGTCCACCAACTTCCCAAGTATAGATCCAAAAATTTCCCAAGTATAGATCCACAAACTTCCCAAGTATAGATCCACAAATTTCCCAAGTATAGATCCACAAATTTCCCAGGTATAGATCCACAAATTTCCAAGTATAGGTCCACAAATTTCCCAAGTATTGATCCACAAATTTCCCAAGTATAGATCCACAAACTTCCCAAGTATAGATCCACAAATTTCCCAAGTATAGATCCACAAATTTCCCATGTATAGATCCACAAATTTCCCAGGTATATATCCACAAACTTCCCAAGTATAGATCCAAAAATTTCCCAAGTATAGATCCACAAACTTCCCAAGTATAGATCCAGAAATGTCGCAAGTATAGATCCACAAATTTCCCAAGTATAGATCCACAAACTTTCCAAGTATAGATCCACAAACTTCCCAAGTATGGATCCACAAACTTCACAAGTATAGATCCACAAACTTCCCAAGTATAGATCCACAAATTTCCCAAGTATAGATCCACAAATTTCCCAAGTATAGATCTACACACTTCCCAAGTATAGATACAAAAATTCCCAAATATAGATCCACAAACTTCCCAAGTATATATCCACAAATTTCCCAAGTATAGGTCCACCAACTTCCCAATTATAGATCCAAAAATTTCCCAAGTATAGATCCACAAACTTCCCAAGTATAGATCCACAAATTTCCCAAGTATAGATCCACAAATTTCCCAGGTATAGATCCACAAATTTCCAAGTATAGGTCCACAAATTTCCCAAGTATAGATCCACAAATTTCCCAAGTATAGATCCACAAACTTCCCAAGTATAGATCCACAAATTTCCCAAGTATAGATCCACAAATTTCCCATGTATAGATCCACAAATTTCCCAGGTATAGATCCACAAATTTCCCAAGTATAGATCCACAAATTTCCCAAGTATAGATCCACAAACTTCCCAAATATAGATCCACAAACTTCCCAAGTATAGATCCAAAAATTTCCCAATTATAAATCCAAAAATTTCCCAGGTATAGATCCACAAATTTCCCAAGTATAGATCCACAAATTTCCCAAGTATAGATCCACAAATTTCCCAAGTATAGATCCACAAATTTCCCAGGTATAGATCCACAAATTTCCCAAGTATAGATCCACAAACTTACCAAGTATGGATCCACAAACTTACCAATTATGGATCCACAAACTTCACAAGTATAGATCCACAAACTTCCCAAGTATAGATCCACAAATTTCCCAGGTATAGATCCACAAATTTCCCAAGTATAGATCCACAAACTTCCCAAGTATAGATCCAAAAATTTCCCAAATATAGATCCACAAACTTCCCAAGTATAGATCCAGAAATGTCGCAAGTATAGATCCACAAATTTCCCAAGTATAGATCCACAAACTTTCCAAGTATAGATCCACAAACTTCCCAAGTATGGATCCACAAACTTCACAAGTATAGATCCACAAACTTCCCAAGTATAGATCCACAAATTTCCCAAGTATAGATCCACAAATTTCCCAAGTATAGATCTACACACTTCCCAAGTATAGATACAAAAATTTCCCAAATATAGATCCACAAACTTCCCAAGTATATATCCACAAATTTCCCAAGTATAGGTCCACCAACTTCCCAAGTATAGATCCAAAAATTTCCCAAGTATAGATCCACAAACTTCCCAAGTATAGATCCACAAATTTCCCAAGTATAGATCCACAAATTTCCCAAGTATAGATCCACAAATTTCCCAGGTATAGATCCACAAACCTCCCAAGTATGGATCCACAAACTTCCCAAGTATGGATCCACAAACATACCAATTATGGATCCACAAACTTCACAAGTATAGATCCACAAACTTCCCAAGTATAGATCCACAAATTTCCCAAGTATAGATCCACAAATTTCCCAGGTATAGATCCACAAATTTCCCAAGTATAGATCCACAAATTTCCCAAGTATAGATCCACAAACTTCCCAAGTATAGATCCACAAATTTCCCAAGTATAGATCCACAAATTTCCCAAGTATAGATCCACAAATTTCAAAAGTATAGATCCACAAACTTCCCAAGTATGGATCCACAAACTTACCAATTATGGATCCACAAACTTCACAAGTATAGATCCACAAACTTCCCAAGTATAGATCCACAAATTTCCCAGGTATAGATCCACAAATTTCCCAAGTATAGATCCACAAACTTCCCAAGTATAGATCCAAAAATTTCCCAAATATAGATCCACAAACTTCCCAAGTATAGATCCAGAAATGTCGCAAGTATAGATCCACAAATTTCCCAAGTATAGATCCACAAACTTTCCAAGTATAGATCCACAAACTTCCCAAGTATGGATCCACAAACTTCACAAGTATAGATCCACAAACTTCCCAAGTATAGATCCACAAATTTCCCAAGTATAGATCCACAAATTTCCCAAGTATAGATCTACACACTTCCCAAGTATAGATACAAAAATTTCCCAAATATAGATCCACAAACTTCCCAAGTATATATCCACAAATTTCCCAAGTATAGGTCCACCAACTTCCCAAGTATAGATCCAAAAATTTCCCAAGTATAGATCCACAAACTTCCCAAGTATAGATCCACAAATTTCCCAAGTATAGATCCACAAATTTCCCAGGTATAGATCCACAAATTTCCAAGTATAGGTCCACAAATTTCCCAAGTATTGATCCACAAATTTCCCAAGTATAGATCCACAAACTTCCCAAGTATAGATCCACAAATTTCCCAAGTATAGATCCACAAATTTCCCATGTATAGATCCACAAATTTCCCAGGTATATATCCACAAACTTCCCAAGTATAGATCCAAAAATTTCCCAAGTATAGATCCACAAACTTCCCAAGTATAGATCCAGAAATGTCGCAAGTATAGATCCACAAATTTCCCAAGTATAGATCCACAAACTTTCCAAGTATAGATCCACAAACTTCCCAAGTATGGATCCACAAACTTCACAAGTATAGATCCACAAACTTCCCAAGTATAGATCCACAAATTTCCCAAGTATAGATCCACAAATTTCCCAAGTATAGATCTACACACTTCCCAAGTATAGATACAAAAATTCCCAAATATAGATCCACAAACTTCCCAAGTATATATCCACAAATTTCCCAAGTATAGGTCCACCAACTTCCCAATTATAGATCCAAAAATTTCCCAAGTATAGATCCACAAACTTCCCAAGTATAGATCCACAAATTTCCCAAGTATAGATCCACAAATTTCCCAGGTATAGATCCACAAATTTCCAAGTATAGGTCCACAAATTTCCCAAGTATAGATCCACAAATTTCCCAAGTATAGATCCACAAACTTCCCAAGTATAGATCCACAAATTTCCCAAGTATAGATCCACAAATTTCCCATGTATAGATCCACAAATTTCCCAGGTATAGATCCACAAATTTCCCAAGTATAGATCCACAAATTTCCCAAGTATAGATCCACAAACTTCCCAAATATAGATCCACAAACTTCCCAAGTATAGATCCAAAAATTTCCCAATTATAAATCCAAAAATTTCCCAGGTATAGATCCACAAATTTCCCAAGTATAGATCCACAAATTTCCCAAGTATAGATCCACAAATTTCCCAAGTATAGATCCACAAATTTCCCAGGTATAGATCCACAAATTTCCCAAGTATAGATCCACAAACTTCCCAAGTATGGATCCACAAACTTACCAATTATGGATCAACAAACTTCACAAGTATAGATCCACAAACTTCCCAAGTATAGATCCACAAATTTCCCAGGTATAGATCCACAAATTTCCCAAGTATAGATCCACAAACTTCCCAAGTATAGATCCAAAAATTTCCCAAATATAGATCCACAAACTTCCCAAGTATAGATCCAGAAATGTCGCAAGTATAGATCCACAAATTTCCCAAGTATAGATCCACAAACTTTCCAAGTATAGATCCACAAATTTCCCAAGTATGGATCCACAAACTTCACAAGTATAGATCCACAAACTTCCCAAGTATAGATCCACAAATTTCCCAAGTATAGATCCACAAATTTCCCAAGTATAGATCTACACACTTCCCAAGTATAGATACAAAAATTTCCCAAATATAGATCCACAAACTTCCCAAGTATATATCCACAAATTTCCCAAGTATAGGTCCACCAACTTCCCAAGTATAGATCCAAAAATTTCCCAAGTATAGATCCACAAACTTCCCAAGTATAGATCCACAAATTTCCCAAGTATAGATCCACAAATTTCCCAGGTATAGATCCACAAATTTCCAAGTATAGGTCCACAAATTTCCCAAGTATAGATCCACAAATTTCCCAAGTATAGATCCACAAACTTCCCAAGTATAGATCCACAAATTTCCCAAGTATAGATCCACAAATTTCCCATGTATAGATCCACAAATTTCCCAGGTATATATCCACAAACTTCCCAAGTAAAGATCCAAAAATTTCCCAAGTATAGATCCACAAACTTCCCAAGTATAGATCCAGAAATGTCGCAAGTATAGATCCACAAATTTCCCAAGTATAGATCCACAAACTTTCCAAGTATAGATCCACAAACTTCCCAAGTATGGATCCACAAACTTCACAAGTATAGATCCACAAACTTCCCAAGTATAGATCCACAAATTTCCCAAGTATAGATCCACAAATTTCCCAAGTATAGATCCACAAACTTCCCAAATATAGATCCACAAACTTCCCAAGTATATATCCACAAATTTCCCAAGTATAGGTCCACCAACTTCCCAATTATAGATCCAAAAATTTCCCAAGTATAGATCCACAAACTTCCCAAGTATAGATCCACAAATTTCCCAAGTATAGATCCACAAATTTCCCAGGTATAGATCCACAAATTTCCAAGTATAGGTCCACAAATTTCCCAAGTATAGATCCACAAATTTCCCAAGTATAGATCCACAAACTTCCCAAGTATAGATCCACAAATTTCCCAAGTATAGATCCACAAATTTCCCATGTATAGATCCACAAATTTCCCAGGTATAGATCCACAAATTTCCCAAGTATAGATCCACAAATTTCCCAAGTATAGATCCACAAACTTCCCAAATATAGATCCACAAACTTCCCAAGTATAGATCCAAAAATTTCCCAATTATAAATCCAAAAATTTCCCAGGTATAGATCCACAAATTTCCCAAGTATAGATCCACAAATTTCCCAAGTATAGATCCACAAATTTCCCAAGTATAGATCCACAAATTTCCCAAGTATAGATCCACAAATTTCCCAGGTATAGATCCACAAATTTCCCAAGTATAGATCCACAAACTTCCCAAGTATGGATCCACAAACTTACCAATTATGGATCCACAAACTTCACAAGTATAGATCCACAAACTTCCCAAGTATAGATCCACAAATTTCCCAAGTATAGATCCACAAATTTCCCAAGTATAGATCTACACACTTCCCAAGTATAGATACAAAAATTCCCAAATATAGATCCACAAACTTCCCAAGTATATATCCACAAATTTCCCAAGTATAGGTCCACCAACTTCCCAATTATAGATCCAAAAATTTCCCAAGTATAGATCCACAAACTTCCCAAGTATAGATCCACAAATTTCCCAAGTATAGATCCACAAATTTCCCAGGTATAGATCCACAAATTTCCAAGTATAGGTCCACAAATTTCCCAAGTATAGATCCACAAATTTCCCAAGTATAGATCCACAAACTTCCCAAGTATAGATCCACAAATTTCCCAAGTATAGATCCACAAATTTCCCATGTATAGATCCACAAATTTCCCAGGTATAGATCCACAAATTTCCCAAGTATAGATCCACAAATTTCCCAAGTATAGATCCACAAATTTCCCAAGTATAGATCCACAAATTTCCCAAGTATAGATCCACAAATTTCCCAAGTATAGATCCACAAATTTCCCAGGTATAGATCCACAAATTTCCCAAGTATAGATCCACAAACTTCCCAAGTATGGATCCACAAACTTACCAATTATGGATCCACAAACTTCACAAGTATAGATCCACAAACTTCCCAAGTATAGATCCACAAATTTCCCAAGTATAGATCCACAAATTTCCCAAGTATATATCCACAAACTTCCCAAGTATAGATCCAAAAATTTCCCAAGTATAGATCCACAAACTTCCCAAGTATAGATCCACAAATTTCACAAGTATAGATTCACAAACTTTCCAAGTATAGGTCCACCAACTTCCCAAGTATAGATCCAAAAATTTCCCAAGTATAGATCCACAAACTTCCCAAGTATAGATCCAGAAATTTCCCAAGTATAGGTCCACCAACTTCCCAAGTATAGATCCAAAAATTTCCCAAGTATAGATCCACAAACTTCCCAAGTATAGATCCACAAATTTCCCAAGTATAGATCCACAAATTTCCCAGGTATAGATCCACAAATTTCCAAGTATAGGTCCACAAATTTCCCAAGTATAGATCCACAAATTTCCCAAGTATAGATCCACAAACTTCCCAAGTATAGATCCACAAATTTCCCAAGTATAGATCCACAAATTTCCCATGTATAGATCCACAAATTTCCCAGGTATAGATCCACAAATTTCCCAAGTATAGATCCACAAACTTTCCAAGTATAGATCCACAAACTTCCCAAGTATGGATCCACAAACTTCACAAGTATAGATCCACAAACTTCCCAAGTATAGATCCACAAATTTCCCAAGTATAGATCCACAAATTTCCCAAGTATAGATCTACACACTTCCCAAGTATAGATACAAAAATTTCCCAAATATAGATCCACAAACTTCCCAAGTATATATCCACAAATTTCCCAAGTATAGGTCCACCAACTTCCCAAGTATAGATCCAAAAATTTCCCAAGTATAGATCCACAAACTTCCCAAGTATAGATCCACAAATTTCCCAAGTATAGATCCACAAATTTCCCAAGTATAGATCCACAAATTTCCCAAGTATAGATCCACAAATTTCCCAAGTATAGATCCACAAATTTCCCAGGTATAGATCCACAAACCTCCCAAGTATGGATCCACAAACTTCCCAAGTATGGATAAACAAACATACCAATTATGGATCCACAAACTTCACAAGTATAGATCCACAAACTTCCCAAGTATAGATCCACAAATTTCCCAAGTATAGATCCACAAATTTCCCAGGTATAGATCCACAAATTTCCCAAGTATAGATCCACAAATTTCCCAAGTATAGATCCACAAACTTCCCAAGTATAGATCCACAAATTTCCCAAGTATAGATCCACAAATTTCCCAAGTATAGATCCACAAATTTCAAAAGTATAGATCCACAAACTTCCCAAGTATGGATCCACAAACTTACCAATTATGGATCCACAAACTTCACAAGTATAGATCCACAAACTTCCCAAGTATAGATCCACAAATTTCCCAGGTATAGATCCACAAATTTCCCAAGTATAGATCCACAAACTTCCCAAGTATAGATCCAAAAATTTCCCAAATATAGATCCACAAACTTCCCAAGTATAGATCCAGAAATGTCGCAAGTATAGATCCACAAATTTCCCAAGTATAGATCCACAAACTTTCCAAGTATAGATCCACAAACTTCCCAAGTATGGATCCACAAACTTCACAAGTATAGATCCACAAACTTCCCAAGTATAGATCCACAAATTTCCCAAGTATAGATCCACAAATTTCCCAAGTATAGATCTACACACTTCCCAAGTATAGATACAAAAATTTCCCAAATATAGATCCACAAACTTCCCAAGTATATATCCACAAATTTCCCAAGTATAGGTCCACCAACTTCCCAAGTATAGATCCAAAAATTTCCCAAGTATAGATCCACAAACTTCCCAAGTATAGATCCACAAATTTCCCAAGTATAGATCCACAAATTTCCCAGGTATAGATCCACAAATTTCCAAGTATAGGTCCACAAATTTCCCAAGTATAGATCCACAAATTTCCCAAGTATAGATCCACAAACTTCCCAAGTATAGATCCACAAATTTCCCAAGTATAGATCCACAAATTTCCCATGTATAGATCCACAAATTTCCCAGGTATATATCCACAAACTTCCCAAGTATAGATCCAAAAATTTCCCAAGTATAGATCCACAAACTTCCCAAGTATAGATCCAGAAATGTCGCAAGTATAGATCCACAAATTTCCCAAGTATAGATCCACAAACTTTCCAAGTATAGATCCACAAACTTCCCAAGTATGGATCCACAAACTTCACAAGTATAGATCCACAAACTTCCCAAGTATAGATCCACAAATTTCCCAAGTATAGATCCACAAATTTCCCAAGTATAGATCTACACACTTCCCAAGTATAGATACAAAAATTCCAGAATATAGATCCACAAACTTCCCAAGTATATATCCACAAATTTCCCAAGTATAGGTCCACCAACTTCCCAATTATAGATCCAAAAATTTCCCAAGTATAGATCCACAAACTTCCCAAGTATAGATCCACAAATTTCCCAAGTATAGATCCACAAATTTCCCAGGTATAGATCCACAAATTTCCAAGTATAGGTCCACAAATTTCCCAAGTATAGATCCACAAATTTCCCAAGTATAGATCCACAAACTTCCCAAGTATAGATCCACAAATTTCCCAAGTATAGATCCACAAATTTCCCATGTATAGATCCACAAATTTCCCAGGTATAGATCCACAAATTTCCCAAGTATAGATCCACAAATTTCCCAAGTATAGATCCACAAACTTCCCAAATATAGATCCACAAACTTCCCAAGTATAGATCCAAAAATTTCCCAATTATAAATCCAAAAATTTCCCAGGTATAGATCCACAAATTTCCCAAGTATAGATCCACAAACTTCCCAAGTATGGATCCATAAACTTACCAATTATGGATCCACAAACTTCACAAGTATAGATCCACAAACTTCCCAAGTATAGATCCACAAATTTCCCAGGTATAGATCCACAAATTTCCCAAGTATAGATCCACAAACTTCCCAAGTATAGATCCAAAAATTTCCCAAATATAGATCCACAAACTTCCCAAGTATAGATCCAGAAATGTCGCAAGTATAGATCCACAAATTTCCCAAGTATAGATCCACAAACTTTCCAAGTATAGATCCACAAACTTCCCAAGTATGGATCCACAAACTTCACAAGTATAGATCCACAAACTTCCCAAGTATAGATCCACAAATTTCCCAAGTATAGATCCACAAATTTCCCAAGTATAGATCTACACACTTCCCAAGTATAGATACAAAAATTTCCCAAATATAGATCCACAAACTTCCCAAGTATATATCCACAAATTTCCCAAGTATAGGTCCACCAACTTCCCAAGTATAGATCCAAAAATTTCCCAAGTATAGATCCACAAACTTCCCAAGTATAGATCCACAAATTTCCCAAGTATAGATCCACAAATTTCCCAGGTATAGATCCACAAATTTCCAAGTATAGGTCCACAAATTTCCCAAGTATAGATCCACAAATTTCCCAAGTATAGATCCACAAACTTCCCAAGTATAGATCCACAAATTTCCCAAGTATAGATCCACAAATTTCCCATGTATAGATCCACAAATTTCCCAGGTATATATCCACAAACTTCCCAAGTATAGATCCAAAAATTTCCCAAGTATAGATCCACAAACTTCCCAAGTATAGATCCAGAAATGTCGCAAGTATAGATCCACAAATTTCCCAAGTATAGATCCACAAACTTTCCAAGTATAGATCCACAAACTTCCCAAGTATGGATCCACAAACTTCACAAGTATAGATCCACAAACTTCCCAAGTATAGATCCACAAATTTCCCAAGTATAGATCCACAAATTTACCAAGTATAGATCTACACACTTCCCAAGTATAGATACAAAAATTCCCAAATATAGATCCACAAACTTCCCAAGTATATATCCACAAATTTCCCAAGTATAGGTCCACCAACTTCCCAATTATAGATCCAAAAATTTCCCAAGTATAGATCCACAAACTTCCCAAGTATAGATCCACAAATTTCCCAAGTATAGATCCACAAATTTCCCAGGTATAGATCCACAAATTTCCAAGTATAGGTCCACAAATTTCCCAAGTATAGATCCACAAATTTCCCAAGTATAGATCCACAAACTTCCCAAGTATAGATCCACAAATTTCCCAAGTATAGATCCACAAATTTCCCATGTATAGATCCACAAATTTCCCAGGTATAGATCCACAAATTTCCCAAGTATAGATCCACAAACTTCCCAAATATAGATCCACAAACTTCCCAAGTATAGATCCAAAAATTTCCCAATTATAAATCCAAAAATTTCCCAGGTATAGATCCACAAATTTCCCAAGTATAGATCCACAAATTTCCCAAGTATAGATCCACAAATTTCCCAAGTATAGATCCACAAATTTCCCAGGTATAGATCCACAAATTTCCCAAGTATAGATCCACAAACTTCCCAAGTATGGATCCACAAACTTACCAATTATGGATCCACAAACTTCACAAGTATAGATCCACAAACTTCCCAAGTATAGATCCACAAATTTCCCAAGTATAGATCCACAAATTTCCCAAGTATATATCCACAAACTTCCCAAGTATAGATCCAAAAATTTCCCAAGTATAGATCCACAAACTTCCCAAGTATAGATCCACAAATTTCACAAGTATAGATTCACAAACTTTCCAAGTATAGGTCCACCAACTTCCCAAGTATAGATCCAAAAATTTCCCAAGTATAGATCCACAAACTTCCCAAGTATAGATCCAGAAATTTCCCAAGTATAGGTCCAGAAATTTCCCAAGTATAGGTCCACCAACTTCCCAAGTATAGATCCACAAACTTCCCAAGTATAGATCCACAAATTTCCCAAGTATAGATCCACAAATTTCCCAGGTATAGATCCACAAATTTCCAAGTATAGGTCCACAAATTTCCCAAGTATAGATCCACAAATTTCCCAAGTATAGATCTACAAACTTCCCATGTATAGATCCACAAATTTCCCAAGTATAGATCCACAAATTTCCCATGTATAGATCCACAAATTTCCCAGGTATAGATCCACAAATTTCCCAAGTATAGATCCACAAACTTTCCAAGTATAGATCCACAAACTTTCCAAGTATAGATCCACAAACTTCCCAAGTATGGATCCACAAACTTCACAAGTATAGATCCACAAACTTCCCAAGTATAGATCCACAAATTTCCCAAGTATAGATCCACAAATTTCCCAAGTATAGATCTACACACTTCCCAAGTATAGATACAAAAATTTCCCAAATATAGATCCACAAACTTCCCAAGTATATATCCACAAATTTCCCAAGTATAGGTCCACCAACTTCCCAAGTATAGATCCAAAAATTTCCCAAGTATAGATCCACAAACTTCCCAAGTATAGATCCACAAATTTCCCAAGTATAGATCCACAAATTTCCAAGTATAGGTCCACAAATTTCCCAAGTATAGATCCACAAATTTCCCAAGTATAGATCCACAAACTTCCCAAGTATAGATCCACAAATTTCCCAAGTATAGATCCACAAATTTCCCATGTATAGATCCACAAATTTCCCAGGTATAGATCCAGAAATTTCCCAAGTATAGATCCACAAACTTTCCAAGTATAGATCCACAAACTTCCCAAGTATGGATCCACAAACTTCACAAGTATAGATCCACAAACTTCCCAAGTATAGATCCACAAATTTCCCAAGTATAGATCCACAAATTTCCCAAGTATAGATCTACACACTTCCCAAGTATAGATACAAAAATTTCCCAAATATAGATCCACAAAATTCCCAAGTATATATCCACAAATTTCCCAAGTATAGGTCCACCAAATTCCCAAGTATAGATCCAAAAATTTCCCAAGTATAGATCCACAAACTTCCCAAGTATAGATCCACAAATTTCCCAAGTATAGAACACAAATTTCCCAGGTATAGATCCACAAATTTCCAAGTATAGGTCCACAAATTTCCCAAGTATAGATCCACAAATTTCCCAAGTATAGATCCACAAACTTCCCAAGTATAGATCCACAAATTTCCCAAGTATAGATCCACAAATTTCCCATGTATAGATCCACAAATTTCCCAGGTATAGATCCACAAATTTCCCAAGTATAGATCCACAAACTTTCCAAGTATAGATCCACAAACTTCCCAAGTATGGATCCACAAACTTCACAAGTATAGATCCACAAACTTCCCAAGTATAGATCCACAAATTTCCCAAGTATAGATCCACAAATTTCCCAAGTATAGATCTACACACTTCCCAAGTATAGATACAAAAATTTCCCAAATATAGATCCACAAACTTCCCAAGTATATATCCACAAATTTCCCAAGTATAGGTCCACCAACTTCCCAAGTATAGATCCAAAAATTTCCCAAGTATAGATCCACAAACTTCCCAAGTATAGATCCACAAATTTCCCAAGTATAGATCCACAAATTTCCAAGTATAGGTCCACAAATTTCCCAAGTATAGATCCACAAATTTCCCAAGTATAGATCCACAAACTTCCCAAGTATAGATCCACAAATTTCCCAAGTATAGATCCACAAATTTCCCATGTATAGATCCACAAATTTCCCAGGTATAGATCCACAAATTTCCCAAGTATAGATCCACAAACTTTCCAAGTATAGATCCACAAATTTCCCAAGTATGGATCCACAAACTTCACAAGTATAGATCCACAAACTTCCCAAGTATAGATCCACAAATTTCCCAAGTATAGATCCACAAATTTCCCAAGTATAGATCTACACACTTCCCAAGTATAGATACAAAAATTTCCCAAATATAGATCCACAAACTTCCCAAGTATATATCCACAAATTTCCCAAGTATAGGTCCACCAACTTCCCAAGTATAGATCCAAAAATTTCCCAAGTATAGATCCACAAACTTCCCAAGTATAGATCCACAAATTTCCCAAGTATAGATCCACAAATTTCCCAGGTATAGATCCACAAATTTCCAAGTATAGGTCCACAAATTTCCCAAGTATAGATCCACAAATTTCCCAAGTATAGATCCACAAATTTCCCAAGTATAGATCCACAAACTTCCCAAGTATAGATCCACAAATTTCCCAAGTATAGATCCACAAATTTCCCATGTATAGATCCACAAATTTCCCAGGTATAGATCCACAAATTTCCCAAGTATAGATCCACAAATTTCCCAAGTATAGATCCACAAACTTCCCAAATATAGATCCACAAACTTCCCAAGTATAGATCCAAAAATTTCCCAATTATAGATCCAAAAATTTCCCAATTATAAATCCAAAAATTTCCCAGGTATAGATCCACAAATTTCCCAAGTATAGATCCACAAATTTCCCAAGTATAGATCCACAAATTTCCCAAGTATAGATCCACAAATTTCCCAGGTATAGATCCACAAATTTCCCAAGCATAGATCCACAAAATTCCCAAGTATGGATCCACAAACTTACCAATTATGGATCCACAAACTTCCCAAGTATAGATCCACAAATTTCCCAAGTATAGATCCACAAATTTCCCAAGTATATATCCACAAACTTCCCAAGTATAGATCCAAAAATTTCCCAAGTATAGATCCACAAACTTCCCAAGTATAGATCCACAAATTTCACAAGTATAGATTCACAAACTTTCCAAGTATAGGTCCACCAACTTCCCAAGTATAGATCCAAAAATTTCCCAAGTATAGATCCACAAACTTCCCAAGTATAGATCCACAAATTTCCCAAGTATAGATCCACAAATTTCCCAGGTATAGATCCACAAATTTCCAAGTATAGATCCAAAAATTTCCTTATTATAAATCCAAAAATTTCCCAGGTATAGATCCACAAATTTCCCAAGTATAGATCCACAAATTTCCCAAGTATAGATCCACAAATTTCCCAAGTATAGATCCACAAATTTCCCAGGTATAGATCCACAAATTTCCCAAGTATAGATCCACAAACTTCCCAAGTATGGATCCACAAACTTACCAATTATGGATCCACAAACTTCACAAGTATAGATCCACAAACTTCCCAAGTATAGATCCACAAATTTCCCAAGTATAGATCCACAAATTTCCCAAGTATAGATCCACAAATTTCCCAGGTATAGATCCACAAATTTCCCAAGTATAGATCCACAAATTTCCCAAGTATAGATCCACAAATTTCAAAAGTATAGATCCACAAACTTCCCAAGTATGGATCCACAAACTTACCAATTATGGATCCACAAACTTCACAAGTATAGATCCACAAATTTCCCAGGTATAGATCCACAAATTTCCCAAGTATAGATCCACAAACCTCCCAAGTATAGATGCAAAAATTTCCCAAGTATAGATCCACAAACTTCCCAAGTATAGATCCAGAAATGTCGCAAGTATAGGTCCACAAATTTCCCAAGTATAGATCCACAAACTTTCCAAGTATAGATCCACAAACTTCCCAAGTATGGATCCACAAACTTCACAAGTATAGATCCACAAACTTCCCAAGTATAGATCCACAAATTTCCCAAGTATAGATCCACAAATTTCCCAAGTATAGATCCACAAATTTCCCAGGTATAGATCCACAAATTTCCAAGTATAGGTCCACAAATTTCCCAAGTATAGATCCACAAATTTCCCAAGTATAGATCCACAAACTTCCCAAGTATAGATCCACAAATTTCCCAAGTATAGATCCACAAATTTCCCATGTATAGATCCACAAATTTCCCAGGTATAGATCCACAAATTTCCCAAGTATAGATCCACAAATTTCCCAGGTATAGATCCACAAATTTCCAAGTATAGATCCAAAAATTTCCTTATTATAAATCCAAAAATTTCCCAGGTATAGATCCACAAATTTCCCAAGTATAGATCCACAAATTTCACAAGTATAGATTCACAAACTTTCCAAGTATAGGTCCACCAACTTCCCAAGTATAGATCCAAAAATTTCCCAAGTATAGATCCACAAACTTCCCAAGTATAGATCCACAAATTTCCCAAGTATAGATCCACAAATTTCCCAGGTATAGATCCACAAATTTCCAAGTATAGATCCAAAAATTTCCTTATTATAAATCCAAAAATTTCCCAGGTATAGATCCACAAATTTCCCAAGTATAGATCCACAAATTTCCCAAGTATAGATCCACAAATTTCCCAAGTATAGATCCACAAATTTCCCAAGTATAGATCCACAAATTTCACAAGTATAGATTCACAAACTTTCCAAGTATAGGTCCACCAACTTCCCAAGTATAGATCCAAAAATTTCCCAAGTATAGATCCACAAACTTCCCAAGTATAGATCCACAAATTTCCCAAGTATAGATCCACAAATTTCCCAGGTATAGATCCACAAATTTCCAAGTATAGATCCAAAAATTTCCTTATTATAAATCCAAAAATTTCCCAGGTATAGATCCACAAATTTCCCAAGTATAGATCCACAAATTTCCCAAGTATAGATCCACAAATTTCCCAAGTATAGATCCACAAATTTCCCAGGTATAGATCCACAAATTTCCCAAGTATAGATCCACAAACTTCCCAAGTATGGATCCACAAACTTACCAATTATGGATCCACAAACTTCACAAGTATAGATCCACAAACTTCCCAAGTATAGATCCACAAATTTCCCAGGTATAGATCCACAAATTTCCCAAGCATAGATCCACAAAATTCCCAAGTATGGATCCACAAACTTACCAATTATGGATCCACAAACTTCCCAAGTATAGATCCACAAATTTCCCAAGTATAGATCCACAAATTTCCCAAGTATATATCCACAAACTTCCCAAGTATAGATCCAAAAATTTCCCAAGTATAGATCCACAAACTTCCCAAGTATAGATCCACAAATTTCACAAGTATAGATTCACAAACTTTCCAAGTATAGGTCCACCAACTTCCCAAGTATAGATCCAAAAATTTCCCAAGTATAGATCCACAAACTTCCCAAGTATAGATCCACAAATTTCCCAAGTATAGATCCACAAATTTCCCAGGTATAGATCCACAAATTTCCAAGTATAGATCCAAAAATTTCCTTATTATAAATCCAAAAATTTCCCAGGTATAGATCCACAAATTTCCCAAGTATAGATCCACAAATTTCCCAAGTATAGATCCACAAATTTCCCAAGTATAGATCCACAAATTTCCCAGGTATAGATCCACAAATTTCCCAAGTATAGATCCACAAACTTCCCAAGTATGGATCCACAAACTTACCAATTATGGATCCACAAACTTCACAAGTATAGATCCACAAACTTCCCAAGTATAGATCCACAAATTTCCCAAGTATAGATCCACAAATTTCCCAAGTATAGATCCACAAATTTCCCAGGTATAGATCCACAAATTTCCCAAGTATAGATCCACAAATTTCCCAAGTATAGATCCACAAATTTCAAAAGTATAGATCCACAAACTTCCCAAGTATGGATCCACAAACTTACCAATTATGGATCCACAAACTTCACAAGTATAGATCCACAAATTTCCCAGGTATAGATCCACAAATTTCCCAAGTATAGATCCACAAACCTCCCAAGTATAGATGCAAAAATTTCCCAAGTATAGATCCACAAACTTCCCAAGTATAGATCCAGAAATGTCGCAAGTATAGGTCCACAAATTTCCCAAGTATAGATCCACAAACTTTCCAAGTATAGATCCACAAACTTCCCAAGTATGGATCCACAAACTTCACAAGTATAGATCCACAAACTTCCCAAGTATAGATCCACAAATTTCCCAAGTATAGATCCACAAATTTCCCAAGTATAGATCCACAAATTTCCCAGGTATAGATCCACAAATTTCCAAGTATAGGTCCACAAATTTCCCAAGTATAGATCCACAAATTTCCCAAGTATAGATCCACAAACTTCCCAAGTATAGATCCACAAATTTCCCAAGTATAGATCCACAAATTTCCCATGTATAGATCCACAAATTTCCCAGGTATAGATCCACAAATTTCCCAAGTATAGATCCACAAATTTCCCAGGTATAGATCCACAAATTTCCAAGTATAGATCCAAAAATTTCCTTATTATAAATCCAAAAATTTCCCAGGTATAGATCCACAAATTTCCCAAGTATAGATCCACAAATTTCACAAGTATAGATTCACAAACTTTCCAAGTATAGGTCCACCAACTTCCCAAGTATAGATCCAAAAATTTCCCAAGTATAGATCCACAAACTTCCCAAGTATAGATCCACAAATTTCCCAAGTATAGATCCACAAATTTCCCAGGTATAGATCCACAAATTTCCAAGTATAGATCCAAAAATTTCCTTATTATAAATCCAAAAATTTCCCAGGTATAGATCCACAAATTTCCCAAGTATAGATCCACAAATTTCCCAAGTATAGATCCACAAATTTCCCAAGTATAGATCCACAAATTTCCCAAGTATAGATCCACAAATTTCACAAGTATAGATTCACAAACTTTCCAAGTATAGGTCCACCAACTTCCCAAGTATAGATCCAAAAATTTCCCAAGTATAGATCCACAAACTTCCCAAGTATAGATCCACAAATTTCCCAAGTATAGATCCACAAATTTCCCAGGTATAGATCCACAAATTTCCAAGTATAGATCCAAAAATTTCCTTATTATAAATCCAAAAATTTCCCAGGTATAGATCCACAAATTTCCCAAGTATAGATCCACAAATTTCCCAAGTATAGATCCACAAATTTCCCAAGTATAGATCCACAAATTTCCCAGGTATAGATCCACAAATTTCCCAAGTATAGATCCACAAACTTCCCAAGTATGGATCCACAAACTTACCAATTATGGATCCACAAACTTCACAAGTATAGATCCACAAACTTCCCAAGTATAGATCCACAAATTTCCCAAGTATAGATCCACAAATTTCCCAAGTATAGATCCACAAATTTCCCAGGTATAGATCCACAAATTTCCCAAGTATAGATCCACAAACTTCCCAAGTATAGATCCACAAACTTCCCAAGTATAGATCCACAAATTTCCCAAGTATAGATCCACAAATTTCCCAAGTATAGATCCACAAATTTCAAAAGTATAGATCCACAAACTTCCCAAGTATGGATCCACAAACTTACCAATTATGGATCCACAAACTTCACAAGTATAGATCCACAAACTTCCCAAGTATAGATCCACAAATTTCCCAGGTATAGATCCACAAATTTCCCAAGTATAGATCCACAAACCTCCCAAGTATAGATGCAAAAATTTCCCAAGTATAGATCCACAAACTTCCCAAGTATAGATCCAGAAATGTCGCAAGTATAGGTCCACAAATTTCCCAAGTATAGATCCACAAACTTTCCAAGTATAGATCCACAAACTTCCCAAGTATGGATCCACAAACTTCACAAGTATAGATCCACAAACTTCCCAAGTATAGATCCACAAATTTCCCAAGTATAGATCCACAAATTTCCCAAGTATAGATCCACAAATTTCCCAGGTATAGATCCACAAATTTCCAAGTATAGGTCCACAAATTTCCCAAGTATAGATCCACAAATTTCCCAAGTATAGATCCACAAACTTCCCAAGTATAGATCCACAAATTTCCCAAGTATAGATCCACAAATTTCCCATGTATAGATCCACAAATTTCCCAGGTATAGATCCACAAATTTCCCAAGTATAGATCCACAAATTTCCCAAGTATAGATCCACAAACTTCCCAAATATAGATCCACAAACTTCCCAAGTATAGATCCAAAAATTTCCCAATTATAGATCCAAAAATTTCCCAATTATAAATCCAAAAATTTCCCAGGTATAGATCCACAAATTTCCCAAGTATAGATCCACAAATTTCCCAAGTATAGATCCACAAATTTCCCAAGTATAGATCCACAAATTTCCCAGGTATAGATCCACAAATTTCCCAAGTATAGATCCACAAACTTCCCAAGTATGGATCCACAAACTTACCAATTATGGATCCACAAACTTCACAAGTATAGATCCACAAACTTCCCAAGTATAGATCCACAAATTTCCCAAGTATAGATCCACAAATTTCCCAAGTATATATCCACAAATTTCCCAAGTATATATCCACAAACTTCCCAAGTATAGATCCAAAAATTTCCCAAGTATAGATCCACAAACTTCCCAAGTATAGATCCACAAATTTCACAAGTATAGATTCACAAACTTTCCAAGTATAGGTCCACCAACTTCCCAAGTATAGATCCAAAAATTTCCCAAGTATAGATCCACAAACTTCCCAAGTATAGATCCACAAATTTCCCAGGTATAGATCCACAAATTTCCAAGTATAGATCCAAAAATTTCCTTATTATAAATCCAAAAATTTCCCAGGTATAGATCCACAAATTTCCCAAGTATAGATCCACAAATTTCCCAATTATAGATCCACAAATTTCCCAAGTATAGATCCACAAATTTCCCAGGTATAGATCCACAAATTTCCCAAGTATAGATCCACAAACTTCCCAAGTATGGATCCACAAACTTACCAATTATGGATCCACAAACTTCACAAGTATAGATCCACAAACTTCCCAAGTATAGATCCACAAATTTCCCAAGTATAGATCCACAAATTTCCCAAGTATAGATCCACAAATTTCCCAGGTATAGATCCACAAATTTCCCAAGTATAGATCCACAAACTTCCCAAGTATAGATCCACAAATTTCCCAAGTATAGATCCACAAATTTCCCAAGTATAGATCCACAAATTTCAAAAGTATAGATCCACAAACTTCCCAAGTATGGATCCACAAACTTACCAATTATGGATCCACAAACTTCACAAGTATAGATCCACAAACTTCCCAAGTATAGATCCACAAATTTCCCAGGTATAGATCCACAAATTTCCCAAGTATAGATCCACAAACCTCCCAAGTATAGATGCAAAAATTTCCCAAGTATAGATCCACAAACTTCCCAAGTATAGATCCAGAAATGTCGCAAGTATAGGTCCACAAATTTCCCAAGTATAGATCCACAAACTTTCCAAGTATAGATCCACAAACTTCCCAAGTATGGATCCACAAACTTCACAAGAATAGATCCACAAACTTCCCAAGTATAGATCCACAAATTTCCCAAGTATAGATCCACAAATTTCCCAAGTATAGATCCACAAATTTCCCAGGTATAGATCCACAAATTTCCCAAGTATAGATCCACAAACTTCCCAAGTATAGATCCACAAATTTGCCAAGTATAGATCCACAAATTTCCCAAGTATAGATCCACAAATTTCAAAAGTATAGATCCACAAACTTCCCAAGTATGGATCCACAAACTTACCAATTATGGATCCACAAACTTCACAAGTATAGATCCACAAACTTCCCAAGTATAGATCCACAAATTTCCCAGGTATAGATCCACAAATTTCCCAAGTATAGATCCACAAACCTCCCAAGTATAGATGCAAAAATTTCCCAAGTATAGATCCACAAACTTCCCAAGTATAGATCCAGAAATGTCGCAAGTATAGGTCCACAAATTTCCCAAGTATAGATCCACAAACTTTCCAAGTATAGATCCACAAACTTCCCAAGTATGGATCCACAAACTTCACAAGTATAGATCCACAAACTTCCCAAGTATAGATCCACAAATTTCCCAAGTATAGATCCACAAATTTCCCAAGTATAGATCTACAAACTTCCCAAGTATAGATACACAAATTTCCCAAATATAGATCCACAAACTTCCCAAGTATAGATCCAAAAATTTCCCAAGTATAGATCCACAAACTTCCCAAGTATAGATCCACAAATTTCCCAAGTATAGATCCACAAATTTCCCAGGTATAGATCCACAAATTTCCCAGGTATAGATCCACAAATTTCCAAGTATAGATCCACAAATTTCCCAAGTATAGATCCACAAATTTCCCAAGTATAGATCCACAAACTTCCCAAGTATAGATCCACAAATTTCCCATGTATAGATCCACAAATTTCCCAGGTATAGATCCACAAATTTCCCAAGTATAGATCCACAAATTTCCCAAGTATAGATCCACAAACTTCCCAAATATAGATCCACAAACTTCCCAAGTATAGATCCAAAAATTTCCCAATTATAAATCCAAAAATTTCCCAGGTATAGATCCACAAATTTCCCAAGTATAGATCCACAAATTTCCCAAGTATAGATCCACAAATTTCCCGGGTATAGATCCACAAATTTCCCAAGTATAGATCCACAAATTTCCCAAGTATAGATCCACAAACTTCCCAAGTATAGATCCACAAACTTCCCAAGTATAGATCCAAAAATTTCCCAGGTATAGATCCACAAATTTCCCAAGTATAGATCCACAAATTTCCCAAGTATAGATCCACAAATTTCCCAAGTATAGATCCACAAATTTCCCAGGTATAGATCCACAAATTTCCCAAGTATAGATCCACAAATTTCCCAAGTATAGATCCACAAATTTCCCAAGTATAGATCCACAAATTTCCCAAGTATAGATCCACAAATTTCCCAGGTATAGATCCACAAACCTCCCAAGTATGGATCCACAAACTTCCCAAGTATGGATCCACAAACTTACCAATTATGGATCCACAAACTTCACAAGTATAGATCCACAAACTTCCCAAGTATAGATCCACAAATTTCCCAAGTATAGATCCACAAATTTCCCAGGTATAGATCCAGAAATTTCCCAAGTATAGATCCACAAATTTCCCAAGTATAGATCCACAAACTTCCCAAGTATAGATCCACAAATTTCCCAAGTATAGATCCACAAATTTCAAAAGTATAGATCCACAAACTTCCCAAGTATGGATCCACAAACTTACCAATTATGGATCCACAAACTTCACAAGTATAGATCCACAAACTTCCCAAGTATAGATCCTCAAATTTCCCAGGTATAGATCCACAAATTTCCCAAGTATAGATCCACAAACTTCCCAAGTATAGATCCAGAAATTTCGTAAGTATAGATCCACAAATTTCCCAAGTATAGATCCACAAACTTTCCAAGTATAGATCCATAAACTTCCCAAGTATGGATCCACAAACTTCACAAGTATAGATCCACAAACTTCCCAAGTATAGATCCACAAATTTCCCAAGTATAGATCCACAAATTTCCCAAGTATAGATCTACAAACTTCCCAAGTATAGGTACACAAATTTCCCAAATATAGATGCACAAACTTCGCAAGTATAGATCCAAACATCTCCCAAGTATAGATCCACAAAATTCCCTAGTATAGATCCACAAACTTCCCAAGTATAGATCCACAAATTTCCCAAGTATAGATCCAGAAATGTCGCAAGTATAGATCCACAAATTTCCCAAGTATAGATCCACAAACTTTCCAAGTATAGATCCACAAACTTCCCAAGTATGGATCCACAAACTTCACAAGTATAGATCCACAAACTTCCCAAGTATAGATCCACAAATTTCCCAAGTATAGATCTACACACTTCCCAAGTATAGATACAAAAATTTCCCAAATATAGATCCACAAACTTCCCAAGTATATATCCACAAATTTCCCACGTATAGGTCCACCAACTTCCCAAGTATAGATCCAAAAATTTCCCAAGTATAGATCCATAAACTTCCCAAGTATGGATCCACAAACTTCACAAGTATAGATCCACAAACTTCCCAAGTATAGATCCACAAATTTCCCAAGTATAGATCCACAAATTTCCCAAGTATAGATCTACAAACTTCCCAAGTATAGGTACACAAATTTCCCAAATATAGATGCACAAACTTCGCAAGTATAGATCCAAACATCTCCCAAGTATAGATCCACAAAATTCCCTAGTATAGATCCACAAACTTCCCAAGTATAGATCCACAAATTTCCCAAGTATAGATCCAGAAATGTCGCAAGTATAGATCCACAAATTTCCCAAGTATAGATCCACAAACTTTCCAAGTATAGATCCACAAACTTCCCAAGTATGGATCCACAAACTTCACAAGTATAGATCCACAAACTTCCCAAGTATAGATCCACAAATTTCCCAAGTATAGATCTACACACTTCCCAAGTATAGATACAAAAATTTCCCAAATATAGATCCACAAACTTCCCAAGTATATATCCACAAATTTCCCACGTATAGGTCCACCAACTTCCCAAGTATAGATCCAAAAATTTCCCAAGTATAGATCCACAAACTTCCCAAGTATAGATCCACAAATTTCCCAAGTATAGATCCACAAATTTCCCAGGTATAGATCCACAAATTTCCAAGTATAGGTCCACAAATTTCCCAAGTATGGATCCACAAACTTACCAATTATAGATCCACAAACTTCACAAGTATATATCCACAAACTTCCCAAGTATAGATCCACAAATTTCCCAAGTATAGATCCACAAATTTCCCAGGTATAGATCCACAAATTTCCCAAGTATAGATCCACAAATTTCCCAAGTATAGATCTACACACTTCCCAAGTATAGATACAAAAATTTCCCAAATATAGATCCACAAACTTCCCAAGTATATATCCACAAATTTCCCAAGTATAGGTCCACCAACTTCCCAAGTATAGATCCAAAAATTTCCCAAGTATAGATCCACAAACTTCCCAAGTATAGATCCACAAATTTCCCAAGTATAGATCCACAAATTTCCCAGGTATAGATCCACAAACTTCCCAAGTATGGATCCACAAACTTCCCAAGTATGGATCCACAAACTTACCAATTATAGATCCACAAACTTCACAAGTATATATCCACAAACTTCCCAAGTATAGATCCACAAATTTCCCAAGTATAGATCCACAAATTTCCCAGGTATAGATCCACAAATTTCCCAAGTATAGATCCACAAATTTCCCAAGTATAGATCCACAAATTTCCCAAGTATAGATCCACAAATTTCCCAAGTATAGATCCACAAATTTCAAAAGTATAGATCCACAAACTTCCCAAGTATGGATCCACAAACTTACCAATTATGGATCCACAAACTTCACAAGTATAGATCCACAAACTTCCCAAGTATAGATCCACAAATTTCCCAGGTATAGATCCACAAATTTCCCAAGTATAGATCCACAAACTTCCCAAGTATAGATCCAAAAATTTCCCAAGTATAGATCCACAAACTTCCCAAGTATAGATCCAGAAATGTCGCAAGTATAGGTCCACAAATTTCCCAAGTATAGATCCACAAACTTTCCAAGTATAGATCCACAAACTTCCCAAGTATGGATCCACAAACTTCACAAGTATAGATCCACAAACTTCCCAAGTATAGATCCACAAATTTCCCAAGTATAGATCCACAAATTTCCCAAGTATAGATCAACAAATTTCCCAAGTATAGATCTACAAACTTCCCAAGTATAGATACACAAATTTCCCAAATATAGATCCACAAACTTCCCAAGTATATATCCTAAAAATCCCCGAGTATAGATCCACAAATTTCCCAAGTATAGGTCCTCAAACTTCCCAAGTATAGATCTACAAACTTCCTAAGTATAGATCCACAAATTTCCCAAGTATAGATCCACAAATTTCCCAGGTATAGATCCACAGACTTCCCAAGTATAGATCCACAAATTTCCCAAGTATAGATCCACAAATATCCCAAGTATAGATCCACAAATTTCCCAAGTATAGATCCACAAACTTCCCAAGTATAGATCCAAAAATTTCCCAAGTATAGATCCACAAACTTCCCAAGTATAGATCCAGAAATGTCGCAAGTATAGATCCACAAATTTCCCAAGTATAGATCCACAAACTTTCCAAGTATAGATCCATAAACTTCCCAAGTATGGATCCACAAACTTCACAAGTATAGATCCACAAACTTCCCAAGTATAGATCCACAAATTTCCCAAGTATAGATCCACAAATTTCCCAAGTATAGATCCACAAACTTCCCAAGTATAGATCCACAAACTTCCCAAGTATAGATCCAAAAATTTCCCAATTATAAATCCAAAAATTTCCCAAGTATAGATCCACAAACTTCCCAAGTATAGATCCAAAAATTTCCCAATTATAAATCCAAAAATTTCCCAGGTATAGATCCACAAATTTCCCAAGTATAGATCCACAAATTTCCAAGTAGAGATAAACAAATTTCCCAAGTATAGATCCACAAACTTCCCAAGTATAGATCCACAAATTTCCCAAGTATAGATCCACAAATTTCCCAGGTATAGATCCACAAATTTCCCAAGTATAGATCCACAAATTTCCCAAGTATAGATCCACAAATTTCCCAGGTATAGATCCACAAATTTCCCAAGTATAGATCCAAAAATTTCCCAAGTATAGATCCACAGACTTCCCAAGTATAGATCCACAAACTTCCCAAGTATAGATCCAAAAATTTCCCAATTATAAATCCAAAAATTTCCCAGGTATAGATCCACAAATTTCCCAAGTATAGATCCACAAATTTCCCAAGTAGAGATCCACAAATTTCCCAAGTATAGATCCACAAACTTCCCAAGTATAGATCCACAAACTTCCCAAGTATAGATCCACAAATTTCCCAAGTATAGATCCACAAACTTCCCAAGTATAGATCCACAAATTTCCCAAGTATAGATCCACAAATTTCCCAAGTATAGATCCACAAACTTCCCAAGTATAGATCCACAAATTTCCCAAGTATAGATCCACAAATTTCCCAAGTATAGATCCACAAATTTCAATAGTATATATCCACAAATTTCCCAAGTATAGATCCACAAACTTCCCAAGTATATATCCAAAAATTTCCCGAGTATAGATCCACAAATTTCCCAAGTATAGATACACAAACTTCCCAAGTAGAGATCCACAAACTTCCCAAGTATATATCCAAAAATTTCCCAATTATAAATTCAAAAATTTCCCAGGTATAGATCCACAAATTTCCCAAGTATAGATCCACAAATTTCCCAGGTATAGATCCACAAATTTCCCAAGTATAGATCCACAAATTTCCCAAGTATAGATCCACAAATTTCCCAGGTATAGATCCACAAATTTCCCAAGTATAGATCCAAAAATTTCCCAAGTATAGATCCACAGACTTCCCAAGTATAGATCCACAAACTTCCCAAGTATAGATCCAAAAATTTCCCAATTATAAATCCAAAAATTTCCCAGGTATAGATACACAAATTTCCCAAGTATAGATCCACAAATTTCCCAAGTAGAGATCCACAAATTTCCCAAGTATAGATCCACAAACTTCCCAAGTATAGATCCACAAACTTCCCAAGTATAGATCCACAAATTTCCCAAGTATAGATCCACAAACTTCCCAAGTATAGATCCACAAATTTCCCAAGTATAGATCCACAAATTTCCCAAGTATAGATCAACAAATTTCCCAAGTATAGATCTACAAACTTCCCAAGTATAGATACACAAATTTCCCAAATATAGATCCACAAACTTCCCAAGTATATATCCTAAAATTCCCCGAGTATAGATCCACAAATTTCCCAAGTATAGGTCCTCAAACTTCCCAAGTATAGATCTACAAACTTCCTAAGTATAGATCCACAAATTTCCCAAGTATAGATCCACAAATTTCCCAGGTATAGATCCACGGACTTCCCAAGTATAGATCCACAAATTTCCCAAGTATAGATCCACAAATTTCCCAGGTATAGATCCACAAATTTCCCAAGTATAGATCCACAAATTTCCCAAGTATAGATCCACAAATTTCCCAGGTATAGATCCACAAATTTCCCAAGTATAGATCCAAAAATTTTCCAAGTATAGATCCACAGACTTCCCAAGTATAGATCCACAAACTTCCCAAGTATAGATCCAAAAATTTCCCAATTATAAATCCAAAAATTTCCCAGGTATAGATCCACAAATTTCCCAAGTATAGATCCACAAATTTCCCAAGTAGAGATCCACAAATTTCCCAAGTATAGATCCACAAACTTCCCAAGTATAGATCCACAAACTTCCCAAGTATAGATCCACAAATTTCCCAAGTATAGATCCACAAACTTCCCAAGTATAGATCCACAAATTTCCCAAGTATAGATCCACAAATTTCCCAAGTATAGATCCACAAACTTCCCAAGTATAGATCCACAAATTTCCCAAGTATAGATCCACAAATTTCCCAAGTATAGATCCACAAATTTCAATAGTATATATCCACAAATTTCCCAAGTATAGATCCACAAACTTCCCAAGTATATATCCAAAAATTTCCCGAGTATAGATCCACAAATTTCCCAAGTATAGATACACAAACTTCCCAAGTAGAGATCCACAAACTTCCCAAGTCTATATCCAAAAATTTCCCAATTATAAATTCAAAAATTTCCCAGGTATAGATCCACAAATTTCCCAAGTATAGATCCACAAATTTCCCAGGTATAGATCCACAAATTTCCCAAGTATAGATCCACAAATTTCCCAAGTATAGATCCACAAATTTCCCAGGTATAGATCCACAAATTTCCCAAGTATAGATCCAAAAATTTCCCAAGTATAGATCCACAGACTTCCCAAGTATAGATCCACAAACTTCCCAAGTATAGATCCAAAAATTTCCCAATTATAAATCCAAAAATTTCCCAGGTATAGATACACAAATTTCCCAAGTATAGATCCACAAATTTCCCAAGTAGAGATCCACAAATTTCCCAAGTATAGATCCACAAACTTCCCAAGTATAGATCCACAAACTTCCCAAGTATAGATCCACAAATTTCCCAAGTATAGATCCACAAACTTCCCAAGTATAGATCCACAAATTTCCCAAGTATAGATCCACAAATTTCCCAAGTATAGATCAACAAATTTCCCAAGTATAGATCTACAAACTTCCCAAGTATAGATACACAAATTTCCCAAATATAGATCCACAAACTTCCCAAGTATATATCCTAAAATTCCCCGAGTATAGATCCACAAATTTCCCAAGTATAGGTCCTCAAACTTCCCAAGTATAGATCTACAAACTTCCTAAGTATAGATCCACAAATTTCCCAAGTATAGATCCACAAATTTCCCAGGTATAGATCCACAGACTTCCCAAGTATAGATCCACAAATTTCCCAAGTATAGATCCACAAATATCCCAAGTATAGATCCACAAATTTCCCAAGTATAGATCCACAAACTTCCCAAGTATGGATCCACAAACTTACCAATTATGGATCCACAAACTTCACAAGTATAGATACACAAACTTCCCAAGTATAGATCCACAAATTTCCCAAGTATAGATCCACAAATTTCCCAAGTATAGATCCACAAACTTTCCAAGTATAGATCCATAAACTTCCCAAGTATGGATCCACAAATTTCCCAAGTATAGATCCACAAATTTCCCAAGTATAGATCTACAAACTTCCCAAGTATAGGTACACAAATTTCCCAAATATAGATCCACAAACTTCGCAAGTATAGATCCAAACATCTCCCAAGTATAGATCCACAAAATTCCCTAGTATAGATCCACAAACTTCCCAAGTATAGATCCACAAATTTCCCAGGTATAGATCCACAAATTTCCCAAGTATAGATCCACAAATTTCTCAAGTATAGATCCACAAACTTCCCAAGTATAGATCCAAAAATTTCCCAAGTATAGATCCACAAACTTCCCAAGTATAGATCCAAAAATTTCCCAAGTATAGATCCACAAACTTCCCAAGTATAGATCCAGAAATGTCGCAAGTATAGATCCACAAATTTCCCAAGTATAGATCCACAAACTTTCCAAGTATAGATCCATAAACTTCCCAAGTATGGATCCACAAACTTCACAAGTATAGATCCACAAACTTCCCAAGTATAGATCCACAAATTTCCCAAGTATAGATCCACAAATTTCCCAAGTATAGATCTACAAACTTCCCAAGTATAGGTACACAAATTTCCCAAATATAGATCCACAAACTTCGCAAGTATAGATCCAAACATCTCCCAAGTATAGATCCACAAAATTCCCTAGTATAGATCCAAAAATTTCCCAAGTATAGATCCACAGACTTCCCAAGTATAGATCCACAAACTTCCCAAGTATAGATCCAAAAATTTCCCAATTATAAATCCAAAAATTTCCCAGGTATAGATCCACAAATTTCCCAAGTATAGATCCACAAATTTCCCAAGTAGAGATCCACAAATTTCCCAAGTATAGATCCACAAACTTCCCAAGTATAGATCCACAAACTTCCCAAGTATAGATCCACAAATTTCCCAAGTATAGATCCACAAACTTCCCAAGTATAGATCCACAAATTTCCCAAGTATAGATCCACAAATTTCCCAAGTATAGATCAACAAATTTCCCAAGTATAGATCTACAAACTTCCCAAGTATAGATACACAAATTTCCCAAATATAGATCCACAAACTTCCCAAGTATATATCCTAAAAATCCCCGAGTATAGATCCACAAATTTCCCAAGTATAGGTCCTCAAACTTCCCAAGTATAGATCTACAAACTTCCTAAGTATAGATCCACAAATTTCCCAAGTATAGATCCACAAATTTCCCAGGTATAGATCCACAGACTTCCCAAGTATAGATCCACAAATTTCCCAAGTATAGATCCACAAATATCCCAAGTATAGATCCACAAATTTCCCAAGTATAGATCCACAAACTTCCCAAGTATAGATCCAAAAATTTCCCAAGTATAGATCCACAAACTTCCCAAGTATAGATCCAGAAATGTCGCAAGTATAGATCCACAAATTTCCCAAGTATAGATCCACAAACTTTCCAAGTATAGATCCATAAACTTCCCAAGTATGGATCCACAAACTTCACAAGTATAGATCCACAAACTTCCCAAGTATAGATCCACAAATTTCCCAAGTATAGATCCACAAATTTCCCAAGTATAGATCCACAAACTTCCCAAGTATAGATCCACAAACTTCCCAAGTATAGATCCAAAAATTTCCCAATTATAAATCCAAAAATTTCCCAAGTATAGATCCACAAACTTCCCAAGTATAGATCCAAAAATTTCCCAATTATAAATCCAAAAATTTCCCAGGTATAGATCCACAAATTTCCCAAGTATAGATCCACAAATTTCCAAGTAGAGATAAACAAATTTCCCAAGTATAGATCCACAAACTTCCCAAGTATAGATCCACAAATTTCCCAAGTATAGATCCACAAATTTCCCAGGTATAGATCCACAAATTTCCCAAGTATAGATCCACAAATTTCCCAGGTATAGATCCACAAATTTCCCAAGTATAGATCCAAAAATTTCCCAAGTATAGATCCACAGACTTCCCAAGTATAGATCCACAAACTTCCCAAGTATAGATCCAAAAATTTCCCAATTATAAATCCAAAAATTTCCCAGGTATAGATCCACAAATTTCCCAAGTATAGATCCACAAATTTCCCAAGTAGAGATCCACAAATTTCCCAAGTATAGATCCACAAACTTCCCAAGTATAGATCCACAAACTTCCCAAGTATAGATCCACAAATTTCCCAAGTATAGATCCACAAACTTCCCAAGTATAGATCCACAAATTTCCCAAGTATAGATCCACAAATTTCCCAAGTATAGATCAACAAATTTCCCAAGTATAGATCTACAAACTTCCCAAGTATAGATACACAAATTTCCCAAATATAGATCCACAAACTTCCCAAGTATATATCCTAAAATTCCCCGAGTATAGATCCACAAATTTCCCAAGTATAGGTCCTCAAACTTCCCAAGTATAGATCTACAAACTTCCTAAGTATAGATCCACAAATTTCCCAAGTATAGATCCACAAATTTCCCAGGTATAGATCCACAGACTTCCCAAGTATAGATCCACAAATTTCCCAAGTATAGATCCACAAATATCCCAAGTATAGATCCACAAATTTCCCAAGTATAGATCCACAAACTTCCCAAGTATGGATCCACAAACTTACCAATTATGGATCCACAAACTTCACAAGTATAGATACACAAACTTCCCAAGTATAGATCCACAAATTTCCCAAGTATAGATCCACAAATTTCCCAAGTATAGATCCACAAACTTTCCAAGTATAGATCCATAAACTTCCCAAGTATGGATCCACAAATTTCCCAAGTATAGATCCACAAATTTCCCAAGTATAGATCTACAAACTTCCCAAGTATAGGTACACAAATTTCCCAAATATAGATCCACAAACTTCGCAAGTATAGATCCAAACATCTCCCAAGTATAGATCCACAAAATTCCCTAGTATAGATCCACAAACTTCCCAAGTATAGATCCACAAATTTCCCAGGTATAGATCCACAAATTTCCCAAGTATAGATCCACAAATTTCCCAAGTATAGATCCACAAACTTCCCAAGTATAGATCCAAAAATTTCCCAAGTATAGATCCACAAACTTCCCAAGTATAGATCCAAAAATTTCCCAAGTATAGATCCACAAACTTCCCAAGTATAGATCCAGAAATGTCGCAAGTATAGATCCACAAATTTCCTAAGTATAGATCCACAAACTTTCCAAGTATAGATCCATAAACTTCCCAAGTATGGATCCACAAACTTCACAAGTATAGATCCACAAACTTCCCAAGTATAGATCCACAAATTTCCCAAGTATAGATCCACAAATTTCCCAAGTATAGATCTACAAACTTCCCAAGTATAGGTACACAAATTTCCCAAATATAGATCCACAAACTTCGCAAGTATAGATCCAAACATCTCCCAAGTATAGATCCACAAAATTCCCTAGTATAGATCCACAAACTTCCCAAGTATAGATCCACAAATTTCCCAGGTATAGATCCACAAATTACCCAAGTATAGATCCACAAATTTCCCAAGTATAGATCCACAAACTTCCCAAGTATAGATCCAAAAATTTCCATGTATAGATCCACAAACTTCCCAAGTATAGATCCAGAAATTTCGCAAGTATAGATCCACAAATTTCCCAAGTATAGATCCACAAACTTCCAGAGTATGGATCCACAAACTTCACAAGTATAGATCCACAAACTTCCCAAATATAGATCCACAAACTTCCCAAGTATATATCCAAAAATTTCCCGAGTATAGATCCACAAATTTCCCAAGTATAGATCCACAAACTTCCCAAGTATAGATCCAAAAATTTCCCAAGTATAGATCCACAAACTTCCCAAGTGTAGATCCACAAATTTCCCAAATATAGATCCACAAACTTCGCAAGTATATATCCAAAAATATCCCGAGTATAGATCCACAAATTTCCCAAGTATAGATCCACAAACTTCCCAAGTATAGATCCAAAAATTTCCCAAGTATAGATCCACAAACTTTCCAAGTATAGATCCATAAACTTCCCAAGTATGGATCCACAAACTTCACAAGTATAGATCCACAAACTTCCCAAGTATAGATCCACAAATTTCCCAAGTATAGATCCACAAATTTCCCAAGTATAGATCTACAAACTTCCCAAGTATAGGTACACAAATTTCCCAAATATAGATCCACAAACTTCGCAAGTATAGATCCAAACATCTCCCAAGTATAGATCCACAATATTCCCTAGTATAGATCCACAAACTTCCCAAGTATAGATCCACAAATTTCCCAGGTATAGATCCACAAATTTCCCAAGTATAGATCCACAAATTTCCCAAGTATAGATCCACAAACTTCCCAAGTATAGATCCAAAAATTTCCCAAGTATAGATCCACAAACTTCCCAAGTATAGATCCAAAAATTTCCCAAGTATAGATCCACAAACTTCCCAAGTATAGATCCAGAAATGTCGCAAGTATAGATCCACAAATTTCCCAAGTATAGATCCACAAACTTTCCAAGTATAGATCCATAAACTTCCCAAGTATGGATCCACAAACTTCACAAGTATAGATCCACAAACTTCCCAAGTATAGATCCACAAATTTCCCAAGTATAGATCCACAAATTTCCCAAGTATAGATCTACAAACTTCCCAAGTATAGGTACACAAATTTCCCAAATATAGATCCACAAACTTCGCAAGTATAGATCCAAACATCTCCCAAGTATAGATCCACAAAATTCCCTAGTATAGATCCACAAACTTCCCAAGTATAGATCCACAAATTTCCCAGGTATAGATCCACAAATTTCCCAAGTATAGATCCACAAATTTCCCAAGTATAGATCCACAAACTTCCCAAGTATAGATCCAAAAATTTCCCAAGTATAGATCCACAAACTTCCCAAGTATAGATCCAAAAATTTCCCAAGTATAGATCCACAAACTTCCCAAGTATAGATCCAGAAATGTCACAAGTATAGATCCACAAACTTCCCAAATATAGATCCACAAACTTCCCAAGTATATATCCAAAAATTTCCCGAGTATAGATCCACAAATTTCCCAAGTATAGATCCACAAACTTCCCAAGTATAGATCCAAAAATTTCCCAAGTATAGATCCACAAACTTCCCGAGTGTAGATCCACAAATTTCCCAAATATAGATCCACAAACTTCGCAAGTATATATCCAAAAATATCCCGAGTATAGATCCACAAATTTCCCAAGTATAGATCCACAAACTTCCCAAGTATAGATCCAAAAATTTCCCAAGTATAGATCCACAAACTTTCCAAGTATAGATCCATAAACTTCCCAAGTATGGATCCACAAACTTCACAAGTATAGATCCACAAACTTCCCAAGTATAGATCCACAAATTTCCCAAGTATAGATCCACAAATTTCCCAAGTATAGATCTACAAACTTCCCAAGTATAGGTACACAAATTTCCCAAATATAGATCCACAAACTTCGCAAGTATAGATCCAAACATCTCCCAAGTATAGATCCACAAAATTCCCTAGTATAGATCCACAAACTTCCCAAGTATAGATCCACAAATTTCCCAGGTATAGATCCACAAATTTCCCAAGTATAGATCCACAAATTTCCCAAGTATAGATCCACAAACTTCCCAAGTATAGATCCAAAAATTTCCCAAGTATAGATCCACAAACTTCCCAAGTATAGATCCAAAAATTTCCCAAGTATAGATCCACAAACTTCCCAAGTATAGATCCAGAAATGTCGCAAGTATAGATCCACAAATTTCCCAAGTATAGATCCACAAACTTTCCAAGTATAGATCCATAAACTTCCCAAGTATGGATCCACAAACTTCACAAGTATAGATCCACAAACTTCCCAAGTATAGATCCACAAATTTCCCAAGTATAGATCCACAAATTTCCCAAGTATAGATCTACAAACTTCCCAAGTATAGGTACACAAATTTCCCAAATATAGATCCACAAACTTCGCAAGTATAGATCCAAACATCTCCCAAGTATAGATCCACAAAATTCCCTAGTATAGATCCACAAACTTCCCAAGTATAGATCCACAAATTTCCCAAGTATAGATCCACAAATTTCCCAAGTATAGATCCACAAACTTCCCAAGTATAGATCCAAAAATTTCCCAAGTATAGATCCACAAACTTCCCAAGTATAGATCCAGAAATTTTGCAAGTATAGATCCACAAATTTCCCAAGTATAGATCCACAAACTTCCCAAGTATGGATCCACAAACTTCACAAGTATAGATCCACAAACTTCCCAAATATAGATCCACAAACTTCCCAAGTATATATCCAAAAATTTCCCGAGTATAGATCCACAAATTTCCCAAGTATAGATCCACAAACTTCCCAAGTATAGATCCAAAAATTTCCCAAGTATAGATCCACAAACTTCCCAAGTGTAGATCCACAAATTTGCCAAATATAGATCCACAAACTTCGCAAGTATATATCCAAAAATATCCCGAGTATAGATCCACAAATTTCCCAAGTATAGATCCACAAACTTCCCAAGTATAGATCCACAAACTTCCCAAGTGTAGATCCACAAATTTCCCAAGTATAGATCCACAAATTTCCCAGGTATAGATCCACAAATTTCCCAAGTATAGATCCACAAATTTCCCAAGTATAGATCCACAAATTTCCCAAGTATAGATCCACAAATTTCCCAAGTATATATCCACAAATTTCCCAAGTATAGATCCACAAATTTCCCAAGTATAGATCCACAAACTTCCCAAGTATGGATCCACAAACTTACCAATTATGGATCCACAAACTTCAGAAGTATAGATACACAAACTTCCCAACTATAGATCCACAAACTTCCCAACTATAGATCCACAAATTTCCCAAGTATAGATCCACAAATTTCCCAAGTATAGATCCACAAATTTCCCAAGTATAGATCTAAAAACTTCCCAAGTATAGATTCACAAATTTCCCAAGTATAGATCCACAAACTTCCCAAGTATGGATCCACAAACTTACCAATTATGGATCCACACACTTCACAAGTATAGATCCACAAACTTCCCAACTATAGATCCACAAACTTCCCAACTATAGATCCACAAATTTCCCAAGTATAGATCCACAAATTTCCCAAGTATAGATCCACAAACTTCCCAAGTATAGATCCACAAATTTCCCAAGTATAGATCCACAAACTTCCCAAGTATAGATCCAAAAATTTTCCGAGTATAGATCCACAAATTTTCCAAGTATAGATCCACAAACTTCCCAAGTATAGATCCAAAAATTTCCCAATTATAAATCCACAAATTTTCCAAGTATACATCCACAAATTTCCGAAGTAGAGATCCACAAATTTCCCAAGTATAGATCCACAAAATTCCCAAGTATGGATCCACAAATTTCCCAAAGTATAGATCCACAAACTTCCCAAGTATAGATCCACAAATTTCCCAAGTATAGATCCACAAATTTCCCAAGTATATATCCACAAATTTCCCAAGTATAGATCCACAAACTTCCCAAGTATAGATCCAAAAATTTCCCAATTATAAATCCACAAATTTCCCAGGTATAGAGCCAAAAATTTCCAAAGTATAGATCCACAAATTTCCCAAGTAGAGATCCACAAATTTCCCAAGTATAGATCCACAGACTTCCCAAGTATAGATCCACAAATTTCCCAAGTATAGATCCACAAACTTCCCAAGTATAGATCCAGAAATTTCGCAAGTATAGATCCACAAATTTCCCAAGTATAGATAAACAAATTTCCCAAGTATGGATCCACAAACTTACCAATTATGGATCCACAAACTTCACAAGTATAGATCCACAAACTTCCCAAGTATAGATCCACAAATTTCCCAAGTATAGATCCACAAATTTCCCAAGTATAGATCTACAAACTTCCCAAGTATAGAGCCACAAATTTCCCAAATATAGATCCACAAACTTCACAAGTGTAGATCCAAAAATCTCCCAAGTATAGATCCACAAAATTCCCTAGTATAGATCCACAAACTTCCCAAGTATAGATCCACAAATTTCCCAGGTATAGATCCACAAATTTCCCAAGTATAGATCCACAAATTTCCCAAGTATAGATCCACAAACTTCCCAAGTATAGATCAAAAAATTTCCCAAGTATAGATCCACAAACTTTCCAAGTATAGATCCATAAACTTCCCAAGTATGGATCCACAAACTTCACAAGTATAGATCCACAAACTTCCCAAGTATAGATCCACAAATTTCCCAGGTATAGATCCACAAATTTCCCAAGTATAGATCTACAAACTTCCCAAGTATAGGTACACAAATTTCCCAAATATAGATCCACAAACTTCGCAAGTATAGATCCAAACATCTCCCAAGTATAGATCCACAAAATTCCCTAGTATAGATCCACAAACTTCCCAAGTATAGATCCACAAATTTCCCAGGTATAGATCCACAAATTTCCCAAGTATAGATCCACAAATTTCCCAAGTATAGATCCACAAACTTCCCAAGTATAGATCCATAAACTTCCCAAGTATGGATCCACAAATTTCACAAGTATAGATCCACAAACTTCCCAAGTATAGATCCACAAATTTCCCAAGTATAGATCCACAAATTTCCCAAGTATAGATCTACAAACTTCCCAAGTATAGGTACACAAATTTCCCAAATATAGATCTACAAACTTCGCAAGTATAGATCCAAACATCTCCCAAGTATAGATCCACAAAATTCCCTAGTATAGATCCACAAACTTCCCAAGTATAGATCCACAAATTTCCCAGGTATAGATCCACAAATTTCCCAAGTATAGATCCACAAACTTTCCAAGTATAGATCCATAAACTTCCCAAGTATGGATCCACTAACTTCCCAAGTATAGATCCACAAATTTCCCAAGTATAGATCCACAAATTTCCCAAGTATAGATCTACAAACTTCCCAAGTATAGGTACACAAATTTCCCAAATACAGATCCACAAACTTCGCAAGTATAGATCCAAACATCTCCCAAGTATAGATCCACAAAATTCCCTAGTATAGATCCACAAAATTCCCTAGTATAGATCCACAAACTTCCCAAGTATAGATCCACAAATTTCCCAAGTATAGATCCACAAATTTCCCAAGTATAGATCCACAAACTTCCCAAGTTCAGATCCAAAAATTTCCCAAGTATAGATCCACAAACTTCCCAAGTATAGATCCAGAAATTTCGCAAGTATAGATCCACAAATTTCCCAAGTATATATCCACAAACTTCCCAAGTATGGATCCACAAACTTCACAAGTATAGATCCACAAATTTCCCAGGTATAGATCCACAAATTTCCCAAGTATAGATCCACAAACTTCCCAAGTATAGATCCAAAAATTTCCCGAGTATAGATCCACAAATTTCCCAAGTATAGATCCACAAACTTCCCAAGTATAGATCCAAAAATTTCCCAATTATAAATCCACAAATTTCCCAGGTATAGAGCCACAAATTTCCAAAGTATAGATCCACAAATTTCCCAAGTAGAGATCCACAAATTTCCCAAGTATAGATCCACAGACTTCCCAAGTATAGATCCACAAATTTCCCAAGTATAGATTCACAAATTTCCCAAGTATATATCCACAAATTTCCCAAGTATAGATCCACAAATATCCCAAGTATAGATCCACAAACTTCCCAAGTATAGATCCACAAATTTCCCAAGTATAGATCTACAAACTTCCCAAGTATAGATCCAAAAATTTCCCAAGTATAGATCCACAAACTTCCCAAGTATAGATCCAGAAATTTCGCAAGTATAGATCCACAAATTTCCCAAGTATAGATCACAAACTTCCCAAGTATAGATCCACAAACTTCCAAAGTATAGATCCAAAAATTTCCCAATTATAAATCTAAAAATTTCCCAGGTATAGATCCACAAATTTCCCAAGTATAGATCCACAAACTTCACAAGTATAGATCCACAAATTTCCTAAGTATAGATCCACAAATTTCCCAAGTATAGATCTACAAACTTCCCAAGTATAGATACACAAATTTCCCAAATATAGATCCACAAACTTCCCAAGTATATATCCAAAAATTTCCCGAGTATAGATCCACAAATTTCCCAAGTATAGATCCACAAACTTCCCAAGTATAGATCCAAAAATTTCCCAAGTATAGATCCACAAACTTCCCAAGTGTAGATCCAAAAATTTCCCAAGTATAGATCCACAAATTTCCCAGGTATAGATCCACAAATTTCCCAAGTATAGATCCACAAACTTCCCAAGTATAGATCCAAAAATTTCCCGAGTATAGATCCACAAATTTCCCAAGTATAGATCCACAAACTTCCCAAGTATAGATCCAAAAATTTCCCAATTATAAATCCACAAATTTCCCAGGTATAGATCCACAGACTTCCCAAGTATAGATCCACAAATTTCCCAAGTATAGATCCACAAATTTCCCAAGTATATATCCACAAATTTCCAAAGTATAGATCCACAAATATCCCAAGTATAGATCCACAAATTTCCCAAGTATAGATCCACAAACTTCCCAAGTATGGATCCACAAACTTCACAAGTATAGATACACAAACTTCCCAAGTATAGATCCACAAATTTCCCAAGTATAGATCCAGAAATTTCGCAAGTATAGATCCACAAATATCCCAAGTATAGATCCACAAACTTTCCAAGTATAGTTCCATAAACTTCCCAAGTATAGATCCACAAACTTCCAAAGTATAGATCCACAAACTTCCCAAGTATAGATCCAAAAATTTCCCAATTATAAATCCACAAATTTCCCAGGTATAGATCCACAAATTTCCCAAGTATAGATCACAAACTTCCCAAGTATAGATCCACAAACTTCCAAAGTATAGATCCAAAAATTTCCCAATTATAAATCTAAAAATTTCCCAGGTATAGATCCACAAATTTCCCAAGTATAGATCCACAAACTTCACAAGTATAGATCCACAAATTTCCTAAGTATAGATCCACAAATTTCCCAAGTATAGATCTACAAACTTCCCAAGTATAGATACACAAATTTCCCAAATATAGATCCACAAACTTCCCAAGTATATATCCAAAAATTTCCCGAGTATAGATCCACAAATTTCCCAAGTATAGATCCACAAACTTCCCAAGTATAGATCCAAAAATTTCCCAAGTATAGATCCACAAACTTCCCAAGTGTAGATCCAAAAATTTCCCAAGTATAGATCCACAAATTTCCCAGGTATAGATCCACAAATTTCCCAAGTATAGATCCACAAACTTCCCAAGTATAGATCCAAAAATTTCCCGAGTATAGATCCACAAATTTCCCAAGTATAGATCCACAAACTTCCCAAGTATAGATCCAAAAATTTCCCAATTATAAATCCACAAATTTCCCAGGTATAGATCCACAGACTTCCCAAGTATAGATCCACAAATTTCCCAAGTATAGATCCACAAATTTCCCAAGTATATATCCACAAATTTCCAAAGTATAGATCCACAAATATCCCAAGTATAGATCCACAAATTTCCCAAGTATAGATCCACAAACTTCCCAAGTATGGATCCACAAACTTCACAAGTATAGATACACAAACTTCCCAAGTATAGATCCACAAATTTCCCAAGTATAGATCCAGAAATTTCGCAAGTATAGATCCACAAATATCCCAAGTATAGATCCACAAACTTTCCAAGTATAGTTCCATAAACTTCCCAAGTATAGATCCACAAACTTCCAAAGTATAGATCCAGAAATTTCGCAAGTATAGATCCACAAACTTCCCAAGTATAGATCTACAAACTTCCCAAGTATAGGTACACAAATTTCCCAAATATAGATCCACAAACTTCGCAAGTATAGATCCAAACATCTCCCAAGTATAGATCCACAAAATTCCCTAGTATAGATCCACAAACTTCCCAAGTATAGATCCACAAATTTCCCAGGTATAGATCCACAAATTTCCCAAGTATAGATCCACAAATTTCCCAAGTATAGATCCACAAACTTCCCAAGTATAGATCCATAAACTTCCCAAGTATGGATCCACAAATTTCACAAGTATAGATCCACAAACTTCCCAAGTATAGATCCACAAATTTCCCAAGTATAGATCCACAAATTTCCCAAGTATAGATCTACAAACTTCCCAAGTATAGGTACACAAATTTCCCAAATATAGATCCACAAACTTCGCAAGTATAGATCCAAACATCTCCCAAGTATAGATCCACAAAATTCCCTAGTATAGATCCACAAACTTCCCAAGTATAGATCCACAAATTTCCCAGGTATAGATCCACAAATTTCCCAAGTATAGATCCACAAACTTTCCAAGTATAGATCCATAAACTTCCCAAGTATGGATCCACTAACTTCCCAAGTATAGATCCACAAATTTCCCAAGTATAGATCCACAAATTTCCCAAGTATATATCCACAAATTTCCAAAGTATAGATCCACAAATATCCCAAGTATAGATCCACAAATTTCCCAAGTATAGATCCACAAACTTCCCAAGTATGGATCCACAAACTTCACAAGTATAGATACACAAACTTCCCAAGTATAGATCCACAAATTTCCCAAGTATAGATCCAGAAATTTCGCAAGTATAGATCCACAAATTTCCCAAGTATAGATCCACAAACTTTCCAAGTATAGTTCCATAAACTTCCCAAGTATAGATCCACAAACTTCCAAAGTATAGATCCAGAAATTTCGCAAGTATAGATCCACAAACTTCCCAAGTATAGATCTACAAACTTCCCAAGTATAGGTACACAAATTTCCCAAATATAGATCCACAAACTTCGCAAGTATAGATCCAAACATCTCCCAAGTATAGATCCACAAAATTCCCTAGTATAGATCCACAAACTTCCCAAGTATAGATCCACAAATTTCCCAGGTATAGATCCACAAATTTCCCAAGTATAGATCCACAAATTTCCCAAGTATAGATCCACAAACTTCCCAAGTATAGATCCATAAACTTCCCAAGTATGGATCCACAAATTTCACAAGTATAGATCCACAAACTTCCCAAGTATAGATCCACAAATTTCCCAAGTATAGATCCACAAATTTCCCAAGTATAGATCTACAAACTTCCCAAGTATAGGTACACAAATTTCCCAAATATAGATCCACAAACTTCGCAAGTATAGATCCAAACATCTCCCAAGTATAGATCCACAAAATTCCCTAGTATAGATCCACAAACTTCCCAAGTATAGATCCACAAATTTCCCAGGTATAGATCCACAAATTTCCCAAGTATAGATCCACAAACTTTCCAAGTATAGATCCATAAACTTCCCAAGTATGGATCCACTAACTTCCCAAGTATAGATCCACAAATTTCCCAAGTATAGATCCACAAATTTCCCAAGTATATATCCACAAATTTCCCAAGTATAGGTACACAAATTTCCCAAATACAGATCCACAAACTTCGCAAGTATAGATCCAAACATCTCCCAAGTATAGATCCACAAAATTCCCTAGTATAGATCCACAAACTTCCCAAGTATAGATCCACAAATTTCCCAAGTATAGATCCACAAATTTCCCAAGTATAGATCCACAAACTTCCCAAGTTCAGATCCAAAAATTTCCCAAGTATAGATCCACAAACTTCCCAAGTATAGATCCAGAAATTTCGCAAGTATAGATCCACAAATTTCCCAAGTATATATCCACAAACTTCCCAAGTATGGATCCACAAACTTCACAAGTATAGATCCACAAATTTCCCAGGTATAGATCCACAAATTTCCCAAGTATAGATCCACAAACTTCCCAAGTATAGATCCAAAAATTTACCGAGTATAGATCCACAAATTTCCCAAGTATAGATCCACAAACTTCCCAAGTATAGATCCAAAAATTTCCCAATTATAAATCCACAAATTTCCCAGGTATAGAGCCACAAATTTCCAAAGTATAGATCCACAAATTTCCCAAGTAGAGATCCACAAATTTCCCAAGTATAGATCCACAGACTTCCCAAGTATAGATCCACAAATTTCCCAAGTATAGATTCACAAATTTCCCAAGTATATATCCACAAATTTCCCAAGTATAGATCCACAAATATCCCAAGTATAGATCCACAAACTTCCCAAGTATAGATCCACAAATTTCCCAAGTATAGATCTACAAACTTCCCAAGTATAGATCCAAAAATTTCCCAAGTATAGATCCACAAACTTCCCAAGTATAGATCCAGAAATTTCGCAAGTATAGATCCACAAATTTCCCAAGTATAGATCACAAACTTCCCAAGTATAGATCCACAAACTTCCAAAGTATAGATCCAAAAATTTCCCAATTATAAATCTAAAAATTTCCCAGGTATAGATCCACAAATTTCCCAAGTATAGATCCACAAACTTCACAAGTATAGATCCACAAATTTCCTAAGTATAGATCCACAAATTTCTCAAGTATAGATCTACAAACTTCCCAAGTATAGATACACAAATTTCCCAAATATAGATCCACAAACTTCCCAAGTATATATCCAAAAATTTCCCGAGTATAGATCCACAAATTTCCCAAGTATAGATCCACGAACTTCCCAAGTATAGATCCAAAAATTTCCCAAGTATAGATCCACAAACTTCCCAAGTGTAGATCCACAAATTTCCCAAGTATAGATCCACAAATTTCCCAGGTATAGATCCACAAATTTCCCAAGTATAGATCCACAAACTTCCCAAGTATAGATCCAAAAATTTCCCGAGTATAGATCCACAAATTTCCCAAGTATAGATCCACAAACTTCCCAAGTATAGATCCAAAAATTTCCCAATTATAAATCCACAAATTTCCCAGGTATAGATCCACAGACTTCCCAAGTATAGATCCACAAATTTCCCAAGTATAGATCCACAAATTTCCCAAGTATATATCCACAAATTTCCAAAGTATAGATCCACAAATATCCCAAGTATAGATCCACAAATTTCCCAAGTATAGATCCACAAACTTCCCAAGTATGGATCCACAAACTTCACAAGTATAGATACACAAACTTCCCAAGTATAGATCCACAAATTTCCCAAGTATAGATCCAGAAATTTCGCAAGTATAGATCCACAAATTTCCCAAGTATAGATCCACAAACTTTCCAAGTATAGTTCCATAAACTTCCCAAGTATAGATCCACAAACTTCCAAAGTATAGATCCAGAAATTTCGCAAGTATAGATCCACAAACTTCCCAAGTATGGATCCACAAACTTCACAAGTATAGATCCACAAACTTCCCAAGTATAGATCTACAAACTTCCCAAGTATAGATACAAAAATTTCCCAAATATAGATCCACAAACTTCCCAAGTATATATCCAAAAATTTCCCGAGTATAGATCCACAAACTTCCCAAGTGTAGATCCACAAATTTCCCAAGTATAGATCCACAAATTTCCCAGGTATAGATCCACAAATTTCCCAAGTATAGATCCACAAACTTCCCAAGTATAGATCCAAAAATTTCCCGAGTATAGATCCACAAATTTCCCAAGTATAGATCGACAAACTTCCCAAGTATAGATCCAAAAATTTCCCAATTATAAATCCACAAATTTCCCAGGTATAGAGCCACAAATTTCCAAAGTATAGATCCACAAATTTCCCAAGTAGAGATCCACAAATTTCCCAAGTATAGATCCACAGACTTCCCAAGTATAGATCCACAAATTTCCCAAGTATAGATCCAAAAATTTCCCAAGTATAGATCCACAAACTTCCCAAGTATAGATCCACAAATTTCCCAGGTATAGATCCACAAATTTCCCAAGTATAGATCCACAAATTTCCCAAGTATAGATCCACAAACTTCCCAAGTATAGATCCAAAAATTTCCCAATTATAAATCCACAAATTTCCCAGGTATAGAGCCACAAATTTCCAAAGTATAGATCCACAAATTTCCCAAGTAGAGATCCACAAATTTCCCAAGTATAGATCCACAGACTTCCCAAGTATAGATCCACAAATTTCCCAAGTATAGATCCACAAATTTCCCAAGTATATATCCACAAATTTCCCAAGTATAGATCCACAAATATCCCAAGTATAGATCCACAAATTTCCCAAGTATAGATCCACAAACTTCCCAAGTATGGATCCACAAACTTACCAATTATGGATCCACAAACTTCACAAGTATAGATACACAAACTTCCCAAGTATAGATCCACAAATTTCCCAAGTATAGATCACAAACTTCCCAAGTATAGATCCACAAATTTCCCAAGTATAGATCCACAAATTTCCCAAGTATAGATCAACAAATTTCCCAAGTATAGATCTACAAACTTCCCAAGTATAGATACACAAATTTCCCAAATATAGATCCACAAACTTCCCAAGTATATATCCTAAAATTCCCCGAGTATAGATCCACAAATTTCCCAAGTATAGGTCCACAAACTTCCCAAGTATAGATCTACAAACTTCCTAAGTATAGATCCAAATTTCCCAAGTATAGATCCACAAATTTCCCAAGTATAGATCTACAAACTTCCCAAGTATAGATACACAAATTTCCCAAATATAGATCCACAAACTTCCCAAGTATATATCCTAAAATTCCCCGAGTATAGATCCACAAATTTCGCAAGTATAGGTCCACAAATTTCCCAAGTATAGATCCACAAACTTCCCAAGTATAGATCCAAATTTCCCAAGTATAGATCCACAAACTTCCCAAGTATAGATCCAAAAATTTCCCAATTATAAATCCAAAAATTTCCCAGGTATAGATCCACAAATTTCCCAAGTATAGATCCACAAATTTCCCAAGTATAGATCCACAAACTTCCCAAGTAGAGATCCACAAACTTCCCAAGTATAGATCCAAAAATTTCCCAATTATAAATCCAAAAATTTCCCAGGTATAGATCCACAAATTTCCCAAGTATAGATCCACAAATTTCCCAAGTAGAGATCCACAAATTTCCCTAGTATAGATCCACAAACTTCCCAAGTACAGATCCACAAATTTCCCAAGTATAGATCTACAAACTTCCCAAGTATAGATCCACAAATTTCCCAAATATAGATCCACAAACTTCGCAAGTATAGATCCAAAAATTTCCCAAGTATAGATCCACAAAATTCCCTATTATAGATCCACAAACTTCCCAAGTATAGATCCACAAATTTCCCATGTATAGATCCACAAACTTTCCAAGTATAGATCCGCAAACTTCCCAAGTATGGATCCACAAACTTCACAAGTATAGATCCACAAACTTCCCAAGTATAGATCCACAAATTTCCCAAGTATAGATCCACAAACTTCCCAAGTATAGATCCACAAACTTCCCAAGTATAGATCCAAAAATTTCCCAATTATAAATCCAAAAATTTCCCAAGTATAGATCCAGAAATTTCGCAGGTATAGATCCACAAATTTCCCAAGTATAGATCCACAAACTTCCCAAGTATGGATCCACAAACTTCACAAGTGTAGATCCACAAACTTCCCAAGTATAGATCCACAAATTTCCCAAGTATAGATCCACAAACTTCACAAGTATAGATCCACAAACTTCACAAGTATAGATCCACAAATTTCCCAAGTATAGATCCACAAATTTCCCATGTATAGATCTACAAACTTCCCAAGTATAGATCCAAAAATTTCCCAACTATAGATCCACAAACTTCCCAAGTGTAGATCCACAAATTTCCCAAGTATAGATCCACAAATTTCCCAAGTATAGATCCACAAATTTCCCTAGTATATATCCACAAATTTCCCAAGTATAGATCCACAAACTTCCCAAGTATATATCCAAAAATTTCCCGAGTATAGATCCACAAATTCCCCAAGTATAGATACACAAACTTCCCAAGTATAGATCCAAAAATTTCCCAAGTATAGATCCACAAACTTCCCAAGTGTAGATCCACAAATTTCCCAAGTATAGATCCACAAATTTCCCAGGTATAGATCCACAAATTTCCCAAGTATAGATCCACAAATTTCCCAAGTATAGATCCACAAATTTCCCAAGTGTAGATCCACAAACTTCCCAAGTATAGATCCACAAATTTCCCAAGTATAGATCCACAAATTTCCCGGGTATAGATCCACAAACTTCCCAAGTATAGATCAAAAAATTTCCCAAGTATAGATCCACAAACTTCCCAAGTATAGATCCAGAAATTTCGCAAGTATAGATCCAAAAATTTCCCAAGTATAGATCCACAAACTTTCCAAGTATAGATCCATAAACTTCCCAAGTATGGATCCACAAACTTCACAAGTATAGATCCACAAACTTCCCAAGTATAGATCCACAAATTTCCCAGGTATAGATCCACAAATTTCCCAAGTATAGATCTACAAACTTCCCAAGTATAGGTACACAAATTTCCCAAATATAGATCCACAAACTTCGCAAGTATAGATCCAAACATCTCCCAAGTATAGATCCACAAAATTCCCTAGTATAGATCCACAAACTTCCCAAGTATAGATCCACAAATTTCCCAGGTATAGATCCACAAATTTCCCAAGTATAGATCCACAAACTTCCCAAGTATAGATCCAAAAATTTCCCAAGTATAGATCCACAAACTTCCAAAGCATAGATCCAGAAATTTCGCAAGTATAGATCCACAAACTTCCCAAGTATGGATCCACAAACTTCACAAGTATAGATCCACAAACTTCCCAAGTATAGATCTACAAACTTCCCAAGTATAGATACAAAAATTTCCCAAATATAGATCCACAAACTTCCCAAGTATATATCCAAAAATTTCCCAAGTATAGATCCACAAATTTCCCAAGTATAGATCCACAAACTTCCCAAGTATAGATCCAAAAATTTCCCAATTATAGATCCACAAACTTCCCAAGTGTAGATCCACAAATTTCCCAAGTATAGATCCACAAATTTCCCAGGTATAGATCCACAAATTTCCCAAGTATAGATCCACAAACTTCCCAAGTATAGATCCAAAAATTTCCCGAGTATAGATCCACAAATTTCCCAAGTATAGATCCACAAACTTCCCAAGTATAGATCCAAAAATTTTCCAATTATAAATCCACAAATTTCCCAGGTATAGAGCCACAAATGTCCAAAGTATAGATCCACAAATTTCCCAAGTAGAGATCCAAAAATTTCCCAAGTATAGATCCACAGACTTCCCAAGTATAGATCCACAAATTTCCCAAGTATAGATCCACAAATTTCCCAAGTATATATCCACAAATTTCCCAAGTATAGATCCACAAATATCCCAAGTATAGATCCACAAATTTCCCAAGTATAGATCCACAAACTTCCCAAGTATGGATCCACAAACTTACCAATTATGGATCCACAAACTTCACAAGTATAGATACACAAACTTCCCAAGTATAGATCCACAAATTTCCCAAGTATAGATCCATAAACTTCCCAAGTATAGATCCAAAAATTTCCCAAGTATAGATCCACAAACTTCCCAAGTATAGATCCAGAAATTTCGCAAGTATAGATCCACAAATTTCCCAAGTATAGATCACAAACTTCCCAAGTATAGATCCACAAACTTCCCAAGTATAGATCCAAAAATTTCCCAATTATAAATCTAAAAATTTCCCAGGTATAGATCCACAAATTTCCCAAGTATGGATCCACAAACTTCACAAGTATAGATCCACAAACTTCCCAAGTATAGATCCACAAATTTCCCAAGTATAGATCCACAAATTTCCCAAGTTTAGATCTACAAACTTCCCAAGTATAGATACACAAATTTCCCAAATATAGATCCACAAACTTCCCAAGTATATATCCAAAAATTTCCCGAGTATAGATCCACAAATTTCCCAAGTATAGATCCACAAACTTCCCAAGTATAGATCCAAAAATTTCCCAAGTATAGATCCACAAACTTCCCAAGTGTAGATCCACAAATTTCCCAGGTATAGATCCACAAATTTCCCAAGTATAGATCCACAAACTTCCCAAGTATAGATCCAAAAATTTCCCGAGTATAGATCCACAAATTTCCCAAGTATAGATCCACAAACTTCCCAAGTATAGATCCAAAAATTTCCCAATTATAAATCCACAAACTTCCCAAGTATATATCCAAAAATTTCCCGAGTATAGATCCACAAATTTCCCAAGTATAGATCCACAAACTTCCCAAGTATAGATCCAAAAATTTCCCAAGTATAGATCAACAAACTTCCCAAGTATAGATCCACAAATTTCCCAGGTATAGATCCACAAATTTCCCAAGTATAGATCCACAAACTTCCCAAGTATAGATCCACAAATTTCCCGAGTATAGATCCACAAACTTCCCAAGTATAGATCCAAAAATTTCCCAATTATAAATCCACAAATTTCCCAGGTATAGAGCCACAAATTTCCAAAGTATAGATCCACAAATTTCCCAAGTAGAGATCCACAAATTTCCCAAGTATAGATCCACAAATATCCCAAGTATAGATCCACAAATTTCCCAAGTATAGATCCACAAACTTCCCAAGTATGGATCCACAAACTTACCAATTATGGATCCACAAACTTCACAAGTATAGATACACAAACTTCCCAAGTATAGATCCACAAATTTCCCAAGTATAGATCACAAACTTCCCAAGTATAGATCCACAAATTTCCCAAGTATAGATCCACAAATTTCCCAAGTATAGATCAACAAATTTCCCAAGTATAGATCTACAAACTTCCCAAGTATAGATACACAAATTTCCCAAATATAGATCCACAAACTTCCCAAGTATATATCCTAAAATTACCCGAGTATAGATCCACAAATTTCCCAAGTATAGGTCCACAAACTTCCCAAGTATAGATCTACAAACTTCCTAAGTATAGATCCACAAATTTCCCAAGTATAGATCCACAAACTTCCCAAGTATAGATCCAAATTTCCCAAGTATAGATCCACAAACTTCCCAAGTATAGATCCAAAAATTTCCCAATTATAAATCCAAAAATTTCCCAGGTATAGATCCACAAATTTCCCAAGTATAGATCCACAAATTTCCCAAGTATAGATCCACAAACTTCCCAAGTAGAGATCCACAAACTTCCCAAGTATAGATCCAAAAATTTCCCAATTATAAATCCAAAAATTTCCCAGGTATAGATCCACAAATTTCCCAAGTATAGATCCACAAATTTCCCAAGTAGAGATCCACAAATTTCCCTAGTATAGATCCACAAACTTCCCAAGTATAGATCCACAAATTTCCCAAGTATAGATCTACAAACTTCCCAAGTATAGATCCACAAATTTCCCAAATATAGATCCACAAACTTCGCAAGTATAGATCCAAAAATTTCCCAAGTATAGATCCACAAAATTCCCTATTATAGATCCACAAACTTCCCAAGTATAGATCCACAAATTTCCCATGTATAGATCCACAAACTTTCCAAGTATAGATCCGCAAACTTCCCAAGTATGGATCCACAAACTTCACAAGTATAGATCCACAAACTTCCCAAGTATAGATCCACAAATTTCCCAAGTATAGATCCACAAACTTCCCAAGTATAGATCCACAAACTTCCCAAGTATAGATCCAAAAATTTCCCAATTATAAATCCAAAAATTTCCCAAGTATAGATCCAGAAATTTCGCAGGTATAGATCCACAAATTTCCCAAGTGTAGATCCACAAACTTCCCAAGTATAGATCCACAAATTTCCCAAGTATAGATCCACAAACTTCACAAGTATAGATCCACAAACTTCCCAAGTATGGATCCACAAATTTCCCAAGTATAGATCCACAAATTTCCCAAGTATAGATCTACAAACTTCCCAAGTATAGATCCAAAAATTTCCCAAGTATAGATCCACAAACTTCCCAAGTGTAGATCCACAAATTTCCCAAGTATAGATCCACAAATTTCCCAAGTATAGATCCACAAATTTGCCTAGTATATATCCACAAATTTCCCAAGTATAGATCCACAAACTTCCCAAGTATATATCCAAAAATTTCCCGAGTATAGATCCACAAATTTCCCAAGTATAGATACACAAACTTCCCAAGTATAGATCCAAAAATTTCCCAAGTATAGATCCACAAACTTCCCAAGTGTAGATCCACAAATTTCCCAAGTATAGATCCACAAATTTCCCAGGTATAGATCCACAAATTTCCCAAGTATAGATCCACAAATTTCCCAAGTATAGATCCACAAATTTCCCAAGTGTAGATCCACAAACTTCCCAAGTATAGATCCACAAATTTCCCAAGTATAGATCCACAAATTTCCCGGGTATAGATCCACAAACTTCAAAAGTATAGATCAAAAAATTTCCCAAGTATAGATCCACAAACTTCCCAAGTATAGATCCAGAAATTTCGCAAGTATAGATCCAAAAATTTCCCAAGTATAGATCCACAAACTTTCCAAGTATAGATCCATAAACTTCCCAAGTATGGATCCACAAACTTCACAAGTATAGATCCACAAACTTCCCAAGTATAGATCCACAAATTTCCCAGGTATAGATCCACAAATTTCCCAAGTATAGATCTACAAACTTCCCAAGTATAGGTACACAAATTTCCCAAATATAGATCCACAAACTTCGCAAGTATAGATCCAAACATCTCCCAAGTATAGATCCACAAAATTCCCTAGTATAGATCCACAAACTTCCCAAGTATAGATCCACAAATTTCCCAAGTATAGATCCACAAATTTCCCAAGTATAGATCCACAAACTTCCCAAGTATAGATCCAAAAATTTCCCAAGTATAGATCCACAAACTTCCCAAGTATAGATCCAGAAATTTCGTAAGTATAGATCCACAAATTTCCCAAGTATAGATCCACAAACTTTCCAAGTATAGATCCATAAACTTCCCAAGTATGGATCCACAAACTTCACAAGTATAGATCCACAAACTTCCCAAGTATAGATCCACAAATTTCCCAAGTATAGATCCACAAATTTCCCAAGTATAGATCTACAAACTTCCCAAGTATAGGTACACAAATTTCCCAAATATAGATCCACAAACTTCGCAAGTATAGATCCAAACATCTCCCAAGTATAGATCCACAAAATTCCCTAGTATAGATCCACAAACTTCCCAAGTATAGATCCACAAATTTCCCAAGTATAGATCCACAAACTTCCCAAGTATAGATCCAAAAATTTCCCAAGTATAGATCCACAAACTTCCAAAGTATAGATCCAGAAATTTCGCAAGTATAGATCCACAAATTTCCCAAGTATAGATCCACAAACTTCGCAAGTATAGATCCAAAAATTTCCCAAGTATAGACCCACAAAATTCCCTATTATAGATCCACAAACTTCCCAAGTATAGATCCACAAATTTCCCATGTATAGATCCACAAACTTTCCAAGTATAGATCCGCAAACTTCCCAAGTATGGATCCACAAACTTCACAAGTATAGATCCACAAACTTCCCAAGTATAGATCCACAAATTTCCCAAGTATAGATCCACAAACTTCCCAAGTATAGATCCACAAACTTCCCAAGTATAGATCCACAAATTTCCCAATTATAAATCCAAAAATTTCCCAAGTATAGATCCAGAAATTTCGCAGGTATAGATCCACAAATTTCCCAAGTGTAGATCCACAAACTTCCCAAGTATAGATCCACAAATTTCCCAAGTATAGATCCACAAACTTCACAAGTATAGATCCACAAACTTCCCAAGTATAGATCCACAAATTTCCCAAGTATAGATCCACAAATTTCCCAAGTATAGATCTACAAACTTCCCAAGTATAGATCCAAAAATTTCCCAAGTATAGATCCACAAACTTCCCAAGTGTAGATCCACAAATTTCCCAAGTATAGATCCACAAATTTCCCAAGTATAGATCCACAAATTTCCCTAGTATATATCCACAAATTTCCCAAGTATAGATCCACAAACTTCCCAAGTATATATCCAAAAATTTCCCGAGTATAGATCCACAAATTTCCCAAGTTTAGATACACAAACTTCCCAAGTATAGATCCAAAAATTTCCCAAGTATAGATCCACAAACTTCCCAAGTGTAGATCCACAAATTTCCCAAGTATAGATCCACAAATTTCCCAGGTATAGATCCACAAATTTCCCAAGTATAGATCCACAAATTTCCCAAGTATAGATCCACAAATTTCCCAAGTGTAGATCCACAAACTTCCCAAGTATAGATCCACAAATTTCCCAAGTATAGATCCACAAATTTCCCGGGTATAGATCCACAAACTTCCCAAGTATAGATCAAAAAATTTCCCAAGTATAGATCCACAAACTTCCCAAGTATAGATCCAGAAATTTCGCAAGTATAGATCCAAAAATTTCCCAAGTATAGATCCACAAACTTTCCAAGTATAGATCCATAAACTTCCCAAGTATGGATCCACAAACTTCACAAGTATAGATCCACAAATTTCCCAGGTATAGATCCACAAATTTCCCAAGTATAGATCCACAAACTTCCCAAGTATAGATCCACAAACTTCCCAAGTATAGATCCAAAAATTTCCCAAGTATAGATCCACAAACTTCCCAAGTATAGATCCAGAAATTTCGCAAGTATAGATCCACAAATTTCCCAAGTATAGATCCACAAACTTTCCAAGTATAGATCCATAAACTTCCCAAGTATGGATCCACAAACTTCACAAGTATAGATCCACAAACTTCCCAAGTATAGATCCACAAATTTCCCAAGTATAGATCCACAAATTTCCCAAGTATAGATCTACAAACTTCCCAAGTATAGATCCAAACATCTCCCAAGTATAGATCCACAAAATTCCCTAGTATAGATCCACAAACTTCCCAAGTATAGATCCACAAATTTCCCAAGTATAGATCCACAAATTTCCCAAGTATAGATCCACAAACTTCCCAAGTATAGATCCAAAAATTTCCCAAGTATAGATCCACAAACTTCCCAAGTATAGATCCAGAAATTTCGTAAGTATAGATCCACAAATTTCCCAAGTATAGATCCACAAACTTTCCAAGTATAGATCCATAAACTTCCCAAGTATGGATCCACAAACTTCACAAGTATAGATCCACAAACTTCCCAAGTATAGATCCACAAATTTCCCAAGTATAGATCCACAAATTTCCCAAGTATAGATCTACAAACTTCCCAAGTATAGGTACACAAATTTCCCAAATATAGATCCACAAACTTCGCAAGTATAGATCCAAACATCTCCCAAGTATAGATCCACAAAATTCCCTAGTATAGATCCACAAACTTCCCAAGTATAGATCCACAAATTTCCCAAGTATAGATCCACAAACTTCCCAAGTATAGATCCAAAAATTTCCCAAGTATAGATCCACAAACTTCCAAAGTATAGATCCAGAAATTTCGCAAGTATAGATCCACAAATTTCCCAAGTATAGATCCACAAACTTCGCAAGTATAGATCCAAAAATTTCCCAAGTATAGACCCACAAAATTCCCTATTATAGATCCACAAACTTCCCAAGTATAGATCCACAAATTTCCCATGTATAGATCCACAAACTTTCCAAGTATAGATCCGCAAACTTCCCAAGTATGGATCCACAAACTTCACAAGTATAGATCCACAAACTTCCCAAGTATAGATCCACAAATTTCCCAAGTATAGATCCACAAACTTCCCAAGTATAGATCCACAAACTTCCCAAGTATAGATCCACAAATTTCCCAATTATAAATCCAAAAATTTCCCAAGTATAGATCCAGAAATTTCGCAGGTATAGATCCACAAATTTCCCAAGTGTAGATCCACAAACTTCCCAAGTATAGATCCACAAATTTCCCAAGTATAGATCCACAAACTTCACAAGTATAGATCCACAAACTTCCCAAGTATAGATCCACAAATTTCCCAAGTATAGATCCACAAATTTCCCAAGTATAGATCTACAAACTTCCCAAGTATAGATCCAAAAATTTCCCAAGTATAGATCCACAAACTTCCCAAGTGTAGATCCACAAATTTCCCAAGTATAGATCCACAAATTTCCCAAGTATAGATCCACAAATTTCCCTAGTATATATCCACAAATTTCCCAAGTATAGATCCACAAACTTCCCAAGTATATATCCAAAAATTTCCCGAGTATAGATCCACAAATTTCCCAAGTTTAGATACACAAACTTCCCAAGTATAGATCCAAAAATTTCCCAAGTATAGATCCACAAACTTCCCAAGTGTAGATCCACAAATTTCCCAAGTATAGATCCACAAATTTCCCAGGTATAGATCCACAAATTTCCCAAGTATAGATCCACAAATTTCCCAAGTATAGATCCACAAATTTCCCAAGTGTAGATCCACAAACTTCCCAAGTATAGATCCACAAATTTCCCAAGTATAGATCCACAAATTTCCCGGGTATAGATCCACAAACTTCCCAAGTATAGATCAAAAAATTTCCCAAGTATAGATCCACAAACTTCCCAAGTATAGATCCAGAAATTTCGCAAGTATAGATCCAAAAATTTCCCAAGTATAGATCCACAAACTTTCCAAGTATAGATCCATAAACTTCCCAAGTATGGATCCACAAACTTCACAAGTATAGATCCACAAATTTCCCAGGTATAGATCCACAAATTTCCCAAGTATAGATCCACAAACTTCCCAAGTATAGATCCACAAACTTCCCAAGTATAGATCCAAAAATTTCCCAAGTATAGATCCACAAACTTCCCAAGTATAGATCCAGAAATTTCGCAAGTATAGATCCACAAATTTCCCAAGTATAGATCCACAAACTTTCCAAGTATAGATCCATAAACTTCCCAAGTATGGATCCACAAACTTCACAAGTATAGATCCACAAACTTCCCAAGTATAGATCCACAAATTTCCCAAGTATAGATCCACAAATTTCCCAAGTATAGATCTACAAACTTCCCAAGTATAGGTACACAAATTTCCCAAATATAGATCCACAAACTTCGCAAGTATAGATCCAAACATCTCCCAAGTATAGATCCACAAAATTCCCTAGTATAGATCCACAAACTTCCCAAGTATAGATCCACAAATTTCCCAAATATAGATCCACAAACTTCCCAAGTATATATCCAAAAATTTCCCGATTATAGATCCACAAATTTCCCAAGTATAGATCCACAAACTTCCCAAGTATAGATCCAAAAATTTCCCAATTATAGATCCACAAACTTCCCAAGTGTAGATCCACAAATTTCCCAAGTATAGATCCACAAATTTCCCAGGTATAGATCCACAAATTTCCCAAGCATAGATCCACAAACTTCCCAAGTATAGATCCAAAAATTTCCGGAGTATAGATCCACAAATTTCCCAAGTATAGATCCACAAACTTCCCAAGTATAGATCCAAAAATTTCCCAATTATAAATCCACAAATTTCCCAGGTATAGAGCCACAAATTTCCAAAGTATAGATCCACAAATTTCCCAAGTAGAGATCCACAAATTTCCCAAGTATAGATCCACAGACTTCCCAAGTATAGATCCACAAATTTCCCAAGTATAGATCCACAAATTTCCCAAGTATATATCCACAAATTTCCCAAGTATAGATCCACAAATATCCCAAGTATAGATCCACAAATTTCCCAAGTATAGATCCACAAACTTCCCAAGTATGGATCCACAAACTTACCAATTATGGATCCACAAACTTCCCAAGTATAGATCCATAAACTTCCCAAGTATAGATCCAAAAATTTCCCAAGTATAGATCCACAAATTTCCCAAGTATAGATCTACAAACTTCCCAAGTATAGATCCACAAATTTCCCAAGTATAGATCCATAAACTTCCCAAGTATAGATCCAAAAATTTCCCAAGTATAGATCCACAAATTTCCCAAGTATAGATCACAAACTTCCCAAGTATAGATCCAAAAATTTCCCAATTATAAATCTAAAAATTTCCCAGGTATAGATCCACAAATTTCCCAAGTATGGATCCACAAACTTCACAAGTATAGATCCACAAACTTCCCAAGTATAGATCCACAAATTTCCCAAGTATAGATCCACAAATTTCCCAAGTATAGATCTACAAACTTCCCAAGTATAGATACACAAATTTCCCAAATATAGATCCACAAACTTCCCAAGTATATATCCAAAAATTTCCCGAGTATAGATCCACAAATTTCCCAAGTATAGATCCACAAACTTCCCAAGTATAGATCCAGAAATTTCGCAAGTATAGATCCACAAATTTCCCAAGTATAGATCCACAAACTTCCCAAGTATGGATCCACAAACTTCACAAGTATAGATCCACAAACTTCCCAAATATAGATCCACAAACTTCCCAAGTATATATCCAAAAATTTCCCGAGTATAGATCCACAAATTTCCCAAGTATAGATCCACAAACTTCCCAAGTATAGATCCAAAAATTTCCCAAGTATAGATCCACAAACTTCCCAAGTGTAGATCCACAAATTTCCCAAATATAGATCCACAAACTTCGCAAGTATATATCCAAAAATATCCCGAGTATAGATCCACAAATTTCCCAAGTATAGATCCACAAACTTCCCAAGTATAGATCCAAAAATTTCCCAAGTATAGATCCACAAACTTCCCAAGTGTAGATCCACAAATTTCCCAAGTATAGATCCACAAATTTCCCAGGTATAGATCCACAAATTTCCCAAGTATAGATCCACAAATTTCCCAAGTATAGATCCACAAATTTCCCAAGTATAGATCCACAAATTTCCCAAGTATATATCCACAAATTTCCCAAGTATAGATCCACAAATATCCCAAGTATAGATCCACAAATTTCCCAAGTATAGATCCACAAACTTCCCAAGTATGGATCCACAAACTTACCAATTATGGATCCACAAACTTCACAAGTATAGATACACAAACTTCCCAACTATAGATCCACAAACTTCCCAACTATAGATCCACAAATTTCCCAAGTATAGATCCACAAATTTCCCAAGTATAGATCCACAAATTTCCCAAGTATAGATCTAAAAACTTCCCAAGTATAGATTCACAAATTTCCCAAGTATAGATCCACAAACTTCCCAAGTATGGATCCACAAACTTACCAATTATGGATCCACACACTTCACAAGTATAGATCCACAAACTTCCCAACTATAGATCCACAAACTTCCCAACTATAGATCCACAAATTTCCCAAGTATAGATCCACAAATTTCCCAAGTATAGATCTACAAACTTCCCAAGTATAGATCCAAAAATTTCCCAAGTATAGATCCACAAACTTCCCAAGTATAGATCCAAAAATTTCCCAAGTATAGATCAACAAACTTCCCAAGTATAGATCCACAAATTTCCCAGGTATAGATCCACAAATTTCCCAAGTATAGATCCACAAACTTCCCAAGTATAGATCAACAAACTTCCCAAGTATAGATCCACAAATTTCCCAGGTATAGATCCACAAATTTCCCAAGTATAGATCCACAAATTTCCCAAGTATAGATCCACAAACTTCCCAAGTATAGATCCAAAAATTTCCCAATTATAAATCCACAAATTTCCCAGGTATAGAGCCACAAATTTCCAAAGTATAGATCCACAAATTTCCCAAGTAGAGATCCACAAATTTCCCAAGTATAGATCCACAAATTTCCCATGTATATATCCACAAATTTCCCAAGTATAGATCCACAAATATCCCAAGTATAGATCCACAAATTTCCCAAGTATAGATCCACAAACTTCCCAAGTATGGATCCACAAACTTACCAATTATGGATCCACAAACTTCACAAGTATAGATACACAAACTTCCCAAGTATAGATCCACAAATTTCCCAGGTATAGAGCCACAAATTTCCAAAGTATAGATCCACAAATTTCCCAAGTAGAGATCCACAAATTTCCCAAGTATAGATCCACAAATTTCCCAAGTATATATCCACAAATTTCCCAAGTATAGATCCACAAATTTCCCAAGTATAGATCCACAAATTTCCCAAGTATAGATCCACAAACTTCCCAAGTATGGATCCACAAACTTACCAATTATGGATCCACAAACTTCACAAGTATAGATACACAAACTTCCCAAGTATAGATCCACAAATTTCCCAAGTATAGATCACAAACTTCCCAAGTATAGATCCACAAATTTCCCAAGTATAGATCCACAAATTTCCCAAGTATAGATCAACAAATTTCCCAAGTATAGATCTACAAACTTCCCAAGTATAGATACACAAATTTCCCAAGTATAGATCCACAAATTTCCCAAGTATAGGTCCACAAACTTCCCAAGTATAGATCTACAAACTTCCTAAGTATAGATCCACAAATTTCCCAAGTATAGATCCACAAACTTCCCAAGTATAGATCCAAATTTCCCAAGTATAGATCCACAAACTTCCCAAGTATAGATCCAAAAATTTCCCAATTATAAATCCAAAAATTTCCCAGGTATAGATCCACAAATTTCCCAAGTATAGATCCACAAATTTCCCAAGTATAGATCCACAAACTTCCCAAGTAGAGATCCACAAACTTCCCAAGTATAGATCCAAAAATTTCCCAATTATAAATCCAAAAATTTCCCAGGTATAGATCCACAAATTTCCCAAGTATAGATCCACAAATTTCCCAAGTAGAGATCCACAAATTTCCCTAGTATAGATCCACAAACTTCCCAAGTATAGATCCACAAATTTCCCAAGTATAGATCTACAAACTTCCCAAGTATAGATCCACAAATTTCCCAAATATAGATCCACAAACTTCGCAAGTATAGATCCAAAAATTTCCCAAGTATAGATCCACAAAATTCCCTATTATAGATCCACAAACTTCCCAAGTATAGATCCACAAATTTCCCATGTATAGATCCACAAACTTTCCAAGTATAGATCCGCAAACTTCCCAAGTATGGATCCACAAACTTCACAAGTATAGATCCACAAACTTCCCAAGTATAGATCCACAAATTTCCCAAGTATAGATCCACAAACTTCCCAAGTATAGATCCACAAACTTCCCAAGTATAGATCCAAAAATTTCCCAATTATAAATCCAAAAATTTCCCAAGTATAGATCCAGAAATTTCGCAGGTATAGATCCACAAATTTCCCAAGTGTAGATCCACAAACTTCCCAAGTATAGATCCACAAATTTCCCAAGTATAGATCCACAAACTTCACAAGTATAGATCCACAAACTTCCCAAGTATGGATCCACAAATTTCCCAAGTATAGATCCACAAATTTCCCAAGTATAGATCTACAAACTTCCCAAGTATAGATCCAAAAATTTCCCAAGTATAGATCCACAAACTTCCCAAGTGTAGATCCACAAATTTCCCAAGTATAGATCCACAAATTTCCCAAGTATAGATCCACAAATTTGCCTAGTATATATCCACAAATTTCCCAAGTATAGATCCACAAACTTCCCAAGTATATATCCAAAAATTTCCCGAGTATAGATCCACAAATTTCCCAAGTATAGATACACAAACTTCCCAAGTATAGATCCAAAAATTTCCCAAGTATAGATCCACAAACTTCCCAAGTGTAGATCCACAAATTTCCCAAGTATAGATCCACAAATTTCCCAGGTATAGATCCACAAATTTCCCAAGTATAGATCCACAAATTTCCCAAGTATAGATCCACAAATTTCCCAAGTGTAGATCCACAAACTTCCCAAGTATAGATCCACAAATTTCCCAAGTATAGATCCACAAATTTCCCGGGTATAGATCCACAAACTTCCCAAGTATAGATCAAAAAATTTCCCAAGTATAGATCCACAAACTTCCCAAGTATAGATCCAGAAATTTCGCAAGTATAGATCCAAAAATTTCCCAAGTATAGATCCACAAACTTTCCAAGTATAGATCCATAAACTTCCCAAGTATGGATCCACAAACTTCACAAGTATAGATCCACAAACTTCCCAAGTATAGATCCACAAATTTCCCAGGTATAGATCCACAAATTTCCCAAGTATAGATCTACAAACTTCCCAAGTATAGGTACACAAATTTCCCAAATATAGATCCACAAACTTCGCAAGTATAGATCCAAACATCTCCCAAGTATAGATCCACAAAATTCCCTAGTATAGATCCACAAACTTCCCAAGTATAGATCCACAAATTTCCCAGGTATAGATCCACAAATTTCCCAAGTATAGATCCACAAATTTCCCAAGTATAGATCCACAAACTTCCAAAGTATAGATCCAAAAATTTCCCAAGTATAGATCCACAAACTTCCCAAGTATAGATCCAGAAATTTCGCAAGTATAGATCCACAAATTTCCCAAGTATAGATCCACAAACTTTCCAAGTATAGATCCATAAACTTCCCAAGTATGGATCCACAAACTTCACAAGTATAGATCCACAAACTTCCCAAGTATAGATCCACAAATTTCCCAAATATAGATCCACAAACTTCCCAAGTATATATCCAAAAATTTCCCGAGTATAGATCCACAAATTTCCCAAGTATAGATCCACAAACTTCCCAAGTATAGATCCAGAAATTTCGCAAGTATAGATCCACAAATTTCCCAAGTATAGATCCACAAACTTCCCAAGTATGGATCCACAAACTTCACAAGTATAGATCCACAAACTTCCCAAATATAGATCCACAAACTTCCCAAGTATATATCCAAAAATTTCCCGAGTATAGATCCACAAATTTCCCAAGTATAGATCCACAAACTTCCCAAGTATAGATCCAAAAATTTCCCAAGTATAGATCCACAAACTTCCCAAGTGTAGATCCACAAATTTCCCAAATATAGATCCACAAACTTCGCAAGTATATATCCAAAAATATCCCGAGTATAGATCCACAAATTTCCCAAGTATAGATCCACAAACTTCCCAAGTATAGATCCAAAAATTTCCCAAGTATAGATCCACAAACTTCCCAAGTGTAGATCCACAAATTTCCCAAGTATAGATCCACAAATTTCCCAGGTATAGATCCACAAATTTCCCAAGTATAGATCCACAAATTTCCCAAGTATAGATCCACAAATTTCCCAAGTATAGATCCACAAATTTCCCAAGTATATATCCACAAATTTCCCAAGTATAGATCCACAAATATCCCAAGTATAGATCCACAAATTTCCCAAGTATAGATCCACAAACTTCCCAAGTATGGATCCACAAACTTACCAATTATGGATCCACAAACTTCACAAGTATAGATACACAAACTTCCCAACTATAGATCCACAAACTTCCCAACTATAGATCCACAAATTTCCCAAGTATAGATCCACAAATTTCCCAAGTATAGATCCACAAATTTCCCAAGTATAGATCTAAAAACTTCCCAAGTATAGATTCACAAATTTCCCAAGTATAGATCCACAAACTTCCCAAGTATGGATCCACAAACTTACCAATTATGGATCCACACACTTCACAAGTATAGATCCACAAACTTCCCAACTATAGATCCACAAACTTCCCAACTATAGATCCACAAATTTCCCAAGTATAGATCCACAAATTTCCCAAGTATAGATCTACAAACTTCCCAAGTATAGATCCACAAATTTTCCAAGTATAGATCCACAAACTTCCCAAGTATAGATCCAAAAATTTCCCAATTATAAATCCACAAATTTTCCAAGTATACATCCACAAATTTCCGAAGTAGAGATCCACAAATTTCCCAAGTATAGATCCACAAAATTCCCAAGTATGGATCCACAAATTTCCCAAAGTATAGATCCACAAACTTCCCAAGTATAGATCCACAAATTTCCCAAGTATAGATCCACAAATTTCCCAAGTATATATCCACAAATTTCCCATGTATAGATCCACAAACTTCCCAAGTATAGATCCAAAAATTTCCCAATTATAAATCCACAAATTTCCCAGGTATAGAGCCAAAAATTTCCAAAGTATAGATCCACAAATTTCCCAAGTAGAGATCCACAAATTTCCCAAGTATAGATCCACAGACTTCCCAAGTATAGATCCACAAATTTCCCAAGTATAGATCCAGAAATTTCGCAAGTATAGATCCAGAAATTTCGCAAGTATAGATCCACAAATTTCCCAAGTATAGATAAACAAATTTCCCAAGTATGGATCCACAAACTTACCAATTATGGATCCACAAACTTCACAAGTATAGATCCACAAACTTCCCAAGTATAGATCCACAAATTTCCCAAGTATAGATCCACAAATTTCCCAAGTATAGATCTACAAACTTCCCAAGTATAGATCCACAAATTTCCCAAATATAGATCCACAAACATCACAAGTGTAGATCCAAAAATCTCCCAAGTATAGATCCCCAAAATTCCCTAGTATAGATCCACAAACTTCCCAAGTATAGATCCAGAAATTTCGCAAGTATAGATCCACAAATTTCCCAAGTATAGATAAACAAATTTCCCAAGTATGGATCCACAAACTTACCAATTATGGATCCACAAACTTCACAAGTATAGATCCACAAACTTCCCAAGTATAGATCCACAAATTTCCCAAGTATAGATCCACAAATTTCCCAAGTATAGATCTACAAACTTCCCAAGTATAGATCCACAAATTTCCCAAATATAGATCCACAAACTTCACAAGTGTAGATCCAAAAATCTCCCAAGTATAGATCCACAAAATTCCCTAGTATAGATCCACAAACTTCCCAAGTATAGATCCACAAATTTCCCAGGTATAGATCCACAAATTTCCCAAGTATAGATCCAAAAATTTCCCAAGTATAGATCCACAAACTTCCCTAGTATAGATCCACAAACTTCCCAAGTATAGATCCACAAATTTCCCAGGTATAGATCCACAAATTTCCCAAGTATAGATCCAAAAATTTCCCAAGTATAGATCCACAAACTTCCCAAGTATAGATCCAGAAATTTCGCAAGTATAGATCCACAAATTTCCCAAGTATAGATCCACAAACTTTCCAAGTATAGATCCATAAACTTCCCAAGTATGGATCCACAAACTTCACAAGTATAGATCCACAAACTTCCCAAGTATAGATCCACAAATTTCCCAAGTATAGATCCACAAATTTCCCAAGTATAGATCCACAAATTTCCCAAGTATAGATCTACAAACTTCCCAAGTATAGGTACACAAATTTCCCAAATATAGATCCACAAACTTCGCAAGTATAGATCCAAACATCTCCCAAGTATAGATCCACAAAATTCCCTAGTATAGATCCACAAACTTCCCAAGTATAGATCCACAAATTTCCCAGGTATAGATCCACAAATTTCCCAAGTATAGATCCACAAACTTCCCAAGTATAGATCCAAAAATTTCCCAAGTATAGATCCACAAACTTCCAAAGTATAGATCCAGAAATTTCGCAAGTATAGATCCACAAACTTCCCAAGTATGGATCCACAAACTTCACAAGTATAGATCCACAAACTTCCCAAGTATAGATCTACAAACTTCCCAAGTATAGATACAAAAATTTCCCAAATATAGATCCACAAACTTCCCAAGTATATATCCAAAAATTTCCCGAGTATAGATCCACAAATTTCCCAAGTATAGATCCACAAACTTCCCAAGTATAGATCCAAAAATTTCCCAATTATAGATCCACAAACTTCCCAAGTGTAGATCCAAAAATTTCCCAAGTATAGATCCACAAATTTCCCAAATATAGATCCACAAACTTCGCAAGTATAGATCCAAACATCTCCCAAGTATAGATCCACAAAATTCCCTAGTATAGATCCACAAACTTCCCAAGTATAGATCCACAAATTTCCCAAGTATAGATCCACAAACTTCCCAAGTATAGATCCAAAAATTTCCCAAGTATAGATCCACAAACTTCCAAAGTATAGATCCAGAAATTTCGCAAGTATAGATCCACAAATTTCCCAAGTATAGATCCACAAACTTCGCAAGTATAGATCCAAAAATTTCCCAAGTATAGACCCACAAAATTCCCTATTATAGATCCACAAACTTCCCAAGTATAGATCCACAAATTTCCCATGTATAGATCCACAAACTTTCCAAGTATAGATCCGCAAACTTCCCAAGTATGGATCCACAAACTTCACAAGTATAGATCCACAAACTTCCCAAGTATAGATCCACAAATTTCCCAAGTATAGATCCACAAACTTCCCAAGTATAGATCCACAAACTTCCCAAGTATAGATCCACAAATTTCCCAATTATAAATCCAAAAATTTCCCAAGTATAGATCCAGAAATTTCGCAGGTATAGATCCACAAATTTCCCAAGTGTAGATCCACAAACTTCCCAAGTATAGATCCACAAATTTCCCAAGTATAGATCCACAAACTTCACAAGTATAGATCCACAAATTTCCCAAGTATAGATACACAAACTTCCCAAGTATAGATCCAAAAATTTCCCAAGTATAGATCCACAAACTTCCCAAGTGTAGATCCACAAATTTCCCAAGTATAGATCCACAAATTTCCCAGGTATAGATGCACAAATTTCCCAAGTATAGATCCACAAATTTCCCAAGTATAGATCCACAAATTTCCCAAGTGTAGATCCACAAACTTCCCAAGTATAGATCCACAAATTTCCCAAGTATAGATCCACAAATTTCCCGGGTATAGATCCACAAACTTCCCAAGTATAGATCAAAAAATTTCCCAAGTATAGATCCACAAACTTCACAAGTATAGATCCACAAATTTCCCAAGTATAGATACACAAACTTCCCAAGTATAGATCCAAAAATTTCCCAAGTATAGATCCACAAACTTCCCAAGTGTAGATCCACAAATTTCCCAAGTATAGATCCACAAATTTCCCAGGTATAGATCCACAAATTTCCCAAGTATAGATCCACAAATTTCCCAAGTATAGATCCACAAATTTCCCAAGTGTAGATCCACAAACTTCCCAAGTATAGATCCACAAATTTCCCGGGTATAGATCCACAAACTTCCCAAGTATAGATCAAAAAATTTCCCAAGTATAGATCCACAAACTTCCCAAGTATAGATCCAGAAATTTCGCAAGTATAGATCCAAAAATTTCCCAAGTATAGATCCACAAACTTTCCAAGTATAGATCCATAAACTTCCCAAGTATGGATCCACAAACTTCACAAGTATAGATCCACAAATTTCCCAGGTATAGATCCACAAATTTCCCAAGTATAGATCCACAAACTTCCCAAGTATAGATCCACAAACTTCCCAAGTATAGATCCAAAAATTTCCCAAGTATAGATCCACAAACTTCCCAAGTATAGATCCAGAAATTTCACAAGTATAGATCCACAAATTTCCCAAGTATAGATCCACAAACTTTCCAAGTATAGATCCATAAACTTCCCAAGTATGGATCCACAAACTTCACAAGTATAGATCCACAAACTTCCCAAGTATAGATCCACAAATTTCCCAAGTATAGATCCACAAATTTCCCAAGTATAGATCTACAAACTTCCCAAGTATAGGTACACAAATTTCCCAAATATAGATCCACAAACTTCGCAAGTATAGATCCAAACATCTCCCAAGTATAGATCCACAAAATTCCCTAGTATAGATCCACAAACTTCCCAAGTATAGATCCACAAATTTCCCAAGTATAGATCCACAAACTTCCCAAGTATAGATCCAAAAATTTCCCAAGTATAGATCCACAAACTTCCAAAGTATAGATCCAGAAATTTCGCAAGTATAGATCCACAAATTTCCCAAGTATAGATCCACAAACTTCCCAAGTATGGATCCACAAACTTCACAAGTATAGATCCACAAACTTCCCAAGTATAGATCTACAAACTTCCCAAGTATAGATACACAAATTTCCCAAATATAGATCCACAAACTTCCCAAGTATATATCCAAAAATTTCCCGATTATAGATCCACAAATTTCCCAAGTATAGATCCACAAACATCCCAAGTATAGATCCAAAAATTTCCCAATTATAGATCCACAAACTTCCCAAGTGTAGATCCACAAATTTCCCAAGTATAGATCCACAAATTTCCCAGGTATAGATCCACAAATTTCCCAAGCATAGATCCACAAACTTCCCAAGTATAGATCCAAAAATTTCCGGAGTATAGATCCACAAATTTCCCAAGTATAGATCCACAAACTTCCCAAGTATAGATCCAAAAATTTCCCAATTATAAATCCACAAATTTCCCAGGTATAGAGCCTTAAATTTCCAAAATATAGATCCACAAATTTCCCAAGTAGAGATCCACAAATTTCCCAAGTATAGATCCACAGACTTCCCAAGTATAGATCCACAAATTTCCCAAGTATAGATCCACAAATTTCCCAAGTATATATCCACAAATTTCCCAAGTATAGATCCACAAATATCCCAAGTATAGATCCACAAATTTCCCAAGTATAGATCCACAAACTTCCCAAGTATGGATCCACAAACTTACCAATTATGGATCCACAAACTTCACAAGTATAGATACACAAACTTCCCAAGTATAGATCCACAAATTTCCCAAGTATAGATCCACAAATTTCCCAAGTATAGATCTACAAACTTCCCAAGTATAGATCCACAAATTTCCCAAGTATAGATCCATAAACTTCCCAAGTATAGATCCAAAAATTTCCCAAGTATAGATCCACAAACTTCCAAAGTATAGATCCACAAATTTCCCAGGTATAGAGCCACAAATTTCCAAAGTATAGATCCAAAAATTTCCCAAGTAGAGATCCACAAATTTCCCAAGTATAGATCCACAGACTTCCCAAGTATAGATCCACAAATTTCCCAAGTATAGATCCACAAATTTCCCAAGTATATATCCACAAATTTCCCAAGTATAGATCCACAAATATCCCAAGTATACATCCACAAATTTCCCAAGTATAGATCCACAAACTTCCCAAGTATGGATCCACAAACTTACCAATTATGGATCCACAAACTTCACAAGTATAGATACACAAACTTCCCAAGTATAGATCCACAAATTTCCCAAGTATAGATCCACAAATTTCCCAAGTATAGATCTACAAACTTCCCAAGTATAGATCCACAAATTTCCCAAGTATAGATCCATAAACTTCCCAAGTATAGATCCAAAAATTTCCCAAGTATAGATCCACAAATTTCCCAAGTATAGATCACAAACTTCCCAAGTATAGATCCAAAAATTTCCCAATTATAAATCTAAAAATTTCCCAGGTATAGATCCACAAATTTCCCAAGTATGGATCCACAAACTTCACAAGTATAGATCCACAAACTTCCCAAGTATAGATCCACAAATTTCCCAAGTATAGATCCACAAATTTCCCAAGTATAGATCTACAAACTTCCCAAGTATAGATACACAAATTTCCCAAATATAGATCCACAAACTTCCCAAGTATATATCCAAAAATTTCCCGAGTATAGATCCACAAATTTCCCAAGTATAGATCCACAAACTTCCCAAGTATAGATCCAGAAATTTCGCAAGTATAGATCCACAAATTTCCCAAGTATAGATCCACAAACTTCCCAAGTATGGATCCACAAACTTCACAAGTATAGATCCACAAACTTCCCAAATATAGATCCACAAACTTCCCAAGTATATATCCAAAAATTTCCCGAGTATAGATCCACAAATTTCCCAAGTATAGATCCACAAACTTCCCAAGTATAGATCCAAAAATTTCCCAAGTATAGATCCACAAACTTCCCAAGTGTAGATCCACAAATTTCCCAAATATAGATCCACAAACTTCGCAAGTATATATCCAAAAATATCCCGAGTATAGATCCACAAATTTCCCAAGTATAGATCCACAAACTTCCCAAGTATAGATCCAAAAATTTCCCAAGTATAGATCCACAAACTTCCCAAGTGTAGATCCACAAATTTCCCAAGTATAGATCCACAAATTTCCCAGGTATAGATCCACAAATTTCCCAAGTATAGATCCACAAATTTCCCAAATATAGATCCACAAACTTCCCAAGTATATATCCAAAAATTTCCCGAGTATAGATCCACAAATTTCCCAAGTATAGATCCACAAACTTCCCAAGTATAGATCCAGAAATTTCGCAAGTATAGATCCACAAATTTCCCAAGTATAGATCCACAAACTTCCCAAGTATGGATCCACAAACTTCACAAGTATAGATCCACAAACTTCCCAAATATAGATCCACAAACTTCCCAAGTATATATCCAAAAATTTCCCGAGTATAGATCCACAAATTTCCCAAGTATAGATCCACAAACTTCCCAAGTATAGATCCAAAAATTTCCCAAGTATAGATCCACAAACTTCCCAAGTGTAGATCCACAAATTTCCCAAATATAGATCCACAAACTTCGCAAGTATATATCCAAAAATATCCCGAGTATAGATCCACAAATTTCCCAAGTATAGATCCACAAACTTCCCAAGTATAGATCCAAAAATTTCCCAAGTATAGATCCACAAACTTCCCAAGTGTAGATCCACAAATTTCCCAAGTATAGATCCACAAATTTCCCAAGTATAGATCCACAAATTTCCCAAGTATAGATCCACAAATTTCCCAAGTATAGATCCACAAATTTCCCAAGTATATATCCACAAATTTCCCAAGTATAGATCCACAAATATCCCAAGTATAGATCCACAAATTTCCCAATTATAAATCTAAAAATTTCCCAGGTATAGATCCACAAATTTCCCAAGTATGGATCCACAAACTTCACAAGTATAGATCCACAAACTTCCCAAGTATAGATCCACAAATTTCCCAAGTATAGATCCACAAATTTCCCAAGTATAGATCTACAAACTTCCCAAGTATAGATACACAAATTTCCCAAATATAGATCCACAAACTTCCCAAGTATATATCCAAAAATTTCCCGAGTATAGATCCACAAATTTCCCAAGTATAGATCCACAAACTTCCCAAGTATAGATCCAGAAATTTCGCAAGTATAGATCCACAAACTTCCCAAGTATAGATCCAAAAATTTCCCAAGTATAGATCCACAAACTTCCCAAGTGTAGATCCACAAATTTCCCAAGTATAGATCCACAAATTTCCCAAGTATAGATCCACAAATTTCCCAAGTATAGATCCACAAATTTCCCAAGTATAGATCCACAAATTTCCCAAGTATATATCCACAAATTTCCCAAGTATAGATCCACAAATATCCCAAGTATAGATCCACAAATTTCCCAATTATAAATCTAAAAATTTCCCAGGTATAGATCCACAAATTTCCCAAGTATGGATCCACAAACTTCACAAGTATAGATCCACAAACTTCCCAAGTATAGATCCACAAATTTCCCAAGTATAGATCCACAAATTTCCCAAGTATAGATCTACAAACTTCCCAAGTATAGATACACAAATTTCCCAAATATAGATCCACAAACTTCCCAAGTATATATCCAAAAATTTCCCGAGTATAGATCCACAAATTTCCCAAGTATAGATCCACAAACTTCCCAAGTATAGATCCAGAAATTTCGCAAGTATAGATCCACAAATTTCCCAAGTATAGATCCACAAACTTCCCAAGTATGGATCCACAAACTTCACAAGTATAGATCCACAAACTTCCCAAATATAGATCCACAAACTTCCCAAGTATATATCCAAAAATTTCCCGAGTATAGATCCACAAATTTCCCAAGTATAGATCCACAAACTTCCCAAGTATAGATCCAAAAATTTCCCAAGTATAGATCCACAAACTTCCCAAGTGTAGATCCACAAATTTCCCAAATATAGATCCACAAACTTCGCAAGTATATATCCAAAAATATCCCGAGTATAGATCCACAAATTTCCCAAGTATAGATCCACAAACTTCCCAAGTATAGATCCAAAAATTTCCCAAGTATAGATCCACAAACTTCCCAAGTGTAGATCCACAAATTTCCCAAGTATAGATCCACAAATTTCCCAGGTATAGATCCACAAATTTCCCAAGTATAGATCCACAAATTTCCCAAATATAGATCCACAAACTTCCCAAGTATATATCCAAAAATTTCCCGAGTATAGATCCACAAATTTCCCAAGTATAGATCCACAAACTTCCCAAGTATAGATCCAGAAATTTCGCAAGTATAGATCCACAAATTTCCCAAGTATAGATCCACAAACTTCCCAAGTATGGATCCACAAACTTCACAAGTATAGATCCACAAACTTCCCAAATATAGATCCACAAACTTCCCAAGTATATATCCAAAAATTTCCCGAGTATAGATCCACAAATTTCCCAAGTATAGATCCACAAACTTCCCAAGTATAGATCCAAAAATTTCCCAAGTATAGATCCACAAACTTCCCAAGTGTAGATCCACAAATTTCCCAAATATAGATCCACAAACTTCGCAAGTATATATCCAAAAATATCCCGAGTATAGATCCACAAATTTCCCAAGTATAGATCCACAAACTTCCCAAGTATAGATCCAAAAATTTCCCAAGTATAGATCCACAAACTTCCCAAGTGTAGATCCACAAATTTCCCAAGTATAGATCCACAAATTTCCCAAGTATAGATCCACAAATTTCCCAAGTATAGATCCACAAATTTCCCAAGTATAGATCCACAAATTTCCCAAGTATATATCCACAAATTTCCCAAGTATAGATCCACAAATATCCCAAGTATAGATCCACAAATTTCCCAAGTATAGATCCACAAACTTCCCAAGTATGGATCCACAAACTTACCAATTATGGATCCACAAACTTCACAAGTATAGATACACAAACTTCCCAACTATAGATCCACAAACTTCCCAACTATAGATCCACAAATTTCCCAAGTATAGATCCACAAATTTCCCAAGTATAGATCCACAAATTTCCCAAGTATAGATCTAAAAACTTCCCAAGTATAGATTCACAAATTTCCCAAGTATAGATCCACAAACTTCCCAAGTATGGATCCACAAACTTACCAATTATGGATCCACACACTTCACAAGTATAGATCCACAAACTTCCCAACTATAGATCCACAAACTTCCCAACTATAGATCCACAAATTTCCCAAGTATAGATCCACAAATTTCCCAAGTATAGATCTACAAACTTCCCAAGTATAGATCCACAAATTTCCCAAGTATAGATCCACAAACTTCCCAAGTATAGATCCAAAAATTTTCCGAGTATAGATCCACAAATTTTCCAAGTATAGATCCACAAACTTCCCAAGTATAGATCCAAAAATTTCCCAATTATAAATCCACAAATTTTCCAAGTATACATCCACAAATTTCCGAAGTAGAGATCCACAAATTTCCCAAGTATAGATCCACAAATTTCCCAAAGTATAGATCCACAAACTTCCCAAGTATAGATCCACAAATTTCCCAAGTATAGATCCACAGACTTCCCAAGTATAGATCCACAAATTTCCCAAGTATAGATCCAGAAATTTCGCAAGTATAGATCCAGAAATTTCGCAAGTATAGATCCACAAATTTCCCAAGTATAGATAAACAAATTTCCCAAGTATGGATCCACAAACTTACCAATTATGGATCCACAAACTTCACAAGTATAGATCCACAAACTTCCCAAGTATAGATCCACAAATTTCCCAAGTATAGATCCACAAATTTCCCAAGTATAGATCTACAAACTTCCCAAGTATAGATCCACAAATTTCCCAAATATAGATCCACAAACATCACAAGTGTAGATCCAAAAATCTCCCAAGTATAGATCCCCAAAATTCCCTAGTATAGATCCACAAACTTCCCAAGTATAGATCCAGAAATTTCGCAAGTATAGATCCACAAATTTCCCAAGTATAGATAAACAAATTTCCCAAGTATGGATCCACAAACTTACCAATTATGGATCCACAAACTTCACAAGTATAGATCCACAAACTTCCCAAGTATAGATCCACAAATTTCCCAAGTATAGATCCACAAATTTCCCAAGTATAGATCTACAAACTTCCCAAGTATAGATCCACAAATTTCCCAAATATAGATCCACAAACTTCACAAGTGTAGATCCAAAAATCTCCCAAGTATAGATCCACAAAATTCCCTAGTATAGATCCACAAACTTCCCAAGTATAGATCCACAAATTTCCCAGGTATAGATCCACAAATTTCCCAAGTATAGATCCACAAATTTCCCAAGTATAGATCCACAAACTTCCCAAGTACAGATCAAAAAATTTCCCAAGTATAGATCCACAAACTTCCCAAGTATAGATCCAGAAATTTCGCAAGTATAGATCCAAAAATTTCCCAAGTATAGATCCACAAACTTTCCAAGTATAGATCCATAAACTTCCCAAGTATGGATCCACAAACTTCACAAGTATAGATCCACAAACTTCCCAAGTATAGATCCACAAATTTCCCAGGTATAGATCCACAAATTTCCCAAGTATAGATCTACAAACTTCCCAAGTATAGGTACACAAATTTCTCAAATATAGATCCACAAACTTCGCAAGTATAGATCCAAACATCTCCCAAGTATAGATCCACAAAATTCCCTAGTATAGATCCACAAACTTCCCAAGTATAGATCCACAAATTTCCCAGGTATAGATCCACAAATTTCCCAAGTATAGATCCAAAAATTTCCCAAGTATAGATCCACAAAGTTCCCAAGTATAGATCCAGAAATTTCGCAAGTATAGATCCACAAATTTCCCAAGTATAGATCCACAAACTTTCCAAGTATAGATCCATAAACTTCCCAAGTATGGATCCACAAACTTCACAAGTATAGATCCACAAACTTCCCAAGTATAGATCCACAAATTTCCCAAGTATAGATCCACAAATTTCCCAAGTATAGATCTACAAACTTCCCAAGTATAGGTACACAAATGTCCCAAATATAGATCCACAAACTTCGCAAGTATAGATCCAAACATCTCCCAAGTATAGATCCACAAAATTCCCTAGTATAGATCCACCAACTTCCCAAGTATAGATCCACAAATTTCCCAGGTATAGATCCACAAATTTCCCAAGTATAGATCCACAAACTTCCCAAGTATAGATCCAAAAATTTCCCAAGTATAGATCCACAAACTTCCAAAGTATAGATCCAGAAATTTCGCAAGTATAGATCCACAAACTTCCCAAGTATGGATCCACAAACTTCACAAGTATAGATCCACAAACTTCCCAAGTATAGATCTACAAACTTCCCAAGTATAGATACAAAAATTTCCCAAATATAGATCCACAAACTTCCCAAGTATATATCCAAAAATTTCCCGAGTATAGATCCACAAATTTCCCAAGTATAGATCCACAAACTTCCCAAGTGTAGATCCACAAATTTCCCAAGTATAGATCCACAAATTTCCCAGGTATAGATCCACAAATTTCCCAAGTATAGATCCACAAACTTCCCAAGTATAGATCCAAAAATTTCCCGAGTATAGATCCACAAATTTCCCAAGTATAGATCCACAAACTTCCCAAGTATAGATCCAAAAATTTCCCAATTATAAATCCACAAATTTCCCAGGTATAGAGCCACAAATTTCCAAAGTATAGATCCACAAATTTCCCAAGTAGAGATCCAAAAATTTCCCAAGTATAGATCCACAGACTTCCCAAGTATAGATCCACAAATTTCCCAAGTATAGATCCACAAATTTCCCAAGTATATATCCACAAATTTCCCAAGTATAGATCCACAAATATCCCAAGTATAGATCCACAAATTTCCCAAGTATAGATCCACAAACTTCCCAAGTATGGATCCACAAACTTACCAATTATGGATCCACAAACTTCACAAGTATAGATACACAAACTTCCCAAGTATAGATCCACAAATTTCCCAAGTATAGATCCATAAACTTCCCAAGTATAGATCCAAAAATTTCCCAAGTATAGATCCACAAACTTCCCAAGTATAGATCAAGAAATTTCGCAAGTATAGATCCACAAATTTCCCAAGTATAGATCACAAACTTCCCAAGTATAGATCCACAAACTTCCCAAGTATAGATCCAAAAATTTCCCAATTATAAATCTAAAAATTTCCCAGGTATAGATCCACAAATTTCCCAAGTATGGATCCACAAACTTCACAAGTATAGATCCACAAACTTCCCAAGTATAGATCCACAAATTTCCCAAGTATAGATCCACAAATTTCCCAAGTATAGATCTACAAACTTCCCAAGTATAGATACACAAATTTCCCAAATATAGATCCACAAACTTCCCAAGTATATATCCAAAAATTTCCCGAGTATAGATCCACAAATTTCCCAAGTATAGATCCACAAACTTCCCAAGTATAGATCCAAAAATTTCCCAAGTATAGATCCACAAACTTCCCAAGTGTAGATCCACAAATTTCCCAGGTATAGATCCACAAATTTCCCAAGTATAGATCCACAAACTTCCCAAGTATAGATCCAAAAATTTCCCGAGTATAGATCCACAAATTTCCCAAGTATAGATCCACAAACTTCCCAAGTATAGATCCAAAAATTTCCCAATTATAAATCCAAAAATTTCCCAAGTATAGATCCAGAAATTTCGCAGGTATAGATCCACAAATTTCCCAAGTATAGATCCACAAACTTCCCAAGTATGGATCCACAAACTTCACAAGTGTAGATCCACAAACTTCCCAAGTATAGATCCACAAACTTCACAAGTATAGATCCACAAACTTCCCAAGTATAGATCCACAAATTTCCCAAGTATAGATCCACAAATTTCCCAAGTATAGATCTACAAACTTCCCAAGTATAGATCCAAAAATTTCCCAAGTATAGATCCACAAACTTCCCAAGTGTAGATCCACAAATTTCCCAAGTATAGATCCACAAATTTCCCAAGTATAGATCCACAAATTTCCCTAGTATATATCCACAAATTTCCCTAGTATATATCCACAAATTTCCCAAGTATAGATCCACAAACTTCCCAAGTATATATCCAAAAATTTCCCGAGTATAGATCCACAAATTTCCCAAGTATAGATACACAAACTTCCCAAGTATAGATCCAAAAATTTCCCAAGTATAGATCCACAAACTTCCCAAGTGTAGATCCACAAATTTCCCAAGTATAGATCCACAAATTTCCCAGGTATAGATCCACAAATTTCCCAAGTATAGATCCACAAATTTCCCAAGTGTAGATCCACAAATTTCCCATGTATAGATCCACAAACTTTCCAAGTATAGATCCGCAAACTTCCCAAGTATGGATCCACAAACTTCACAAGTATAGATCCACAAACTTCCCAAGTATAGATCCACAAATTTCCCAAGTATAGATCCACAAACTTCCCAAGTATAGATCCACAAACTTCCCAAGTATAGATCCAAAAATTTCCCAATTATAAATCCAAAAATTTCCCAAGTATAGATCCAGAAATTTCGCAGGTATAGATCCACAAATTTCCCAAGTATAGATCCACAAACTTCCCAAGTATGGATCCACAAACTTCACAAGTGTAGATCCACAAATTTCCCAAGTATAGATCCACAAACTTCACAAGTATAGATCCACAAACTTCCCAAGTATAGATCCACAAACTTCCCAAGTGTAGATCCACAAATTTCCCAAGTATAGATCCACAAATTTCCCAGGTATAGATCCACAAATTTCCCAAGTATAGATCCACAAACTTCCCAAGTATATATCCAAAAATTTCCCGAGTATAGATCCACAAATTTCCCAAGTATAGATACACAAACTTCCCAAGTATAGATCCAAAAATTTCCCAAGTATAGATCCACAAACTTCCCAAGTGTAGATCCACAAATTTCCCAAGTATAGATCCACAAATTTCCCAGGTATAGATCCACAAATTTCCCAAGTATAGATCCACAAATTTCCCAAGTATAGATCCACAAATTTCCCAAGTGTAGATCCACAAATTTCCCATGTATAGATCCACAAACTTTCCAAGTATAGATCCGCAAACTTCCCAAGTATGGATCCACAAACTTCACAAGTATAGATCCACAAACTTCCCAAGTATAGATCCACAAATTTCCCAAGTATAGATCCACAAACTTCCCAAGTATAGATCCACAAACTTCCCAAGTATAGATCCAAAAATTTCCCAATTATAAATCCAAAAATTTCCCAAGTATAGATCCAGAAATTTCGCAGGTATAGATCCACAAATTTCCCAAGTATAGATCCACAAACTTCCCAAGTATGGATCCACAAACTTCACAAGTGTAGATCCACAAATTTCCCAAGTATAGATCCACAAACTTCACAAGTATAGATCCACAAACTTCCCAAGTATAGATCCACAAATTTCCCAAGTATAGATCCACAAATTTCCCAAGTATAGATCTACAAACTTCCCAAGTATAGATCCAAAAATTTCCCAAGTATAGATCCACAAACTTCCCAAGTGTAGATCCACAAATTTCCCAAGTATAGATCCACAAATTTCCCAAGTATAGATCCACAAATTTCCCTAGTATATATCCACAAATTTCCCAAGTATAGATCCACAAACTTCCCAAGTATATATCCAAAAATTTCCCGAGTATAAATCCACAAATTTCCCAAGTATAGATACACAAACTTCCCAAGTATAGATCCAAAAATTTCCCAAGTATAGATCCACAAACTTCCCAAGTGTAGATCCACAAATTTCCCAAGTATAGATCCACAAATTTCCCAAGTATAGATCCACAAATTTCCCAAGTATAGATCCACAAATTTCCCAAGTGTAGATCCACAAACTTCCCAAGTATAGATCCACAAATTTCCCAAGTATAGATCCACAAATTTCCCGGGTATAGATCCACAAACTTCCCAAGTATAGATCAAAAAATTTCCCAAGTATGGATCCACAAACTTCACAAGTGTAGATCCACAAATTTCCCAAGTATAGATCCACAAACTTCACAAGTATAGATCCACAAACTTCCCAAGTATAGATCCACAAATTTCCCAAGTATAGATCCACAAATTTCCCAAGTATAGATCTACAAACTTCCCAAGTATAGATCCAAAAATTTCCCAAGTATAGATCCACAAATTTCCCAAGTATAGATACACAAACTTCCCAAGTATAGATCCAAAAATTTCCCAAGTATAGATCCACAAACTTCCCAAGTGTAGATCCACAAATTTCCCAAGTATAGATCCACAAATTTCCCAGGTATAGATCCACAAATTTCCCAAGTATAGATCCACAAATTTCCCAAGTATAGATCCACAAATTTCCCAAGTGTAGATCCACAAATTTCCCATGTATAGATCCACAAACTTTCCAAGTATAGATCCGCAAACTTCCCAAGTATGGATCCACAAACTTCACAAGTATAGATCCACAAACTTCCCAAGTATAGATCCACAAATTTCCCAAGTATAGATCCACAAACTTCCCAAGTATAGATCCACAAACTTCCCAAGTATAGATCCAAAAATTTCCCAATTATAAATCCAAAAATTTCCCAAGTATAGATCCAGAAATTTCGCAGGTATAGATCCACAAATTTCCCAAGTATAGATCCACAAACTTCCCAAGTATGGATCCACAAACTTCACAAGTGTAGATCCACAAATTTCCCAAGTATAGATCCACAAACTTCACAAGTATAGATCCACAAACTTCCCAAGTATAGATCCACAAATTTCCCAAGTATAGATCCACAAATTTCCCAAGTATAGATCTACAAACTTCCCAAGTATAGATCCAAAAATTTCCCAAGTATAGATCCACAAACTTCCCAAGTGTAGATCCACAAATTTCCCAAGTATAGATCCACAAATTTCCCAAGTATAGATCCACAAATTTCCCTAGTATATATCCACAAATTTCCCAAGTATAGATCCACAAACTTCCCAAGTATATATCCAAAAATTTCCCGAGTATAAATCCACAAATTTCCCAAGTATAGATACACAAACTTCCCAAGTATAGATCCAAAAATTTCCCAAGTATAGATCCACAAACTTCCCAAGTGTAGATCCACAAATTTCCCAAGTATAGATCCACAAATTTCCCAAGTATAGATCCACAAATTTCCCAAGTATAGATCCACAAATTTCCCAAGTGTAGATCCACAAACTTCCCAAGTATAGATCCACAAATTTCCCAAGTATAGATCCACAAATTTCCCGGGTATAGATCCACAAACTTCCCAAGTATAGATCAAAAAATTTCCCAAGTATAGATCCACAAACTTCCCAAGTATAGATCCAGAAATTTCGCAAGTATAGATCCAAAAATTTCCCAAGTATAGATCCACAAACTTTCCAAGTATAGATCCATAAACTTCCCAAGTATGGATCCACAAACTTCACAAGTATAGATCCACAAACTTCCCAAGTATAGATCCACAAATTTCCCAGGTATAGATCCACAAATTTCCCAAGTATAGATCTACAAACTTCCCAAGTATAGGTACACAAATTTCCCAAATATAGATCCACAAACTTCGCAAGTATAGATCCAAACATCTCCCAAGTATAGATCCACAAAATTCCCTAGTATAGATCCACAAACTTCCCAAGTATAGATCCACAAATTTCCCAGGTATAGATCCACAAATTTCCCAAGTATAGATCCACAAATTTCCCAAGTATAGATCCACAAACTTCCCAAGTAAAGATCCAAAAATTTCCCAAGTATAGATCCACAAACTTCCCAAGTATAGATCCAGAAATTTCGCAAGTATAGATCCACAAATTTCCCAAGTATACATCCACAAACTTTCCAAGTATAGATCCATAAACTTCCCAAGTATGGATCCACAAACTTCACAAGTATAGATCCACAAACTTCCCAAGTATAGATCCACAAATTTCCCAAGTATAGATCCACAAATTTCCCAAGTATAGATCTACAAACTTCCCAAGTATAGGTACACAAATTTCCCAAATATAGATCCACAAACTTCGCAAGTATAGATCGAAACATCTCCCAAGTATAGATCCACAAAATTCCCTAGTATAGATCCACAAACTTCCCAAGTATAGATCCACAAATTTCCCAAGTATAGATCCACAAACTTCCCAAGTATAGTTCCAAAAATTTCCCAAGTATAGATCCACAAACTTCCAAAGTATAGATCCAGAAATTTCGCAAGTATAGATCCACAAATTTCCCAAGTATAGATCCACAAACTTCCCAAGTATGGATCCACAAACTTCACAAGTATAGATCCACAAACTTCCCAAGTATAGATCTACAAACTTCCCAAGTATAGATACACAAATTTCCCAAATATAGATCCACAAACTTCCCAAGTATATATCCAAAAATTTCCCGATAATAGATCCACAAATTTCCCAAGTATAGATCCACAAACTTCCCAAGTATAGATCCAAAAATTTCCCAATTATAGATCCACAAACTTCCCAAGTGTAGATCCACAAATTTCCCAAGTATAGATCCACAAATTTCCCAGGTATAGATCCACAAATTTCCCAAGTATAGATCCACAAACTTCCCAAGTATAGATCCAAAAATTTCCCGAGTATAGATCCACAAATTTCCCAGGTATAGATCCACAAACTTCCCAAGTATAGATCCAAAAATTTCCCAATTATAAATCCATAAATTTCCAAGTATAGATCCACAAATTTCCCAGGTATAGATCCACAAACTTCCCAAGTATAGATCCAAAAATTTCCCAATTATAAATCCATAAATTTCCAAGTATAGAGCCACAAATTTCCAAAGTATAGATCCACAAATTTCCCAAGTAGAGATCCACAAATTTCCCAAGTATAGATCCACAGACTTCCCAAGTATAGATCCACAAATTTCCCAAGTATAGATCCACAAATTTCCCAAGTATATATCCACAAATTTCCCAAGTATAGATCCACAAATATCCCAAGTATAGATCCACAAATTTCCCAAGTATAGATCCACAAACTTCCCAAGTATGGATCCACAAACTTACCAATTATGGATCCACAAACTTCACAAGTATAGATACACAAACTTCCCAAGTATAGATCCACAAATTTCCCAAGTATAGATCCACAAATTTCCCAAGTATAGATCCATAAACTTCCCAAGTATAGATCCAAAAATTTCCCAAGTATAGATCCACAAACTTCCAAAGTATAGATCCACAAATTTCCCAGGTATAGAGCCACAAATTTCCAAAGTATAGATCCACAAATTTCCCAAGTAGAGATCCACAAATTTCCCAAGTATAGATCCACAGACTTCCCAAGTATAGATCCACAAATTTCCCAAGTATATATCCACAAATTTCCCAAGTATAGATCCACAAATATCCCAAGTATAGATCCACAAATTTCCCAAGTATAGATCCACAAAATTCCCTATTATAGATCCACAAACTTCCCAAGTATAGATCCACAAATTTCCCATGTATAGATCCACAAACTTTCCAAGTATAGATCCGCAAACTTCCCAAGTATGGATCCACAAACTTCACAAGTATAGATCCACAAACTTCCCAAGTATAGATCCACAAATTTCCCAAGTATAGATCCACAAACTTCCCAAGTATAGATCCACAAACTTTCCAAGTATAGATCCAAAAATTTCCCAATTATAAATCCAAAAATTTCCCAAGTATAGATCCAGAAATTTCGCAGGTATAGATCCACAAATTTTCCAAGTATAGATCCACAAACTTTCCAAGTATAGATCCACAAACTTCCCAAGTATGGATCCACAAACTTCACAAGTGTAGATCCACAAACTTCCCAAGTATAGATCCACAAATTTCCCAAGTATAGATCCACAAATTTCCCAAGTATAGATCCAAAAATTTCCCAAGTATAGATCTACAAACTTCCCAAGTATAGATCCAAAAATTTCCCAAGTATAGATCCACAAACTTCCCAAGTGTAGATCCACAAATTTCCCAAGTATAGATCCACAAATTTCCCAAGTATAGATCCACAAATTTCCCTAGTATATATCCACAAATTTCCCAAGTATAGATCCACAAACTTCCCAAGTATATATCCAAAAATTTCCCGAGTATAGATCCACAAATTTCCCAAGTATAGATACAAACTTCCCAAGTATAGATCCAAAAATTTCCCAAGTATAGATCCACAAACTTCCCAAGTGTAGATCCACAAATTTCCCAAGTATAGATCCACAAATTTCCCAGGTATAGATCCACAAATTTCCCAAGTATAGATCCACAAATTTCCCAAGTATAGATCCACAAATTTCCCAAGTATAGATCCACAAACTTCCCAAGTATAGATCCACAAATTTCCCAAGTATAGATCCACAAATTTCCCAAGTATATATCCACAAATTTCCCAAGTATATATCCACAAATTTCCCAAGTATAGATCCACAAATATCCCAAGTATAGATCCACAAATTTCCCAAGTATAGATCCACAAACTTCCCAAGTATGGATCCACAAACTTACCAATTATGGATCCACAAACTTCATAAGTATAGATACACAAACTTCCCAAGTATAGATCCACAAATTTCCCAAGTATAGATCCACAAATTTCCCAAGTATAGATCCACAAATTTCCCAAGTATAGATCTACAAACTTCCCAAGTATAGATCCACAAACTTCCCAAGTATAGATCCAAAAATTTCTCGAGTATAGATCCACAAATTTCCCAAGTATAGATCCACAAACTTCCCAAGTATAGATCCAAAAATTTCCCAATTATAAATCCAAAAATTTCCCAGGTATAGATCCACAAATTTCCCAAGTATAGATCCACAAATTTCCCAAGTATAGATCCACAAACTTCCCAAGTATAGATCCACAAATTTCCCAAGTATAGATCTACAAACTTCGCAAGTATAGATCCACAAAATTCCCTATTATAGATCCACAAACTTCCCAAGTATAGATCCACAAATTTCCCATGTATAGATCCACAAACTTTCCAAGTATAGATCCGCAAACTTCCCAAGTATGGATCCACAAACTTCACAAGTATAGATCCACAAACTTCCCAAGTATAGATCCACAAATTTCCCAAGTATAGATCCACAAACTTCCCAAGTATAGATCCACAAACTTCCCAAGTATAGATCCAAAAATTTCCCAATTATAAATCCAAAAATTTCCCAAGTATAGATCCAGAAATTTCGCAGGTATAGATCCACAAATTTCCCAAGTATAGATCCACAAACTTTCCAAGTATAGATCCACAAACTTCCCAAGTATGGATCCACAAACTTCACAAGTGTAGATCCACAAACTTCCCAAGTATAGATCCACAAATTTCCCAAGTATAGATCCACAAACTTCACAAGTATAGATCCACAAACTTCCCAAGTATAGATCCACAAATTTCCCAAGTATAGATCCACAAATTTCCCAAGTATAGATCCACAAACTTCCCAAGTATAGATCCACAAATTTCCCAAGTATAGATCCACAAATTTCCCAAGTGTAGATCTACAAACTTCCCAAGTATAGATCCACAAATTTCCCAAGTATAGATCCACAAATTTCCCTAGTATATATCCACAAATTTCCCAAGTATAGATCCACAAACTTCCCAAGTATATATCCAAAAATTTCCCGATTATAGATCCACAAATTTCCCAAGTATAGATACACAAACTTCCCAAGTATAGATCCAAAAATTTCCCAAGTATAGATCCACAAACTTCCCAAGTGTAGATCCACAAATTTCCCAAGTATAGATCCACAAATTTCCCAGGTATAGATCCACAAATTTCCCAAGTATAGATCCACAAATTTCCCAAGTATAGATCCACAAATTTCCCAAGTATAGATCCACAAACTTCCCAAGTATAGATCCACAAATTTCCCAAGTATAGATCCACAAATTTCCCAAGTATAGATCCACAAATTTCCCAAGTATAGATCTACAAACTTCCCAAGTATAGATCCAAAAATTTCCCAACTATAGATCCACAAACTTCCCAAGTGTAGATCCACAAATTTCCCAAGTATAGATCCACAAATTTCCCAAGTATAGATCCACAAATTTCCCTAGTATATATCCACAAATTTCCCAAGTATAGATCCACAAACTTCCCAAGTATGTATCCAAAAATTTCCCGAGTATAGATCCACAAATTTCCCAAGTATAGATACAAACTTCCCAAGTATAGATCCAAAAATTTCCCAAGTATAGATCCACAAACTTCCCAAGTGTAGATCCACAAATTTCCCAAGTATAGATCCACAAATTTCCCAGGTATAGATCCACAAATTTCCCAAGTATAGATCCACAAATTTCCCAAGTATAGATCCACAAATTTCCCAAGTATAGATCCACAAACTTCCCAAGTATAGATCCACAAATTTCCCAAGTATAGATCCACAAATTTCCCAAGTATATATCCACAAATTTCCCAAGTATATATATCCACAAATTTCCCAAGTATAGATCCACAAATATCCCAAGTATAGATCCACAAATTTCCCAAGTATAGATCCACAAACTTCCCAAGTATGGATCCACAAACTTACCAATTATGGATCCACAAACTTCATAAGTATAGATACACAAACTTCCCAAGTATAGATCCACAAATTTCCCAAGTATAGATCCACAAATTTCCCAAGTATAGATCTACAAACTTCCCAAGTATAGATCCACAAACTTCCCAAGTATAGATCCAAAAATTTCTCGAGTATAGATCCACAAATTTCCCAAGTATAGATCCACAAACTTCCCAAGTATAGATCCACAAATTTCCCAAGTATAGATCCACAAACTTCCCAAGTATAGATCCACAAATTTCCCAAGTATAGATCTACAAACTTCGCAAGTATAGATCCACAAAATTCCCTATTATAGATCCACAAACTTCCCAAGTATAGATCCACAAATTTCCCATGTATAGATCCACAAACTTTCCAAGTATAGATCCGCAAACTTCCCAAGTATGGATCAACACTTCACAAGTATAGATCCACAAACTTCCCAAGTATAGATCCACAAATTTCCCAAGTATAGATCCACAAACTTCCCAAGTATAGATCCACAAACTTCCCAAGTATAGATCCAAAAATTTCCCAATTATAAATCCAAAAATTTCCCAAGTATAGATCCAGAAATTTTGCAGGTATAGATCCACAAATTTCCCAAGTATAGATCCACAAACTTTCCAAGTATAGATCCACAAACTTCCCAAGTATGGATCCACAAACTTCACAAGTGTAGATCCACAAATTTCCCAAGTATAGATCCACAAACTTCACAAGTATAGATCCACAAACTTCCCAAGTATAGATCCACAAATTTCCCAAGTATAGATCCACAAATTTCCCAAGTATAGATCTACAAACTTCCCAAGTATAGATCCAAAAATTTCCCAAGTATAGATCCACAAACTTCCCAAGTATAGATCCACAAATTTCCCAAGTATAGATCCACAAATTTCCCTAGTATATATCCACAAATTTCCCAAGTATAGATCCACAAACTTCCCAAGTATATATCCAAAAATTTCCCGAGTATAGATCCACAAATTTCCCAAGTATAGATACACAAACTTCCCAAGTATAGATCCAAAAATTTCCCAAGTATAGATCCACAAACTTCCCAAGTGTAGATCCACAAATTTCCCAAGTATAGATCCACAAATTTCCCAGGTATAGATCCACAAATTTCCCAAGTATAGATCCACAAATTTCCCAAGTATAGATCCAAAAACTTCACAAGTATAGATCCACAAACTTCCCAAGTATAGATCCACAAACTTCCCAAGTATAGATCCACAAATTTCCCAAGTATAGATCTACAAACTTCCCAAGTATAGATCCAAAAATTTCCCAAGTATAGATCCACAAACTTCCCAAGTGTAGATCCACAAATTTCCCAAGTATAGATCCACAAATTTCCCAAGTATAGATCCACAAATTTCCCTAGTATATATCCACAAATTTCCCAAGTATAGATCCACAAACTTCCCAAGTATATATCCAAAAATTTCCCGAGTATAGATCCACAAATTTCCCAAGTATAGATACACAAACTTCCCAAGTATAGATCCAAAAATTTCCCAAGTATAGATCCACAAACTTCCCAAGTGTAGATCCACAAATTTCCCAAGTATAGATCCACAAATTTCCCAGGTATAGATCCACAAATTTCCCAAGTATAGATCCACAAATTTCCCAAGTATAGATCCACAAACTTCCCAAGTATAGATCCACAAATTTCCCAAGTATAGATCCACAAATTTCCCAAGTATATATCCACAAATTTCCCAAGTATATTTCCACAAATTTCCCAAGTATAGATCCACAAATATCCCAAGTATAGATCCACAAATTTCCCAAGTATAGATCCACAAACTTCCCAAGTATGGATCCACAAACTTACCAATTATGGATCCACAAACTTCATAAGTATAGATACACAAACTTCCCAAGTATAGATCCACAAATTTCCCAAGTATAGATCCATAAATTTCCCAAGTATAGATCTACAAACTTCCCAAGTATAGATCCACAAACTTCCCAAGTATAGATCCAAAAATTTCTCGAGTATAGATCCACAAATTTCCCAAGTATAGATCCACAAACTTCCCAAGTATAGATCCAAAAATTTCCCAATTATAAATCCAAAAATTTCCCAGGTATAGATCCAAAAATTTCCCAATTATAAATCCAAAAATTTCCCAGGTATAGATCCACAAATTTCCCAAGTATAGATCCACAAATTTCCCAAGTATAGATCCACAAACTTCCCAAGTATAGATCCACAAATTTCCCAAGTATAGATCTACAAACTTCCCAAATATAGATCCACAAATTTCCCAAATATAGATCCACAAACTTCCCAAGTATAGATCCACAAACTTTCCAAGTATAGATCTACAAACTTTCCAAGTATGGATCCACAAACTTCACAAGTATAGATCCACAAACTTCCCAAGTATGGATCCACAAATTTCCCAAGTATAGATCTACAAACTTCCCAAGTATAGATACACAAATTTCCCAAATATAGATCCACAAACTTCCCAAGTATATATCCAAAAATTTCCCGAGTATAGATCCACAAATTTCCCAAGTATAGATCCATAAACTTCCCAGGTATAGATCCACAAATTTCCCAAGTATAGATCCACAAATTTCCCAAGTATAGATCCACAAATTTCCCAAGTATAGATCCACAAATTTCCCAAGTATATATCCACAAATTTCCCAAGTATAGATCCACAAATATCCCAAGTATAGATCCACAAATTTCCCAAGTATAGATCCACAAACTTCCCAAGTATGGATCCACAAACTTACCAATTATGGATCCACAAACTTCACAAGTATAGATACACAAACTTCCCAAGTATAGATCCACAAATTTCCCAAGTATAGATCCACAAATTTCCCAAGTATAGATCTAAAAACTTCCCAAGTATAGATCCAAAAATTTCCCAATTATAAATCCACAAATTTCCCAGGTATAGATCTACAAACTTCCCAAGTATAGATACACAAATTTCCCAAATATAGATCCACAAATATCCCAAGTATAGATCCACAAATTTCCCAAGTAGAGATCCACAAATTTCCCAAGTATAGATCCACAAATTTCCCAAGTATAGATCCACAAATTTCCCAAGTATATATCCACAAATTTCCCAAGTATAGATCCACAAATATCCCAAGTATAGATCCACAAATTTCCCAAGTATAGATCCACAAACTTCCCAAGTATGGATCCACAAACTTCCCAAGTATGGATCCACAAACTTCACAAGTATAGATACACAAACTTTCCAAGTATAGATCCACAAATTTCCCAAGTATGGATCACAAACTTCCCAAGTATAGATCCACAAATTTCCCAAGTATAGATCCACAAATTTCCCAAGTATAGATCAACAAATTTCCCAAGTATAGATCTACAAACTTCCCAAGTATAGATACACAAATTTCCCAAATATAGATCCACAAACTTCCCAAGTATATATCCTAAAATTCCCCGAGTATAGATCCACAAATTTCCCAAGTATAGGTCCACAAACTTCCCAAGTATAGATCTACAAACTTCCTAAGTATAGATCCACAAATTTCCCAAGTATAGATCCACAAACTTCCCAAGTATAGATCCAAATTTCCCAAGTATAGATCCACAAACTTCCCAAGTATAGATCCAAAAATTTCCCAATTATAAATCGAAAATTTTCCCAGGTATAGATCCACAAATTTTCCAAGTATAGATCCACAAATTTCCCAAGTATAGATCCACAAACTTCCCAAGTAGAGATCCACAAACTTCCCAAGTATATATCCAAAAATTTCCCAATTATAAATTCAAAAATTTCCCAGGTATAGATCCACAAATTTCCCAAGTATAGATCCACAAATTTCCCAAGTAGAGATCCACAAATTTCCCTAGTATAGATCCACATACTTCCCAAGTATGGATCCACAAATTTCCCAAGTATAGATCTACAAACTTCCCAAGTATAGATACACAAATTTCCCAAATATAGATCCACAAACTTCCCAAGTATATATCCAAAAATTTCCCGAGTATAGATCCACAAATTTCCCAAGTATAGATCCACAAACTTCCCAAGTATAGATCCAAAAATGTCCCAAGTATAGATCCACAAACTTCCCAGGTATAGATCCACAAATTTCCCAAGTATAGATCCACAAATTTCCCAAGTATAGATCCACAAATTTCCCAAGTATAGATCCACAAATTTCCCAAGTATATATCCACAAATATCCCAAGTATAGATCCACAAATTTCCCAAGTATAGATCCACAAACTTCCCAAGTATGGATCCACAAACTTACCAAGTATAGATACACAAACTTCCCAAGTATAGATCCACAAATTTCCCAAGTATAGATCCACAAATTTCCCAAGTATAGATCTAAAAACTTCCCAAGTATAGATCCAAAAATTTCCCAATTATAAATCCACAAATTTCCCAGGTATAGAGCCACAAATTTCCAAAGTATAGATCCACAAATTTCCCAAGTAGAGATCCACAAATTTCCCAAGTATAGATCCACAGACTTCCCAAGTATAGATCCACAAATTTCCCAAGTATAGATCCACAAATTTCCCAAGTATATATCCACAAATTTCCCAAGTATAGATCCACAAATATCCCAAGTATAGATCCACAAATTTCCCAAGTATAGATCAACAAACTTCCCAAGTATGGATCCACAAACTTACCAATTATGGATCCACAAACTTCAAAAGTATAGATGCACAAACTTTCCAAGTATAGATCCACAAATTTCCCAAGTATGGATCACAAACTTCCCAAGTATAGATCCACAAATTTCCCAAGTATAGATCCACAAATTTCCCAAGTATAGATCCACAAATTTCCCAAGTATAGATCAACAAATTTCCCAAGTATAGATCAACAAATTTCCCAAGTATAGATCTACAAACTTCCCAAGTATAGATACACAAATTTCCCAAATATAGATCCACAAACTTCCCAAGTATATATCCTAAAATTCCCCGAGTATAGATCCACAAATTTCCCAATTATAGGTCCACAAACTTCCCAAGTATAGATCTACAAACTTCCTAAGTATAGATCCACAAATTTCCCAAGTATAGATCCACAAACTTCCCAAGTATAGATCCAAATTTCCCAAGTATAGATCCACAAACTTCCCAAGTATAGATCCAAAAATTTCCCAATTATAAATCCAAAAATTTCCCAGGTATAGATCCACAAATTTCCCAAGTATAGATCCACAAATTTCCCAAGTATAGATCCACAAACTTCCCAAGTAGAGATCCACAAACTTCCCAAGTATATATCCAAAAATTTCCCAATTATAAATTCAAAAATTTACCAGGTATAGATCCACAAATTTCCCAAGTATAGATCCACAAATTTCCCAAGTAGAGATCCACAAATTTCCCTAGTATAGATCCACATACTTCCCAAGTATAGATCCACAAATTTCCCAAGTATAGATCTACAAACTTCCCAAGTATAGATCCACAAATTTCCCAAATATAGATCCACAAACTTCGCAAGTATAGATCCAAAAATTTCCCAAGTATAGATCCACAAAATTCCCTATTATAGATCCACAAACTTCCCAAGTATAGATCCACAAATTTCCCATGTATAGATCCACAAACTTTCCAAGTATAGATCCGCAAACTTCCCAAGTATGGATCCACAAACTTCACAAGTATAGATCCACAAACTTCCCAAGTATAGATCCACAAATTTCCCAAGTATAGATCCACAAACTTCCCAAGTATAGATCCACAAACTTCCCAAGTATAGATCCAAAAATTTCCCAATTATAAATCCAAAAATTTCCCAAGTATAGATCCAGAAATTTCGCAGGTATAGATCCACAAATTTCCCAAGTATAGATCCACAAACTTTCCAAGTATAGATCCACAAACTTCCCAAGTATGGATCCACAAACTTCACAAGTGTAGATCCACAAACTTCCCAAGTATAGATCCACAAATTTCCCAAGTATAGATCAACAAACTTCACAAGTATAGATCCACAAACTTCCCAAGTATAGATCCACAAATTTCCCAAGTATAGATCCACAAATTTCCCAAGTATAGATCTACAAACTTCCCAAGTATAGATCCAAAAATTTCCCAAGTATAGATAAACAAACTTCCCAAGTGTAGATCCACAAATTTCCCAAGTATAGATCCACAAATTTCCCAAGTATAGATCCACAAATTTCAATAGTATATATCCACAAATTTCAATAGTATATATCCACAAATTTCCCAAGTATAGATCCACAAACTTCCCAAGTATATATCCAAAAATTTCCCGAGTATAGATCCACAAATTTCCCAAGTATAGATACACAAACTTCCCAAGTATAGATCCAAAAATTTCCCAAGTATAGATCCACAAACTTCCCAAGTGTAGATCCACAAATTTCCCAAGTATAGATCCACAAATTTCCCAGGTATAGATCCACAAATTTCCCAAGTATAGATCCACAAATTTCCCAAGTATAGATCCACAAACTTCCCAAGTATAGATCCATAAATTTCCCAAGTATATATCCACAAATTTTCCAAGTATATATCCACAAATTTCCCAAGTATAGATCCACAAATATCCCAAGTATAGATCCACAAATTTCCCAAGTATAGATCCACAAACTTCCCAAGTATGGATCCACAAACTTACCAATTATGGATCCACAAACTTCATAAGTATAGATACACAAACTTCCCAAGTATAGATCCACAAATTTCCCAAGTATAGATCCACAAATTTCCCAAGTATAGATCTACAAACTTCCCAAGTATAGATCCACAAACTTCCCAAGTATAGATCCAAAAATTTCTCGAGTATAGATCCACAAATTTCCCAAGTATAGATCCACAAACTTCCCAAGTATAGATCCTAAAATTTCCCAATTATAAATCCAAAAATTTCCCAGGTATAGATCCAAAAATTTCCCAATTATAAATCCAAAAATTTCCCAGGTATAGATCCACAAATTTCCCAAGTATAGATCCACAAATTTCCCAAGTATAGATCCAAAAACTTCCCAAGTATAGATCCACAAATTTCCCAAGTATAGATCTACAAACTTCCCAAGTATAGATCCACAAATTTCCCAAATATAGATCCACAAACTACCCAAGTATAGATCCACAAACTTTCCAAGTATAGATCTACAAACTTTCCAAGTATGGATCCACAAACTTCACAAGTATAGATCCACAAACTTCCCAAGTATAGATCCACAAATTTCCCAAGTATAGATCTACAAACTTCCCAAGTATAGATACACAAATTTCCCAAATATAGATCCACAAACTTCCCAAGTATATATCCAAAAATTTCCCGAGTATAGATCTACAAACTTCCTAAGTATAGATCCACAAATTTCCCAAGTATAGATCCACAAACTTCCCAAGTATAGATCCAAATTTCCCAAGTATAGATCCACAAACTTCCCAAGAATAGATCCAAAAATTTCCCAATTATAAATCCAAAAATTTCCCAGGTATAGATCCACAAATTTCCCAAGTATAGATCCACAAATTTCCCAAGTATAGATCCACAAACTTCCCAAGTAGAGATCCACAAACTTCCCAAGTATATATCCAAAAATTTCCCAATTATAAATTCAAAAATTTCCCAGGTATAGATCCACAAATTTCCCAAGTATAGATCCACAAATTTCCCAAGTAGAGATCCACAAATTTCCCTAGTATAGATCCACATACTTCCCAAGTATAGATCCACAAATTTCCCAAGTATAGATCTACAAACTTCCCAAGTATAGATCCACAAATTTCCCAAATATAGATCCACAAACTTCGCAAGTATAGATCCAAAAATTTCCCAAGTATAGATCCACAAAATTCCCTATTATAGATCCACAAACTTCCCAAGTATAGATCCACAAATTTCCCATGTATAGATGCACAAACTTTCCAAGTATAGATCCGCAAACTTCCCAAGTATGGATCCACAAACTTCACAAGTATAGATCCACAAACTTCCCAAGTATAGATCCACAAATTTCCCAAGTATAGATCCACAAACTTCCCAAGTATAGATCCACAAACTTCCCAAGTATAGATCCAAAAATTTCCCAATTATAAATCCAAAAATTTCCCAAGTATAGATCCAGAAATTTCGCAGGTATAGATCCACAAATTTCCCAAGTATAGATCCACAAACTTTCCAAGTATAGATCCACAAACTTCCCAAGTATGGATCCACAAACTTCACAAGTGTAGATCCACAAACTTCCCAAGTATAGATCCACAAATTTCCCAAGTATAGATCCACAAACTTCACAAGTATAGATCCACAAACTTCCCAAGTATAGATCCACAAATTTCCCAAGTATAGATCCACAAATTTCCCAAGTATGGATCTACAAACTTCCCAAGTATAGATCCAAAAATTTCCCAAGTATAGATCCACAAACTTCCCAAGTATAGATCCACAAATTTCCCAAGTATAGATCCACAAATTTCAATAGTATATATCCACAAATTTCCCAAGTATAGATCCACAAACTTCCCAAGTATATATCCAAAAATTTCCCGAGTATAGATCCACAAATTTCCCAAGTATAGATACACAAACTTCCCAAGTAGAGATCCACAAACTTCCCAAGTATATATCCAAAAATTTCCCAATTATAAATTCAAAAATTTCCCAGGTATAGATCCACAAATTTCCCAAGTATAGATCCACAAATTTCCCAAGTAGAGATCCACAAATTTCCCTAGTATAGATCCACATACTTCCCAAGTATAGATCCACAAATTTCCCAAGTATAGATCTACAAACTTCCCAAGTATAGATCCACAAATTTCCCAAATATAGATCCACAAACTTCGCAAGTATAGATCCAAAAATTTCCCAAGTATAGATCCACAAAATTCCCTATTATAGATCCACAAACTTCCCAAGTATAGATCCACAAATTTCCCATGTATAGATCCACAAACTTTCCAAGTATAGATCCGCAAACTTCCCAAGTATGGATCCACAAACTTCACAAGTATAGATCCACAAACTTCCCAAGTATAGATCCACAAATTTCCCAAGTATAGATCCACAAACTTCCCAAGTATAGATCCACAAACTTCCCAAGTATAGATCCAAAAATTTCCCAATTATAAATCCAAAAATTTCCCAAGTATAGATCCAGAAATTTCGCAGGTATAGATCCACAAATTTCCCAAGTATAGATCCACAAACTTTCCAAGTATAGATCCACAAACTTCCCAAGTATGGATCCACAAACTTCCCAAGTATAGATCCACAAACTTCCCAAGTATAGATCCACAAATTTCCCAAGTATAGATCCACAAACTTCACAAGTATAGATCCACAAACTTCCCAAGTATAGATCCACAAATTTCCCAAGTATAGATCCACAAATTTCCCAAGTATGGATCTACAAACTTCCCAAGTATAGATCCAAAAATTTCCCAAGTATAGATCCACAAACTTCCCAAGTATAGATCCACAAATTTCCCAAGTATAGATCCACAAATTTCCCAAGTATAGATCCACAAATTTCAATAGTATATATCCACAAATTTCCCAAGTATAGATCCACAAACTTCCCAAGTATATATCCAAAAATTTCCCGAGTATAGATCCACAAATTTCCCAAGTATAGATACACAAACTTCCCAAGTATAGATCCAAAAATTTCCCAAGTATAGATCCACAAACTTTCCAAGTGTAGATCCACAAATTTCCCAAGTATAGATCCACAAATTTCCCAGGTATAGATCCACAAATTTCCCAAGTATAGATCCACAAATTTCCCAAGTATAGATCCACAAACTTCCCAAGTATAGATCCACAAATTTCCCAAGTATATATCCACAAATTTCCCAAGTATATATCCACAAATTTCCCAAGTATAGATCCACAAATATCCCAAGTATAGATCCACAAATTTCCCAAGTATAGATCCACAAATTTCCCAAGTATAGATCCACAAACTTCCCAAGTATGGATCCACAAACTTACCAATTATGGATCCACAAACTTCATAAGTATAGATACACAAACTTCCCAAGTATAGATCCACAAATTTCCCAAGTATAGATCCACAAATTTCCCAAGTATAGATCTACAAACTTCCCAAGTATAGATCTACAAACTTCCCAAGTATAGATCCAAAAATTTCTCGAGTATAGATCCACAAATTTCCCAAGTATAGATCCACAAACTTCCCAAGTATAGATCCTAAAATTTCCCAATTATAAATCCAAAAATTTCCCAGGTATAGATCCAAAAATTTCCCAATTATAAATCCAAAAATTTCCCAGGTATAGATCCACAAATTTCCCAAGTATAGATCCACAAATTTCCCAAGTATAGATCCACAAACTTCCCAAGTATAGATCCACAAATTTCCCAAGTATAGATCTACAAACTTCCCAAGTATAGATCCACAAATTTACCAAATATAGATCCACAAACTACCCAAGTATAGATCCACAAATTTCCCAAGTATAGATCAACAAATTTCCCAAGTATAGATCTACAAACTTCCCAAGTATAGATCTACAAACTTCCCAAGTATAGATACACAAATTTCCCAAGTATGGATCACAAACTTCCCAAGTATAGATCCACAAATTTCCCAAGTATAGATCTAAAAACTTCCCAAGTATAGATTCACAAATTTCCCAAGTATAGATCCACAAACTTCCCAAGTATGGATCCACAAACTTACAAATTATGGATCCACACACTTCACAAGTATAGATCCACAAACTTCCCAACTATAGATCCACAAACTTCCCAACTATAGATCCACAAATTTCCCAAGTAGAGATCCACAAATTTCCCAAGTATAGATCTACAAACTTCCCAAGTATAGATCCACAAACTTCCCAAGTATAGATCCAAAAATTTTCCGAGTATAGATCCACAAATTTTCCAAGTATAGATCCACAAACTTCCGAAGTATAGATCCAAAAATTTCCCAATTATAAATCCACAAATTTTCCAAGTATACATCCACAAATTTCCGAAGTAGAGATCCACAAATTTCCCAAGTATATATCCACAAAATTACCAAGTATGGATCCACAAATTTCCCAAGTATAGATCCACAAACTTCCCAAGTATAGATCCACAAATTTCCCAAGTATAGATACACAAATTTCCCAAGTATATATCCACAAATTTCCCAAGTATAGATCCACAAACTTCCCAAGTATAGATCCAAAAATTTCCCAATTATAAATCCACAAATTTACCAGGTATAGAGCCACAAATTTCCAAAGTATAGATCCACAAATTTCCCAAGTAGAGATCCACAAATTTCCCAAGTATAGATCCACAGGCTTCCCAAGTATAGATCCACAAATTTCCCAAGTATAGATCCACAAACTTCCCAAGTATAGATCCAGAAATTTCGCAAGTATAGATCCACAAATTTCCCAAGTATAGATAAACAAATTTCCCAAGTATGGATCCACAAACTTACCAATTATGGATCCACAAACTTCCCAAGTATAGATCCACAAATTTCCCAAGTATAGATCCACAAATTTCCCAAGTATAGATCTACAAACTTCCCAAGTATAGATCCACAAATTTCCCAAATATAGATCCACAAACTTCACAAGTGTAGATCCAAAAATCTCCCAAGTATAGATTCACAAATTTCCCAAGTATAGATCCACAAACTTCCCAAGTATGGATCCACAAACTTACAAATTATGGATCCGCACACTTCACAAGTATAGATCCACAAATTTCCCAAGTATAGATCCACAAATTTCCCAAGTATATATCCACAAATTTCCCAAGTATAGATCCACAAACTTCCCAAGTATGGATCCACAAACTTACCAATTATGGATCCACAAACTTCACAAGTATAGATACACAAACTTCCAAAGTATAGATCCACAAATTTCCCAAGTATAGATCCACAAATTTCCCAAGTATAGATCCACAATCTTCCCAAGTATGGATCCACAAACTTACAAATTATGGATCCACACACTTCACAAGTATAGATCCACAAACTTCCCAACTATAGATCCACAAACTTCCCAACTATAGATCCACAAATTTCCCAAGTATAGATCCACAAATTTCCCAAGTATAGATCTACAAACTTCCCAAGTATAGATCCACAAATTTCCCAAGTATAGATCCACAAACTTCCCAAGTATAGATCCAAAAATTTTCCGAGTATAGATCCACAAATTTTCCAAGTATAGATCCACAAACTTCCCAAGTATAGATCCAAAAATTTCCCAATTATAAATCCACAAATATTCCAAGTATACATCCACAAATTTCCGAAGTAGAGATCCACAAATTTCCCAAGTATAGATCCACAAATTTCCCAAGTATAGATCCACAAAATTCCCAAGTATGGATCCACAAATTTCCCAAGTATAGATCCACAAACTTCCCAAGTATAGATCCACAAATTTTCCAAGTATAGATCCACAAATTTCCCAAGTATATATCCACAAATTTCCCAAGTATAGATCCAAAAACTTCCCAAGTATAGATCCAAAAATTTCCCAATTATAAATCCACAAATTTCCCAGGTATAGAGCCACAAATTTCCAAAGTAGAGATCCAAAAATTTCCCAAGTATAGATCCACAAATTTCCCAAGTATAGATCCACAAACTTCCCAAGTATAGATCCAGAAATTTCGCAAGTATAGATCCACAAATTTCCCAAGTATAGATAAACAAATTTCCCAAGTATGGATCCACAAACTTACCAATTATGGATCCACAAACTTCACAAGTATAGATCCACAAACTTCCCAAGTATAGATCCACAAATTTCCCAAGTATAGATCTACAAACTTCCCAAGTATAGATCCACAAATTTCCCAAATATAGATCCACAAACTTCACAAGTGTAGATCCAAAAATCTCCCAAGTATAGATTCACAAATTTCCCAAGTATAGATCCACAAACTTCCCAAGTATGGATCCACAAACTTACAAATTATGGATCCACACACTTCACAAGTATAGATCCACAAACTTCCCAACTATAGATCCACAAACTTCCCAACTATAGATCCACAAATTTCCCAAGTATAGATCCACAAATTTCCCAAGTATAGATCTACAAACTTCCCAAGTATAGATCCACAAATTTCCCAAGTATAGATCCACAAACTTCCCAAGTATAGATCCAAAAATTTTCCGAGTATAGATCCACAAATTTTCCAAGTATAGATCCACAAACTTCCCAAGTATAGATCCAAAAATTTCCCAATTATTAATCCACAAATTTTCCAAGTATACATCCACAAATTTCCGAAGTAGAGATCCACAAATTTCCCAAGTATAGATCCACAAATTTCCCAAGTATAGATCCACAAAATTCCCAAGTATGGATCCACAAATTTCCCAAGTATAGATCCACAAACTTCCCAAGTATAGATCCACAAATTTCCCAAGTATAGATCCACAAATTTCCCAAGTATATATCCACAAATTTCCCAAGTATAGATCCACAAACTTCCCAAGTATAGATCCACAAATTTCCCAAGTATAGATCCACAAACTTCCCAAGTATAGATCCAGAAATTTCGCAAGTATAGATCCACAAATTTCCCAAGTATAGATAAACAAATTTCCCAAGTATGGATCCACAAACTTACCAATTATGGATCCACAAACTTCACAAGTATAGATCCACAAACTTCCCAAGTATAGATCCACAAATTTCCCAAGTATAGATCCACAAATTTCCCAAGTATAGATCTACAAACTTCCCAAGTATAGATCCACAAATTTCCCAAATATAGATCCACAAACTTCACAAGTGTAGATCCAAAAATCTCCCAAGTATAGATCCACAAAATTCCCTAGTATAGATCCACAAACTTCCCAAGTATAGATCCACACATTTCCCAGGTATAGATCCACAAATTTCCCAAGTATAGATCCACAAATTTTCCAAGTATAGATCCACAAACTTCCCAAGTATAGATCCAAAAATTTCCCAATTATAAATCCACAAATTTTCCAAGTATACATCCACAAATTTCCGAAGTAGAGATCCACAAATTTCCCAATTATAGATCCACAAAATTCCCAAGTATGGATCCACAAATTTCCCAAGTATAGATCCACAAATTTCCCAAGTATAGATCCACAAATTTCCCAAGTATAGATCCACAAATTTCCCAAGTATATATCCACAAATTTCCCAAGTATAGATCCACAAACTTCCCAAGTATAGATCCACAAACTTCCCAAGTATAGATCAAAAAATTTCCCAAGTATAGATCCACAAACTTCCCAAGTATAGATCCAGAAATTTCGCAAGTATAGATCCACAAATTTCCCAAGTATAGATCCACAAACTTTCCAAGTATAGATCCATAAACTTCCCAAGTATGGATCCACAAACTTCACAAGTATAGATCCACAAACTTCCCAAGTATAGATCCACACATTTCCCAGGTATAGATCCACAAATTTCCCAAGTATAGATCTACAAACTTCCCAAGTATAGGTACACAAATTTCCCAAATATAGATCCACAAACTTCGCAAGTATAGATCCAAACATCTCCCAAGTATAGATCCACAAAATTCCCTAGTATAGATCCACAAACTTCCCAAGTATAGATCCACAAATTTCCCAGGTATAGATCCACAAATTTCCCAAGTATAGATCCACAAATTTCCCAAGTATAGATCCACAAACTTCCCAAGTATAGATCCAAAAATTTCCCAAGTATAGATCCAGAAATTTCGCAAGTATAGATCCACAAATTTCCCAGGTATAGATCCACAAATTTCCCAAGTATAGATCCACAAATTTCCCAAGTATAGATCCACAAACTTCCCAATTATAGATCCAAAAATTTCCCAAGTATAGATCCACAAACTTCCCAAGTATAGATCCAGAAATTTCGCAAGTATAGATCCACAAATTTCCCAAGTATAGATAAACAAATTTCCCAAGTATGGATCCACAAACTTACCAATTATGGATCCACAAACTTCACAAGTATAGATCCACAAACTTCCCAAGTATAGATCCACAAATTTCCCAAGTATAGATCCACAAATTTCCCAAGTATAGATCTACAAACTTCCCAAGTATAGATCCACAAATTTCCCAAATGTAGATCCACAAACTTCACAAGTGTAGATCCAAAAATCTCCCAAGTATAGATCCACAAAATTCCCTAGTATAGATCCACAAACTTCCCAAGTATAGATCCACACATTTCCCAGGTATAGATCCACAAATTTCCCAAGTATAGATCCACAAATTTTCCAAGTATAGATCCACAAACTTCCCAAGTATAGATCCAAAAATTTCCCAATTATAAATCCACAAATTTTCCAAGTATAGATCCACAAACTTCCCAAGTATAGATCCAGAAATTTCGCAAGTATAGATCCACAAATTTCCCAAGTATAGATCCACAAACTTTCTAAGTATAGATCCATAAACTTCCCAAGTATGGATCCACAAACTTCACAAGTATAGATCCACAAACTTCCCAAGTATAGATCCACAAATTTCCCAGGTATAGATCCACAAATTTCCCAAGTATAGATCTACAAACTTCCCAAGTATAGGTTCACAAATTTCCCAAATATAGATCCACAAACTTCGCAAGTATAGATCCAAACATCTCCCAAGTATAGATCCACAAAATTCCCTAGTATAGATCCACAAACTTCCCAAGTATAGATCCACAAATTTCCAAAGTATAGATCCACAAATTTCCCAAGTATAGATCCACAAACTTCCCAAGTATAGATCCAAAAATTTCCCAAGTATAGATCCACAAACTTCCCAAGTATAGATCCAGAAATTTCGCAAGTATAGATCCACAAACTTTCCAAGTATAGATCCATAAACTTCCCAAGTATGGATCCACTAACTTCACAAGTATAGATCCACAAACTTCCCAAGTATAGATCCACAAATTTCCCAAGTATAGATCCACAAATTTCCCAAGTATAGATCTACAAACTCCCCAAGTATAGGTACACAAATTTCCCAAATATAGATCCACAAAATTCCCTAGTATAGATCCACAAACTTCCCAGGTATAGATCCACAAATTTCCCAGGTATAGATCCACAAATTTCCCAAGTATAGATCCACAAATTTCCCAAGTATAGATCCACAAACTTCCCAAGTATAGATCCACAAATTTCCCAAGTATAGATCCACAAACTTCCCAAGTATAGATCCAGAAATTTCGCAAGTATAGATCCACAAATTTCCCAAGTATAGATCCACAAACTTCCCAAGTATGGATCCACAAACTTCACAAGTATAGATCCACAAACTTCCCAAGTATAGATCCACAAATTTCCCAAGTATAGATCCACAAATTTCCCAAGTATAGATCCACAAACTTCCCAAGTATATATCCAAAAATTTCCCGAGTATAGATCCACAAATTTCCCAAGTATAGATCCATAAACTTCCCAAGTATAGATCCAAAAATTTCCCAAGTATAGATCCACAAACTTTCCAAGTGTAGATCCACAAATTTCCCAAGTTAGATTCACAAATTTCCCAGGTATAGATCCACAAATTTCCCAAGTATAGATCCACAAACTTCCCAAGTATAGATCCAAAAATTTCCCGAGTATAGATCCAAAAATTTCCCAAGTATAGATCCACAAACTTCCCAAGTATAGATCCAAAAATTTCCCAATTATAAATCCACAAATTTCCCAGGTATAGAGCCACAAATTTCCAAAGTATAGATCAACAAACTTCACAAGTATAGATCCACAAACTTCCCAAGTATAGATCCACAAATTTCCCAAGTATAGATCCACAAATTTCCCAAGTATAGATCTACAAACTTCCCAAGTATAGATCCAAAAATTTCCCAAGTATAGATAAACAAACTTCCCAAGTGTAGATCCACAAATTTCCCAAGTATAGATCCACAAATTTCCCAAGTATAGATCCACAAATTTCAATAGTATATATCCACAAATTTCAATAGTATATATCCACAAATTTCCCAAGTATAGATCCACAAACTTCCCAAGTATATATCCAAAAATTTCCCGAGTATAGATCCACAAATTTCCCAAGTATAGATCCAAAAATTTCCCAAGTATAGATCCACAAACTTCCCAAGTGTAGATCCACAAATTTCCCAAGTATAGATCCACAAATTTCCCAGGTATAGATCCACAAATTTCCCAAGTATAGATCCACAAATTTCCCAAGTATAGATCCACAAACTTCCCAAGTATAGATCCACAAATTTCCCAAGTATATATCCACAAATTTTCCAAGTATATATCCACAAATTTCCCAAGTATAGATCCACAAATATCCCAAGTATAGATCCACAAATTTCCCAAGTATAGATCCACAAACTTCCCAAGTATGGATCCACAAACTTACCAATTATGGATCCACAAACTTCATAAGTATAGATACACAAACTTCCCAAGTATAGATCCACAAATTTCCCAAGTATAGATCCACAAATTTCCCAAGTATAGATCTACAAACTTCCCAAGTATAGATCCACAAACTTCCCAAGTATAGATCCAAAAATTTCTCGAGTATAGATCCACAAATTTCCCAAGTATAGATCCACAAACTTCCCAAGTATAGATCCTAAAATTTCCCAATTATAAATCCAAAAATTTCCCAGGTATAGATCCAAAAATTTCCCAATTATAAATCCAAAAATTTCCCAGGTATAGATCCACAAATTTCCCAAGTATAGATCCACAAATTTCCCAAGTATAGATCCACAAACTTCCCAAGTATAGATCCACAAATTTCCCAAGTATAGATCTACAAACTTCCCAAGTATAGATCCACAAATTTCCCAAATATAGATCCACAAACTACCCAAGTATAGATCCACAAACTTTCCAAGTATAGATCTACAAACTTTCCAAGTATGGATCCACAAACTTCACAAGTATAGATCCACAAACTTCCCAAGTATAGATCCACAAATTTCCCAAGTATAGATCCACAAACTTCCCAAGTATAGATCCAAAAATTTCCCAATTATAAATCCACAAATTTCCCAGGTATAGAGCCACAAATTTCCAAAGTATAGATCAACAAACTTCACAAGTATAGATCCACAAACTTCCCAAGTATAGATCCACAAATTTCCCAAGTATAGATCCACAAATTTCCCAAGTATAGATCTACAAACTTCCCAAGTATAGATCCAAAAATTTCCCAAGTATAGATAAACAAACTTCCCAAGTGTAGATCCACAAATTTCCCAAGTATAGATCCACAAATTTCCCAAGTATAGATCCACAAATTTCAATAGTATATATCCACAAATTTCAATAGTATATATCCACAAATTTCCCAAGTATAGATCCACAAACTTCCCAAGTATATATCCAAAAATTTCCCGAGTATAGATCCACAAATTTCCCAAGTATAGATACACAAACTTCCCAAGTATAGATCCAAAAATTTCCCAAGTATAGATCCACAAACTTCCCAAGTGTAGATCCACAAATTTCCCAAGTATAGATCCACAAATTTCCCAGGTATAGATCCACAAATTTCCCAAGTATAGATCCACAAATTTCCCAAGTATAGATCCACAAACTTCCCAAGTATAGATCCACAAATTTCCCAAGTATATATCCACAAATTTTCCAAGTATATATCCACAAATTTCCCAAGTATAGATCCACAAATATCCCAAGTATAGATCCACAAATTTCCCAAGTATAGATCCACAAACTTCCCAAGTATGGATCCACAAACTTACCAATTATGGATCCACAAACTTCATAAGTATAGATACACAAACTTCCCAAGTATAGATCCACAAATTTCCCAAGTATAGATCCACAAATTTCCCAAGTATAGATCTACAAACTTCCCAAGTATAGATCCACAAACTTCCCAAGTATAGATCCAAAAATTTCTCGAGTATAGATCCACAAATTTCCCAAGTATAGATCCACAAACTTCCCAAGTATAGATCCTAAAATTTCCCAATTATAAATCCAAAAATTTCCCAGGTATAGATCCAAAAATTTCCCAATTATAAATCCAAAAATTTCCCAGGTATAGATCCACAAATTTCCCAAGTATAGATCCACAAATTTCCCAAGTATAGATCCACAAACTTCCCAAGTATAGATCCACAAATTTCCCAAGTATAGATCTACAAACTTCCCAAGTATAGATCCACAAATTTCCCAAATATAGATCCACAAACTACCCAAGTATAGATCCACAAACTTTCCAAGTATAGATCTACAAACTTTCCAAGTATGGATCCACAAACTTCACAAGTATAGATCCACAAACTTCCCAAGTATAGATCCACAAATTTCCCAAGTATAGATCTACAAACTTCCCAAGTATAGATACACAAATTTCCCAAATATAGATCCACAAACTTCCCAAGTATATATCCAAAAATTTCCCGAGTATAGATCTACAAACTTCCTAAGTATAGATCCACAAATTTCCCAAGTATAGATCCACAAACTTCCCAAGTATAGATCCAAATTTCCCAAGTATAGATCCACAAACTTCCCAAGAATAGATCCAAAAATTTCCCAATTATAAATCCAAAAATTTCCCAGGTATAGATCCACAGATTTCCCAAGTATAGATCCACAAATTTCCCAAGTATAGATCCACAAACTTCCCAAGTAGAGATCCACAAACTTCCCAAGTATATATCCAAAAATTTCCCAATTATAAATTCAAAAATTTCCCAGGTATAGATCCACAAATTTCCCAAGTATAGATCCACAAATTTCCCAAGTAGAGATCCACAAATTTCCCTAGTATAGATCCACATACTTCCCAAGTATAGATCCACAAATTTCCCAAGTATAGATCTACAAACTTCCCAAGTATAGATCCACAAATTTCCCAAATATAGATCCACAAACTTCGCAAGTATAGATCCAAAAATTTCCCAAGTATAGATCCACAAAATTCCCTATTATAGATCCACAAACTTCCCAAGTATAGATCCACAAATTTCCCATGTATAGATGCACAAACTTTCCAAGTATAGATCCGCAAACTTCCCAAGTATGGATCCACAAACTTCACAAGTATAGATCCACAAACTTCCCAAGTATAGATCCACAAATTTCCCAAGTATAGATCCACAAACTTCCCAAGTATAGATCCACAAACTTCCCAAGTATAGATCCAAAAATTTCCCAATTATAAATCCAAAAATTTCCCAAGTATAGATCCAGAAATTTCGCAGGTATAGATCCACAAATTTCCCAAGTATAGATCCACAAACTTTCCAAGTATAGATCCACAAACTTCCCAAGTATGGATCCACAAACTTCACAAGTGTAGATCCACAAACTTCCCAAGTATAGATCCACAAATTTCCCAAGTATAGATCCACAAACTTCACAAGTATAGATCCACAAACTTCCCAAGTATAGATCCACAAATTTCCCAAGTATAGATCCACAAATTTCCCAAGTATGGATCTACAAACTTCCCAAGTATAGATCCAAAAATTTCCCAAGTATAGATCCACAAACTTCCCAAGTATAGATCCACAAATTTCCCAAGTATAGATCCACAAATTTCCCAAGTATAGATCCACAAATTTCAATAGTATATATCCACAAATTTCCCAAGTATAGATCCACAAACTTCCCAAGTATATATCCAAAAATTTCCCGAGTATAGATCCACAAATTTCCCAAGTATAGATACACAAACTTCCCAAGTAGAGATCCACAAACTTCCCAAGTATATATCCAAAAATTTCCCAATTATAAATTCAAAAATTTCCCAGGTATAGATCCACAAATTTCCCAAGTATAGATCCACAAATTTCCCAAGTAGAGATCCACAAATTTCCCTAGTATAGATCCACATACTTCCCAAGTATAGATCCACAAATTTCCCAAGTATAGATCTACAAACTTCCCAAGTATAGATCCACAAATTTCCCAAATATAGATCCACAAACTTCGCAAGTATAGATCCAAAAATTTCCCAAGTATAGATCCACAAAATTCCCTATTATAGATCCACAAACTTCCCAAGTATAGATCCACAAATTTCCCATGTATAGATCCACAAACTTTCCAAGTATAGATCCGCAAACTTCCCAAGTATGGATCCACAAACTTCACAAGTATAGATCCACAAACTTCCCAAGTATAGATCCACAAATTTCCCAAGTATAGATCCACAAACTTCCCAAGTATAGATCCACAAACTTCCCAAGTATAGATCCAAAAATTTCCCAATTATAAATCCAAAAATTTCCCAAGTATAGATCCAGAAATTTCGCAGGTATAGATCCACAAATTTCCCAAGTATAGATCCACAAACTTTCCAAGTATAGATCCACAAACTTCCCAAGTATGGATCCACAAACTTCACAAGTGTAGATCCACAAACTTCCCAAGTATAGATCCACAAATTTCCCAAGTATAGATCCACAAACTTCACAAGTATAGATCCACAAACGTCCCAAGTATAGATCCACAAATTTCCCAAGTATAGATCCACAAATTTCCCAAGTATGGATCTACAAACTTCCCAAGTATAGATCCAAAAATTTCCCAAGTATAGATCCACAAACTTCCCAAGTATAGATCCACAAATTTCCCAAGTATAGATCCACAAATTTCCCAAGTATAGATCCACAAATTTCAATAGTATATATCCACAAATTTCCCAAGTATAGATCCACAAACTTCCCAAGTATATATCCAAAAATTTCCCGAGTATAGATCCACAAATTTCCCAAGTATAGATACACAAACTTCCCAAGTATAGATCCAAAAATTTCCCAAGTATAGATCCACAAACTTTCCAAGTGTAGATCCACAAATTTCCCAAGTATAGATCCACAAATTTCCCAGGTATAGATCCACAAATTTCCCAAGTATAGATCCACAAATTTCCCAAGTATAGATCCACAAACTTCCCAAGTATAGATCCACAAATTTCCCAAGTATATATCCACAAATTTCCCAAGTATATATCCACAAATTTCCCAAGTATAGATCTACAAACTTCCCAAGTATAGATCTACAAACTTCCCAAGTATAGATACACAAATTTCCCAAGTATGGATCACAAACTTCCCAAGTATAGATCCACAAATTTCCCAAGTATAGATCTAAAAACTTCCCAAGTATAGATTCACAAATTTCCCAAGTATAGATCCACAAACTTCCCAAGTAAGGATCCACAAACTTACAAATTATGGATCCACACACTTCACAAGTATAGATCCACAAACTTCCCAACTATAGATCCACAAACTTCCCAACTATAGATCCACAAATTTCCCAAGTATAGATCCACAAATTTCCCAAGTATAGATCTACAAACTTCCCAAGTATAGATCCACAAACTTCCCAAGTATAGATCCAAAAAATTTCCGAGTATAGATCCACAAATTTTCCAAGTATAGATCCACAAACTTCCCAAGTATAGATCCAAAAATTTCCCAATTATAAATCCACAAATTTTCCAAGTATACATCCACAAATTTCCGAAGTAGAGATCCACAAATTTCCCAAGTATAGATCCACAAATTTCCCAAGTATATATCCACAAAATTACCAAGTATGGATCCACAAATTTCCCAAGTATAGATCCACAAACTTCCCAAGTATAGATCCACAAATTTCCCAAGTATAGATACACAAATTTCCCAAGTATATATCCACAAATTTCCCAAGTATAGATCCACAAACTTCCCAAGTATAGATCCAAAAATTTCCCAATTATAAATCCACAAATTTCCCAGGTATAGAGCCACAAATTTCCAAAGTATAGATCCACAAATTTCCCAAGTAGAGATCCACAAATTTCCCAAGTATAGATCCACAGGCTTCCCAAGTATAGATCCACAAATTTCCCAAGTATAGATCCACAAACTTCCCAAGTATAGATCCAGAAATTTCGCAAGTATAGATCCACAAATTTCCCAAGTATAGATAAACAAATTTCCCAAGTATGGATCCACAAACTTACCAATTATGGATCCACAAACTTCCCAAGTATAGATCCACAAATTTCCCAAGTATAGATCCACAAATTTCCCAAGTATAGATCTACAAACTTCCCAAGTATAGATCCACAAATTTCCCAAATATAGATCCACAAACTTCACAAGTGTAGATCCAAAAATCTCCCAAGTATAGATTCACAAATTTCCCAAGTATAGATCCACAAACTTCCCAAGTATGGATCCACAAACTTACAAATTATGGATCCACACACTTCACAAGTATAGATCCACAAATTTCCCAAGTATAGATCCACAAATTTCCCAAGTATATATCCACAAATTTCCCAAGTATAGATCCACAAACTTCCCAAGTATGGATCCACAAACTTACCAATTATGGATCCACAAACTTCACAAGTATAGATACACAAACTTCCCAAGTATAGATCCACAAATTTCCCAAGTATAGATCCACAAATTTCCCAAGTATAGATCCACAATCTTCCCAAGTATGGATCCACAAACTTACAAATTATGGATCCACACACTTCACAAGTATAGATCCACAAACTTCCCAACTATAGATCCACAAACTTCCCAACTATAGATCCACAAATTTCCCAAGTATAGATCCACAAATTTCCCAAGTATAGATCTACAAACTTCCCAAGTATAGATCCACAAATTTCCCAAGTATAGATCCACAAACTTCCCAAGTATAGATCCAAAAATTTTCCGAGTATAGATCCACAAATTTTCCAAGTATAGATCCACAAACTTCCCAAGTATAGATCCAAAAATTTCCCAATTATAAATCCACAAATATTCCAAGTATACATCCACAAATTTCCGAAGTAGAGATCCACAAATTTCCCAAGTATAGATCCACAAATTTCCCAAGTATAGATCCACAAAATTCCCAAGTATGGATCCACAAATTTCCCAAGTATAGATCCACAAACTTCCCAAGTATAGATCCACAAATTTCCCAAGTATAGATCCACAAATTTCCCAAGTATATATCCACAAATTTCCCAAGTATAGATCCAAAAACTTCCCAAGTATAGATCCAAAAATTTCCCAATTATAAATCCACAAATTTCCCAGGTATAGAGCCACAAATTTCCAAAGTAGAGATCCACAAATTTCCCAAGTATAGATCCACAAATTTCCCAAGTATAGATCCACAAACTTCCCAAGTATAGATCCAGAAATTTCGCAAGTATAGATCCACAAATTTCCCAAGTATAGATAAACAAATTTCCCAAGTATGGATCCACAAACTTACCAATTATGGATCCACAAACTTCACAAGTATAGATCCACAAACTTCCCAAGTATAGATCCACAAATTTCCCAAGTATAGATCTACAAACTTCCCAAGTATAGATCCACAAATTTCCCAAATATAGATCCACAAACTTCACAAGTGTAGATCCAAAAATCTCCCAAGTATAGATTCACAAATTTCCCAAGTATAGATCCACAAACTTCCCAAGTATGGATCCACAAACTTACAAATTATGGATCCACACACTACACAAGTATAGATCCACAAACTTCCCAACTATAGATCCACAAACTTCCCAACTATAGATCCACAAATTTCCCAAGTATAGATCCACAAATTTCCCAAGTATAGATCTACAAACTTCCCAAGTATAGATCCACAAATTTCCCAAGTATAGATCCACAAACTTCCCAAGTATAGATCCAAAAATTTTCCGAGTATAGATCCACAAATTTTCCAAGTATAGATCCACAAACTTCCCAAGTATAGATCCAAAAATTTCCCAATTATTAATCCACAAATTTTCCAAGTATACATCCACAAATTTCCGAAGTAGAGATCCACAAATTTCCCAAGTATAGATCCACAAATTTCCCAAGTATAGATCCACAAAATTCCCAAGTATGGATCCACAAATTTCCCAAGTATAGATCCACAAACTTCCCAAGTATAGATCCACAAATTTCCCAAGTATAGATCCACAAATTTCCCAAGTATATATCCACAAATTTCCCAAGTATAGATCCACAAACTTCCCAAGTATAGATCCACAAATTTCCCAAGTATAGATCCACAAACTTCCCAAGTATAGATCCAGAAATTTCGCAAGTATAGATCCACAAATTTCCCAAGTATAGATAAACAAATTTCCCAAGTATGGATCCACAAACTTACCAATTATGGATCCACAAACTTCACAAGTATAGATCCACAAACTTCCCAAGTATAGATCCACAAATTTCCCAAGTATAGATCTACAAACTTCCCAAGTATAGATCTACAAACTTCCCAAGTATAGATCCACAAATTTCCCAAATATAGATCCACAAACTTCACAAGTGTAGATCCAAAAATCTCCCAAGTATAGATCCACAAAATTCCCTAGTATAGATCCACAAACTTCCCAAGTATAGATCCACACATTTCCCAGGTATAGATCCACAAATTTCCCAAGTATAGATCCACAAATTTTCCAAGTATAGATCCACAAACTTCCCAAGTATAGATCCAAAAATTTCCCAATTATAAATCCACAAATTTTCCAAGTATACATCCACAAATTTCCGAAGTAGAGATCCACAAATTTCCCAAGTATAGATCCACAAAATTCCCAAGTATGGATCCACAAATTTCCCAAGTATAGATCCACAAATTTCCCAAGTATAGATCCACAAATTTCCCAAGTATAGATCCACAAATTTCCCAAGTATATATCCACAAACTTCCCAAGTATAGATCCACAAACTTCCCAAGTATAGATCAAAAAATTTCCCAAGTATAGATCCACAAACTTCCCAAGTATAGATCCAGAAATTTCGCAAGTATAGATCCACAAATTTCCCAAGTATAGATCCACAAACTTTCCAAGTATAGATCCATAAACTTCCCAAGTATGGATCCACAAACTTCACAAGTATAGATCCACAAACTTCCCAAGTATAGATCCACACATTTCCCAGGTATAGATCCACAAATTTCCCAAGTATAGATCTACAAACTTCCCAAGTATAGGTACACAAATTTCCCAAATATAGATCCACAAACTTCGCAAGTATAGATCCAAACATCTCCCAAGTATAGATCCACAAAATTCCCTAGTATAGATCCACAAACTTCCCAAGTATAGATCCACAAATTTCCCAGGTATAGATCCACAAATTTCCCAAGTATAGATCCACAAATTTCCCAAGTATAGATCCACAAACTTCCCAAGTATAGATCCAAAAATTTCCCAAGTATAGATCCAGAAATTTCGCAAGTATAGATCCACAAATTTCCCAGGTATAGATCCACAAATTTCCCAAGTATAGATCCACAAATTTCCCAAGTATAGATCCACAAACTTCCCAATTATAGATCCAAAAATTTCCCAAGTATAGATCCACAAACTTCCCAAGTATAGATCCAGAAATTTCGCAAGTATAGATCCACAAATTTCCCAAGTATAGATAAACAAATTTCCCAAGTATGGATCCACAAACTTACCAATTATGGATCCACAAACTTCACAAGTATAGATCCACAAACTTCCCAAGTATAGATCCACAAATTTCCCAAGTATAGATCCACAAATTTCCCAAGTATAGATCTACAAACTTCCCAAGTATAGATCCACAAATTTCCCAAATGTAGATCCACAAACTTCACAAGTGTAGATCCAAAAATCTCCCAAGTATAGATCCACAAAATTCCCTAGTATAGATCCACAAACTTCCCAAGTATAGATCCACACATTTCCCAGGTATAGATCCACAAATTTCCCAAGTATAGATCCACAAATTTTCCAAGTATAGATCCACAAACTTCCCAAGTATAGATCCAAAAATTTCCCAATTATAAATCCACAAATTTTCCAAGTATAGATCCACAAACTTCCCAAGTATAGATCCAGAAATTTCGCAAGTATAGATCCACAAATTTCCCAAGTATAGATCCACAAACTTTCCAAGTATAGATCCATAAACTTCCCAAGTATAGATCCACACATTTCCCAGGTATAGATCCACAAATTTCTCAAGTATAGATCTACAAACTTCCCAAGTATAGGTACACAAATTTCCCAAATATAGATCCACAAACTTCGCAAGTATAGATCCAAACATCTCCCAAGTATAGATCCACAAAATTCCCTAGTATAGATCCACAAACTTCCCAAGTATAGATCCACAAATTTCCAAAGTATAGATCCACAAATTTCCCAAGTATAGATCCACAAACTTCCCAAGTATAGATCCAAAAATTTCCCAAGTATAGATCCACAAACTTCCCAAGTATAGATCCAGAAATTTCGCAAGTATAGATCCACAAACTTTCCAAGTATAGATCCATAAACTTCCCAAGTATGGATCCACTAACTTCACAAGTATAGATCCACAAACTTCCCAAGTATAGATCCACAAATTTCCCAAGTATAGATCCACAAATTTCCCAAGTATAGATCTACAAACTCCCCAAGTATAGGTACACAAATTTCCCAAATATAGATCCACAAACTTCGCAAGTATAGATCCAAACATCTCCCAAGTATAGATCCACAAAATTCCCTAGTATAGATCCACAAACTTCCCAGGTATAGATCCACAAATTTCCCAGGTATAGATCCACAAATTTCCCAAGTATAGATCCACAAATTTCCCAAGTATAGATCCACAAACTTCCCAAGTATAGATCCACAAATTTCCCAAGTATAGATCCACAAACTTCCCAAGTATAGATCCAGAAATTTCGCAAGTATAGATCCACAAATTTCCCAAGTATAGATCCACAAACTTCCCAAGTATGGATCCACAAACTTCACAAGTATAGATCCACAAACTTCCCAAGTATAGATCCACAAATTTCCCAAGTATAGATCCACAAATTTCCCAAGTATAGATCCACAAACTTCCCAAGTATATATCCAAAAATTTCCCGAGTATAGATCCACAAAATTCCCAAGTATAGATCCATAAACTTCCCAAGTATAGATCCAAAAATTTCCCAAGTATAGATCCACAAACTTTCCAAGTGTAGATCCACAAATTTCCCAAGTTAGATTCACAAATTTCCCAGGTATAGATCCACAAATTTCCCAAGTATAGATCCACAAACTTCCCAAGTATAGATCCAAAAATTTCCCGAGTATAGATCCAAAAATTTCCCAAGTATAGATCCACAAACTTCCCAAGTATAGATCCAAAAATTTCCCAATTATAAATCCACAAATTTCCCAGGTATAGAGCCACAAATTTCCAAAGTATAGATCCACAAATTTCCCAAGTAGAGATCCACAAATTTCCCAAGTATAGATCCACAGACTTCCCAAGTATAGATCCACAAATTTCCCAAGTATAGATCCACAAATTTCCCAAGTATATATCCACAAATTTCCCAAGTATAGATCCACAAATATCCCAAGTATAGATCCACAAATATCCCAAGTATAGATCCACAAATTTCCCAAGTATAGATCCACAAACTTCCCAAGTATGGATCCACAAACTTACCAATTATGGATCCACAAACTTCACAAGTATAGATCCACAAATTTCCCAAGTATATATCCACAAATTTCCCAAGTATAGATCCACAAATATCCCAAGTATAGATCCACAAATTTCCCAAGTATAGATCCACAAATTTCCCAAGTATAGATCTACAAACTTCCCAAGTATAGATCCACAAATTTCCCAAGTATAGATCCACAAACTTCCCAAGTATAGATCCAAAAATTTCCCAAGTATAGATCCACAAACTTCCCAAGTATAGATCCAGAAATTTCGCAAGTATAGATCCACAAATTTCCCAAGTATAGACCACAAACTTCCCAAGTATGGATCCACAAACTTCACAAGTATATGTCCACAAACTTCCCAAGTATAGATCCACAAATTTCCCAAGTATAGATCCACAAATATCCCAAGTATAGATCCACAAATTTCCCAAGTATAGATCCACAAACTTCCCAAGTATGGATCCACAAACTTACCAAGTATAGATCCACAAACTTCCCAAGTATATATCCAAAAATTTCCCGAGTATAGATTCACAAATTTCCCAAGTATAGATCCACAAACTTCCCAAGTATAGATCCAAAAATTTCCCAAGTATAGATCCACAAACTTCCCAAGTGTAGATCCACAAATTTCCCAAGTTAGATCCACAAATTTCCCAGGTATAGATCCACAAATTTCCCAAGTATAGATCCACAAACTTCCCAAGTATAGATCCAAAAATTTCCCGAGTATAGATCCAAAAATTTCCCAAGTATAGATCCACAAACTTCCCAAGTATAGATCCAAAAATTTCCCATTTATAAATCCACAAATTTCCCAGGTATAGATCCACAAATTTCCCAAGTATAGATCCACAGACTTCCCAAGTATAGATCCACAAATTTCCCAAAAATAGATCCACAAATTTCCCAAGTATATATCCACAAATTTCCCAAGTATAGATCCACAAACTTCCCAAGTATGGATCCACAAACTTACCAATTATGGATCCACAAACTTCACAAGTATAGATCCACAAATTTCCCAAGTATATATCCACAAATTTCCCAAGTATAGATCCACAAATATCCCAAGTATAGATCCACAAATTTCCCAAGTATAGATCCACAAATTTCCCAAGTATAGATCTACAAACTTCCCAAGTATAGATCCACAAATTTCCCAAGTATAAATCCACAAACTTCCCAAGTATAGATCCAAAAATTTCCCAAGTATAGATCCACAAACTTCCCAAGTATAGATCCAGAAATTTCGCAAGTATAGATCCACAAATTTCCCAAGTATAGATCACAAACTTCCCAAGTATGGATCCACAAACTTCACAAGTATATGTCCACAAACTTCCCAAGTATAGATCCACAAATTTCCCAAGTATAGATCCACAAATTTCCCAAGTATAGATCTACAAACTTCCCAAGTATAGATACACAAATTTCCCAAATATAGATCCACAAACTTCCCAAGTATATATCCAAAAATTTCCCGAGTATAGATCCACAAATTTCCCAAGTATAGATCCACAAACTTCCCAAGTATAGATCCAAAAATTTCCCAAGTATAGATCCACAAACTTCCCAAGTGTAGATCCACAAATTTCCCAAGTATAGATCCACAAATTTCCCAGGTATAGATCCACAAATTTCCCAAGTATAGATCCAAAAATTTCCCGAGTATAGATCCACAAATTTCCCAAGTATAGATCCACAAACTTCCCAAGTATAGATCCAAAAATTTCCCAATTATAAATCCACAAATTTCCCAGGTATAGAGCCACAAATTTCCAAAGTATAGATCTACAAATTTCCCAAGTAGAGATAAACAAATTTCCCAAGTATAGATCCACAGACTTCCCAAGTATAGATCCACAAATTTCCCAAGTATAGATCCACAAATATCCCAAGTATAGATCCACAAATTTCCCAAGTATAGATCCACAAATTTCCCAAGTATAGATCCACAAACTTCCCAAGTATGGATCCACAAACTTACCAATTATGGATGCACAAACTTCACAAGTATAGATACACAAACTTCCCAAGTATAGATCCACAAATTTCGCAAGTATAGATCCACAAATTTCCCAAGTATAGATCCACAAACTTTCCAAGTATAGATCCATAAACTTCCCAAGTATGGATCCACAAACTTCACAAGTATAGATCCACAAACTTCCCAAGTATAGATCCACAAATTTCCCAAGTATAGATCTACAAACTTCCCAAGTAGAGATCCACAAATTTCCCAAGTATAGATCCACAGACTTCCCAAGTATAGATCCACAAATTTCCCAAGTATAGATCCACAAATTTCCCAAGTATATATCCACAAATTTCCCAAGTATGGATCCACAAACTTACCAATTATGGATCCACAAACTTCACAAGTATAGATCCACAAATTTCCCAAGTATATATCCACAAATTTCCCAAGTATAGATCCACAAATATCCCAAGTATAGATCCACAAATTTCCCAAGTATATATCCACAAATTTCCCAAGTATAGATCTACAAACTTCCCAAGTATAGATCCACAAATTTCCCAAGTATAGATCCACAAACTTCCCAAGTATAGATCCAAAAATTTCCCAAGTATAGATCCACAAACTTCCCAAGTATAGATCCAGAAATTTCGCAAGTATAGATCCACAAATTTCCCAAGTATAGATCACAAACTTCTCAAGTATGGATCCACAAACTTCACAAGTATATGTCCACAAACTTCCCAAGTATAGATCCACAAATTTCCCAAGTATAGATCCACAAATTTCCCAAGTTAGATCTACAAACTTCCCAAGTATAGATACACAAATTTCCCAAATATAGATCCACAAACTTCCCAAGTATATATCCAAAAATTTCCCGAGTATAGATCCACAAATTTCCCAAGTATAGATCCACAAACTTCCCAAGTATAGATCCAAAAATTTCCCAAGTATAGATCCACAAACTTCCCAAGTGTAGATCCACAAATTTCCCAAGTGTAGATCCACAAATTTCCCAGGTATAGATCCACAAATTTCCCAAGTATAGATCCAAAAATTTCCCGAGTATAGATCCACAAATTTCCCAAGTATAGATCCACAAACTTCCCAAGTATAGATCCAAAAATTTCCCAATTATAAATCCACAAATTTCCCAGGTATAGAGCCACAAATTTCCAAAGTATAGATCTACAAATTTCCCAAGTAGAGATAAACAAATTTCCCAAGTATAGATCCACAGACTTCCCAAGTATAGATCCACAAATTTCCCAAGTATAGATCCACAAATTTCCCAAGTATAGATCCACAAATATCCCAAGTATAGATCCACAAATTTCCCAAGTATAGATCCACAAATTTCCCAAGTATAGATCCACAAACTTCCCAAGTATGGATCCACAAACTTACCAATTATGGATGCACAAACTTCACAAGTATAGATACACAAACTTCCCAAGTATAGATCCACAAATTTCCCAAGTATAGATCCACAAACTTTCCAAGTATAGATCCATAAACTTCCCAAGTATAGATCCACAAATATCCCAAGTATAGATCCACAAATTTCCCAAGTATAGATCCACAAACTTCCCAAGTATGGATCCACAAACTTACCAATTATGGATCCACAAACTTCACAAGTATAGATCCACAAATTTCCCAAGTATATATCCACAAATTTCCCAAGTATAGATCCACAAATATCCCAAGTATAGATCCACAAATTTCCCAAGTATAGATCCACAAATTTCCCAAGTATAGATCTACAAACTTCCCAAGTATAGATCCACAAATTTCCCAAGTATAGATCCACAAACTTCCCAAGTATAGATCCAGAAATTTCGCAAGTATAGATCCACAAATTTCCCAAGTATAAATCACAAACTTCCCAAGTATGGATCCACAAACTTCACAAGTATATGTCCACAAACTTCCCAAGTATAGATCCACAAATTTCCCAAGTATAGATCCACAAATATCCCAAGTATAGATCCACAAATTTCCCAAGTATAGATCCACAAACTTCCCAAGTATGGATCCACAAACTTACCAAGTATAGATCCACAAATTTCCCAAGTATAGATCCACAAATTTCCCAAGTATAGATCCACAAATATCCCAAGTATAGATCCACAAATTTCCCAAGTATAGATCCACAAATTTCCCAAGTATAGATCCACAAACTTCCCAAGTATGGATCCACAAACTTACCAATTATGGATGCACAAACTTCACAAGTATAGATACACAAACTTCCCAAGTATAGATCCACAAATTTCCCAAGTATAGATCCACAAACTTTCCAAGTATAGATCCATAAACTTCCCAAGTATGGATCCACAAACTTCACAAGTATAGATCCACAAACTTCCCAAGTATAGATCCACAAATATCCCAAGTATAGATCCACAAATTTCCCAAGTATAGATCCACAAACTTCCCAAGTATGGATCCACAAACTTACCAATTATGGATCCACAAACTTCACAAGTATAGATCCACAAATTTCCCAAGTATATATCCACAAATTTCCCAAGTATAGATCCACAAATATCCCAAGTATAGATCCACAAATTTCCCAAGTATAGATCCACAAATTTCCCAAGTATAGATCTACAAACTTCCCAAGTATAGATCCACAAACTTCCCAAGTATAGATCCAAAAATTTCCCAAGTATAGATCCACAAACTTCCCAAGTATAGATCCAGAAATTTCGCAAGTATAGATCCACAAATTTCCCAAGTATAGATCACAAACTTCCCAAGTATGGATCCACAAACTTCACAAGTATATGTCCACAAACTTCCCAAGTATAGATCCACAAATTTCCCAAGTATAGATCCACAAATATCCCAAGTATAGATCCACAAATTTCCCAAGTATAGATCCACAAACTTCCCAAGTATGGATCCACAAACTTACCAAGTATAGATCCACAAACTTCCCAAGTATATATCCAAAAATTTCCCGAGTATAGATCCACAAATTTCCCAAGTATAGATCCACAAACTTCCCAAGTATAGATCCAAAAATTTCCCAAGTATAGATCCACAAACTTCCCAAGTGTTGATCCACAAATTTCCCAAGTTAGATCCACAAATTTCCCAGGTATAGATCCACAAACTTCCCAAGTATAGATCCAAAAATTTCCCGAGTATAGATCCAAAAATTTCCCAAGTATAGATCCACAAACTTCCCAAGTATAGATCCAAAAATTTCCCATTTATAAATCCACAAATTTCCCAGGTATAGATCCACAAATTTCCCAAGTATAGATCCACAGACTTCCCAAGTATAGATCCACAAATTTCCCAAAAATAGATCCACAAATTTCCCAAGTATATATCCACAAATTTCCCAAGTATAGATCCACAAACTTCCCAAGTATGGATCCACAAACTTACCAATTATGGATCCACAAACTTCACAAGTATAGATCCACAAATTTCCCAAGTATATATCCACAAATATCCCAAGTATAGATCCACAAATTTCCCAAGTATAGATCCACAAATTTCCCAAGTATAGATCTACAAACTTCCCAAGTATAGATCCACAAATTTCCCAAGTATAGATCCACAAACTTCCCAAGTATAGATCCAAAAATTTCCCAAGTATAGATCCACAAACTTCCCAAGTATAGATCCAGAAATTTCGCAAGTATAGATCCACAAATTTCCCAAGTATAGATCACAAACTTCCCAAGTATGGATCCACAAACTTCACAAGTATAGATCCACAAATTTCCCAAGTATAGATCCACAAATTTCCCAAGTATAGATCTACAAACTTCCCAAGTATAGATACACAAATTTCCCAAATATAGATCCACAAACTTCCCAAGTATATATCCAAAAATTTCCCGAGTATAGATCCACAAATTTCCCAAGTATAGATCCACAAACTTCCCAAGTATAGATCCAAAAATTTCCCATTTATAAATCCACAAATTTCCCAGGTATAGATCCACAAATTTCCCAAGTATAGATCCACAGACTTCCCAAGTATAGATCCACAAATTTCCCAAAAATAGATCCACAAATTTCCCAAGTATATATCCACAAATTTCCCAAGTATAGATCCACAAACTTCCCAAGTATGGATCCACAAACTTACCAATTATGGATCCACAAACTTCACAAGTATAGATCCACAAATTTCCCAAGTATATATCCACAAATATCCCAAGTATAGATCCACAAATTTCCCAAGTATAGATCCACAAATTTCCCAAGTATAGATCTACAAACTTCCCAAGTATAGATCCACAAATTTCCCAAGTATAGATCCACAAACTTCCCAAGTATAGATCCAAAAATTTCCCAAGTATAGATCCACAAACTTCCCAAGTATAGATCCAGAAATTTCGCAAGTATAGATCCACAAATTTCCCAAGTATAGATCACAAACTTCCCAAGTATGGATCCACAAACTTCCCAAGTATAGATCCACAAATTTCCCAAGTATAGATCCACAAATTTCCCAAGTATAGATCTACAAACTTCCCAAGTATAGATACACAAATTTCCCAAATATAGATCCACAAACTTCCCAAGTATATATCCAAAAATTTCCCGAGTATAGATCCACAAATTTCCCAAGTATAGATCCACAAACTTCCCAAGTATAGATCCAAAAATTTCCCAAGTATAGATCCACAAACTTCCCAAGTGTAGATCCACAAATTTCCCAAGTATAGATCCACAAATTTCCCAGGTATAGATCCACAAATTTCCCAAGTATAGATCCAAAAATTTCCCGAGTATAGATCCACAAATTTCCCAAGTATAGATCCACAAACTTCCCAAGTATAGATCCAAAAATTTCCCAATTATAAATCCACAAATTTCCCAGGTATAGAGCCACAAATTTCCAAAGTATAGATCTACAAATTTCCCAAGTAGAGATAAACAAATTTCCCAAGTATAGATCCACAGACTTCCCAAGTATAGATCCACAAACTTCCCAAGTATAGATCCAAAAATTTCCCGAGTATAGATCCAAAAATTTCCCAAGTATAGATCCACAAACTTCCCAAGTATAGATCCAAAAATTTCCCATTTATAAATCCACAAATTTCCCAGGTATAGATCCACAAATTTCCCAAGTATAGATCCACAGACTTCCCAAGTATAGATCCACAAATTTCCCAAAAATAGATCCACAAATTTCCCAAGTATATATCCACAAATTTCCCAAGTATAGATCCACAAACTTCCCAAGTATGGATCCACAAACTTACCAATTATGGATCCACAAACTTCACAAGTATAGATCCACAAATTTCCCAAGTATATATCCACAAATATCCCAAGTATAGATCCACAAATTTCCCAAGTATAGATCCACAAATTTCCCAAGTATAGATCTACAAACTTCCCAAGTATAGATCCACAAATTTCCCAAGTATAGATCCACAAACTTCCCAAGTATAGATCCAAAAATTTCCCAAGTATAGATCCACAAACTTCCCAAGTATAGATCCAGAAATTTCGCAAGTATAGATCCACAAATTTCCCAAGTATAGATCACAAACTTCCCAAGTATGGATCCACAAACTTCACAAGTATATGTCCACAAACTTCCCAAGTATAGATCCACAAATTTCCCAAGTATAGATCCACAAATTTCCCAAGTATAGATCTACAAACTTCCCAAGTATAGATACACAAATTTCCCAAATATAGATCCACAAACTTCCCAAGTATATATCCAAAAATTTCCCGAGTATAGATCCACAAATTTCCCAAGTATAGATCCACAAACTTCCCAAGTATAGATCCAAAAATTTCCCAAGTATAGATCCACAAACTTCCCAAGTGTAGATCCACAAATTTCCCAAGTATAGATCCACAAATTTCCCAGGTATAGATCCACAAATTTCCCAAGTATAGATCCAAAAATTTCCCGAGTATAGATCCACAAATTTCCCAAGTATAGATCCACAAACTTCCCAAGTATAGATCCAAAAATTTCCCAATTATAAATCCACAAATTTCCCAGGTATAGAGCCACAAATTTCCAAAGTATAGATCTACAAATTTCCCAAGTAGAGATAAACAAATTTCCCAAGTATAGATCCACAGACTTCCCAAGTATAGATCCACAAATTTCCCAAGTATAGATCCACAAATTTCCCAAGTATAGATCCACAAATATCCCAAGTATAGATCCACAAATTTCCCAAGTATAGATCCACAAATTTCCCAAGTATAGATCCACAAACTTCCCAAGTATGGATCCACAAACTTACCAATTATGGATGCACAAACTTCACAAGTATAGATACAAAAACTTCCCAAGTATAGATCCACAAATTTCGCAAGTATAGATCCACAAATTTCCCAAGTATAGATCCACAAACTTTCCAAGTATAGATCCATAAACTTCCCAAGTATGGATCCACAAACTTCACAAGTATAGATCCACAAACTTCCCAAGTATAGATCCACAAATTTCCCAAGTATAGATCTACAAACTTCCCAAGTAGAGATCCACAAATTTCCCAAGTATAGATCCACAGACTTCCCAAGTATAGATCCACAAATTTCCCAAGTATAGATCCACAAATTTCCCAAGTATATATCCACAAATTTCCCAAGTATAGATCCACAAACTTCCCAAGTATGGATCCACAAACTTACCAATTATGGATGCACAAACTTCACAAGTATAGATACACAAACTTCCCAAGTATAGATCCACAAATTTCGCAAGTATAGATCCACAAATTTCCCAAGTATAGATCCACAAACTTTCCAAGTATAGATCCATAAACTTCCCAAGTATGGATCCACAAACTTCACAAGTATAGATCCACAAACTTCCCAAGTATAGATCCACAAATTTCCCAAGTATAGATCTACAAACTTCCGAAGTATAGGTACACAAATTTCCCAAATATAGATCCACTAACTTCGCAAGTATAGATCCAAACATCTCCCAAGTATAGATCCACAAAATTCCCTAGTATAGATCCACAAACTTCCCAAGTATAGATCCACAAATTTCCCAGGTATAGATCCACAAATTTCCCAAGTATAGATCCACAAATTTCCAAAGTATAGATCCATAAACTTCCCAAGTATGGATCCACAAACTTCACAAGTATAGATCCACAAACTTCCCAAGTATAGATCCACAAATTTCCCAGGTATAGATCCACAAATTTCCCAAGTATAGATCTACAAACTTCCCAAGTATAGGTACACAAATTTCCCAAATATAGATCCACAAACTTCGCAAGTATAGATCCAAACATCTCCCAAGTATAGATCCACAAACTTCCCAAGTATAGATCCACAAATTTCCCAGGTATAGATCCACAAATTTCCCAAGTATAGATCCACAAATTTCCCAAGTATAGATCCACAAACTTCCCAAGTATAGATCCAAAATTTTCCCAAGTATAGATCCACAAACTTCCCTAGTATAGATCCACAAACTTCCCAAGTATAGATCCACAAATTTCCCAGGTATAGATCCACAAATTTCCCAAGTATAGATCCACAAATTTCCCGAGTATAGATCCACAAACTTCCCAAGTATAGATCCAAAAATTTCCCAAGTATAGATCCACAAACTTCCCAAGTATAGATCCAGAAATTTCCCAAGTATAGATCCACAAATTTCCCAAGTATAGATCCATAAACTTCCCAAGTATGGATCCACAAACTTCACAAGTATAGATCCACAAACTTCCCAAGTATAGATCCACAAATTTCCCAGGTATAGATCCACAAATTTCCCAAGTATAGATCCACAAAATTCCCTAGTATAGATCCACAAACTTCCCAAGTATAGATCCACAAATTTCCCAGGTATAGATCCACAAATTTCCCAGGTATAGATCCACAAATTTCCCAAGTATAGATCCACAAATTTCCCAAGTATAGATCCACAAATTTCCCACGTATAGATCCACAAATTTCCCAGGTATAGATCCACAAATTTCCCAAGTATAGATCCACAAACTTCCCAAGTATGGATCCACAAACTTCACAAGTATAGATCCACAAACTTCCCAAGTATAGATCCACAAATTTCCCAGGTATAGATCCACAAATTTCCCAAGTATAGATCTACAAACTTCCCAAGTATAGGTACACAAATTTCCCAAATATAGATCCACAAACTTCGCAAGTATAGATCCAAACATCTCCCAAGTATAGATCCACAAAATTCCCTAGTATAGATCCACAAACTTCCCAAGTATAGATCCACAAATTTCCCAGGTATAGATCCACAAATTTCCCAAGTATAGATCCACAAATTTCCCAAGTATAGATCCACAAACTTCCCAAGTATAGATCCAAAATTTTCCCAAGTATAGATCCACAAACTTCCCTAGTATAGATCCACAAACTTCCCAAGTATAGATCCACAAATTTCCCAGGTATAGATCCACAAATTTCCCAAGTATAGATCCACAAATTTCCCGAGTATAGATCCACAAACTTCCCAAGTATAGATCCAAAAATTTCCCAAGTATAGATCCACAAACTTCCCAAGTATAGATCCAGAAATTTCCCAAGTATAGATCCAGAAATTTCCCAGGTATAGATCCACAAATTTCCCAAGTATAGATCCACAAATTTCCCAAGTATAGATCCACAAACTTCCCAAGTATAGATCCAAAAATTTCCCAAGTATAGATCCAGAAATTTCGCAAGTATAGATCCACAAATTTCCCAAGTATAGATCCACAAACTTTCCAAGTATAGATCCATAAACTTCCCAAGTATGGATCCACTAACTTCACAAGTATAGATCCACAAACTTCCCAAGTATAGATCCACAAATTTCCCAAGTATAGATCCAAAAATTTCCCAAGTATAGATCCACAAACTTCCCAAGTATATATCCAAAAATTTCCCGAGTATAGATCCACAAATTTCCCAAGTATAGATCCACAAACTTCCCAAGTATAGATCCAAAAATTTCCCAAGTATAGATCCACAAACTTCCCAAGTGTAGATCCACAAATTTCCCAAGTTAGATCCACAAATTTCCCAGGTATAGATCCACAAATTTCCCAAGTATAGATCTACAAACTTCCCAAGTATAGGTACACAAATTTCCCAAATATAGATCCACTAACTTCGCAAGTATAGATCCACTAACTTCGCAAGTATAGATCCAAACATCTCCCAAGTATAGATCCACAAAATTCCCTAGTATAGATCCACAAACTTCCCAAGTATAGATCCACAAATTTCCCAGGTATAGATCCACAAATTTCCCAGGTATAGATCCACAAATTTCCCAAGTATAGATCCACAAATTTCCCAAGTATAGATCCATAAACTTCCCAAGTATGGATCCACAAACTTCACAAGTATAGATCCACAAACTTCCCAAGTATAGATCCACAAATTTCCCAGGTATAGATCCACAAATTTCCCAAGTATAGATCCACAAAATTCCCTAGTATAGATCCACAAACTTCCCAAGTATAGATCCACAAATTTCCCAGGTATAGATCCACAAATTTCCCAGGTATAGATCCACAAATTTCCCAAATATAGATCCACAAATTTCCCAAGTATAGATCCACAAATTTCCCACGTATAGATCCAGAAATTTCCCAGGTATAGATCCACAAATTTCCCAAGTATAGATCCACAAATTTCCCGAGTATAGATCCACAAACTTCCCAAGTATAGATCCAAAAATTTCCCAAGTATAGATCCACAAACTTCCCAAGTATAGATCCAGAAATTTCCCAGGTATAGATCCACAAATTTCCCAAGTATAGATCCACAAATTTCCCAAGTATAGATCCACAAACTTCCCAAGTATAGATCCAAAAATTTCCCAAGTATAGATCCAGAAATTTCGCAAGTATAGATCCACAAATTTCCCAAGTATAGATCCACAAACTTTCCAAGTATAGATCCACAAATTTCCCAAGTATAGCTCCACAAATTTCCCGAGTATAGATCCACAAACTTCCCAAGTATAGATCCAAAAATTTCCCAAGTATAGATCCACAAACTTCCCAAGTATAGATCCAGAAATTTCCCAAGTATAGATCCAGAAATTTCCCAGGTATAGATCCACAAATTTCCCAAGTATAGATCCACAAATTTCCCAAGTATAGATCCACAAACTTTCCAAGTATAGATCCATAAACTTCCCAAGTATGGATCCACTAACTTCACAAGTATAGATCCACAAACTTCCCAAGTATAGATCCACAAATTTCCCAAGTATAGATCCACAAATTTCCCAAGTATAGATCCACAAACTTCCCAAGTATATATCCAAAAATTTCCCGAGTATAGATCCACAAATTTCCCAAGTATAGATCCACAAACTTCCCAAGTATAGATCCAAAAATTTCCCAAGTATAGATCCACAAACTTCCCAAGTGTAGATCCACAAATTTCCCAAGTTAGATCCACAAATTTCCCAGGTATAGATCCACAAATTTCCCAAGTATAGATCTACAAACTTCCCAAGTATAGGTACACAAATTTCCCAAATATAGATCCACTAACTTCGCAAGTATAGATCCAAACATCTCCCAAGTATAGATCCACAAAATTCCCTAGTATAGATCCACAAACTTCCCAAGTATAGATCCACAAATTTCCCAGGTATAGATCCACAAATTTCCCAAGTATAGATCCACAAATTTCCCAAGTATAGATCCATAAACTTCCCAAGTATGGATCCACAAACTTCACAAGTATAGATCCACAAACTTCCCAAGTATAGATCCACAAATTTCCCAGGTATAGATCCACAAATTTCCCAAGTATAGATCCACAAAATTCCCTAGTATAGATCCACAAACTTCCCAAGTATAGATCCACAAATTTCCCAGGTATAGATCCACAAATTTCCCAGGTATAGATCCACAAATTTCCCAAGTATAGATCCACAAATTTCCCAAGTATAGATCCACAAATTTCCCACGTATAGATCCACAAATTTCCCAGGTATAGATCCACAAATTTCCCAAGTATAGATCCACAAATTTCCCGAGTATAGATCCACAAACTTCCCGAGTATAGATCCACAAACTTCCCAAGTATAGATCCAAAAATTTCCCAAGTATAGATCCAGAAATTTCCCAGGTATAGATCCACAAATTTCCCAAGTATAGATCCACAAATTTCCCAAGTATAGATCCACAAACTTCCCAAGTATAGATCCAAAAATTTCCCAAGTATAGATCCAGAAATTTCGCAAGTATAGATCCACAAATTTCCCAAGTATAGATCCACAAACTTTCCAAGTATAGATCCACAAATTTCCCAAGTATAGATCCACAAATTTCCCGAGTATAGATCCACAAACTTCCCAAGTATAGATCCAAAAATTTCCCAAGTATAGATCCACAAACTTCCCAAGTATAGATCCAGAAATTTCCCAAGTATAGATCCAGAAATTTCCCAGGTATAGATCCACAAATTTCCCAAGTATAGATCCACAAATTTCCCAAGTATAGATCCACAAACTTCCCAAGTATAGATCCAAAAATTTCCCAAGTATAGATCCAGAAATTTCGCAAGTATAGATCCACAAATTTCCCAAGTATAGATCCACAAACTTTCCAAGTATAGATCCATAAACTTCCCAAGTATGGATCCACTAACTTCACAAGTATAGATCCACAAACTTCCCAAGTATAGATCCACAAATTTCCCAAGTATAGATCCACAAATTTCCCAAGTATAGATCCACAAACTTCCCAAGTATATATCCAAAAATTTCCCGAGTATAGATCCACAAATTTCCCAAGTATAGATCCACAAACTTCCCAAGTATAGATCCAAAAATTTCCCAAGTATAGATCCACAAACTTCCCAAGTGTAGATCCACAAATTTCCCAAGTTAGATCCACAAATTTCCCAGGTATAGATCCACAAATTTCCCAAGTATAGATCTACAAACTTCCCAAGTATAGGTACACAAATTTCCCAAATATAGATCCACTAACTTCGCAAGTATAGATCCAAACATCTCCCAAGTATAGATCCACAAAATTCCCTAGTATAGATCCACAAACTTCCCAAGTATAGATCCACAAATTTCCCAGGTATAGATCCACAAATTTCCAAGTATAGATCCATAAACTTCCCAAGTATGGATCCACTAACTTCACAAGTATAGATCCACAAACTTCCCAAGTATAGATCCACAAATTTCCCAAGTATAGATCCACAAATTTCCCAAGTATAGATCCACAAACTTCCCAAGTATATATCCAAAAATTTCCCGAGTATAGATCCACAAATTTCCCAAGTATAGATCCACAAACTTCCCAAGTATAGATCCAAAAATTTCCCAAGTATAGATCCACAAACTTCCCAAGTGTAGATCCACAAATTTCCCAAGTTAGATCCACAAATTTCCCAGGTATAGATCCACAAATTTCCCAAGTATAGATCTACAAACTTCCCAAGTATAGGTACACAAATTTCCCAAATATAGATCCACTAACTTCGCAAGTATAGATCCAAACATCTCCCAAGTATAGATCCACAAAATTCCCTAGTATAGATCCACAAACTTCCCAAGTATAGATCCACAAATTTCCCAGGTATAGATCCACAAATTTCCCAAGTATAGATCCACAAATTTCCCAAGTATAGATCCATAAACTTCCCAAGTATGGATCCACAAACTTCACAAGTATAGATCCACAAACTTCCCAAGTATAGATCCACAAATTTCCCAGGTATAGATCCACAAATTTCCCAAGTATAGATCCACAAAATTCCCTAGTATAGATCCACAAACTTCCCAAGTATAGATCCACAAATTTCCCAGGTATAGATCCACAAATTTCCCAGGTATAGATCCACAAATTTCCCAAGTATAGATCCACAAATTTCCCAAGTATAGATCCACAAATTTCCCACGTATAGATCCACAAATTTCCCAGGTATAGATCCACAAATTTCCCAAGTATAGATCCACAAATTTCCCGAGTATAGATCCACAAACTTCCCGAGTATAGATCCACAAACTTCCCAAGTATAGATCCAAAAATTTCCCAAGTATAGATCCAGAAATTTCCCAGGTATAGATCCACAAATTTCCCAAGTATAGATCCACAAATTTCCCAAGTATAGATCCACAAACTTCCCAAGTATAGATCCAAAAATTTCCCAAGTATAGATCCAGAAATTTCGCAAGTATAGATCCACAAATTTCCCAAGTATAGATCCACAAACTTTCCAAGTATAGATCCACAAATTTCCCAAGTATAGATCCACAAATTTCCCGAGTATAGATCCACAAACTTCCCAAGTATAGATCCAAAAATTTCCCAAGTATAGATCCACAAACTTCCCAAGTATAGATCCAGAAATTTCCCAAGTATAGATCCAGAAATTTCCCAGGTATAGATCCACAAATTTCCCAAGTATAGATCCACAAATTTCCCAAGTATAGATCCACAAACTTCCCAAGTATAGATCCAAAAATTTCCCAAGTATAGATCCAGAAATTTCGCAAGTATAGATCCACAAATTTCCCAAGTATAGATCCACAAACTTTCCAAGTATAGATCCATAAACTTCCCAAGTATGGATCCACTAACTTCACAAGTATAGATCCACAAACTTCCCAAGTATAGATCCACAAATTTCCCAAGTATAGATCCACAAATTTCCCAAGTATAGATCCACAAACTTCCCAAGTATATATCCAAAAATTTCCCGAGTATAGATCCACAAATTTCCCAAGTATAGATCCACAAACTTCCCAAGTATAGATCCAAAAATTTCCCAAGTATAGATCCACAAACTTCCCAAGTGTAGATCCACAAATTTCCCAAGTTAGATCCACAAATTTCCCAGGTATAGATCCACAAATTTCCCAAGTATAGATCTACAAACTTCCCAAGTATAGGTACACAAATTTCCCAAATATAGATCCACTAACTTCGCAAGTATAGATCCAAACATCTCCCAAGTATAGATCCACAAAATTCCCTAGTATAGATCCACAAACTTCCCAAGTATAGATCCACAAATTTCCCAGGTATAGATCCACAAATTTCCCAAGTATAGATCCACAAATTTCCCAAGTATAGATCCATAAACTTCCCAAGTATGGATCCACAAACTTCACAAGTATAGATCCACAAACTTCCCAAGTATAGATCCACAAATTTCCCATGTATAGATCCACAAAATTCCCTAGTATAGATCCACAAACTTCCCAAGTATAGATCCACAAATTTCCCAGGTATAGATCCACAAATTTCCCAGGTATAGATCCACAAATTTCCCAAGTATAGATCCACAAATTTCCCAAGTATAGATCCACAAATTTCCCACGTATAGATCCACAAACTTCGCAAGTATAGATCCAAACATCTCCCAAGTATAGATCCACAAAATTCCCTAGTATAGATCCACAAACTTCCCAAGTATAGATCCACAAATTTCCCAGGTATAGATCCACAAATTTCCCAAGTATAGATCCACAAATTTCCCAAGTATAGATCCACAAACTTCCCAAGTATAGATCCAAAATTTTCCCAAGTATAGATCCACAAACTTTCCAAGTATAGATCCAGAAATTTCGCAAGTATAGATCCACAAATTTCCCAGGTATAGATCCACAAATTTCCCAAGTATAGATCCACAAATTTCCCAGGTATAGATCCACAAACTTCCCAAGTATAGATCCAAAAATTTCCCAAGTATAGATCCACAAACTTCCCAAGTATAGATCCAGAAATTTCGCAAGTATAGATCCACAAATTTCCCAAGTATAGATCCACAAACTTTCCAAGTATAGATCCATAAACTTCCCAAGTATGGATCCACAAACTTCACAAGTATAGATCCACAAACTTCCCAAGTATAGATCCACAAATTTCCCAGGTATAGATCCACAAATTTCCCAAGTATAGATCTACAAACCTCCCAAGTATAGGTACACAAATTTCCCAAATATAGATCCACAAACTTCGCAAGTATAGATCCAAACATCTCCCAAGTATAGATCCACAAACTTCCCAAGTATAGATCCACAAATTTCCCAGGTATAGATCCACAAATTTCCCAAGTATAGATCCACAAATTTCCCGAGTATAGATCCACAAACTTCCCAAGTATAGATCCAAAAATTTCCCAGGTATAGATCCACAAATTTCCCAAGTATAGATCCACAAATTTCCCAAGTATAGATCCACAAACTTCCCAAGTATAGATCCAAAAATTTCCCAAGTATAGATCCAGAAATTTCGCAAGTATAGATCCACAAATTTCCCAAGTATAGATCCACAAACTTTCCAAGTATAGATCCATAAACTTCCCAAGTATGGATCCACTAACTTCACAAGTATAGATCCACAAACTTCCCAAGTATAGATCCACAAATTTCCCAAGTATAGATCCACAAATTTCCCAAGTATAGATCCACAAACTTCCCAAGTATATATCCAAAAATTTCCCGAGTATAGATCCACAAATTTCCCAAGTATAGATCCACAAACTTCCCAAGTATAGATCCAAAAATTTCCCAAGTATAGATCCACAAACTTCCCAAGTGTAGATCCACAAATTTCCCAAGTTAGATCCACAAATTTCCCAGGTATAGATCCACAAATTTCCCAAGTATAGATCTACAAACTTCCCAAGTATAGGTACACAAATTTCCCAAATATAGATCCACTAACTTCGCAAGTATAGATCCAAACATCTCCCAAGTATAGATCCACAAAATTCCCTAGTATAGATCCACAAACTTCCCAAGTATAGATCCACAAATTTCCCAGGTATAGATCCACAAATTTCCCAAGTATAGATCCACAAATTTCCCAAGTATAGATCCATAAACTTCCCAAGTATGGATCCACAAACTTCACAAGTATAGATCCACAAACTTCCCAAGTATAGATCCACAAATTTCCCAGGTATAGATCCACAAATTTCCCAAGTATAGATCCACAAAATTCCCTAGTATAGATCCACAAACTTCCCAAGTATAGATCCACAAATTTCCCAAGTATAGATCCACAAATTTCCCAGGTATAGATCCACAAATTTCCCAGGTATAGATCCACAAATTTCCCAAGTATAGATCTACAAATTTCCCAAGTATAGATCCACAAATTTCCCACGTATAGATCCACAAATTTCCCAGGTATAGATCCACAAATTTCCCAAGTATAGATCCACAAACTTCCCAAGTATAGATCCACAAATTTCCCAAGTATAGATCCACAAATTTCCCAAGTATATATCCACAAATTTCCCAAGTATAGATCCACAAATATCACAAGTATAGATCCACAAATTTCCCAAGTATAGATCCACAAACTTCCCAAGTATAGATCCACAAACTTCCTAAGTATAGATCCAGAAATTTCGCAAGTATAGATCCACAAATTTCCCAAGTATAGATCCACAAACGTCCCAGGTATAGATCCACAAACTTCCCAAGTATGGATCCACAAACTTCACAAGTATAGATCCACAAACTTCCCAAGTATAGATCCACAAATTTCCCAAGTATAGATCCACAAATTTACCAAGTATAGATCTACAAACTTCCGAAGTATAGGTCCACAAATTTCCCAAGTATAGATCCACAAACTTCCCAAGTATAGATCCAAAAATTTCCCGAGTATAGATCCACAAATTTCCCAAGTATAGATCCACAAACTTCCCAAGTATGGATCCACAAACTTACCAATTATGGATCCACAAACTTCCCAAGTATAGATCCACAAACTTCCCAAGTATAGATCCACAAATTTCCCAAGTATAGATGCACAAATTTCCCAAGTATAGATCCACAAAATTCCCTAGTATAGATCCACAAACTTCCCAAGTATAGATCCACAAATTTCCCGAGTATAGATCCACAAACTTCCCAAGTATAGATCCAAAAATTTCCCAAGTATAGATCCACAAACTTCCCAAGTATAGATCCAGAAATTTCCCAGGTATAGATCCACAAATTTCCCAAGTATAGATCCACAAACTTCCCAAGTATAGATCCAAAAATTTCCCAAGTATAGATCCAGAAATTTCGCAAGTATAGATCCACAAATTTCCCAAGTATAGATCCACAAACTTTCCAAGTATAGATCCATAAACTTCCCAAGTATGGATCCACTAACTTCACAAGTATAGATCCACAAACTTCCCAAGTATAGATCCACAAATTTCCCAAGTATAGATCCACAAATTTCCCAAGTATAGATCCACAAACTTCCCAAGTATATATCCAAAAATTTCCCGAGTATAGATCCACAAATTTCCCGAGTATAGATCCACAAACTTCCCAAGTATAGATCCAAAAATTTCCCAAGTATAGATCCACAAATTTCCCAAGTATAGATCCATAAACTTCCCAAGTATGGATCCACAAACTTCACAAGTATAGATCCACAAACTTCCCAAGTATAGATCCACAAATTTCCCAGGTATAGATCCACAAATTTCCCAAGTATAGATCCACAAAATTCCCTAGTATAGATCCACAAACTTCCCAAGTATAGATCCACAAATTTCCCAAGTATAGATCCACAAATTTCCCAGGCATAGATCCACAAATTTCCCAGGTATAGATCCACAAATTTCCCAAGTATAGATCCACAAATTTCCCAAGTATAGATCCACAAATTTCCCACGTATAGATCCACAAATTTCCCAGGTATAGATCCACAAATTTCCCAAGTATAGATCCACAAACTTCCCAAGTATAGATCCACAAATTTCCCAAGTATAGATCCACAAATTTCCCAAGTATATATCCACAAATTTCCCAAGTATAGATCCACAAATTTCCCAAGTATAGATCCACAAACTTCCCAAGTATAGATCCACAAACTTCCTAAGTATAGATCCAGAAATTTCGCAAGTATAGATCCACAAATTAACCAAGTATAGATCCACAAACGTCCCAGGTATAGATCCACAAACTTCCCAAGTATGGATCCACAAACTTCACAAGTATAGATCCACAAACTTCCCAAGTATAGATCCACAAATTTCCCAAGTATAGATCCACAAATTTACCAAGTATAGATCTACAAACTTCCGAAGTATAGGTCCACAAATTTCCCAAGTATAGATCCACAAACTTCCCAAGTATAGATCCAAAAATTTCCCGAGTATAGATCCACAAATTTCCCAAGTATAGATCCACAAACTTCCCAAGTATGGATCCACAAACTTACCAATTATGGATCCACAAACTTCCCAAGTATAGATCCACAAACTTCCCAAGTATAGATCCACAAATTTCCCAAGTATAGATGCACAAATTTCCCAAGTATAGATCCACAAAATTCCCTAGTATAGATCCACAAACTTCCCAAGTATAGATCCACAAATTTCCCAGGTATAGATCCACAAATTTCCCAGGTATAGATCCACAAATTTCCCAAGTATAGATCCACAAATTTCCCAAGTATAGATCCACAAATTTCCCACGTATAGATCCACAAATTTCCCAGGTATAGATCCACAAATTTCCCAAGTATAGATCCACAAATTTCCCAAGTATAGATCCACAAACTTCCCAAGTATAGATCCACAAATTTCCCAAGTATAGATCCACAAATTTCCCAAGTATATATCCACAAATTTCCCAAGTATAGATCCACAAATATCACAAGTATAGATCCACAAATTTCCCAAGTATAGATCCACAAACTTCCCAAGTATAGATCCACAAACTTCCTAAGTATAGATCCAGAAATTTCGCAAGTATAGATCAACAAATTTCCCAAGTATAGATCCACAAACGTCCCAGGTATAGATCCACAAATTTCCCAAGTATAGATCCACAAACTTCCCAAGTATAGATCCACAAACTTCCCAAGTATAGATCCAAAAATTTCCCAATTATAAATCCAAAAATTTCCCAGGTATAGATCCACAAATTTCCCAAGTATAGATCCACAAATTTCCCAAGTATAGATCCACAAATTTCCCAAGTAGAGATCCTCAAATTTCTAAAGTATAGATCCACAAACTTCCCAAGTATAGATCCACAAATATCCCAAGTATAGATCTACAAACTTCCCAAGTATAGATCCACAAATTTCCCAAATATAGATCCACAAACTTCGCAAGTATAGATCCAAAAATTTCCCAAGTATAGATCCACAAAATTCCCTAGTATAGATCCACAAACTTCCCAAGTATAGATCCACAAATTTCCCAGGTATAGATCCACAAATTTCCCAGGTATAGATCCACAAATTTCCCAAGTATAGATCCACAAATTTCCCAAGTATAGATCCACAAACTTCCCAAGTATAGATCCAAAAATTTCCCAAGTATAGATCCACAAACTTCCTAAGTATAGATCCAGAAATTTCGCAAGTATAGATCCACAAATTTCCCAAGTATAGATCCACAAACGTCCCAGGTATAGATCCACAAACTTCCCAAGTATGGATCCACAAACTTCACAAGTATAGATCCACAAACTTCCCAAGTATAGATCCACAAATTTCCCAAGTATAGATCCACAAACTTCCCAAGTATAGATCCAAAAATTTCCCGAGTATAGATCCACAAATTTCCCAAGTATAGATCCACAAATTTCCCAAGTATAGATCCACAAACTTCCCAAGTATGGATCCACAAACTTACCAATTATGGATCCACAAACTTCCCAAGTATAGATCCACAAATTTCCCAAGTATAGATGCACAAATTTCCCAAGTATAGATCCACAAAATTCCCTAGTATAGATCCACAAACTTCCCAAGTATAGATCCACAAATTTCCCAAGTATAGATCCACAAACTTCCCAAGTATGGATCCACAAACTTACCAATTATGGATCCACACACTTCCCAAGTATAGATCCACAAATTTCCCAAGTATAGATGCACAAATTTCCCAAGTATAGATCCACAAAATTCCCTAGTATAGATCCACAAATTTCCCAGGTATAGATCCACAAATTTCCCAGGTATAGATCCACAAATTTCCCAAGTAGAGATCCTCAAATTTCTAAAGTATAGATCCACAAACTTCCCAAGTATAGATCCACAAATATCCCAAGTATAGATCTACAAACTTCCCAAGTATAGATCCACAAATTTCCCAAATATAGATCCACAAACTTCGCAAGTATAGATCCAAAAATTTCCCAAGTATAGATCCACAAAATTCCCTAGTATAGATCCACAAACTTCCCAAGTATAGATCCACAAATTTCCCAGGTATAGATCCACAAATTTCCCAGGTATAGATCCACAAATCTCCCAAGTATAGATCCACAAATTTCCCAAGTATAGATCCACAAACTTCCCAAGTATAGATCCAAAAATTTCCCAAGTATAGATCCACAAACTTCCTAAGTATAGATCCAGAAATTTCGCAAGTATAGATCCACAAATTTCCCAAGTATAGATCCACAAACGTCCCAGGTATAGATCCACAAACTTCCCAAGTATGGATCCACAAACTTCACAAGTATAGATCCACAAACTTCCCAAGTATAGATCCACAAATTTCCCAAGTATAGATCCACAAACTTCCCAAGTATAGATCCAAAAATTTCCCGAGTATAGATCCACAAATTTCCCAAGTATAGATCCACAAATTTCCCAAGTATAGATCCACAAACTTCCCAAGTATGGATCCACAAACTTACCAATTATGGATCCACAAACTTCCCAAGTATAGATCCACAAATTTCCCAAGTATAGATGCACAAATTTCCCAAGTATAGATCCACAAAATTCCCTAGTATAGATCCACAAACTTCCCAAGTATAGATCCACAAATTTCCCAAGTATAGATCCACAAACTTCCCAAGTATGGATCCACAAACTTACCAATTATGGATCCACACACTTCCCAAGTATAGATCCACAAATTTCCCAAGTATAGATGCACAAATTTCCCAAGTATAGATCCACAAAATTCCCTAGTATAGATCCACAAACTTCCCAAGTATAGATCCACAAATTTCCCAGGTATAGATCCACAAATTTCCCAGGTATAGATCCACAAATTTCCCAAGTATAGATCCACAAATTTCCCAAGTATAGATCCACAAATTTCCCACGTAAAGATCCACAAATTTCCCAGGTATAGATCCACAAATTTCCCAAGTATAGATCCACAAATTTCCCAAGTATAGATCCACAAATTTCCCAAGTATAGATCCACAAACTTCCCAAGTATAGATCCACAAATTTCCCAAGTATAGATCCACAAATTTCCCAAGTATATATCCACAAATTTCCCAAGTATAGATCCACAAATATCACAAGTATAGATCCACAAATTTCCCAAGTATAGATCCAGAAATTTCGCAAGTATAGATCCACAAATTTCCCAGGTATAGATCCACAAATTTCCCAAGTATAGATCCACAAATTTCCCAAGTATAGATCCACAAACTTCCCAAGTATAGATCCAAAAATTTCCCAAGTATAGATCCACAAACTTCCCAAGTATAGATCCACAAACTTTCCAAGTATGGATCCAAAAACTTCACAAGTATAGATCCACAAACTTCCCAAGTATAGATCCACAAATTTCCCAGGTATAGATCCACAAATTTCCCAGGTATAGATCCACAAATTTCCCAAGTATAGATCTACAAACCTCCCAAGTATAGGTACACAAATTTCCCAAATATAGATCCACAAACTTCGCAAGTATAGATACAAACATCTCCCAAGTATAGATCCACAAAATTCCCTAGTATAGATCCACAAACTTCCCAAGTATAGATCCACAAATTTCCCAAGTATAGATCCACAAATTTCCCGAGTATAGATCCACAAACTTCCCAAGTATAGATCCAAAAATTTCCCAAGTATAGATCCACAAACTTCCCAAGTATATATCCAAAAATTTCCCGAGTATAGATCCACAAATTTCCCAAGTATAGATCCACAAACTTCCCAAGTATAGATCCAAAAATTTCCCAAGTATAGATCCACAAACTTCCCAAGTGTAGATCCACAAATTTCCCAAGTTAGATCCACAAATTTCCCAGGTATAGATCCACAAATTTCCCAAGTATAGATCTACAAACTTCCCAAGTATAGGTACACAAATTTCCCAAATATAGATCCACTAACTTCGCAAGTATAGATCCAAACATCTCCCAAGTATAGATCCACAAAATTCCCTAGTATAGATCCACAAACTTCCCAAGTATAGATCCACAAATTTCCCAGGTATAGATCCACAAATTTCCCAAGTATAGATCCACAAATTTCCCAAGTATAGATCCATAAACTTCCCAAGTATAGATCCACAAACTTCCCAAGTATAGATCCACAAACTTCCCAAGTATAGATCCACAAATTTCCCAGGTATAGATCCACAAATTTCCCAAGTATAGATCCACAAAATTCCCTAGTATAGATCCACAAACTTCCCAAGTATAGATCCACAAATTTCCCAAGTATAGATCCACAAATTTCCCAGGTATAGATCCACAAATTTCCCAGGTATAGATCCACAAATTTCCCAAGTATAGATCCACAAATTTCCCAAGTATAGATCCACAAACTTCTTAAGTATAGATCCACAAATTTCCCAGGTATAGATCCACAAATTTCCCAAGTATAGATCCACAAATTTCCCAAGTATAGATCCACAAAATTCCCTAGTATAGATCCACAAACTTCCCAAGTATAGATCCACAAATTTCCCAAGTATAGATCCACAAATTTCCCAGGTATAGATCCACAAATTTCCCAGGTATAGATCCACAAATTTCCCAGGTATAGATCCACAAATTTCCCAAGTATAGATCCACAAATTTCCCAAGTATAGATCCACAAACTTCTTAAGTATAGATCCAGAAATTTCGCAAGTATAGATCCACAAACGTCCCAGGTATAGATCCACAAACTTCCCAAGTATGGATCCACAAACTTCACAAGTATAGATCCACAAACTTCCCAAGTATAGATCCACAAATTTCCCAAGTATAGATCCACAAATTTACCAAGTATAGATCTACAAACTTCCCAAGTATAGGTCCACAAATTTCCCAAGTATAGATCCACAAACTTCCCAAGTATAGATCCAAAAATTTCCCGAGTATAGATCCACAAACGTCCCAGGTATAGATCCACAAACTTCCCAAGTATGGATCCACAAACTTCACAAGTATAGATCCACAAACTTCCCAAGTATAGATCCACAAATTTACCAAGTATAGATCTACAAACTTCCCAAGTATAGGTCCACAAATTTCCCAAGTATAGATCCACAAACTTCCCAAGTATAGATCCAAAAATTTCCCGAGTATAGATCCACAAATTTCCCAAGTATAGATCCACAAATTTCCCAAGTATAGGTCCAGAAACTTCCCAAGTATGGATCCACAAACTTACCAATTATGGATCCACAAACTTCCCAAGTATAGATCCACAAACTTCCCAAGTATGGATCCACAAACTTACCAATTATGGATCCACAAATTTCCCAAGTATAGATCCACTAAATTCCCTAGTATAGATCCACAAACTTCCCAAGTATAGATAAACAAATTTCCCAGGTATAGATCCACAAATTTCCCAGGTATAGATCCACAAATTTCCCAAGTATAGATCCACAAATTTCGCAAGTATAGATCCACAAACTTCCCAAGTATAGATCCACAAACTTCCTAAGTATAGATCCAGAAATTTCGCAAGAATAGATCCACAAATTTCCCAAGTATAGATCCACAAACGTCCCAGGTATAGATCCACAAACTTCCCAAGTATGGATCCACAAACTTCACAAGTATAGATCCACAAACTTCCCAAGTATAGATCCACAAATTTCCCAAGTATAGATCCACAAATTTACCAAGTATAGATCTACAAACTTCCGAAGTATAGGTCCACAAATTTCCCAAGTATAGATCCACAAATTTCCCGAGTATAGATCCACAAATTTCCCGAGTATAGATCCACAAATTTCCCAAGTATAGATCCACAAACTTCCCAAGTATGGATCCACAAACTTACCAATTATGGATCCACAAACTTCCCAAGTATAGATCCACAAACTTCCCAAGTATAGATCCACAAATTTCCCAAGTATAGATGCACAAATTTCCCAAGTATAGATCCACAAAATTCCCTAGTATAGATCCACAAACTTCCCAAGTATAGATCCACAAATTTCCCAGGTATAGATCCACAAATTTCCCAAGTATAGATCCACAAATTTCCCAAGTATAGATCCACAAATTTCCCACGTATAGATCCACAAATTTCCCAGGTATAGATCCACAAATTTCCCAGGTATAGATCCACAAATTTCCCAAGTATAGATCCACAAACTTCCCAAGTATAGATCCACAAATTTCCCAAGTATAGATCCACAAATTTCCCAAGTATATATCCACAAATTTCCCAAGTATAGATCCACAAATATCACAAGTATAGATCCACAAATTTCCCAAGTATAGATCCACAAACTTCCCAAGTATAGATCCACAAACTTCCTAAGTATAGATCCAGAAATTTCGCAAGTATAGATCCACAAATTTCCCAAGTATAGATCCACAAACGTCCCAGGTATAGATCCACAAACTTCCCAAGTATGGATCCACAAACTTCACAAGTATAGATCCACAAACTTCCCAAGTATAGATCCACAAATTTCCCAAGTATAGATCCACAAATTTACCAAGTATAGATCTACAAACTTCCCAAGTATAGGTCCACAAATTTCCCAAGTATAGATCCACGAACTTCCTAAGTATAGATCCACAAATTTCCCAAGTATAGATCCACAAATTTCCCAAGTATAGATCCACAAACTTCCCAAGTATGGATCCACAAACTTACCAATTATGGATCCACAAACTTCCCAAGTATAGATCCACAAACTTCCCAAGTATGGATCCACAAACTTACCAATTATGGATCCACAAATTTCCCAAGTATAGATCCACAAAATTCCCTAGTATAGATCCACAAACTTCCCAAGTATAGATCCACAAATTTCCCAGGTATAGATCCACAAATTTCCCAGGTATAGATCCACAAATTTCCCAAGTATAGATCCACAAATTTCGCAAGTATAGATCCACAAATTTCCCAAGTATAGATCCACAAATTTCCCAGGTATAGATCCACAAATTTCCCAAGTATAGATCCACAAATTTCCCAAGTATAGATCCACAAATTTCCCAAGTATAGATCCACAAACTTCCCAAGTATAGATCCACAAATTTCCCAAGTATAGATCCACAAATTTCCCAAGTATATATCCACAAATTTCCCAAGTATAGATCCACAAATTTCCCAAGTATAGATCCACAAATTTCCCAAGTATAGATCCACTAACTTCCCAAGTATGGATCCACAAACTTACCAAGTATAGATCCAAACATTTCTCGAGTATAGATCCACAAACTTCCCAAGTATAGATCCACAAACTTCCCAAGTATAGATCCAAAAATTTCCCAATTATAAATCCAAAAATTTCCCAGGTATAGATCCAAAAATTTCCCGAGTATAGATCCACAAATTTTCCAAGTATAGATCCACAAACTTCCCAAGTATAGATCCAAAAATTTCCCAATTATAAATCCACAAATTTCCCAAGTATACATCCACAAACTTCACAAGTATAGATACACAAACTTCCCAAGTATAGATCCACAAATTTCCCAAGTATAGATCCACAAACTTCCCAAGTATAGATCCAAAATTTTCTCGAGTATAGATCCACAAATTTCCCAAGTATAGATCCACAAACTTCCCAAGTATAGATCCAAAAATTTCCCAATTATAGATCCACAATCTTCCCAAGTATAGATCCAGAAATTTCGCAAGTATAGATCCACAAATTTCCCAAGTATAGATCCACAAACGTCCCAGGTATAGATCCACATATTTCCCAAGTATGGATCCACAAACTTCACAAGTATAGATCCACAAACTTCCCAAGTATAGATCTACAAACTTCCCAAGTATAGATCTACAAACTTCCCAAGTATAGATCCACAAATTTCCCAAGTATAGATCCACAAACTTCCCAAGTATAGATCCAAAAATTTCCCGAGTATAGATCCACAAATTTTCCAAGTATAGATCGACAAACTTCCCAAGTATAGATCCAAAAATTTCCCAATTATAAATCCACAAATTTCCCAAGTAGAGATCCACAAATTTCGCAAGTATAGATCCACAAATTTCCCAAGTATAGATACACAAACTTCCCAAGTATGGATCCACAAACTTACCAATTATGGATCCACAAACTTCCCAAGTATAGATACACAAACTTCCCAAGTATAGATCCACAAATTTCCCAGGTATAGATCCACAAATTTCCCAGGTATAGATCCACAAATTTCCCAGGTATAGATCCACAAATTTCCCAAGTATAGATCCACAAATTTCGCAAGTATAGATCCACAAACTTCCCAAGTATAGATCCACAAACTTCCTAAGTATAGATCCAGAAATTTCGCAAGTATAGATCCACAAATTTCCCAAGTATAGATCCACAAACGTCCCAGGTATAGATCCACAAACTTCCCAAGTATGGATCCACAAACTTCACAAGTATAGATCCACAAACTTCCCAAGTATAGATCCACAAATTTCCCAAGTATAGATCCACAAATTTACCAAGTATAGATCTACAAACTTCCGAAGTATAGGTCCACAAATTTCCCAAGTATAGATCTACAAATTTCCAAGTATAGATCCAAAAATTTCCCGAGTATAGATCCACAAATTTCCCAAGTATAGATCCACAAATTTCCCAAGTTTAGATCCACAAACTTCCCAAGTATGGATCCACAAACTTACCAATTATGGATCCACAAACTTCCCAAGTATAGATCCACAAACTTCCCAAGTATAGATCCACAAATTTCCCAAGTATAGATGCACAAATTTCCCAAGTATAGATCCACAAAATTCCCTAGTATAGATCCACAAACTTCCCAAGTATAGATCCACAAATTTCCCAGGTATAGATCCACAAATTTCCCAGGTATAGATCCACAAATTTCCCAAGTATAGATCCACAAATTTCCCAAGTATAGATCCACAAATTTCCCACGTATTGATCCACAAATTTCCCAGGTATAGATCCACAAATTTCCCAAGTATAGATCCACAAACTTCCCAAGTATAGATCCACAAATTTCCCAAGTATAGATCCACAAATTTCCCAAGTATATATCCACAAATTTCCCAAGTATAGATCCACAAACTTCCCAAGTATAGATCCACAAACTTCCTAAGTATAGATCCAGAAATTTCGCAAGTATAGATCCACAAATTTCCCAAGTATAGATCCACAAACGTCCCAGGTATAGATCCACAAACTTCCCAAGTATGGATCCACAAACTTCACAAGTATAGATCCACAAACTTCCCAAGTATAGATCCACAAATTTCCCAAGTATAGATCCACAAATTTACCAAGTATAGATCTACAAACTTCCCAAGTATAGGTCCACAAATTTCCCAAGTATAGATCCACAAACTTCCCAAGTATAGATCCAAAAATTTCCCGAGTATAGATCCACAAATTTCCCAAGTATAGATCCACAAATTTCCCAAGTATAGATCCACAAACTTCCCAAGTATGGATCCACAAACTTACCAATTATGGATCCACAAATTTCCCAAGTATAGATTCACAAAATTCCCTAGTATAGATCCACAAACTTCCCAAGTATAGATCCACAAATTTCCCAGGTATAGATCCACAAATTTCCCAGGTATAGATCCACAAACTTCCCAAGTATAGATCCACAAACTTCCCAAGTATGGATCCACAAACTTACCAATTATGGATCCACAAATTTCCCAAGTATAGATCCACAAAATTCCCTAGTATAGATCCACAAACTTCCCAAGTATAGATCCACAAATTTCCCAGGTATAGATCCACAAATTTCCCAGGTATAGATCCACAAATTTCCCAAGTATAGATCCACAAATTTCGCAAGTATAGATCCACAAATTTCCCAAGTATAGATCCACAAATTTCCCAGGTATAGATCCACAAATTTCCCAAGTATAGATCCACAAATTTCCCAAGTATAGATCCACAAATTTCCCAAGTATAGATCCACAAACTTCCCAAGTATAGATCCACAAATTTCCCAAGTATAGATCCACAAATTTCCCAAGTATATATCCACAAATTTCCCAAGAATAGATCCACAAATTTCCCAAGTATAGATCCACAAATTTCCCAAGTATAGATCCACTAACTTCCCAAGTATGGATCCACAAACTTACCAAGTATAGATCCAAACATTTCTCGAGTATAGATCCACAAACTTCCCAAGTATAGATCCACAAACTTCCCAAGTATAGATCCGAAAATTTCCCAATTATAAATCCAAAAATTTCCCAGGTATAGATCCAAAAATTTCCCGAGTATAGATCCACAAATTTTCCAAGTATAGATCCACAAACTTCCCAAGTATAGATCCAAAAATTTCCCAATTATAAATCCACAAATTTCCCAAGTATACATCCACAAACTTCACAAGTATAGATACACAAACTTCCCAAGTATAGATACACAAATTTCCCAAGTATAGATCCACAAATTTCCCAAGTATAGATCTACAAACTTCCCAAGTATAGATCCACAAATTTCCCAAGTATAGATCCACAAACTTCCCAAGTATAGATCCAAAAATTTCTCGAGTATAGATCCACAAATTTCCCAAGTATAGATCCACAAACTTCCCAAGTATAGATCCAAAAATTTCCCAATTATAGATCCACAATCTTCCCAAGTATAGATCCAGAAATTTCGCAAGTATAGATCCACAAATTTCCCAAGTATAGATCCACAAACGTCCCAGGTATAGATCCACATATTTCCCAAGTATGGATCCACAAACTTCACAAGTATAGATCCACAAACTTCCCAAGTATAGATCCACAAATTTCCCAAGTATAGATCTACAAACTTCCCAAGTATAGATCCACAAACTTCCCAAGTATAGATCCAAAAATTTCCCGAGTATAGATCCACAAATTTTCCAAGTATAGATCGACAAACTTCCCAAGTATAGATCCAAAAATTTCCCAATTATAAATCCACAAATTTCCCAAGTATACATCCACAAATTTCCCAAGTAGAGATCCACAAATTTCCCAAGTATAGATCCACAAACTTCCCAAGTATAGATCCAAAAATTTCCCAATTATAAATCCACAAATTTCCCAGGTATATATACACAAATTTCCCAAGTATAGATCCACAAATTTCCCAAGTAGAGATCCACAAATTTCCTAGGTATAGATCCACAAACTTCCCAAGTATAGATCCACAAATTTCCCATGTATAGATCCACAAACTTCCCAAGTATAGATCCAGAAATTTCGCAAGTATAGATCAACAAATTTCCCAAGTATAGATCTAAAAACTTCCCAAGTATAGATACACAGATTTTCCAAATATAGATCCACAAACTTCCCAAGTATATATCCAAAAATTTCCCAAGTATAGATCCACAAATTTCCCAAGTATAGGTCCACAAACTTCCCAAGTATAGATCCAAAAATTTCCCAAGTATAGATACACAAACTTCCCAAGTATAGATCAGCAAATTTCCCAAGTATAGATCCATAAAAAATCCCAAGTATATATCCACAAATTTCCCAAGTATAGATCCACAAATATCCCAAGTATAGATCCACAAATTTCCCAAGTATAGATCCACAAACTTCCCAAGTATGGATCCACAAACTTACCAATTATGGATCCACAAACTTCACAAGTATAGATACACAAACTTCCCAAGTATAGATCCACAAATATCACAAGTATAGATCCACAAATTTCCCAAGTATAGATCCACTAACTTCCCAAGTATGGATCCACAAACTTACCAATTATGGATCCACAAACTTCACAAGTATAGATACACAAACTTCCCAAGTATAGATCCACAAATTTCCTAAGTATAGATCCACAAATTTCCCAAGTATAGATCTACAAACTTCCCAAGTATAGATCCACAATTTTCCCAAGTATAGATCCACAAACTTCCCAAGTATAGATCGAAAAATTTCCCAATTATAGATCCAAAAATTTCTCGAGTATAGATCCACAAATTTCCCTAGTATAGATCCACAAACTTCCCAAGTATAGATCGAAAAATTTCCCAATTATAAATCCAAAAATTTCCCAGGTATAGATCCACAAATTTCCCAAGTATAGATCCACAAATTTCCCAAGTATAGATCCACAAACTTCCCAAGTATAGATCCACAAACTTCCCAAGTATAGATCCAAAAATTTCCCAATTATAAATCCAAAAATTTCCCAGGTATAGATCCAAAAATTTCCCGAGTATAGATCCACAAATTTTCCAAGTATAGATCCACAAACTTCCCAAGTATAGATCCAAAAATTTCCCAATTATAAATCCACAAATTTCCCAAGTATACATCCACAAACTTCACAAGTATAGATACACAAACTTCCCAAGTATAGATCCATAAATTTCCCAAGTATAGATCCACACATTTCCCAAGTATAGATCTACAAACTTCCCAAGTATAGATCCACAAATTTCCCAAGTATAGATCCACAAACTTCCCAAGTATAGATCCAAAAATTTCTCGAGTATAGATCCACAAATTTCCCAAGTATAGATCCACAAACTTCCCAAGTATAGATCCAAAAATTTCCCAATTATAAATCCAAAAATTCCCTAGTATAGATCCACAAACTTCCCAAGTATAGATCCACAAATTTCCCAAGTATAGATCCACAAATTTCCCAAATATAGATCCACAAACTTCGCAAGTATAGATCCAAAAATTTCCCAAGTATAGATCCACAAAATTCCCTAGTATAGATCCACAAACTTCCCAAGTATAGATCCAAAAATTTCCCAGGTATAGATCCACAAATTTCCCAAGTATAGATCCACAAATTTCCCAAGTATTGATCCACAAACTTCCCAAGTATAGATCCAAAAATTTCCCAAGTATAGATCCACAAACTTCCCAAGTATAGATCCTGAAATTTCGCAAGTATAGATCCACAAATTTCCCAAGTATAGATCCACAAACGTCCCAGGTATAGATCCACATATTTCCCAAGTATGGATCCACAAACTTCACAAGTATAGATCCACAAACTTCCCAAGTATAGATCCACAAATTTCCCAAGTATAGATCCACAAATTTCCCAAGTATAGATCTACAAACTTCCCAAGTATAGATCCACAAATTTCCCAAGTATAGATCCACAAACTTCCCAAGTATAGATCCAAAAATTTCCCGAGTATAGATCCACAAATTTTCCAAGTATAGATCGACAAACTTCCCAAGTATTGATCCAAAAATTTCCCAATTATAAATCCACAAATTTCCCAAGTATACATCCACAAATTTCCCAAGTAGAGATCCACAAATTTCCCAAGTATAGATCCACAAACTTCCCAAGTATAGATCCAAAAATTTCCCAATTATAAATCCACAAATTTCCCAGGTATATATCCAAAAATTTCCCAGGTATAGATCCAAAAATTTCCCGAGTATAGATCCACAAATTTTCCAAGTATAGATCCACAAACTTCCCAAGTATAGATCCAAAAATTTCCCAATTATAAATCCACAAATTTCCCAAGTATACATCCACAAACTTCACAAGTATAGATACACAAACTTCCCAAGTATAGATCCATAAATTTCCCAAGTATAGATCCACACATTTCCCAAGTATAGATCTACAAACTTCCCAAGTATAGATCCACAAATTTCCCAAGTATAGATCCACAAATTTCCCAAGTATTGATCCACAAACTTCCCAAGTATAGATCCAAAAATTTCCCAAGTATAGATCCACAAACTTCCCAAGTATAGATCCTGAAATTTCGCAAGTATAGATCCACAAATTTCCCAAGTATAGATCCACAAACTTCCCAAGTATAGATCCACAAATTTCCCAAGTATAGATCCACAAATTTCCCAAATATAGATCCACAAACTTCGCAAGTATAGATCCAAAAATTTCCCAAGTATAGATCCACAAAATTCCCTAGTATAGATCCACAAACTTCCCAAGTATAGATCCAAAAATTTCCCAGGTATAGATCCACAAATTTCCCAAGTATAGATCCACAAATTTCCCAAGTATTGATCCACAAACTTCCCAAGTATAGATCCAAAAATTTCCCAAGTATAGATCCACAAACTTCCCAAGTATAGATCCTGAAATTTCGCAAGTATAGATCCACAAATTTCCCAAGTATAGATCCACAAACGTCCCAGGTATAGATCCACATATTTCCCAAGTATGGATCCACAAACTTCACAAGTATAGATCCACAAACTTCCCAAGTATAGATCCACAAATTTCCCAAGTATAGATCCACAAATTTCCCAAGTATAGATCTACAAACTTCCCAAGTATAGATCCACAAATTTCCCAAGTATAGATCCACAAACTTCCCAAGTATAGATCCAAAAATTTCCCGAGTATAGATCCACAAATTTTCCAAGTATAGATCGACAAACTTCCCAAGTATTGATCCAAAAATTTCCCGATTATAAATCCACAAATTTCCCAAGTATACATCCACAAATTTCCCAAGTAGAGATCCACAAATTTCCCAAGTATAGATCCACAAACTTCCCAAGTATAGATCCAAAAATTTCCCAATTATAAATCCACAAATTTCCCAGGTATATATCCACAAATTTCCCAAGTATAGATCCACAAATTTCCCAAGTAGAGATCCACAAATTTCCTAGGTATAGATCCACAAACTTCCCAAGTATAGATCCACAAATTTCCCAAGTATAGATCCACAAACTTCCCAAGTATAGATCCAGAAATTTCGCAAGTATAGATCCACAAATTTCCCAAGTATAGATCTAAAAACTTCCCAAGTATAGATACACAGATTTTCCAAATATAGATCCACAAACTTCCCAAGTATATATCCAAAAATTTCCCAAGTATAGATCCACAAATTTCCCAAGTATAGGTCCACAAACTTCCCTAGTATAGATCCAAAAATTTCCCAAGTATAGATACACAAACTTCCCAAGTATAGATCCACAAATTTCCCAAGTATAGATCCACAAACTTCCCAAGTATAGATCAGCAAATTTCCCAAGTATAGATCCATAAAAAATCCCAAGTATATATCCACAAATTTCCCAAGTATATATCCACAAATATCCCAAGTATAGATCCACAAATTTCCCAAGTATGGATCCACAAACTTCCCAAGTATGGATCCACAAACTTACCAATTATGGATCCACAAACTTCACAAGTATAGATACACAAACTTCCCAAGTATAGATCCACAAATTTCCCAAGTATAGATCCACAAACTTCCCAAGTATAGATCAGCAAATTTCCCAAGTATAGATCCATAAAAAATCCCAAGTATATATCCACAAATTTCCCAAGTATAGATCCACAAATATCCCAAGTATAGATCCACAAATTTCCCAAGTATGGATCCACAAACTTCCCAAGTATGGATCCACAAACTTACCAATTATGGATCCACAAACTTCACAAGTATAGATACACAAACTTCCCAAGTATAGATCCACAAATTTCCCAAGTATAGATCCACAAATTTCCCAAGTATAGATCTACAAACTTCCCAAGTATAGATCCACAAACTTCCCAAGTATAGATCCACAAACTTCCCAAGTATAGATCCACAAATTTCCCAAGTATAGATCCACAAACTTCCCAAGTATAGATCCAAAAATTTCCCAATTATAAATCCACAAATTTCCCAGGTATAGATCCACAAATTTCCCAGGTATAGATCCACAAATTTCCCAAGTATAGATCCACAAATTTCCCAAGTATAGATCCACAAATTTCCCAAGTATAGATCCACAAACTTCCCAAGTATAGATCCAAAAATTTCCCAAGTATAGATCCACAAACTTCCTAAGTATAGATCCACAAATTTCCCAAGTATAGATCCACAAACGTCCCAGGTATAGATCCACAAACTTCCCAAGTATGGATCCACAAACTTCACAAGTATAGATCCACAAACTTCCCAAGTATAGATCCACAAATTTCCCAAGTATAGATCCACAAATTTACCAAGTATAGATCTACAAACTTCCCAAGTATAGGTCCACAAATTTCCCAAGTATAGATCCACAAACTTCCCAAGTATAGATCCAAAAATTTCCCGAGTATAGATCCAAAAATTTCTCGAGTATAGATCCACAAATTTTCCAAGTATAGATCCACAAACTTCCCAAGTATAGATCCAAAAATTTCCCAATTATAAATCCACAAATTTCCCAAGTATACATCCACAAATTTCCCAAGTAGAGATCCACAAATTTCCCAAGTATAGATCCACAAATTTCCCAAGTATAGATCCACAAACTTTCCAAGTATGGATCCACAAACTTACCAATTATGGATCCACAAACTTCCCAAGTATAGATCCACAAAGTTCCCAAGTTTAGATCCACAAATTTCCCAAGTATAGATGCACAAATTTCCCAAGTATAGATCCACAAAATTCCCTAGTATAGATCCACAAATTTCCCAGGTATAGATCCACAAATTTCCCAGGTATAGATCCACAAATTTCCCAAGTATAGATCCACGAATTTCCCAAGTATAGATCCACAAATTTCCCACGTATAGATCCACAAATTTCCCAGGTATAGATCCACAAATTTCCCAGGTATAGATCCACAAATTTCCCAAGTATAGATCCACAAATTTCCCAAGTATAGATCCACAAACTTCCCAAGTATAGATCCACAAATTTCCCAAGTATAGATCCACAAATTTCCCAAGTATATATCCACAAATTTCCCAAGTATAGATCCACAAATATCACAAGTATAGATCCACAAATTTCCCAAGTATAGATCCACTAACTTCCCAAGTATGGATCCACAAAATTCCCTAGTATAGATCCACAAACTTCTCAAGTATAGATCCAAAAATTTCCCGAGTATAGATCCAAAAATTTCCCGAGTATAGATCCACAAATTTTCCAAGTATAGATCCACAAACTTCCCAAGTATAGATCCAAAAATTTCCCAATTATAAATCCACAAATTTCCCAAGTATACATCCACAAATTTCCCAAGTAGAGATCCACAAATTTCCCAAGTATAGATCCACAAATTTCCCAAGTATAGATCCACAAACTTTCCAAGTATGGATCCACAAACTTACCAATTATGGATCCACAAACTTCCCAAGTATAGATCCACAAACTTCCCAAGTTTAGATCCACAAATTTCCCAAGTATAGATGCACAAATTTCCCAAGTATAGATCCACAAAATTCCCTAGTATAGATCCACAAATTTCCCAGGTATAGATCCACAAATTTCCCAGGTATAGATCCACAAATTTCCCAAGTATAGATCCACAAATTTCCCAAGTATAGATCCACAAATTTCCCACGTATAGATCCACAAATTTCCCAGGTATAGATCCACAAATTTCCCAGGTATAGATCCACAAATTTCCCAAGTATAGATCCACAAATTTCCCAAGTATAGATCCACAAACTTCCCAAGTATAGATCCACAAATTTCCCAAGTATAGATCCACAAATTTCCCAAGTATATATCCACAAATTTCCCAAGTATAGATCCACAAATATCACAAGTATAGATCCACAAATTTCCCAAGTATAGATCCACTAACTTCCCAAGTATGGATCCACAAAATTCCCTAGTATAGATCCACAAACTTCTCAAGTATAGATCCACAAATTTCCCAGGTATAGATCCACAAATTTCCCAGGTATAGATCCACAAATTTCCCAAGTATAGATCCACAAATTTCCCAAGTATAGATCCACAAATTTCCCAGGTATAGATCCACAAATTTCCCAAGTATAGATCCACAAATTTCCCAAGTATAGATCCACAAATTTCCCAAGTATAGATCCACAAATTTCCCAAGTATAGATCCACAAACTTCCCAAGTATAGATCCACAAATTTCCCAAGTATAGATCCACAAATTTCCCAAGTATAGATCCACAAATATCACAAGTATAGATCCACAAATTTCCCAAGTATAGATCCACTAACTTCCCAAGTATGGATCCACAAACTTACCAATTATGGATCCACAAACTTCACAAGTATAGATACACAAACTTCCCAAGTATAGATCCACAAATTTCCCAAGTATAGATCCACAAATTTCCCAAGTATAGATCTTCAAACTTCCCAAGTATAGATCCACAAATTTCCCAAGTATAGATCCACAAACTTCCCAAGTATAGATCCAAAAATTTCTCGAGTATAGATCCACAAATTTCCCAAGTATAGATCCACAAACTTCCCAAGTATAGATCGAAAAATTTCCCAATTATAAATCCAAAAATTTCCCAGGTATCGATCCACAAATTTCCCAAGTATAGATCAACAAATTTCCCAAGTATAGATCCACAAACTTCCCAAGTATAGATCCACAAACTTCCCAAGTATAGATCCAAAAATTTCCCAATTATAAATCCAAAAATTTCCCAGGTATAGATCCAAAAATTTCCCGAGTATAGATCCACAAATTTTCCAAGTATAGATCCACAAACTTCCCAAGTATAGATCCAAAAATTTCCCAATTATAAATCCACAAATTTCCCAAGTATACATCCACAAACTTCACAAGTATAGATACACAAACTTCCCAAGTATAGATCCACAAATTTCCCAAGTATAGATCCACAAATTTCCCAAGTATAGATCTACAAACTTCCCGAGTATAGATCCACAAATTTTCCAAGTATAGATCCACAAACTTCCCAAGTATAGATCCAAAAATTTCCCAATTATAAATCCACAAATTTCCCAAGTATACATCCACAAATTTCCCAAGTAGAGATCCACAAATTTCCCAAGTATAGATCCACAAATTTCCCAAGTATAGATCCACAAACTTCCCAAGTATGGATCCACAAACTTACCAATTATGGATCCACAAACTTCCCAAGTATAGATCCACAAACTTCCCAAGTATAGATCCACAAATTTCCCAAGTATTGATACACAAATTTCCCAAGTATAGATCCACAAAATTCCCTAGTATAGATCCACAAACTTCCCAAGTATAGATCCACAAATTTCCCAAGTATAGATCCACAAATTTCCCAAGTATAGATCCACAAATTTCCCATGTATAGATCCACAAATTTCCAAGGTATAGATCCACAATTTCCCAAGTATAGATCCACAAATTTCCCAAGTATAGATCCACAAATTTCCCAAGTATAGATCCACAAACTTCCCAAGTATAGATCCACAAATTTCCCAAGTATAGATCCAAAAATTTCCCAATTATAAATCCAAAAATTTCCCAGGTATAGATCCAAAAATTTCCCGAGTATAGATCCACAAATTTTCCAAGTATAGATCCACAAACTTCCCAAGTATAGATCCAAAAATTTCCCAATTATAAATCCACAAATTTCCCAAGTATACATCCACAAACTTCACAAGTATAGATACACAAACTTCCCAAGTATAGATCCACAAATTTCCCAAGTATAGATCCACAAATTTCCCAAGTATAGATCTACAAACTTCCCGAGTATAGATCCACAAATTTTCCAAGTATAGATCCACAAACTTCCCAAGTATAGATCCAAAAATTTCCCAATTATAAATCCACAAATTTCCCAAGTATACATCCACAAATTTCCCAAGTAGAGATCCACAAATTTCCCAAGTATAGATCCACAAATTTCCCAAGTATAGATCCACAAACTTCCCAAGTATGGATCCACAAACTTACCAATTATGGATCCACAAACTTCCCAAGTATAGATCCACAAACTTCCCAAGTATAGATCCACAAATTTCCCAAGTATTGATACACAAATTTCCCAAGTATAGATCCACAAAATTCCCTAGTATAGATCCACAAACTTCCCAAGTATAGATCCACAAATTTCCCAAGTATAGATCCACAAATTTCCCAAGTATAGATCCACAAATTTCCCATGTATAGATCCACAAATTTCCAAGGTATAGATCCACAATTTCCCAAGTATAGATCCACAAATTTCCCAAGTATAGATCCACAAATTTCCCAAGTATAGATCCACAAACTTCCCAAGTATAGATCCACAAATTTCCCAAGTATAGATCCACAAATTTCCCAAGTATATATCCACAAATTTCCCAAGTATAGATCCACAAATATCACAAGTATAGATCCACAAATTTCCCAAGTATAGATCCACTAACTTCCCAAGTATGGATCCACAAAATTCCCTAGTATAGATCCACAAACTTCCCAAGTATAGATCCACAAATTTCCCAGGTATAGATCCACAAATTTCCCAGGTATAGATCCACTAACTTCCCAAGTATGGATCCACAAAATTCCCTAGTATAGATCCACAAACTTCTCAAGTATAGATCCAAAAATTTCCCGAGTATAGATCCAAAAATTTCCCGAGTATAGATCCACAAATTTTCCAAGTATAGATCCACAAACTTCCCAAGTATAGATCCAAAAATTTCCCAATTATAAATCCACAAATTTCCCAAGTATACATCCACAAATTTCCCAAGTAGAGATCCACAAATTTCCCAAGTATAGATCCACAAATTTCCCAAGTATAGATCCACAAACTTTCCAAGTATGGATCCACAAACTTACCAATTATGGATCCACAAACTTCCCAAGTATAGATCCACAAACTTCCCAAGTTTAGATCCACAAATTTCCCAAGTATAGATGCACAAATTTCCCAAGTATAGATCCACAAAATTCCCTAGTATAGATCCACAAATTTCCCAGGTATAGATCCACAAATTTCCCAGGTATAGATCCACAAATTTCCCAAGTATAGATCCACAAATTTCCCAAGTATAGATCCACAAATTTCCCACGTATAGATCCACAAATTTCCCAGGTATAGATCCACAAATTTCCCAGGTATAGATCCACAAATTTCCCAAGTATAGATCCACAAATTTCCCAAGTATAGATCCACAAACTTCCCAAGTATAGATCCACAAATTTCCCAAGTATAGATCCACAAATTTCCCAAGTATATATCCACAAATTTCCCAAGTATAGATCCACAAATATCACAAGTATAGATCCACAAATTTCCCAAGTATAGATCCACTAACTTCCCAAGTATGGATCCACAAAATTCCCTAGTATAGATCCACAAACTTCTCAAGTATAGATCCACAAATTTCCCAGGTATAGATCCACAAATTTCCCAGGTATAGATCCACAAATTTCCCAAGTATAGATCCACAAATTTCCCAAGTATAGATCCACAAATTTCCCAGGTATAGATCCACAAATTTCCCAAGTATAGATCCACAAATTTCCCAAGTATAGATCCACAAATTTCCCAAGTATAGATCCACAAATTTCCCAAGTATAGATCCACAAACTTCCCAAGTATAGATCCACAAATTTCCCAAGTATAGATCCACAAATTTCCCAAGTATAGATCCACAAATATCACAAGTATAGATCCACAAATTTCCCAAGTATAGATCCACTAACTTCCCAAGTATGGATCCACAAACTTACCAATTATGGATCCACAAACTTCACAAGTATAGATACACAAACTTCCCAAGTATAGATCCACAAATTTCCCAAGTATAGATCCACAAATTTCCCAAGTATAGATCTTCAAACTTCCCAAGTATAGATCCACAAATTTCCCAAGTATAGATCCACAAACTTCCCAAGTATAGATCCAAAAATTTCTCGAGTATAGATCCACAAATTTCCCAAGTATAGATCCACAAACTTCCCAAGTATAGATCGAAAAATTTGCCAATTATAAATCCAAAAATTTACCAGGTATCGATCCACAAATTTCCCAAGTATAGATCAACAAATTTCCCAAGTATAGATCCACAAACTTCCCAAGTATAGATCCACAAACTTCCCAAGTATAGATCCAAAAATTTCCCAATTATAAATCCAAAAATTTCCCAGGTATAGATCCAAAAATTTCCCGAGTATAGATCCACAAATTTTCCAAGTATAGATCCACAAACTTCCCAAGTATAGATCCAAAAATTTCCCAATTATAAATCCACAAATTTCCCAAGTATACATCCACAAACTTCACAAGTATAGATACACAAACTTCCCAAGTATAGATCCACAAATTTCCCAAGTATAGATCCACAAATTTCCCAAGTATAGATCTACAAACTTCCCGAGTATAGATCCACAAATTTTCCAAGTATAGATCCACAAACTTCCCAAGTATAGATCCAAAAATTTCCCAATTATAAATCCACAAATTTCCCAAGTATACATCCACAAATTTCCCAAGTAGAGATCCACAAATTTCCCAAGTATAGATCCACAAATTTCCCAAGTATAGATCCACAAACTTCCCAAGTATGGATCCACAAACTTACCAATTATGGATCCACAAACTTCCCAAGTATAGATCCACAAACTTCCCAAGTATAGATCCACAAATTTCCCAAGTATTGATACACAAATTTCCCAAGTATAGATCCACAAAATTCCCTAGTATAGATCCACAAACTTCCCAAGTATAGATCCACAAATTTCCCAAGTATAGATCCACAAATTTCCCAAGTATAGATCCACAAATTTCCCATGTATAGATCCACAAATTTCCAAGGTATAGATCCACAATTTCCCAAGTATAGATCCACAAATTTCCCAAGTATAGATCCACAAATTTCCCAAGTATAGATCCACAAACTTCCCAAGTATAGATCCACAAATTTCCCAAGTATAGATCCACAAATTTCCCAAGTATATATCCACAAATTTCCCAAGTATAGATCCACAAATATCACAAGTATAGATCCACAAATTTCCCAAGTATAGATCCACTAACTTCCCAAGTATGGATCCACAAAATTCCCTAGTATAGATCCACAAACTTCCCAAGTATAGATCCACAAATTTCCCAGGTATAGATCCACAAATTTCCCAGGTATAGATCCACAAATTTCCCAAGTATAGATCCACAAATTTCCCAAGTATAGATCCACAAATTTCCCAAGTATAGATCCACAAATTTCCCAAGTATAGATCCACAAATTTCCCAAGTATAGATCCACAAACTTCCCAAGTATAGATCCACAAACTTCCCAAGTATAGATCCACAAATTTCCCAAGTATAGATCCACAAATTTCCCAAGTATAGATCCACAAATTTCCCAAGTATAGATCCACAAATTTCCCAAGTATAGATCTACAAACTTCCCAAGTATAGATCCACAAATTTCCCAAGTATAGATCCACAAACTTCCCAAGTATAGATCCAAAAATTTCTCGAGTATAGATCCACAAATTTCCCAAGTATAGATCCACAAACTTCCCAAGTATAGATCGAAAAATTTCCCAATTATAAATCCAAAAATTTCCCAGGTATCGATCCACAAATTTCCCAAGTATAGATCAACAAATTTCCCAAGTATAGATCCACAAACTTCCCAAGTATAGATCCACAAACTTCCCAAGTATAGATCCAAAAATTTCCCAATTATAAATCCAAAAATTTCCCAGGTATAGATCCAAAAATTTCCCGAGTATAGATCCACAAATTTTCCAAGTATAGATCCACAAACTTCCCAAGTATAGATCCAAAAATTTCCCAATTATAAATACACAAATTTCCCAAGTATACATCCACAAACTTCACAAGTATAGATACACAAACTTCCCAAGTATAGATCCACAAATTTCCCAAGTATAGATCCACAAATTTCCCAAGTATAGATCTACAAACTTCCCGAGTATAGATCCACAAATTTTCCAAGTATAGATCCACAAACTTCCCAAGTATAGATCCAAAAATTTCCCAATTATAAATCCACAAATTTCCCAAGTATACATCCACAAATTTCCCAAGTAGAGATCCACAAATTTCCCAAGTATAGATCCACAAATTTCCCAAGTATAGATCCACAAACTTCCCAAGTATGGATCCACAAACTTACCAATTATGGATCCACAAACTTCCCAAGTATAGATCCACAAACTTCCCAAGTATAGATCCACAAATTTCCCAAGTATTGATACACAAATTTCCCAAGTATAGATCCACAAAATTCCCTAGTATAGATCCACAAACTTCCCAAGTATAGATCCACAAATTTCCCAAGTATAGATCCACAAATTTCCCAAGTATAGATCCACAAATTTCCCACGTATAGATCCACAAATTTCCCAGGTATAGATCCACAATTTCCCAAGTATAGATCCACAAATTTCCCAAGTATAGATCCACAAATTTCCCAAGTATAGATCCACAAAATTCCCTAGTATAGATCCACAAACTTCCCAAGTATAGATCCACAAACTTCCCAAGTATAGATCCACAAATTTCCCAAGTATAGATCCACAAATTTCCAAGTATATATCCACAAATTTCCCAAGTATAGATCCACAAATATCACAAGTATAGATCCACAAATTTCCCAAGTATAGATCCACTAACTTCCCAAGTATAGATCCACAAACTTCCCAAGTATAGATCCAAAAATTTCCCAATTATAAATCCAAAAATTTCCCAGGTATAGATCCAAAAATTTCCCGAGTATAGATCCACAAATTTTCCAAGTATAGATCCACAAACTTCCCAAGTATAGATCCAAAAATTTCCCAATTATAAATCCACAAATTTCCCAAGTATACATCCACAAACTTCACAAGTATAGATACACAAACTTCCCAAGTATAGATCCACAAATTTCCCAAGTATAGATCCACAAACTTCCCAAGTATAGATCCAAAAATTTCTCGAGTATAGATCCACAAATTTCCCAAGTATAGATCCACAAACTTCCCAAGTATAGATCCAAAAATTTCCCAATTATAAATCCAAAAATTCCCTAGTATAGATCCACAAACTTCCCAAGTATAGATCCACAAATTTCCCAAGTATAGATCCACAAATTTCCCAAATATAGATCCACAAACTTCGCAAGTATAGATCCAAAAATTTCCCAAGTATAGATCCACAAAATTCCCTAGTATAGATCCACAAACTTCCCAAGTATAGATCCAAAAATTTCCCAGGTATAGATCCACAAATTTCCCAAGTATAGATCCACAAATTTCCCAAGTATTGATCCACAAACTTCCCAAGTATAGATCCAAAAATTTCCCAAGTATAGATCCACAAACTTCCCAAGTATAGATCCTGAAATTTCGCAAGTATAGATCCACAAATTTCCCAAGTATAGATCCACAAACGTCCCAGGTATAGATCCACATATTTCCCAAGTATGGATCCACAAACTTCACAAGTATAGATCCACAAACTTCCCAAGTATAGATCCACAAATTTCCGAGGTATAGATCCACAAATTTCCCAAGTATAGATCTACAAACTTTCCAAGTATAGATCCAAAAATTTCCCAATTATAAATCCACAAATTTCCCAAGTATACATCCACAAATTTCCCAAGTAGAGATCCACAAATTTCCCAAGTATAGATCCACAAACTTCCCAAGTATAGATCCAAAAATTTCCCAATTATAAATCCACAAATTTCCCAGGTATATATCCACAAATTTCCCAAGTATAGATCCACAAATTTCCCAAGTAGAGATCCACAAATTTCCTAGGTATAGATCCACAAACTTCCCAAGTATAGATCCACAAATTTCCCAAGTATAGATCCACAAACTTCCCAAGTATAGATCCAGAAATTTCGCAAGTATAGATCCACAAATTTCCCAAGTATAGATCTAAAAACTTCCCAAGTATTGATACACAAATTTCCCAAGTATAGATCCACAAAATTCCCTAGTATAGATCCACAAACTTCCCAAGTATAGATCCACAAATTTCCCAAGTATAGATCCACAAATTTCCCAAGTATAGATCCACAAATTTCCCATGTATAGATCCACAAATTTCCAAGGTATAGATCCACAATTTCCCAAGTATAGATCCACAAATTTCCCAAGTATAGATCCACAAATTTCCCAAGTATAGATCCACAAACTTCCCAAGTATAGATCCACAAATTTCCCAAGTATAGATCCACAAATTTCCCAAGTATATATCCACAAATTTCCCAAGTATAGATCCACAAATATCACAAGTATAGATCCACAAATTTCCCAAGTATAGATCCACTAACTTCCCAAGTATGGATCCACAAAATTCCCTAGTATAGATCCACAAACTTCCCAAGTATAGATCCACAAATTTCCCAGGTATAGATCCACAAATTTCCCAGGTATAGATCCACAAATTTCCCAAGTATAGATCCACAAATTTCCCAAGTATAGATCCACAAATTTCCCAAGTATAGATCCACAAATTTCCCAAGTATAGATCCACAAATTTCCCAAGTATAGATCCACAAATTTCCCAAGTATAGATCCACAAATTTCCCAAGTATAGATCCACAAACTTCCCAAGTATAGATCCACAAACTTCCCAAGTATAGATCCACAAATTTCCCAAGTATAGATCCACAAATTTCCCAAGTATAGATCCACAAATTTCCCAAGTATAGATCCACAAATTTCCCAAGTATAGATCTACAAACTTCCCAAGTATAGATCCACAAATTTCCCAAGTATAGATCCACAAACTTCCCAAGTATAGATCCAAAAATTTCTCGAGTATAGATCCACAAATTTCCCAAGTATAGATCCACAAACTTCCCAAGTATAGATCGAAAAATTTCCCAATTATAAATCCAAAAATTTCCCAGGTATCGATCCACAAATTTCCCAAGTATAGATCAACAAATTTCCCAAGTATAGATCCACAAACTTCCCAAGTATAGATCCACAAACTTCCCAAGTATAGATCCAAAAATTTCCCAATTATAAATCCAAAAATTTCCCAGGTATAGATCCAAAAATTTCCCGAGTATAGATCCACAAATTTTCCAAGTATAGATCCACAAACTTCCCAAGTATAGATCCAAAAATTTCCCAATTATAAATACACAAATTTCCCAAGTATACATCCACAAACTTCACAAGTATAGATACACAAACTTCCCAAGTATAGATCCACAAATTTCCCAAGTATAGATCCACAAATTTCCCAAGTATAGATCTACAAACTTCCCGAGTATAGATCCACAAATTTTCCAAGTATAGATCCACAAACTTCCCAAGTATAGATCCAAAAATTTCCCAATTATAAATCCACAAATTTCCCAAGTATACATCCACAAATTTCCCAAGTAGAGATCCACAAATTTCCCAAGTATAGATCCACAAATTTCCCAAGTATAGATCCACAAACTTCCCAAGTATGGATCCACAAACTTACCAATTATGGATCCACAAACTTCCCAAGTATAGATCCACAAACTTCCCAAGTATAGATCCACAAATTTCCCAAGTATTGATACACAAATTTCCCAAGTATAGATCCACAAAATTCCCTAGTATAGATCCACAAACTTCCCAAGTATAGATCCACAAATTTCCCAAGTATAGATCCACAAATTTCCCAAGTATAGATCCACAAATTTCCCACGTATAGATCCACAAATTTCCCAGGTATAGATCCACAATTTCCCAAGTATAGATCCACAAATTTCCCAAGTATAGATCCACAAATTTCCCAAGTATAGATCCACAAAATTCCCTAGTATAGATCCACAAACTTCCCAAGTATAGATCCACAAACTTCCCAAGTATAGATCCACAAATTTCCCAAGTATAGATCCACAAATTTCCAAGTATATATCCACAAATTTCCCAAGTATAGATCCACAAATATCACAAGTATAGATCCACAAATTTCCCAAGTATAGATCCACTAACTTCCCAAGTATAGATCCACAAACTTCCCAAGTATAGATCCAAAAATTTCCCAATTATAAATCCAAAAATTTCCCAGGTATAGATCCAAAAATTTCCCGAGTATAGATCCACAAATTTTCCAAGTATAGATCCACAAACTTCCCAAGTATAGATCCAAAAATTTCCCAATTATAAATCCACAAATTTCCCAAGTATACATCCACAAACTTCACAAGTATAGATACACAAACTTCCCAAGTATAGATCCACAAACTTCCCAAGTATAGATCCAAAAATTTCTCGAGTATAGATCCACAAATTTCCCAAGTATAGATCCACAAACTTCCCAAGTATAGATCCAAAAATTTCCCAATTATAAATCCAAAAATTCCCTAGTATAGATCCACAAACTTCCCAAGTATAGATCCACAAATTTCCCAAGTATAGATCCACAAATTTCCCAAATATAGATCCACAAACTTCGCAAGTATAGATCCAAAAATTTCCCAAGTATAGATCCACAAAATTCCCTAGTATAGATCCACAAACTTCCCAAGTATAGATCCAAAAATTTCCCAGGTATAGATCCACAAATTTCCCAAGTATAGATCCACAAATTTCCCAAGTATTGATCCACAAACTTCCCAAGTATAGATCCAAAAATTTCCCAAGTATAGATCCACAAACTTCCCAAGTATAGATCCTGAAATTTCGCAAGTATAGATCCACAAATTTCCCAAGTATAGATCCACAAACGTCCCAGGTATAGATCCACATATTTCCCAAGTATGGATCCACAAACTTCACAAGTATAGATCCACAAACTTCCCAAGTATAGATCCACAAATTTCCCAAGTATAGATCCACAAATTTCCCAAGTATAGATCTACAAACTTTCCAAGTATAGATCCAAAAATTTCCCAATTATAAATCCACAAATTTCCCAAGTATACATCCACAAATTTCCCAAGTAGAGATCCACAAATTTCCCAAGTATAGATCCACAAACTTCCCAAGTATAGATCCAAAAATTTCCCAATTATAAATCCACAAATTTCCCAGGTATATATCCACAAATTTCCCAAGTATAGATCCACAAATTTCCCAAGTAGAGATCCACAAATTTCCTAGGTATAGATCCACAAACTTCCCAAGTATAGATCCACAAATTTCCCAAGTATAGATCCACAAACTTCCCAAGTATAGATCCAGAAATTTCGCAAGTATAGATCCACAAATTTCCCAAGTATAGATCTAAAAACTTCCCAAGTATAGATACACAGATTTTCCAAATATAGATCCACAAACTTCCCAAGTATATATCCAAAAATTTCCCAAGTATAGATCCACAAATTTCCCAAGTATAGGTCCACAAACTTCCCAAGTATAGATCCAAAAATTTCCCAAGTATAGATACACAAACTTCCCAAGTATAGATCCACAAATTTCCCAAGTATAGATCCACAAACTTCCCAAGTATAGATCAGCAAATTTCCCAAGTATAGATCCATAAAAAATCCCAAGTATATATCCACAAATTTCCCAAGTATAGATCCACAAATATCCCAAGTATAGATCCACAAATTTCCCAAGTATAGATCCACAAACTTCCCAAGTATGGATCGACAAACTTACCAATTATGGATCCACAAACTTCACAAGTATAGATACACAAACTTCCCAAGTATAGATCCACAAATTTCCCAAGTATAGATCCACAAATTTCCCAAGTATAGATCTACAAACTTCCCAAGTATAGATCCACAAATTTCCCAAGTATAGATCCACAAACTTCCCAAGTATAGATCAGCAAATTTCCCAAGTATAGATCCATAAAAAATCCCAAGTATATATCCACAAATTTCCCAAGTATAGATCCACAAATATCCCAAGTATAGATCCACAAATTTCCCAAGTATAGATCCACAAACTTCCCAAGTATGGATCCACAAACTTACCAATTATGGATCCACAAACTTCACAAGTATAGATACACAAACTTCCCAAGTATAGATCCACAAATTTCCCAAGTATAGATCCACAAATTTCCCAAGTATAGATCTACAAACTTCCCAAGTATAGATCCACAAACTTCCCAAGTATAGATCCACAAACTTCCCAAGTATAGATCCACAAATTTCCCAAGTATAGATCCACAAACTTCCCAAGTATAGATCCAAAAATTTCCCAATTATAAATCCACAAATTTCCAAGGTATAGATCCACAAATTTCCCAGGTATAGATCCACAAATTTCCCAAGTATAGATCCACAAATTTCCCAAGTATAGATCCACAAACTTCCCAAGTATAGATCCAAAAATTTCCCAAGTATAGATCCACAAACTTCCTAAGTATAGATCCAGAAATTTCGCAAGTATAGATCCACAAATTTCCCAAGTATAGATCCACAAACGTCCCAGGTATAGATCCACAAACTTCCCAAGTATGGATCCACAAACTTCACAAGTATAGATCCACAAACTTCCCAAGTATAGATCCACAAATTTACCAAGTATAGATCTACAAACTTCCCAAGTATAGGTCCACAAATTTCCCAAGTATAGATCCACAAACTTCCCAAGTATAGATCCAAAAATTTCCCGAGTATAGATCCAAAAATTTCCCGAGTATAGATCCACAAATTTTCCAAGTATAGATCCACA